>CANHGI010000003.1:8677500-9877500 GCA_947459285.1 Caenorhabditis angaria
CCGAGAGACACAGATTTTAGCGCGTGCAGAAAAATTTCTCTTAAACTTTTTTGAATACAGTAATTAATCTTTTTAATTCCATATGAACATTTTTATGACTAGTATTTTCAAATAAAAATAATTACAAATTATTTTGGAATGCATCTCGATATTTCTTAGCTTCAGCCGACATTTCTTCCAAATTTCGTGGTCTACGTTCTGGTTCTCTGAAAATTGAATTTTTATTCAGAAAATTGTATTTTTGAAACCCAACTTACTTATCGTGTGTGGCAAGTTTTTGATAAATCTCATTGTCCCCGAAATCTCCAACTCTGCGCGGTAAAATATGAATATGAACATGCTGAAAAACTTGATTTTTTTGGATTCGTGATAAATTTTTCGACAAAAAACTTACAGGTACAGTTTGTCCCGCCTCTTTTCCGTCTTGAACACAAATCGTAGTTGCATTTACTCCATGGAATTTCTCAATCATTTTTTGAACTTTTTTCGCGAGCACAAATAAATCAGCAGTTTCTTCATCGGAAAGATCAGTGAGACGAAGAGCGACACGTTTTGGGCTGACCAAAACATCTGAAAACCCATATTTGAAACATATTTGAGAGAAAATAATTCTTACGTCCATCTGTGACTGGTTTCAGATTAACAAATGCAAAAGAATGTTGACTTTTCACAAAAATAGTTGACGATTTGATTGGAAATGTTGAAAAAACCAAATCCTCTGAATCATTTGTATCAAATTCATTAATATTCAATGAATACAAATCATTTCTTCGATGCGAAAATACTGGCTGCATTTCCCGTAATTCGGCGACATAATCAAGATCAATTTCAGCAAACGCCATATCAACTCTTTCGGAGCATTGAGCAATTACAGCACCCCATGGATCAATTATCATTGCGTGTCCATAGGATTGTCGTTTTTCATTGTGTTTTCCAGTTTGTGCAGCAGCAACTACATAACATTGAGTTTCAATAGCTCGAGCGCGTAGAAGAGTCTGAATTTCATTTGTTTTTTGCAAAATTTCACCAGAAAATCTCACCTCCCAATGTGCTAATCCAGTATTCAAAGTAAAAGCAGATGGATATGATAATACTTGTGCACCTCGTTTTCGATTAAAAAGCGCCAATTCAGCAAATCTCACATCATAACAAATCGATAATCCCAATTTTCCAATTGGTGTATCAATTGGTGCAATCATTTGATCTCCAGATTTACTGAATTCACTTTCCATCAAACGAAGTTTTCCGGGGATTTCGAGATCGAAAAGATGAAGTTTTCGATAATCAGCGCGAGTTTCGCCGTTTGAATCGATTACTAGGTGAGAATTCCATGGGCGGGTGGAGTCATTTGGATCCTGCAAAAATTTTGGTTGTAGGAAAAATGAAAATGAGCAATTTTTAGAATGGAGGGAAGATTTTTGAAATGTTATCCCAAATTTTCAAAAATTATGTTCTCTGAGATCCAAAATTTGAAAACAATATCAAAACGAGTTTCGAACAATTAATTCCTTGGGAAGTTTGAGAACTGATTTCGGAAAAAAAGCTCTAAAATTTGGATCAATTGATGTTCAATGATCAGTAATTAAGATCTAGATATTTTGAAAGACTGTGCACATCAAAAAATGTAACGTTGGAGGGGGTCATTTTCAGCTTCAAAAATTGGAAAGTGAAAACAGTGAAGTTAGGCGAAAAAAATTGGAGAAATTTAATTTAATCTTAAATATTTTCCTGAATTTATCGATTTTTAGGAATCCCAATTTCGACTTGTGGAGCGAGAAAATATATGTCGAGCTCTTCAAGAGGAAATTTTGAAACGTATTTTGAAATGACGTTTTAAAACCAAATAATATAATCTTTTTTGGAATCTTTCGAGCAATTAAATAATATATCCAATCTTATTTCAAGTTTCCCAAACATTTTCACATTTTCCCAAAAATATTTGAGAATTAAATTTGGGCAAAGAATGATTCATTGGGAAGAATAAAAACAGCTTTGGGAAATCAGCGAATTTCAAAATTTCCCGCATTTTTTATTCGATTTATAGAAAATATGCTCGATCTCTTCAAATTTTTCCCCTCAAAAACTGATCAAAATCTTACCGCATGATGTAATCCTCCCAAAGACAACCATAAATTATGCTTCTTGGCAAGTTGTCGATATTGTTGAATGAACTCAGATTTCTCACTCATCGCCAATTCAATCGTCTCTTTTTTATCTCTCCCAATATAATCAAAACATTCCGGGAAGAATACCATTTCGCATTTTTTCTCTCCAGCTCTTTCAATCATTTTCTTTGCAGTTTCAAAATTCTTTGATAAATCATGATCACTTGTCATTTGACATACTGCGATCTGAAGTTTTCCTGATTTTTTTTTCAAATTTAATTTTGGTAAGAGAAAACTTACAAAATGTCTTCCAGTTGCCATGGTTCGCCTGAGAATCAAAGAAGTCATTAACACTAAAAAACTAGAGAAAAATTAATTGTTGAGAAACAAAAAGATAAGAAATTGATCGGATACATTTTACATTTTCGCATCAAAGAACCATTATTTATTATATTTATAAAAAAAACAACTAAATTTTTAAGCAGCTATTAAAAACAGGAAACAACATGGCTAGGAATAGATCGAACCTGAAAATAAAGTTTCTATGTTAATATTTTTATTTCAAAAATTACCGTAATAAATCTTGACTATATAACAATTTCTATTCTTTTTTCTCACTATTCAATTTCTCGTGTTCTTTCTGAAGTCGAATAATTTGTGAAGAAGAACTTGTATTTGCATGCGCGCTATTTTTTCGGCTAACACTTCGAACTCCATGATTTCGATATCGATACCATCTTCTACCATACATACTTTTATTTAATTCGTATTCAGCGCGAACCTAAAGAAAAAGTGAAATAATTCGAGAGAATCTCCAGATAGTCCCAACCTTATATTCCACCTCATTCAAAGTCTTCAATTTTCCCATTCTCCGTAAAATCCAAAATGATGATTGTATCAAAAACAAAGTTGTGGCATATCGTAATGGAGTTGCGATTTTGTATAAAATTAGTGCGAGAACAATTACACCAGCGGTTTCGGGAGTACTTTTGACTTTTTCAATGATTGCGTCAGGCATGTGAAGATATTCGAGAAGTGCAATAATATCAACTCCACTGAAAAAATAGATTCAGGATTTTTTGAAAAAATTTTGACGAGGGAATTTTTAATCACCATTTTGGGGCTCAAAATTTGAGCATACCTTTATTTTCAAAATTCAGATTCTTACAATTTTGAGAGATTTTAAAATTGAGTTTTCGAGAACAAATTTGAGCACATATTGATTTTTAGGAGCTCTAATTATGATTTCAAGCTTTTTATGGAAGATTCTGATCGGAAAACCAAAGTTCAAGGAAAAAATTATTTCTGGAGCCCTAGACAACAGTCTTAACCCCACAAACCTTTGAACAATTAAATACGCTCCAACAAACCATCCAGTCGAACTTGCCATATGAGCTGGAACTGCTATATACCAATATCTTTTGAAATAATATTTAACCTTTGCGAATAATGATTTTGGCGCTTGTTCTTGACTCATTTCCTCAATTTTCTTGGTTTTCGCCTTTTTCTGCTCATCCGACATTGTTAGACGAAACCAGCTTTTTTTATTCTCATCCCATGTTTTTCTAGTAGTTTGAATCATTCTTTGTTGATTTATTAAATTTAATGATTCTTTTCGAATGATTGACATTCGAATTATACTTCGACACAACATCTGAAAACGTATTTTTTCTAGACTAGAATTTTTGAACTTTCGGAAATAAAAGAGAACATTGAACTCTTAATTATCTTATTTATATTACTCTATTCATTCTCATATACTTTGAACAAAAACTTTTTAATTACATAATGTATATAGCTTTAATAAATTAAACAACAAGAAGAACCAGTAATTTGAAAGGGGGAAAAGGCGTCAAGGTGATAAAAATTTAGTGGACGAGGTCGTTCTTTTGACGGATGGCGTAGTACAATCCAACAACAGCCAAGACAACAGCAACAGTTTCGGAAGAAACTGGCGAAGCTCTGCTGAGACCCTGCAAAAAAACCAATGATGCAAATGTCTATTGTGAAATATCTAATAAAAACTCACAGCATGTTGATGGGTGATGGTGAAAAGTGGTTGAGTGTTGGCGTTCTTGGCGTATGCAGCAGCTCCTTCTTCATCGAAAATGTTGATGTTGAAAGTTTGGGATGATGAACGAGCGTGGTCGAGAACCCATGAGACTTGGTATTTGGCGGTTTCTTCCGAGACAGCGACTGGCACAACGTTTCCGTTGATTTCAGCAAAGAATTGAGCGTTCTGAAAAATCAAATTGTTTATGTTTTTTCAGTCGAAAAAAGACGATGTGTAATCAGAAGTTTGGAAACTGAAAATTTCAAAAACTGAAAAAAGTTCTGAAATAATAAATAAAAACTTTATTCATAACAATTTTTCTAGTTTCTAAATACTTGATTCTTAGTTTTGAAACAAATAAAATGTTCCAAACTTTCAGACTACAACAGAATAGTTATTCTAAATATTTTCTACCTATTTTTTTCAGTCGGTCCGAAGAAAATCTCCCGGAAAATTCATTAAAAATCCATAAATTCCAAAAAATCAGTAAAATATTTTCTTTAAATCCACCTTCCTGTGGAATAGATCCAGGTGATAACACTTTCATTTTAAAATTCCGAGATTTCGAGATGAGATCTCACCTTTGGGCTGTTTCCGCATTGGAGAGTGAATTCAGTGATGTAGGTGGTCTTGAAGTGGAAGAATCCGTCGGTTGTCGAGAATGTTGTTGCTGAGTGTTTTGGCGATTCGCATTTAGCTGAAATTCAAGATTTTTTTCACCAGAAAAATAAAAATGTATTATTTTTTGTCAAAACAAAAAAACTAACCGAAAGCTGAAGCGATAAGACAGGCGGCAACGACAAACTTGAACATTTTACCTGGAATTATTAAGTTAATCAAAAAATATGCGTCCAAGACCGACAAGAAAATTAATAAACGGGAAATGAAAAACAGAACATTTATCGCGTAAATGCATCCATCGAGATTCGTCTGGCCGTCTGCCAATTTTGCAGTTGTTCGCTTTTCGCGGCGAGACACACACCGGTTTTCTCATGCGTGTCCCTTTATTTTTCTCGTTTGATTTTTCACTCGCGAATTCGCATCAGCTGTGCCTGGTTTTCATCGATTACATCGTTGCTATTTTCAGAATTTCATAATGTCCTCAAGCAGCAGTGGCCCAGATGTGAAAATCCATAATGTTTACCTGTCAAATGTTGAAGAAGAATTCGCTAGAATGAGGTCTTTTGTTGAAGTAGGCAAATTGAAATTTTCGGCAAATAAAAATGAATTGTTTTTAGGATTATCCATTTGTGGCTATGGATACTGAATTCCCTGGTGTTGTTGCCACTCCATTGGGAACATTCAGAAGCAAAGAGGATTTCAATTATCAACAAGTTTTTTGTAATGTAAACATGTTGAAATTAATACAAGTCGGATTTGTATTGGTGAATGATAAAGGAGAATTGCCACCCTCTGGCGATGTTTGGCAATTCAACTTCAATTTCTCCTTCAATGAAGATATGTTTTCACAAGAAAGTGTTGATATGTTGAGAACAGCTGGTATTGATTTCAATGCTCTTCAAAACAACGGAATCCCAACACACGTTTTCGGTGAACTTCTTACAACTTCTGGATTGGTTACTGATCCTCGAATCACATGGCTTACATTTTCATCAGGTTATGACTTCGGATATTTATTGAAAAGTATAACATTAAGCGATTTACCAAAAGAAGTAGGTTTCAAAGTACAAAAGATCAGCAAAGTGAAATGTATTCTATTTTAGGAATCTCAATTTTTCGCGTACCATCGAACATTATTTCCCACAAGTTTTGACATCAAAATATTGTTACGGACGCCAAATTGTGTGACTGCTAAACTAAAAGGAGGATTACAAGAAGTTGCTGATCAATTAGATGTGAAAAGACAAGGAGTTCGTCATCAAGCTGGTTCTGATGCTCTTCTTACAGCTGCAACTTTCTTCAAAATCAAAAAGCAATTTTTCAACGATAGTTGGGAACAAGTAAGAATTTTCCTAGAAAATGTAATTCTCACAATAAAAATCAAATTTTTCAGATAGCTCCAATGCTTTGCGGTCATATGTTTGGACTTGGCTCGTCACTTTCTCTCTTCCAACAATCAAAACTCGGTGAAGAACATGTAAATGCACAAAAAGAAATAATGACCTCGTAATTTTGTTTAAACTTCCATTTTATATATTACATACAAAATCATCGGGTTCCATTTTCCTCTTTTTTTCCGAAAAATCCCATTTTTCTTTTTATTAATCCAAATTGTAGTTTTTTTCGTGTGCAACTTGTTGTTGGTTCCCAAAAAACAATTCTTGAACCAATCTCAACCCAAATTTTCGTTTTTGTCAAATTTTGGTATTTTTCATCGTCTAGAATTTGTTGCCAAAATCTATTCGGATGATTTCTTAATCTCACCATTTATATTTTTCTGTAACGAATTGTAATTTCTTTGGAAGAAATTACTAATTTCTTTATTGCTTTTTTCTTTTTATTATTATTTCCTATTATTATTATCTCAAAAACTATTCCCCCAAAAAAATAAAAATGTCGAAATGCAAATTTTTCTTTGAGAGAAACGCGTTCACAACTCGCCAAGTTATCTGAACTTAAAAATTTAGTTTTGTTTCAAAATTGAGTTATTAGATGCCAAGTGGTGGACAAAGAAAACACACAATTTCAAACAAGACAAGAAAACGACCAGGAAAGGATTTGGATCAAATCCATGAAGATTTGAAGCCTGAAAAAGCTGCTAAATTGGTCAATCAAGAGGTCGATTATGATTTACCTGGAAATGGTCAATTTTATTGCATCGAATGTGAAAGACATTTTGTAGATGAAAAAACTAGACAAATTCATAGGAAAACTAAAGTAAGTCAATATTTTAAAGCCATTAAATCCACCTTAAAATCTCTAGGTTCATAAAAATCGTGTGAAAACTCTGAAAGAAGTTCCATATTCAATCAAAGAAGCAGAAGCTGCTGGCGGTTCTGGTCATTTTCCACATGTCACTTTGAAATCACGTGTTCCAGATCATCCCGAATATTTGCCAAAAGTTGAGATTGAGTAATGTTGGTGCGCAAACTCTAATCCCTTTTTGTTCTTTCTGTTGTTGTTTTTGTTGTTGTTACATTAAGAAAAATCTTTTTAAAAAATAATATCATTTTGAATAACAAAGAAATCAAAAATACTGAAAATGACATTGAGAGCTAAAATTTATATGAAAAGGGTAAAATAAGTTCATAAAAAGGAAGGGCAAGATAAAAAACAAACCAAATTATGCTCATGATCACTTTTTCGATGTAAACTCTTCGATTTTTGCCGCGCATTTTGAGGCCAAATCTTCGGTTGCAAAACGAATTGCCATTGTTGACATTTCGGTTGCAGTTGCTGGACAAGTCAACTGAAAAACAAAAGATTTCAGGTTCTAATTGTAAGGCCGAAATTGGGGAAAATCTCACTCTAATTTTTTTCTCATCAATTTTTGAGGCTTTCATTGCAGCATTACACAAAGAATTCAACCAAACAGTTCCTGGAAATTAATATTTTTAGTTAGGATCTAGAAGAACTTGGTTACCTGTAGCAGTTGCAGCTCGAATCAAAACACTCGATTTTCCATCAGTTTCTTTGATATGCAACATTCCAACTCCTAATTTTTTATATTCGGAATCAACGAATTTGAAGACAGAGACTCTGAAATAATATTTTGACTATTCAAAACAAAAAATGAAAATCAACATACTTGCTGGAAAATACAGCATCCGGTTCTTCATTTTCAACAGTTTCAACCTTTGGTGGCACATATTCAGCTTCATCATTATCATTTGCTCCTTCTGTAGCGGCTGCTGAATTTTCAGCTGCTTGTTTTGTCAAATTCGCGAATAAACCACCGCCTGGAGCACCGAAGGTTAATGGAGTCGATCCGAGACCACTTTCAGCTGGTTTTGAACCGAAACTTGGGAATGAAAGTTTTGAGGATGGGTTGCTGAAAAATTAGATTTTTATTAGAAATCAGTAAAAATGTACCTTTCTGTTGTTGATTGTCCAAAATTGAGGAACGATGATGGCTTTGAAGAGCTGAAAATATTTCAAAATTATAAAAAAAATAAATTCAGCAAAAATACCTTTCACTACTGCTATCAGCCTTTCCAAAACTTGGGAACGAAAGTTGTTTTGTTGAACTGGAATCAAACATCATATGTAGTTTTTCATCTGAACTTGAGATCAACATACCTTTCAGTACTTTTACCAAAACTTGGGAATGATAGCGGTTTTTCTGACCCGCTTTTTTCTTCTTTACCAAATGAGTTGTTCAATTTATCTCCGAAGCTTGGGAATTTTACGCCTGAAGATTCTGTAGATTTTCCGAACATAGAGAATGAAGTGCTTGTAGAACCCGTAGACTTTGAGTTTGAATCAGATAATTTTGGGCTAAATTTTAATATATTAGAATTAAATAACTATGCTTCATTATTACCTTGATGTTTCTTTATCGTTGACTTCTGATTGTTTTTCTTCATTTCCTTTGCCGAACGAGAAACCGGTGAATTTTTTGGTTGAATTGTCATCTCTGAAATCACATTGTTTTCTAACATCATCAAAAATTCAACTAACTCTTTCAAAAATCCGAAAAGACTTCCACCTCCATTTGGAGCATCACTATTTGTAGTCTCCTTCTTTTTCCAAAAATCAGGAGTTGGTGTTGGTAACTTGATTTCTGGTCCACTCAATTTAACAGTTGATTTTTCGATTTCTCCAGTTTTGAAAATAACAGATTCTGATCCTCCAAGAGGTCCTCCGCCACGAATCGCGCGTTTTCGACCAGCTGGCGGTGCTGGATCGGATGGTGCTTTTTCGATTGTTGCCGGAGTTGAACTTGGAATTCTAGAAATATTTCCGAAATTCGGGGTTGGTGGTATAACTGCTGGCGAAGAAGATGCAAATGTTGAAGTTGTTGTTGATTTTGTGACTGGCGTATTTTTTCGGGCTGCTTTCAGCATTTTTCTTTGAACTGGTAATTTTTCTGTCGATGGGTTTGAAACTATTGGAGCATTTTTTGTTGAGTTTTCATCTGTGTCATCATTCACTTTATACATCGATCTTAGCGATTTCACATGTTCGATATATGATTGCATAGTACTCGTCTAAAAATTTGGAAATAAAAGATGTTTCAAAGAAAATTGGATGAAAACTTACAAAATCATAATGAGCTTTCTCGTCATAAAAATGTTGGATAACTTTTATAAATTCTGAATTCAATAGATTCATCTTGTCCCGAAGTCGAAATTTATTCATTTGTTCTTCAGAAGTTGGTGGAACAATTGAATCTCCCATTTTACTGAAAAATGTATGATTATTGACAGAATTCAACTCTAAAAGTTCATATTGGCGCGACGCGGTGATTTTTTTTTTCAAAAAAAAGAAATGTGCGATGTTGCGTCATATTGTTTGCTTCGAGTAACATTATGAATGACGAGAAATTGCGTACTCTCTTGGTGCGGCCATCCATTTATTTTTGTTTCTGTTGTTTTTGTCAAGAAAAAACCTGTTCAAACTAGTAAAAGCTTTCTAATTGCCTCATTTTTAGACTTATTGAGGTGAAGAATCTCAAAATACCCAATTTGCGCTAAAAATTTTATCATTTCGATAAGTTATGATACCCCTTTTCAATGTTGTTATTGTTCTTCATTTTTCTTATCAAAACTTGATATTTGCATTCTCAGGTTTAAATTTCAGAAATGTTCCGAGTAATTGCAAGCCGTGCAGCAACTTGTGCTCTTCGCACTGTCCCAGTCGCTAAACATTTTTCGACTTTGACAAAGAAACAAGTCTTAACCCCTCTCGCTGTTTCGATCAACAAAAACACAACTCAAATCAGACAATTCTCTGCCAAGGTCAGTTTATTTTTATAAATCACACCCGTTCAAACAATGAAAAAATTAGAAATTTCTTTTATTCACACTGCGCCACAATTTGCAAAGGAATTAGCTAACTAAGTGGCAAAACTAAATATACCATTAGAATCAGCGCATCGAGATCTGTGTGAGACTACGCATTTCGAAATTTTTAGGGTCCTGCGAAGAAAGTTAGCAATCGCGACAAGACCCAACGCATGAAATTTATCATGTTCCTTTAATACTGTAGTGCGAAATATAACGGCGAACAGAGAGAATTAGACAAAAGTGTTTGCACAGTTTTTTGTTTTGTTTTACAGTAGAAAACACTCATTGCGTGGCTTGAACGGGTGTGAAATATAATAAATTGATTATTCTGAAATTGATACTTTGCAGGCTCCATTAACAAAAAAGACACTGGAAGAGAGAATCATTTTGGTTCTTAGTCTTTATGATAAAATTGATGCGAAAAAGTTGACAATGGACTCTGATTTCACAAAAGATTTGGGATTGGATTCATTGGATCACGTTGAAGTTGTTATGGCGATTGAAGAGGAGTTCGGTTTCGAAATTCCAGACGGAGATGCTGATCGTTTCAAGACACCTCGTGACATTTTCCAATACATTGCAGACAAGGAAGATGTTTTTGAATAAGTGCTCATTTTCTCTGGTAAATTCCGGTTTTAGGCCTTGTAGACTCAATTTTTCTTTGTTAAATAAATTTATATTGAACAAAAAATTTGGAGTTTTATGTGTTTTCAAGACAAAAGTTTATAAAACTTTTCGATATTTTCAAGGAAAATTGTGTTGGAGTATTTTAGAGTAGAGTAATTTTTAGATTGAGTCGATGAAATGGTTTGGAAAAAGTGTATATAGACCAGTAAATGGAACCGATTCAGAAGATCAGATTGAGGTAGATCAAATATCTTTCACTAGTTCA
Organism: Caenorhabditis angaria; assembly: GCA_947459285.1. Taxonomy (NCBI): domain Eukaryota; kingdom Metazoa; phylum Nematoda; class Chromadorea; order Rhabditida; family Rhabditidae; genus Caenorhabditis; species Caenorhabditis angaria. The sequence goes on from CANHGI010000003.1 coordinate 8,688,460, forward strand.
TGTTCTTCGGGTGAAATAGATGAAGAAAAGGAGAAAAGTGTTGATTTAATTCGATTTGATGATTTAGAAATGAATATAAATATAAATGAGCCAGGTTTGTGCTAATCTAGAGAAAAAAAAACTAAGTAATCAAGTTTAGGACCTTCTGAAATATCAATGTTATCAATCGACAGTCCAATAAACGAAAATAGTTTGAAAATACCAGAATATAATGAGCCTACAACAAGTAAAGAAGTCTATAATGAAGGATTATTTGTTAGAAGTTCTATTTTCTGGTTCAATGACAATGAAGTCGATAAATCGAAATTAACTCTCCCAATTTCAAATCGTGGAAGAGTTTGTCGATTTGAAAATGAAGTTGATGATAATCATTTGGAAACAATGTGTAGAGCATTACAAATAACAACTGGAATAACAGAAAGATCGAGGTGGTTGAATGTTTTGGCGAAAAATCCAGTTATGGCGGAACTCGCTAGACAACTTGATGAAGATTTTGGAAAAGTTATCGAAACATCACCTTCAGATAATGATATTGATCTAACTGGTTTTGAAATGCGAACACCTTCGAATTCAGTTTCAACTGTAGTTTCTTCAGTTTCAGGTTAATATTTTCAAAATTCTAAAATCTTATAAATCAACAAAAAATTCAGGTTCTTTCAAAGCAATTTCTCTAAACCAACAAACTTCTGTCGAACTCAGTCCGAATCCCACCTTTTCTAAAGGATTTATTAGAACTGTTGTTCCTGCTCGTAAAGGAATTGATTCAATAGAACTACGAAGAAAAGTGAATGAAAGTGTGTCATCAATTTGTTCAGTAATTGTAAAGAAAACTATTGAAGTTGATCCACCGATTGATAAAAGAATGGTTGCGTGGATGAGAGGATTTGCAGAAGCTGACACGTGGATTCCAGAGGTCAGTGGAATAAAATGTGATAAAGAACATAATTGTTCCCGTGAAAAAAACATCGAAAAACAAAATATACAGAATATTTTTTTTTTTTTTGATTAGTGATAATGTAGAATTGAGGGAGCACAGACACGAGATTTTTGTCTAAATTCTCTCATTTTTACATTGTCTCTAAGCAAAGATAATAATCTGAATAGTTTGTGTGTTTCTGTACAGGAAAAATTATGGTTTTTGTGATTTTTCATTTCAAAAAATTAATCTGAACAGGCTTTTGGCTTTTGGCTTGGGTATCTAATAGACAATTCAATTAGTGATTTCAGATTGCTCCAGCCAGTCGAAAACACGATAATTATTCATACGAAGTTCCACCTCTAAGTGAAGATTGGATATTACACGTTCACAAACCGATTGCACTTCGAGAAGGACTCGAAAAACAACAATGGAAATGTGCACAATGTCGACAATCTCTCACCAATTCCCATATTCTCAATGACAAAGAACTATGTCCAAGATTTTGTGAATATTACGGTTTCTATTTTTGCACACTTTGTCATGGTGGAGACAAAAGTATTATTCCGTCCAAAATTATTTCGCTCTGGAATTTTCAAGAAGCGCTCGTTTGTGATAGAGCTTACAGGTTTGGAATTTTTTTTATAAAAACGTCTTTTGAAAAAATTAAAAATAATTTCGTGTTTTTCTAGATTTTTGCGCGCTGTGCGCGAACTGCCGGTTTTTCGGATTCGAGAAATATCTGGTGATTTGATCAAGAAAAATAAATCGCTTCGAAATGTGATTGATTTGCGAGCTAAATTGAAAGATATGGAACAATATATAAAGATTTGTGTATCTGCTTCGGAACAAGTTACGGATTTTGGAAATTTGGGAACAATGTTTGCATCGCTGGATCGATATTTATTGGAATCTGACGATTTATTTTCACTTAATGATTTATTACGGGTTTATAATAAGGTAAATTTTTTGTTTATAATAAGGTAAATTTTTTGTTTATAATAAGGTAAATTTGTTGTTAAAATGATGTATACAATGTTCTGTTCACAGTTCTATTCACATCAGAAATAATAATTGCCTTGAAAATTTTGCCTCAAAATACGTTTCAAAAAATCCAAAAAGATATTGTCATTCCGAAAATAAAAGAACCCCCGTTTGAATTGGCGGTCACGTACAGTAGACCATATATGTAAACCCTCTCATAATTAGGAGAGGGGGGTTATGACAATTCAGGTCTTTTTCCGAGGGGGAGGTCATGACATTTTGCAAAAAAATCATTCAAAAGAGATCCATGAAACAAGATTTGAAAAAATTTTGTTTCTTGAATCTCTAAAAAATTTTCAATTTTTTCAAAAAATTTAAAAAAAAAGGTGTGCTGGCACTCGGAATCGAACCTGTCCCCTACTGCGCGATGCAAGCGCCTTGTACCACTCGCACATTTGAACCGTTGGAAACGCGTTGCGTTTTCCAGAGACATTCTGGATGAAAACGATGTTTTGAGGAGGGGGTCATTCTGGGGTCAAATTTTTAACACACAAAAAAATCAGATTTTTCAGAAATTTTTAATTTTTTTTGAGTTTTCGGTGGTCTATCGTAATGAAACTTTGGCTAACCTAGTTTTAACATGTATAGTACGGATTTTAGCTATTTTTCTCAGTTTTGGAGCCTAATAAACTGAATTATGACCACCCCCATAATTCGGAGCAAAAATCGTGATTTTAGGGGGGTGGTCATAAATCGGAGATTTTGGGCTCTGGACCTCTAGAGATGATTAATAAGTGATTAACACGTTCTAAACTTATATTGCGGGGGTGATAGGTCTAGTACTTCGCATTGCGAACCTCTAGAAATGACTGATAAGTGATTTTCGTGCTCTGAAGTAATATATGAAAATATATTACTGGTCAACCTCTCAAAAATAATATGAGACATCAGGAACACGCAAAGTTTCATTATGGTAGACTACCAAAAACTTCAATAAAATTAACTTTTCTTCAAAAATCCTATTTTTTGTGTGTTAGAAATAGGGTTGGAAAAACAATACACGGTACACGAATACACGCGATACACGAATACACGGATACACGAATACACGCAATACACGAATACACGGATACACGAATACACGGATACACGAATACACTGTACACGAATACACGGTTTTCTTCTCTTCTCAAGCAATTCAGAAAAAAGCGTGTATTCGTGTATTTTTTTCCAACCCTAGTTAGAAAAATTTAACTTGCGAATGATCTTCACATCAAGAATTAGTATACATCCAGAACGTCATTCGAAAACATCAACATGTTCTCATTGGTCCAAATCATCGAGTGATACAAGGCGATTAACGGTTATTTCTAAAAAAATGTAGCGAAAGAGATTTTTGGCTCGAAATTTTTGAAAATTTTTATACGTGGATTTTTTTGAAATTTTTAAGGGGGGTCATGACAAATGAAAATTTCTAAGAGGGGGAGGTCATGACATTTAGGGTACTATGAGCGGAGATGCCATGTATGCAGTAGACTAAAAATGACGTGACACATGCATATCAAACTGGTTGGCAAATAGCCAACGTGTAAATTTCGCATTTTATTTTTCAAATAGACTCCAAAATTTTGCGAAGTCTACTGTAGTCTTGGTGTCCTAGGCCATTTCGGTTCTCTTCCAAGTTCTTATTTTTTTCGGAATGACAATAGTTCAATTGATGAGATCATCGATGTTTCATCATTTGACAATGTTCTGTTTACATCATCCTAAATTAGGATTAATGATATCTGTAAAAAAATTTTTGTGAAAAATACTACAAGAACATCTTGGCTGAGTTTGCGGTTTCAAAACAGTAAAAATCACCAGAGCCGCGTCTTGAGAACTACTATGTCAAGTAGTCGACCCTAGAAACTTAACTTATCAAGGTTCAGCGCCTAGATATCCTAGTTTTTAAGTGGCCGTGCCTATGGAGCTTTTTTGTTAAAGAAACTTGAGAGAAAATTGAAAATGTCTCACAAAAAAATGTTTAATGTGGTGACTCATGTTTGAAGAAAATAATTTTCTAAGAACAAAAAAATTTCGATTTAGAAAATTCCAGAAAATATTTGTCCTCTACATACAAATACACATTCCAGGATCTTCTAAATCTTCTGGAACCGATCGCAAAACATTCTCGTGCTCATATTCTACGATGTAATCGATGTTCAGATGATGCAAAAGTTTGTGTGAAGTGCAATGATTTGACTGATAAATTATTTCCGTTTGAAGAAAGAGTTGCAAGGTTGGTTACTTCTAGGAATGCCTAGTTTTTCAAATAACCCAATAAACTCACATTTTTTTAAATTTATAATATTTGTAACTGGTTAGAAATGAAGTGGAATCGTGAAATGAGCGGAAAAATTTCTACGGAACGTGAAAAATTGGTGAATTTAAAGGTGGAGTCCGAGCAAAAAATAAGTTGTGCTAATTTGAAAGAGCATGTTGCAATTAGTACAATCCTCGAAGGATTTTTTCTGAAAGCTTCTCTAACATTAGAGAAACACAGCTCCAAACGGTTGGAGATATGGAGTTTCAAGCCATTTTACACGGTGTTTCACTGTTTTTTCGAACTTTGTAATTTTTTAACCAATTTTTGAGAAGCTTCCAGAAAAATCCTTCGAGGATTGTACTAATTAGAACATGCTCTTTCAAATGAGCACAACTTAATTTTTGCTCGGACTCCACCTTTAAATATTTAAAATCAAAACGTGATAATTTTGAGTTAATTTTTAATCTCGAGAACAAAGTAAAAATTCAGGATTTCCAAGTTTCCATTTACAGAAAGTGTAAGCTCTTAACTTTTTAAATAGTAGACTAGTTCTTGTATATTTAAAGAAATCCATTTCAAATTCAGATGCATTGGTTGTGGTGGTTTATCACATGCTCCAAAATGCCCACGCCGTGATGTTCCAAAAGATAGTTCATGTCCAAAATGTGCTCGACTTCTCAAAAGCCGTCCAGCTCCCCAACGACAACAACCCCGCCTTTTATCATTTTCGACCGGTGGTAATTAATGTATAATTTGTCATATTCACCCCTATTTATTTATCACTCTTCTTCTTACCCGCTGCCTTTTCAGTTCCATTTTGTGCCTGTGATTTTCTTTTTTTTTTTCGAAAATAAAGATTCAAGAGTCGGTTGTTTTGATGTTTTTGATTGTTTTGTTCGTTTGTTCGACGTTGGTATTTTGATGTGTTTTTAATCCCAAAAAATTGGGCCAAAAATATATTTTTTTTTTGATTTGAGGGCTATTCGAGCGAATCATGGGGAATATTTTGGTGAGTTTTTATGATTTTTTTTTTGGTAGAATTGTGATTTTTCCGCTGAAAATCAGGGCTGCTTAAGTGGGCCGGATCCAGAAGTTTCCAGGTTGGAAAATGGGTAAATTCACTGCAAAAAATCTTTTTGGCTTCAAAAACCCCCTTTTTTGCTGAAGCGGAACAAGTTTTCTTAAAAATTCGATGAAAAATTGAATTTCAAATTTTCACGAAATATATTGGCTTAAAAATTGATTTCTGAAAAAAAATCTTCAGAGACTTCAATTTTATCCGAAATGATTCTGAAAATTCAGAAAAACTTGATTTTTGCGATCAATTTGGGATATTTTCTAATTTTAGGTTTTATTTTTATATTTTTTGACAATGAAATGCGCTAGATTTTAAGCCAAGCTTCAGATTTTACGGAGTTGATTCGAGTGAAAAAAAAAATGAAGAAAACGTTTTTTTTTTTCTGTTTCTGAATAAATTTTGATTCAGAAAATGTCAAAAAACTATATTTTTGCAAATTTTTTCCAAAGGAAAATGGAAAATTATTCCCCTACAACAATATTTCAGTGGAAAATAATTGAAAAAAAAAGTTATTTGACATCGAAATTTTTCGTCAAAAAACGTTTTTTTATTGATTTTTTCGAGCCGATAAAAATTATTTTTTTCAAAAATACGTGAACGTGACCCAGCTATTCCACATCATATGTCTTTCTTTTCCAAAAAAAATGGATAACCCCATTTCATTTCCAATTATTTGATCTCTCAAAAATGCACTTGATCCCCCACTTCAGCAGCCCTGCAGAAACAAAAATTAAGGCTGAATGGTCATTCACCTTCATTTGGCCGTTTTTGGTTCTTCTTTTCATTCTCAAATACATTGTTAAAAAGGTCCTCGAAAATGTTTTAGATCACTTGATTTTGCTGAAATTGTCCAATTTTCAGCCTTGGGGTGTGCATATTCAATACGCGGATGCTGTTCGACGAAATAATTTGAGACGGCAAAAGGGATTCGAGGATTTTGAGAATAATGTGAAGTTTGAGAAATTGTTGAATGATGAGAAGTGGGTGAGATTTTTGAAGTTTATAATAAAATTTTGATTTTTGTAGAATCAAGGTGGATAAAAGTGATGTGGAAAGTCTCAAAACTGCACTCGAAAAAATCACTTCATATAACTTGGTTGAACTCAGAGGTTTGAATTACTCCACCAAAAAATCGACATCCACTCTAAAATATTCTAGATCGACTCCAAAGCGGCGAATTAAATGCATATACAACCCTTTGTGCTTACACTTATAAAGCATTGGAAGTTAATCGACGAATTAATTGTTGTACTGAAGTTGTCAAAGAGGCTTTCGATTATGCGATTGAAATTGATAAGAAATATGAGAATTCGAATGAGAAACCAGCACTTTATGGATTGCCTTTCAGTGTGAAATCGAATTTTTATGTGAGTTTGGAGTCTTATAAGGGAATTGTTTCATGAGATTTGTAATAATAATTATTTTTTTTTCTAGACATATGTTTTATAAAACATATGTCTAGAAAATTACCGTATTTTAAGTTGAAATTTTTGAAACGTATTTTTTTTCGGGTAACCTTGGATTCTTTTCAAATTTTTTTAGAAATTCGAAAATTTCTCATAAGTATAGTGAAAGCCTGGGCTAAACCCCCCTTTTTCTTTAAATGTTGCCACGTCATAAGTTTTCAGGACGCAGAGTTCTGTATTTCTTGGAAAATCGGGAAAAAATCCAAGATTACAAAAATATTCTGAAAAAAACGATTCACTTTTTTTACGGTGATTTTCTAAAGACAAAATTCGAATAGTTTTTGACCCGCGGATCACTATTAAAATTGCATGACTCAACTTCTAATATGAGTTATGACGTGGCGAAATGGGAAATTATTGAAAAATCTCGATTTTAGGAGCTGAAAATCCTGAGCAAGGCTTTGACGCTAGTTTTCAGCTCCTAATATCCTATTTACAAACTTTGCCACGTCATAACTCATATTAGAAGCTGGAATTTCAGACGACGGAATCGTTATCAGCGGGTCGAAAACCTTCAGAAAATATATAATTTATCGAAAATCTAGAGTGAAATTTGAAAATTTTATAGATGAAAAATTATGATTGTTCAATTGGAGTTGCCAAATTGTTGGATCAACCAAAAGATGAAGATTGTCCATTTGTAACACATTTGATGAATTTGGGAGCGGTTAGTGAAATTTTTCCAAAAAAACATTTCATACAATAATTTTCAGGTTCCATTTGTCCTCACCAATGTTCCACAAGGTCTTCTCTCATTCGTTTGCTCAAATACAGTTTATGGCACAACTTTGAATCCACACGATGTTACACGAACTCCTGGAGGTTCATCTGGAGGTGAAGGCGCGATTATTTCAGCTGGCGGAGCATCGTTTGGAACTGGAAGTGATTTAGCTGGAAGTTTGAGAATTCCAGCATCAATGTGTGGATTGGTAACATTGAAGCCAACGCAAGGTAACTTTTTTTGTCAGATTTTTTCAATTAAAGAAAAATTTCAGATCGATTTGTTGTAACTCATACTCATGGAGGTGTGCCTGGTCGTGGTCGACTTGGACTTAGTTTTGGAGTGTTTACCAAAAATGTTAAAGAGCAAATTTTGCTTTTGGAGCAAGTTATTGGAACTGAAGAATATCGACAATTGGTTCCACAAAATCCATCAGATCCATTGAATTTTGCGAAAGTTGAGAAGATGAAAAGTTTGAAGGTTGGATATTTTGATGATGATGGATTCTGCACACCAGTTCCTTCGTGAGTTCCTAGATATATTGATTCGTGGAAATGTGGATTATTTTCGAGTATCAGAAAATAATTTTGAATTCAGAATTAAAGGGGTTGTACGTGAAAACATTTTTTCCACGAAAATTTTGAAATTTCACCATTTTTCGAAATCAATTTTTTTTTTGAAATTTAGTCCAAAAAATCCATTTATCTTTTGTCATAATATTTCTGATTTCGGTTATTTTTTTTTAATTTTCAAAATCTAAGTTACATTCTCGGAATCCAATCATTCTAAACATTTCCAAGTTTCAAAAAAATCTCTATAAATTCTCATTATTCCAGACATCGAAGAGCTGTTCTCGATACTGTTGAAAAATTGAAAAGTCTTGGACACGAAGCTGTTCGATTTGATGTTCCAAGAGTTATGGATGCTGCTTATTTGTTATTCAAAGTAAGCCTACCTTTTTCTCTCCACCCTCACAATCCCCATTTTTCTTCAGAACGTGATGCCGGATAGCGGAGCTTATATGCGAACAATTTACGAAAACGAAAATATTGATGTAAATATGAAACAATTCGTAACACTTCTAAAAGTTCCGCGAGTTCTTCGTTGGATTGCTGCCAAAATATTGTCCGGTATCTCCCCTCAAATGGCACTGATTTGCTCGGCTTATGTGAAAGATATTGAGGATATTCGATATACTCAGGAATTGACTGATTTATATCGACTCGAATTTTTGAAATATTGGAAAAGTTTGGGCATTGATGTGCTGATTTGTCCAGCGTTTATTGGTTGGTGAAATTTCTAATTTGACTCACTGTCAGAAACTGTAAAGCTCAATTCCTAACATGAGTTATGACGTGGCAAATTTGGGACTTTAGGAAGTCAGAACTAGATTTCAACATATTTTTCGTGAAAATCTGATAGCATAGTGATAGTACTTCAAGAGGGTAGATAACATAAGTTCTTCTAACTTTTTTGAAATATCTTTCGGATTTCACAAAAACCATATAAATTTTGCCACGTCATTACTCATATTAGGAGTTAAGCTTTGCAGTTTTTTGAAATAGTGATCAGCGGGTCGAAAACTTCTAGAAAACATGAGTTTTAAAAGTTCCCCGTATGAATATAGTTGTTTCAGTGCCAGCCATTGCTCATCAATATCCTTCAAAACTCTCAACTGCCGCATTTTCAACTGGTCTCTTCAATATGATCGATTTCCCGGCTGGAGTTGTTCCAACTGGCCACGTCACAACTGAAGATGACAATAATCTTCATGATGACAAACTATTCAACGTTGGCTACAATCCGATTCTCAAAATTCAAAGAGAAGCAGCTGCAAATTCAGTTGGTCTTCCAAATTCTGTACAAATCGTCACTCTTCCCTTCGAAGAGGAACTTTGTCTTCATACAATGCAAATTGTAGAAAATGTTTGGAAAAATTGATTTTTGTTTGAGATTTATACATATTCTTGCCTGTGATATTTACTAATTCTACTTACCCAATAAATTTTATACGAAAAAAAATTGGATTTGGATGGGATTATTGTGTTGAATATTCGAAAATATTACTTTGATTTTGAAAATTTTGAAAATAATCTAAATGATCTAGGAAAATATGGATTTGTTGGTTTTCGATGAGAAGAAAAATTATAGAAAAAATCAGGCTGAAATTAGAAATATTATGACAAAAGATGAATTTGTTGAAATGATTGGATATCAGAGTTTTGATGCGGTTTTGGTGAGTTTCACGAACTTTTTTTCAGCAAAAATATGAGAATTTCAGGTCAAAAATTGAAATTTTCAAAAAATTTGAATTTTGCGAAACATTTTAGGCTGAAAATCACCGTCTAAATTTTTGGCGCCAGAATCCTGAATTAAAAATTTCAGCTGAGTTTTAAAAAACACTGACTTTGAAAATTTGGCGCCAAAAAATTAACCACAACAAGATTTTGACTTGAAAATTAAAATATTTTGAATTTGATCCGAGGAAAACTAACGAGATCATTTTCTCCTGACAATTTTTGCAATTTCACAATTTTTTGAAACGTATTTTTTTCGGGGAATTTTTTTCAGAGTTTTAAAAATTTGCAGATCTCAACTCTCTGATGAATTATAACGTGGCAAAAGCTTACTAGGCTTATAACTAATTTTTGAAAAAATTTTGAATTATTTTTTAATCAGCTCAAATTTTGAATTTAAAACTTTTGTCACTATCAAAAATTTTAGAATTTTCAGTGACAAAAAATTAGTTATTCTATCAAATTTTCAGATTGGCGGGTTAATTCAAATAAATGATGAGCAAATATCTGAAATTTTATACGAAATGGCAGGATTCGGGTTATATTTAGAAGATATTCGAGAAGAAACCAAAAAAATCAGCGAAAATTGCTTTTTTGAAACTGAAGATGATAATGATTTATGGGCAGGTATGATCTTTTGAAGTTCAAACATCAAAAAATCGATTTTTTTCAGCAATGCAACCGAAAACAAATATTCTAGTTTTATCAGCTGAAGAAGCCGCATTTCTAGCTTTTGATTGGAAAGTTTTGAATATTCGAAAATTAGGAAAATGTATTGAAAAAGGTAAGATTTTCATTTTAAAAAACCCCCTCAAAAATCCCCAAAATTTCAGAAAAACTATGGATCAAGTTAGGAGAAATCTATGGAAATATGCAAGAATTTTCGAAATCTTTTTGTGTTTTTCGATATTTGCGGAAAAATGGGTGGAAGGTTAGAAGTGGATTGACATTTGGATGTGATTTTCTGATTTATTGCCTTGGTCCACAGTTTTTTCATTCGAGTGCGGGAGTTTTGATTTGTGATGAAGTTGAGCCGATCAAATTGTTATCGATGACGAGGATTTTATCGCATAATAAAAAGGTGGGGGAGGTTTTTGAAATGGGGAATTTCAAAATGAAAAGCTAGAAAAATCAATTTTCAAAAAATAAAAGCAAACTTCACCAGAAAAAAATTCCAAGTTTCAGAAAAAATCTTGAAAATTTCAAACTTTTCGGAAATTCAAATCTACAGTAGACTTCGCGGTTCTTTTGATTTTTTGAATTAAAAGAGGATATGTTTGATTTTCTAGGCCATATCATTTTTCTTCCAAGGGTCAACAAATTTTCGCATGAATTTCTGAAATTTTTAAGTTCCGAAGGTTTTTTCTATGGAAAAATGGCGGAAAACAGATCATCTCTTAAAAAATCTCCAGAAACTTCCAGGCTCTAATTCTTGCCAGTTGTGAGATCACCGAAAATTCGAATTATGAAGTGGTTTCAACGATTGAAGTTAAGGTAAATCCCCTTATCTCAACCTCCCCCTTTTTCCAAAAAAATCCCAAATTTCCAGATTGTCACCTTCAAAACCCATTATTTCGATCGATATGTGCCCGAAATTGCTCAAAAATCAAATGATTTATATGAAATTGAAATTGGTGCAATATAATTGACTAGACAAATATGAAAATTTACATGAATGATTGTTATATGTAATAAATATATAACAAATGCCAGAGATTTGGTCGATTGTTTTTTTAATGAGCAAATTTGTGTCTCAAAACTCGGGGGATTATTATGAATGAAGTGGAATTAAAGCTATAAATTTACGGTTTTTAAAGCTAGGCGACTTTTATTCTGGTGGAGGTTGTTGTTGAGCTGGAGAGCGACGGAATCTGTTCAGTGGTGGACGGAAGTGTGGATGTGGCTGATCTTCGGATTCGGATCGAACGACTCCGATGAAGAATGCACCGCGTTCTGGTGAACGACGAGCTCTGGAAAATTCGATGGTTTTTGAAGAAGATTGATGAATCGGGGGTCCAATTTAGAGATTCAGTAACCTGGCCATACGTCAAAAATACATTTTTAAAAATTTGATTTTTCTAGTAAAATCGAAAATTTTTATTAATAAAAAGATTGGGCCCTATAACATTTTTTCCAGAAAATATTTGTAATTTCACAATTTTTTGAAACCTAAATTTTTAGGGGGAATTTTTCGAAATAAAAAACGCGCTAGGAATGTTTTCCGATTCAAAATTACACCTGGGATTCAACTCACTCTTCGTCTTGTTTTTGTTTTTACAAATAATGTCTTTTAAAAAACTATTAATGCTCAAAATATTTTTGTGATTTCACAATTTTTTGAAACGTATTTGAGGGATTTTTTTGAAATAAAAAAAATTTCCCAAATTTCTCTGAATTTCAACTCACTCTTCGTCTTGTTTTTGTTCCTCCTCTTTTTCATCATCCTTCTTTATCTCTTCATTTTTATTTTCCTCCTCCGTTTTCTCTTTTTCCTTCTCCTTTTCTTTCTCTTTCTCTTCATTCTTTTCAACAATCGGTTCCTCATTGAATCGTTCAAATAACGTAATTGCTGGATGAATTACACTCTTTTTTTCGAAGTGTCATCTGATTTTCATCAGATTCGTCGTCTTCTAGAACATCGTCTAAAACATGATGTTGGAATCGATGATCACTTCCTCGTTTTAATGTTGATAATTGTGGATGAGATGAAGATGTGTCGAGTGTTCGACCGGATAGATCTTCGCCTGCAAATTTGGGAAAATGTTGGGTGGAAAAATGCATAGTTTGAGCTTCATCTCAATAGTTGTAAAGGCGGTGCCTCTTGACATAAAAACTCTCAAGGCGCTACTCCTTGACAGAAAAGCTCACAAGGCGCTACTCCTTGACAAAATATATCTCAAGGCGCTACTCCTTGACAGCGTATATCTCAAGGCGCTACTCCTTGACAGCGTATATCTCAAGGCGCTACTCCTTGACAAGCTATGCGATTTCTCAAGGCACTACTCCTTTTGGCAACAGATTTTCGAAATTTTTCAAAACAACCGATATTTTTGACAGAATTTTAGTTCATTTCCGGAATTTTTCCAAAAAAAAATCTACAGTATCCCCCAATTCTCACCCGAATTCACAAATGCCGAATTACTAAATGAATTATTATTGGCCGGACTCATTTCTCCGCTCAATTTCGTCGCACTTTTATTCCTCTCAATATCCATATTCTCCAACATTCCGTGCGAAAATGTCTTCCTGCCCAAATCCTCGTTCAAATGTGGTTTCGAGAATGATCTCTCGATTTTATGCTTAAAACTTCGGAACATATCAATATTTCCCAAACTCGTTCGATTTCTTCCATGATTGCTTGGATGTTGTTGATCGGATGGTCTGAAATCAATTTAAAATAATTGAAGATTTGATTTAAGGAGAGTTAGACTAACTTGACAGGAACAACAGAAATCCTTCGTTTTCTCAAATCATCTCCCGGAACTAAAGGACTTGTATCATCACAATGTGGAACCATTTTAATTTCATGAATATATTCGGGCAATTTAACATCCGACACACTTCCTTTCAATGGATTATTTGGTATCTTTGCTGATTGTTCACTATACAATGGTTCAACTTCTTCATCCCAGAAATCATCGCGTTTCAAAGCGGGCGGTCTATCATATCCTTGATCTACCATCATTAAAACCATTGTGATATTTCGATCGATAAGTGCATTACATTCGAAATCATCGTCGTCTTCTCCGAAGGGATTTAACATGGCTTCAGCAACTTTCATCCATCCCATATAAAATATGAATTGGAGGGTTGACATTATTGGGAAATATAAGTCAATCTGCAAAATTTTGCTCGATTTTGAAGGTTTTTTGGAATCGGGCCAGAATGGCATTATCAAAAAGAAGGTCCGATTTAAATCAAAAATTCTGATACGGACTATTTTTTACTCGAATTAAAAATCTTCAAAATCTGCTAGTCCGATTCCCATTTTCCCTACCTCGGTTTTGTTATTCGCATGTTCGGAAACAACATATTGTCGAGCCAAAAGACACACCAAAAAATATGTATGAACAGCCAAACAGACTAATTGTGGATACATAATTGGAATCGGCACCCAATCATAATTACAAATCCATGCGAGACCAGTTCGAAATTTCTTGATCTCATCCTGTACCACAACTTGATAATAATCACTTTCAATTAATCCTTTTGTTCTCGCATCATATGTTAAAGACAAAGCCCATTGAAATGGAACCCAATATTTCGAATATTTATATTGTATTTCATCATATCTCTCTTTTTCGTGTGGCATCATAAAACCAGATGCGACAACTGTGTCCAGAGTTGGAAATCTTCGACGTGTTCTCATACTGATATCTCGAAATACAAGAACTTGAGCTAACTCGCAATATCTCACTATATTTCTTCGATACATTCTTGCTTGTTCAGTTCGTCCTCGAACATATTCAGCTGTCATTAATCCAATGCTGAAAATTCATTTCATTTTTTGTTGTTTTTTTCATTTTAATTTTTTTCGGTGTTCTTTAAAATTTCCAATTTCTCGTGATTGGTCTAATTAATTAGATCATCAATTTTGTCAATCATTTTTTCACGATCATTGAATTTCTCATTTTTTTTACAAAAAAAGTACTCACTTATCAATGAAACCAATGATCTGATATAAATAAGTCCATCGATTAACAACTGCTGTTACAAAAAATCCCAACATAAAATTGAGTGGAATATATTTCAGTCGATCATCACAATATTGTACAACTCGTTCAAAAACCCTGGAAAAAATAGTTTTGGAGAAAGAAGATTGTGTAAATTCATTTTTTAAAAATGGATAGACCCTCTAGAATTCATTTCAATAGTGAGAGCAACCTCGAAATAGTAAAATCAGACGATTTTTCGCAAAGCTCTTGAAAATAAAAAAAAGTGAACGTTTTACTACGGTATGCAAAGTTTGTGCATTTGTGCGTCGCAGTGTTTACACACCAGATAGTGATTTCAGCAGGTTTTCAGCGCTTTTCAGCATGTAAGAGGCGTTTTCAGTAAAATCTGAATATACCATCTGATTTGTCTCGTTGAGATGAATCAAGAAAACTATTTATTTGTTTCGGAAATGCGCTCTCAAGAAAATTATGGGCTGAAAATCGAAGAAAAGGTGAGGTTTCGCAGCGATTTCTGTATTCCACGTTTTTTTTCGTGTGAAAAAACATTTTTCAAGGGTCCATAGTACAAAGGTTCCCCCCAATACAAACCTCTGCTGTGTTGGATTCAGCGCTGTTCGATAAATCACCGATATAATCCCATATAACATCAACCAAACAGCCAATTCTAATATCACAGATTTCCAAATACTTCCCCGCCATTTCAATAAAAGTTTAAAAAGTGTCCACGGTTTCGACGTGGATACAGCCAAGTTATAATTTATCGTCATTCTGAAATTTCGTTTTGAAACATAGAGAAAAGAAAATATAAGATAATCAATAAAAAAGGTTCAAAACATAAATATTCGGCGAACTATGACTGGAACTGTCATACGAAAAAATTCATTGTTTTAGTGATTGCTTTTTGGGTTGCAGTGATGAAAAATGTTGGAAATGATATCATAGACATTTTTCGCGCGAAATTAATTGTCTTGTGATCAAAAAAGTTACAAAAATGCTGGCCTAGCATGGGAAAAATGCAGGTCTATCTAACAAGAAAAATATTTATTCATGCAAATATTTTTGCATATCACTTTTCACTTTTTCATCGATTCAATTGAATGTGAATATTTTAAATTTGAACACAGAGACTTGTACAAAAAAAAAACACAAAAATAAAAAAATTATTTTGAGACAAAAAACTGCAACTCAAAGTATTTTTATTGTTGTCAAGTATTTGTAAATAAACATATCTATTGAAAAGTTGTTAAAAGAATCAGTGTGTGGGAATCGAATAAAAAACCTATTAAAATATGGCGGCATTACACAAAGTACTGTCATTTTCATCACAAAATGATACGAAGAAAAAGAAGAGAACGTGGTCAAAAATAAAAAAGAAAGATCAAAAGGTTCAATTCGGTGGATGTTGTGTTCAGAAATACTTCGAATATCATCAATCACCTGATAAATATAGGGTTGGGTTCAAAGATGTAAGAAAACAATCTTGAAAAATAAATAACAGAGTTAAATAAGTTTGGCGAAGTTCTAGAAAAATCGATGTGGAAAATATGTACTTCAGTAAAAATCAGTACCTTAAAAACTTCATAGTATCCCTAAGGATAAAGGGTGCCCAAAAACAGCAAATTTCAAGTTCAGAGCTGTCATTCATTTTTCATTTTGCCACGTCATAACTTAATTTCAAAGTTGAGGTAACTCTAAGCAAGGGGATCTTGATCAGTGGGGCAAAATTTACTAGAAAATCTTAAAATAAAAAAAAAATAGTCAAAGAAAAAATGACTAGTTCAGAAAAAAGTCCAGATTTTCTGTAAAACCTGAAATTTTTAAAAGTCACAATTAGATCTCCATTTTCCAAATTAAACTTCAGCAACATCTAGACATAATCACAACATTTTTTTCAAGATGAAATATTTGCCTTCCACCCAAACTCCGCCCCCATTTTTCATGTGATCTTTGGAAAAATGAAGAGTACTGTATGTAGTTTATAGATTTTTTTCGTGCTTGGGAAAAAAGGAAACCGATTGAATGAAAATGGGAGAAAAACCAAACAAGTTCGTGTGACGTTTGGGAAAAATGGAGAAGAAGAGAAAGATAGCGGGAGAAATTAGATGAACCTTCTTTCAGCTACAGTAATCCTATTTGTGATTTGATAGAGAGATTGATTTGTGTTCACTGGTAAAAAATGTTGGGTTCTTGTTTGGAAAAAAAATAGTCGCGAGGCGGACTCGAACCCGAAACCCTCAAAATGAATTTGTAGACGCTACCCGCCTACACCGTCTGCCCACGCTGATTTTAATTGACAATAAAACTGGTTTCGTGTCAATTTTCAGAACTCATAAAAGTTTGAGGTCTCAAAATCTTCCCCAAAATTTTTGGAATTTTTTGAACACCGAAAAATCTTTATCGTATTAGGAAATAAAGAAAGTTTTATTTGTTTTTGCGAAAAAGGAAATAATTTTTAAAATACATTAAAAATGACAAATATTTGGTTGTCTAATTGGACTTTGTCAATAAAGAAAGACATTTTTTGATTTTTTGGTTTTTGGAAAGAAAATACACATATAAAACACAAAAGTTGAATCATTGAATTTCTGTTGTTTCGAAACAGAAAAGAATTTGCATAAAAATGTGTTTATAACAAAAAAATATATCAAGTTGGGTTTAGGCTTTGAATTTATCTTTGGGATTTTTGACGAGGAGAACACTATTTCGAACATCTTTTTTATACAATTTTCGGAGTGGTCGATCACTCAAAAATACAACCAATACAATAATTGCAATATTTGATATAATTAAATAGACACATATTCCATAGAAACCTGCGATGTTACGCGAAGTTCTGAAAAATTGATTTGGATTTGAAAAAAAACAGGTAAAAATGAAATTTTTGTGAAATGAAGGGTTTTTCTAGCATCATGTTTTAGACGATGTTCTAGAAGACGACGAATCTGATGAAAATCAGATGACACTTCGAAAAAAGAGTGTAATTCATCCAGCAATTACGTTATTTGAACGATTCAATGAAGAACCGATTGTTGAAGAAAACAAAAATGAAGAGAAAGAAAAGGAGAAAGAAAAAGAGAAAACAGAGGAGGAAAATAAAAATGAAAAGATAAAGAAGGATGATAAAAAAGAGGAGGAACAAAAACAAGACGAAGAGTGAGTTGAAATTCAGAGAAATTTGGGAAATTTTTTTTATTTCAAAAAAATCCCTCAAAATTATACGTTTCAAAAAATTGTGAAATCACAAAAATATTTTGAGCATCAATCTTTAAATATTTCATACAATCCGATTTGTTCGATTTCATCATAGGCGCCAATCGTTTGAGTAAATTGACCGAAATGATTTGTGTTGATGATATTTTGAGCATCAATTCAGAATCTTCGGATAATCGCCAAATGTCGTAATTCAAATTCTATAAAAATCGATAGATCCAGGAAAATCTTTAAATTTGAAATACTCACTTTTAGCAATTTTTGCTCAGTTTCTTTTCCAATTTCTTTCGGGAAAGTTTTCCTTGGATTTCGACATTCTCTTTCTTTTGACATTTCTCTTTCTTTCACAAATAAAAACGTGACCTTGATTTGAAAATGGAGCAGTATATAAAATAAATATAAAAATCTCATCGGTTTTGCTCATTTTACTAGAACACTTATTAGAAAATGGTCGAATTTATTGACAATAAAACCAAATTTGAGGCTTCATTGGATCTTGTTCACAATACAAAAATTTGGTAAGTTTGAGAAAAACATTTGAAAATGTGAAAAGGAATTATACATTTTATTTTAGGATAGAGTATATTTTGGATGAAAATGGCGAAAAGTTGAAGAGAGGAAGAAGCGGACAGAACAAAGAAGAAATTGAGGAGATTATCGATTCTTCACGGAATCAAGCTTTTGCAGTCCGTGAAGAAAATGAAAACGGATCACATGTTGCATTCCTACTTTGGGTGAGTATTTCCAAAAATGCAATTTTTTTCAACTCGGTTTTTCCAGTTCCCAGATAAAAATGATTATGAAAAAAACAACAATTTTCATGAAATTTTTGTGAACATTGCACATTTTTACCAAATCCCAATCGAAATGTTTGCAAACGTATTGTCAAATCAATCAACATCTAGCGCAGTTCAAAACGTACGTTTGAAAGATCCAAATATTAAATTAGAGCGTAAAAACACATCTGAAAAACCAAAGACGTGTCCGAATTTTTTCAAAAAAAAAAAACTAGGAATTTTCCAAAATCGATATTTTTTCATCTAACAATTGTATCCGGCGAATTTCAGTATTTTTTCCAAGAATAGAAAATACTTGTTTCTTATTGATTGATTTTTACAGATTTCATCAATCATATTATCCGACATTTCACAAAATCAATTATTGTCAAATGATGAAAAATCGATTATTAATTCATCAACGGAAACGTACCACGCCCAGCTTCGTGCTTCGTTTTTATTCGCGCCGTGCATATGCCTCACCCTGGGCGTGGTATGAACGGAAAAAGAAAATTCGCTTTTCAAATTTTTATTCCAACCGAACAAGTCGGTTCAATCGATGGCTTTGAATTCGAACAGAAAATGTGACGACTTGGACGTTTTGAGAAATCTGTGTAAAGATAACAATGTCGATATGAAGACCAAAGTGAGTTTTGAAATTATTGATTGCGATATCGATAAAAAAGAAACATTTCAGATCCGAATCATCGAAAAGCTTAAGAGACAAAATGTCGAAATTCAAGGAAAAATTACGAGGAAGAAATTGGAAGAGAAATTGGGCAAAACATTGCTAAAAGTGAGTATTTCAAAATTAAGGATTTTCCTGGATCTATCGATTGTTATAGAATCTCAATCACGATTTATGGCGATTATGCCAAGATTCTGATATTAAAAAATTAATGATAGATGTCTCATCAACACACACAATTTCTGTAAATTTGCTCAAAAGATTAGCCCCTATGATGAAATCCAAAAAGACGGATTGTATGAAATATTTGAAGATGATTAAAACTGCAACAAGCACTTCGATTGTGAAAGTAAGTTGAATTAAGTGCACAATTTGAATTTTAATAACAATCTATTTTTCAGAAATTAAGATATGAAAAGAGAAAAACGACGAAGAAGAAGAAGTGAAAATCCAAATGTTTCCCGAATAAATTGTGATTTGAAAAATGTGTTGTTTTTTGTCTCGGTAAATGATTTCTGATTGTAGATATTTTTTAAAATTGATCTCTGGCCTACAACAGATTGGCCGAGGTGTGCCCCTTTTTCCGTTCAGATCCAAAAACCTTACCAATTTTCAAATCCTTGTTCTCTTCCATTTCAGTTCGATGATAAGCTCGCTGTGTTGCTGGATTTCCACTTCCATCTTCACAAATAATATATTCTACAATATCACCTTGACGTAAATTTGAATTTTCCAGATTCGTTGAGTCGTTTCGCGACAAAAGCGTGAGGTTGAGATTTGATGTCCGCATAATCTTTTGGATTTCTTGTCAATTGCTGGAAAAAAATAAAATTTATATTGAGAAGGGTTAGAAATTGGGTTGAAACTAGAAAACTCTGCTGAAAAAGTCATTCTTTTGTTTCCATGGAAATTTTTTTCGAAAAACCAATATGTACACAGGCTCGGTCAGAAAACGGCGGGGTCGCTACCGATCGGGGCGGAGTCGCTACACGTTTCGGGGAACAAAAAACGTGTAGCGACTCCGCCGTTTTCTGACCGAGGGCAATTACAGATCAGCTTATTATTAGTCTATTATTGACTTATTTTTAAATTAGGTCTATTATAGGCTAATACGGTACATATTATTGGTCAAAATTTAATAAAATTTTCTAAATCTAGCGAAAAAGCTGCTTTATGATCAAAAGAAAGAGAATGTCGAAACACGAGGAAAACTTTCCCGAAAGAAATTGGAAAAGAAACTGGGCAAAAATTGCTAAAAGTGAGTATTTCAAATTTAAAGATTTTCCTGGATCTATCGATTTTTATAGAATCTCAATCACGATTTATGGATTAATGCTCAAAATATTTTTGTGATTTCACAATTTTTTGAAACGTATAATTTTGAGGAATTTTTTTGAAATAAAAAAAATTTCCCAAATTTCTCTGAATTTCTCTGAATTTCAACTCACTCTTCGTCTTGTTTTTGTTCCTCCTCTTTTTCATCATCCTTCTTTATCTCTTCATTTTTATTTTCCTCCTCCGTTTTCCCTTTTTCCTTCTCCTTTTCTTTCTCTTCATTCTTTTCAACAATCGGTTCCTCATTGAATCGTTCAAATAACGTAATTGCTGGATGAATTACACTCTTTTTTCGAAGTGTCATCTGATTTTCATCAGATTCGTCGTCTTCTAGAACATCGTCTAAAACATGATGTTGGAATCGATGATCACTTCCTCGTTTTAATGTTGATAATTGTGGATGAGATGAAGATGTGTCGAGTGTTCACAGGTAAAGCGCAATAGGAGTTTTTCAAAAAAAAAATCGGCCCGAGTTTTTCAAAAAAAAATTGGCCCGAGTTTTTCAAAAAAAAAATCGGCCCGAGTTTTTCAAAAAAAAAATCGGCCCGAGTTTTTAAAAAAAAATCGGCCCGAGTTTTTCAAAAAAATCGGCCCGAGTTTTTCAAAAAAAATCGGCCCGAGTTTTTCAAAAAAAAAATCGGCCCGAGTTTTTAAAAAAAAATCGGCCCGAGTTTTTAAAAAAAAATCGGCCCGAGTTTTTCAAAAAAATCGGCCCGAGTTTTTCAAAAAAAAAAATCGGCCGAAAATTGACAATAATCACAGAAAAAAGTGAAACGGAAATAAATGAGAAGACTGTTACGCCTGGGGGCTAACAGCCCCTAGTAAACACAACATGTCAAACAGCAATCGGTGAGAGTGAAAGAGACGAAAAGATATTGAAATCGCGCGTGATCTACAGAGATTTACATTTGCGGGTCTAGGATTTGTGAAAATTAGAAATAGGCTTCAGCTTAATTTTTGAGAATTCATTTTTGAACTTTCAGTGTGCCAAGCGACTAAAAGTCATCCTCAATTTTTTTTGAAACAAAATATGGTTAGCAACCGCAATTTCGAAAATTATGGATTTTCAGACCCACAAATTTTTAATGTACCTTTGATCTATTTTTCTCTAAGTCTTCTTCACTCTCACCGATTGCCAATTTTCATTGGGCTGACATGATGTGTAAAACACAAAAGTTGAATCATTGAATTTCTGTTGTTTCGAAACAGAAAAGAATTTGCATAAAAATGTGTTTATAACAAAAAAAATATATCAAGTTGGGTTTAGGCTTTGAATTTATCTTTTGGATTTTTGACGAGGAGAACACCATTTCGAACATCTTTTTTATACAATTTTCTGAGTGGTCGATCACTTAAAAATACAACCAATACAATAATTGCAATATTTGATATAATTAAATAGGCACATATTCCATAGAAACCTGCGATGTTACGCGAAGTTCTGAAAAATTGATTTGGATTTGAAAAGAGAAACGATTTTTTTTTTCGAAATTTCTATTTTCTAACTGAAAATTCTCAATTTGACATAAATTTTCATTTTCGGGAAGCCTAAGCGGAACATATGAAACTTCAAAATGTTTCTTTTGTGTCTGAAAAAGGTCTGAAAACTATGCTCAAGCTTAAAAGATTGATTTTTTGGAGGAGAAAAGAGTGAAAAACCTATAATCATAGTTTTTTGGTGATTGGTGAAAACTTTTCGAGGTTTTTCTTCTCGCAATCTCTATTCTCAAGAATTTGCTATCTTTTGCAGCAAAGATCTTTGAATTTGGTTGAGTATGAAGCATTTTAGTATTTTTTGTGAAAAAACAAAAAATGGTTTTGGGGTTGCACAAAATTCACAAACCGTCGTGTTGTCTGGCGCTCTCTCCAACTCGTTTCTATCTCTCATTTTCTCTCCTTTTCTCCCCTCGTCTCTTCTAGACACAACACTCTCTCGTTTATTTTTATTTTTTCAATTTGTTTTTTTTTCGTGAAATCAGGAAATTTCAGGATTTTCATCGAGAATATCATATATGAGAAGATAGAGATTTCAGCCCAGTTTTGTGTTTCTCTCTCTGCGTCTCTCTAATTTTCTAAATTTTCCCTATTTTCGCTTTAAAACCTTTTTATTCCTTCTAAACCCTTCATTTCCTCACAAATCCGGGAAAATGAACAAACTCACGAAAAATATGGACAAACTGGATATGCTTCATTTGTTAAAAATTCAGAGATGAATGGATTGTTCCTATTGGTTGTATAGTTGCGGCTCATTTTATCCGGGGAGCAAATTTAGAAATGAGGGTTTTGAAAAAAAAAATCTACGGTACGGAAAAACGGGTACACGTAAAAATGTAATACTTTTTCATATTTAAAATTTTAATTTGACGGTAGAATTTTGAATTCTGGGATTTTAAGCGGGGAAAATCCCAGAATTTTGTCGGCAAGGTTTTAAATTTGAATTTTTTATCGAAGATTGTTGCAAAAAACAATAAAAACTCAGAAGATCATTGCGAAACATTTTTTAATTCCATCGTTTTTTTCTAATCAATTTTTCATACATTTTTGTTTGTGATAATACACATTTTTATTTTTTCTTCAATGCGTGAAGTAATATCAATTCATATTGGCCAAGCTGGTGTTCAAATCGGAAATTCTTGTTGGGAATTATATTGTTTGGAACATGGAATACTTCCTGATGGAGAGATTCTTGAAAATGAAGAGAAGACAAATTCGATGAGCACATTTTTTAGTGAATCGAGTCAGGGAAAATATGTTCCACGATCGATTTTTGTTGATTTGGAACCGACTGTTGTTGGTGAGTTTTTTTTTGAAAGAGGAAAGGGAAATTTTTGGCGCCGAAATTAAAGGTAAAAATTTTCAGATGAAATTCGAACAGGAGTCTACAAAAAACTCTTCCACCCTGAACAAATGTTGACTGGAAAAGAAGATGCTGCAAATAATTATGCTCGTGGACATTACACAGTTGGAAAAGAAATAATTGATGTGACAATCGATCGAATTCGTCGAATCACAGATAATTGTGAATCACTTCAAGGATTCTTCATTTTCCATTCATTCGGAGGTGGAACTGGAAGTGGATTCACTTCACTTTTAATGGAAAAATTGTCTGAAAATTATGGGAAGAAGAGTAAACTCGAGTTCTCGATATATCCAGCGCCCCATATTTCAACTAGTGTTGTCGAACCTTATAATTCCATTTTGACAACTCATACACACCTCGGCCAATCCGTGGCTGGCCAGAGTACAATTTTTTGAAAAATCTGAATTTCAGTTTTTAGAGGTCAAAAAATGAAAAATAACAATTTTTAGAGGACAAAAACTGAAAAATTCACAATTTTTGTACTGTAAAAATTTAGCGTACAATTTTTCATTGTGGAAACCACGATTTTGGCCGAGGTGTGAACTCATACAACATTGGAACATTCGGATTGTTCTTTTATGGTTGACAATGAAGCGATTTATACAATTTGTAAGAAATATTTGCATGTTTCAACGCCAAATTATAACAATTTGAACAGGATTATATCACAGGTACCTAAATAATACCTGAATTCTTCAGATTAAATTTTAACTTTTATTCGGATTTCCAGGTTGTTTCCTCGATCACAGCTTCTCTTCGATTCGATGGTGCGCTGAATGTTGATCTAAATGAATTCCAGACAAATCTAGTTCCATATCCCCGTATTCATTTCCCATTAGTCGCTTATTCTCCCCTTCTTTCTTCTGCAAATCACGAACTTTTATCAGTCAAACAAATCACGGCATCTTGTTTCGAACCATCGAATCAAATGGTCAAATGTAATTCGAAAAATGGAAAATATATGGCAATTTGTTTATTGTATCGAGGAGATGTTGTTCCGAAAGATGTGAATTCGGCGATTTCAAACATCAAGACAAATCGAATTGTTCAATTTGTTGATTGGTGTCCGACTGGTTTTAAAGTTGGCATTAATTATCAGCCACCAACGATTGTTCCGCAATCAGATATGGTTAAAGTTCCACGAGCTGTTTGTATGTTATCAAATACAACTGCGATTGCTGAAGCGTGGCATCGACTTGATTATAAATTTGATTTGATGTATAACAAAAGAGCATTTGTTCATTGGTAAGGGGAAATTGGGGTACTGTAAATTTGAACTACATTATTGGAAAAACTCGGAATTTGTGGTTCAGTAGCATCTATGAGCTTAAAAAATAAAGAAAAAATTCTCATGTTAAAAAATCCAAAAGTCAAATCAATTTTAACAAGGAAAAAATTGATAATTAAATTCTTCAAGAAATTTTCTGAATTATTTTTCCGAAATTCAAATTTCTGGAGGCACAATAATTAAATCTTTTTAAAAATTAATCCTGGATAATTTAGGTTTCAAACTGTTTTGAACTAGAAAATGGTAATTTTGAAATGATTTTCTCCATATTCTATAAATCAAAAAACTTCAATCAAAAATTCTGGAAATTTTTTTGAAACATTTTTCTGGGTACACCAAAGTTTCTAACAGATTTTTTTGGAAATTGAAATTCCTGGAGTTTTAGTCAATAATTTTCAACAAAGTTTTTTTACAGGTATGTTGGTGAAGGAATGGAAGAAGGAGAATTTTCCGAAGCTCGAGAAGATATGGCGGCACTTGAAAAAGATTATGAAGAAGTTTCGAGAGATTCAAACGACGATGAAGAAGATGAATATTAGACACTTTATTACATTTTCTTTTCCCTATCTACAGTATCCAATTTATTCAATTCTTTGACTTTGATAATCAGTTCCACCATTTGATTGAGTTGCAGTGATTCGATAAGTCGCTTTAGCTCCACCATAATAAACTGGACACATTGATTCACAAACATCATCCAAATCGTTGCCTTCAGCAGTACTACACCAAGATTCTTGGAAAATATATTCGAGAATAGTGGTGCCAGATCCAGATTTTTGGGAGCTCACAAGTTCAATTGGAACCCAGAATTTTCCAGGGTTATTTACATTGATACTTGTGGCAGCAGCTTCCCAAGCGAGGCCCTGGAAAAGTTAGGTAAAAAATTCATTTTTGTGGAGGGGCTCACCAAAAGATCATTTTCTTCATTGGAAATTGGAGCGGTGGAAATAATTCCGAAAGAAATCAACAAACAAATGACAGAGGAAGAAGAAATCATATTTGGTTTGTTTTGTTTGAAACTTTTCGACCTTTTAAAGCCGACAAATTCGGAGTAAAGACTAAAAAGGAGGCGCCAATTGTCTCGAGGCCATACTATCTTTCTTTTAGCCATTCATTATTTATCAAATTAGTAGAAGGGTGTGTTTTTATTGTTGTTTTTTCTTCCGGTTTTACAGGTCAATCTTTAGTACTGAAATGAACGAAGAAGAAGAAGAAGGAACACTTGTTTCCAGGCAGACCGGTTGCAAAAAAAACCGAAACTGTTTTAGACAGTTTATTTAATTTGTTCCGGTCAGAGAATACAAAGTAATTGGAGACGATGTTCGTGACAAAATACAGGTTGAACTTCTGAACTGTGTTATATTGGTAAAAGTGTTTTGAGATGAGCAAACACGCTCCACGGACAACTCCGAAAAAATTTAAATTTAGAAAAAAAAACTAATTCAAACCCCACGCTCACGTGTTCTATTTTCCGAATCACTATAAAATGGGTGATTTGCCCTCAAAAAATCAGTTTGCATTTTGCACCTACTTGCCAAATTTCTACTATACGAAGCCAAAATGGAGAATGAAAATTCAAATTTAGAAGTTCAAACGCCAACGAGAGTTGGACCACCATCGGATCCAGTATTATTGGGAGAACAAGCCGATAATGTTACTTTTCAAAATGCGATTGAGGTAAATTTGAAATCAGAATTGCTCTAATTTCTGAACCGTTTTTTAACGGGACTTTCCTATCATTTTTATTTTCTTTTCAAAAACTCCAAACCAAATTTCCAGGCTTACACAAAATATGGCCATGAATTGCAACATCTACAAGAAGAAGGTCAAAAAACCATCAGCACTGCAATTGAACGTCTTCGTTCAAACGCTGGAAACACCTCCGTCGAATCAATTCAACACAAAGGTCAAAACCTCTACGAAGTATTGATTGATTTCGAAGACACCTCAATTCCAACTCGTTCATTGAGTGAAGTCTTTGCCCTTTCAACCCTCTCTCTAGCCGTTTTTGCAATTTCTTCCCTTATTTCGGAATATCTTCTCGGACCACTTGCAACTGTTTTTATTCAACCACTTGGTGCCGCGATTGTTTCATCAATTATTATCCCTGTTTTTATCTACTCGTATATTGACAATAATCAAGCATTAATTGGAGCACAAATGATTTTATTAACTGGGGCGATTCAGGGATTTTTGAGCGGATCTGCGTGTTCTCATCTCGCTTTATCATCTGAACCAATTGTTCCACTTTCGGCTGTTGTTTCATCTTTTGCAATCACTTTAGCTGATCAAAGATGTATGTTTGATAGGTGTTCTACTTAATTAATTCCCTAATTAATCAATTAATTAAATTTCCAGCTCGTTTGTCTGCTCTCAAAATCGTTGGCGGTGTTTCCCTCGGAATTCATTTGACATACGGTCTTTTCAGTGGCCTTCTCTCTTTCCCATATATCACTCTCTCACTTCTTTATACTGCAGCAGTTCTTGTTCCAATTCAACTTGGTGCTAGAGTAAGTTGCCTCCAGCAATATTATCGTTAATATCAATTTTTAGGACAAGAAAAATGCGTCAGTCAACTATTATTCGATTGTCGTTTTGTCGTTGACTGTTGCTGCGAGAGGAGTTATTTATGGATTGGCTGGAATGACTTCTGAAGAATTGAATGCTGCTTCGAAATCCAAATAAATTGAATCTGAATCTGAATAAATGATCAACTACACTATTTTTACTCGTGGATATTTGTAGATAGAATTTCAAGATTCTAGGCGTCTAGAAACACATCTCGCTTTGGAAAAAAAAATGTAGTTTCAGTTTTTTTAGAAACAAAACTTTCTAAATTTTCAAATTTTATAATCCGATTTTTATATTTCTGCCTTTTCCTTGTCTTTCTCTATCTTCTCATATATGATGTTCTCGATTAAAATCGTGAAATTTCCTGATTTCACGAAAAAAAAACAAATTGAAAAAATAAAAATAAACGAGAGAGTGTTGCTTCTAGAAGAGACGAGAGAAAAGGAGAGAAAATGAGAGATAGAAATGCGTTAGAGAGACGCCAGACAGCACGACGGTTTGTGAAATTTTCACAACCCCAAAAACATTTTTTGTTTTTTCACAAAAAATGCTAAAATCGTTCATACTCAACCAAATTTAAAGATCTTTGCTGCAAAAAGTAGCAAATTCTTGAGAATAGAGATGGAAAACAGAAAAACCTCGAAAACTTTTCACCAAACACCAAAAAACTATAATTATAGGGTTTGCGCCTCCTCAGGAATTTTTTTGTACCCGATCAGCACGTTTTTTGAATTTGTACGCGTTCAGTTCCTATCGAGTACGCGTTCAAACTGACGCGAGTCCACGTTCAGTCTTTTGGGCTGCATGGCTCGAAAATGGCATGTTTGAGTAGATGTTCTGAACCCGTACACACATAAAATAATTTCGTACCAGTTCAGTCGGTTATAGCACGCGACACACTTTTGTGCTGTGCTGGTTCAGTACTTTTTGAAGAGCACGGTGGTCTCGACACGAATTAAAGGTTCAGCCAAACTCCAGGAGAATTTCTCATTTTTTGTTTTCGAAAATTTTGGGCCGTTTTTGTTTTTCATTGATTTTTTCCAAGAATTCAGCGACGTTTCAATATGATTTTTTCAAAATTAATTCAAGAAAAGTTATGCTTATTGCTTCATGTTAAATTCTTCTTATTTTGATATATATCAGCCTTGATACTCACAAAATTCGTTTTTTAGAGATGTTATTCTTACGTTTCTTTGGGATCTTTCAAATTTTAAGTTCAATTTTACGAAATTTCAGAGCAAGGATGATTCTCTCAACTACAACGACTACAAAGCCACTTTCGAAGCACGGTTGGAAATGAGGAAAATTAGGAAAGGTAAGCCCATTTTCAAAATTTATTGCTAAAAAAGTTTTTTTGTTTTCTGTGCAAATGTTGGAAAATTTTTTTTCCAAGTAAATAATCCCAAATTTGCAAATGATCGTTCTTCAAAAAAGTTGTACATTTTAATAACTTATCTACAGTCCAGGTTTCTGATTGTGCAAACTAGATTTGAGAGAAAAACGTTTGGGACTTTTTAACTAAAATCTTGAGAAACAATTTGGAACAAAGTTGATAAGAATATTTTGAATCCCGAATTCATAAATTTCCCACCACTGTTTCATATTTTAACTGCAGATTTGAACATAACTTTCTTTTTTTTTCAAAATTTGAACCTACCAAAATATTATCTGAACTTTCTGGGACATTTTATAGAAAGCATCCTATGTTTTCTGATGATAATTATGTAATTATGATTGATAAATCCAATTTCGAATTTGAATTTTTAAACGAAGTTTTCTTTCAGTGCGCCGACTACAACACTATCTTCATGGGTCAACTAATCAGCAACAATGTCACTCAGTCAACAAATGCCGACCCATCAAGAATCGACACAGCCGATCCACGAAGTCGACCCATCAGGAATCTACAGATTTTAAAATAATTTACTTTTTTGTCATATTAGTTGTTCAATAAATTATTTTGTTTCTACAAAGTGTACGTGTTCAGTACAAATTTTGCTCGCTAAATGCCTTTTTCAATAGAAAAAAGTGCACGGGTTCAGGACATTCAAGTGAGCGACGCAAGCAAGCGCGTACCGGTTCAGTTCCCCAAAAAGCGCTCTGTACTAGTTCAGTTCTTTTTATGTTCCGGTTCATCTCCAGTTGAGTGCTGGAATTGATCGTGCTCGTGATCTCGCACGGAGAAGGGATTGAACTGGTACAAAAAGTGTGCTGAACGCGTACAAAAAAATTTCTGAGTCACATCTTCATTAAAAATACATTTAAAAATATTCAAAATGAAAAAAAGGAGTAGGTTTTCACGTTTCAAGCAAATTTGAGTATTCATTTTCACCAAAAATCTTTTTTCCAACTATTTTCTTTTCAAAAATCTCAAACAAACCCAAAACAGTCGTTAGCTCCGCCCACTTTGTGTTGTGTGTCTGCCACCTCGCTCAACCTGTTAGTTGTCGGCTACTCTCCCAAATAACCTTTCCGAAAATATCTGGATAATTATCTCTGGTTCCATTGCATTTAACCGAGAAAATCTTTCGCCTTTTACTAAAGATTTCCGTGCAAAGGGACACTTTATGAGTGTTTTGAAATTTTTGGAATCCCCTCGAAAGAGCGGGATAAAAATTGCTGAAAAACTTAGATAAAACCAGATGTCATTTCAAAATTACTACCTCTTGCAATCTCAAGTGACTTACAGTCTCGATATTTTCAGCCAATTTTTTAAAGAAATTTGTCTGAGTTCAACAATTGCAGCCTGACACGTGAGTAAAAATAAAAACGTTATACGTGACCAATGCCTGACCCAAGAAAAACCAGGGCACCTAGGTCCCTTAAAACGATTACATCGTTCTCCAAAATCAGTATTCCTGATGTTCCTAAAGGAAATAGTCATCCTTTCTGTGCTCTTCGCGCTCGCTGTCCAAATAAACATTATTGATGAAAGCTTTGTCAGATTCTGTGGAAAAGTTGGAAATGGCTCACCAATTTCCGGATCTGATTTGGAAGGTTTGACATGTGTTGTAAGGTGGAAAATGACCGCTAATGAAGTGAGTTTAGCACGTGGAAGAAATTGAATTGTCTTCTTTTTTTCCAGGATGAGATTGAAAATTTGTGCAAATCATTGGGGCCTTATCCATTGAAAAATTTCAAAATTGTTGATGGAAATAAACCAGAATGCACATATGAAAATGTTTATACATGTAAACCTTCTTACACTCAAATAAATGGATATTGTTATCGAATTATGTCGGATAAACTCATCTCGTACAAAGAAGCTGAACAATTGTGTAGTTCTGAGAAAACAAAGCTCGAAATATCTGGAAAAGAAGTTACCAGTACAATTGTTGATCTTTTTGATGAGGATCTTATTCGATTATTTGAATGTAAATATTTCATTTGAAATTTCTAAAAAAAACATTTTTTTCAGTATTTTGGTACGATATGAAATCAATCTGGATTCAGCCAAAAAATGATTTCAAAGACATCGTTGAATATAATGGAGATAGTCCAAATTATGCAATTATTTATGGAATGGCAGTATTTTATAGTATCGGACCGAAATCATTGATCAAAATGCCAACAAATCATCGAGCTCAGGCAATGTGCTTTTATCGACCAGAAGAGACACCAAGAAGTTTTGGATATAAAGCCGCGAAGTTGGCTAAATATTATTGGCCAACTTTGAAACGAGGACTGACGACTGTTTGGAGAACTTCGGGATTGTATAATTATTGGTTTGTCTTGAAATCAAAAAGAATAGAAATTATAAAAATTTTTTTGTAGGATGCAAGAGCAGAGTAAAGATTTTGCCATAAATCAATGCAAAAGTTCAATGGCTGCAATTGCTGGAAATACAGAAATCGATGTTTTCAATCCAACAAAAGAAAATATGAAATTATTGCGAGAAGACACTGAAGTCAAACAATCATTCATCAAAGCTTATTCACCAACATATCTTTGTTGTAATAGCAATGGTCATCAATCAAAAATTGTTCATTTCTCGAAAAGTTATGCGCCATTCAATTGTGAATCTAATACTATATTAGTCAATATGAACTCAGATTTCTACAGTTTTAGATCTAAATCTCACGCGGGTTACTGTAAGGACAGAGTTGGCACATTTTTGACGTTCTCCGAATCAGTGTAAGTCAATTGTTTGAAAAAAAAAATCACGATGAAAAATTATTTTCAGAAATGGTCTTGATAATTTCGAAGTTTACAATAGACAAGAAGCTCCACTTCTATGCTCAATTTATTTTAAAGAAATTAAAATGCGCACCAAATGTCCAGATCAATGGAAAAAGTATGTAAGAGAAAGCGGGAGAGTTGTTTGTCATCGTTTCTTTTCGGATTATGTAAGTACCTATTTGCAAAACCTACTCAAATAATATATTCTGCAAATTTTCAGAAAAATTTTGAGGGTGCTCAGAGAGGGTGTAGATCAGAAGGCGCCGAACTTGCAACTTATACAACTCAAGAAGAATTTAATCTTCTTAGACATAATTATGGCTCACCGTGGATTGGTGGTCGAAAAAAATCAATTTGTAAAAGAAGAGCTGATAGCGGAGAATGTACAAAAGAAAACGTAAGTAATCAACTCAGCGATATGAAACTGCAAAAATGAGACACTTTCTTTCAGATGGTTATATGGGATAGCCCTGGTTTTGAACATTATTCGGACAAAGTTAGACAAGTCATAGGCGCAGGTTGGGTAGATCCTAACCCTGACAATTTACACCAAAATGAGTATTGCATTCACATCGACGGGGGAACCTTGAATGATATTGAGTAAGTGAAAGAACAATTGATATTATTCTCAATTTTAACATTTTTTCAGCTGTGTTAACAGGCAATTCACATTTAATTGTATCAGAGATGCCGATTATTAACTCGCTACAATTTGTGCTGTTTGATTTTTACTCGTATATTTAACTCGTTATTTTTTGTAGAATGAACCTTGATGTTTTGTTTCGTTTGGAAAATTTTCAAGGAATAAAATTTCAGCCAATTTTTTTGAGACTGCGAAAAAAATCGGGGACTTTATGGGTTTTATGAAACCCATCCTTTTGAAAAATATTGAAAATGAAAAATGAATAGGTTTTCACGTTTCACGTGAACTTATTTATTTTCCCCAAAATCTTTTTTCCAACCATTTTTCTTGCAAAAATCTCAAAAAAATCCAAAACAGCCGTTAGCTCCGCCCACTTTGTGTTGTGTGTCTGCCACCTCGCTCAACCTGTTAATTGTCGGCCGCTCCTCCAAATAACCTTTCCGAAAATTCCTTCATAATTATCTCTGGTTCCATTGCATTTAACCGAGAAAATCTTTCGCCTTTTACTAAAGATTTCCGTGCAAAGGGACACTTTATGAGTGTTTTGAAATTTTTGCAATCCCCTCGAAAGAGCGGGATAAAAATTGGTGACCAGGAGGAAAAATGTGATATTTTTCGATTCACTGCAAAATTTCAGCCAATTTTTCTGCAATTCTGAAAAACATACCAACTATACAATTGGGATGCGACATGTCTGAGTTCAACAATTCCATTTTCTTCTTCTTTTTTTTCTCCAAGCGGATGTGCGCAGCTGACAGAATAATTCATGATTACTTTTTTTTCGAAATTTCGATTTCCAAAATGTTCTTTTCTGCATTTGGAAAACAATTTTCCAAATAATAAAAAATGACCAATGAGGATTATTATGTTTACAATTGTTTGGCACCCGATTCTTTTTTTTCTTTCTTGAGGGGGAAAAAGAAATTCCAATTATTTTTTCATGTTTGCCAAAAGTTTTAGAATATCTACTATAGTATAGTTTTGCACATTCTTTTGTTCATTCATTCAAATTTTCTCGTAATTTTTTTCTTGATGAAAAATTCTCTTTTTCTAACGCCCCGCCTTGGCCAATTTGGAGGGTCCAAGCGGCGCAAAAAAACTTGACGAAACATTTCTTTTTTTCTTATGGTCAGCTTTTTTGGCGACGAAAAAAAGAAGCAGCAAAAAAAAGAGCAGAGAAAAGAAGCGCGTCTCGTTTTGGGACCAACTTTTCATGTTATCAGTATAGCTGTTTTTTGTTGGCCCTAAAAGGAGGAGAAAGGCTGCGAAGAAAAAAATATTGGTTATTCTTTGAGTTAGTTTTTTTGCGGCGGCGAGGTTCATCAAATTCAAGCAAAATATATTTTTTAGTTTTTTTTTTCTTACTACTGTAGTTTTTCCATTTTGGAAAAAACAGAGACTAGAAATTCCTCTTCCCAAGTACGGTGTTTCTGCCATTTCGCTGCGAGACCCCTATTTTCGTCTTTGACTTTGTTTCTCTGGTCTCGAAACGGTGTTAGTGACGCAGAGGAATACCGTACTTGGGGTAATTGGGATTTGAATTTCTGGTCTCTCTTTTGTGGCAGATTTTTTAAATTTTTGAATCATTTTTTTTTCGTAAATTCTGAACTTCTAAAATCAGGTGAATTTCTGTTCCCTCTAGGATCAAATCTCTGAAAAAATTTCATTTCATAAATCCAAAATTAGGGGACAAATTACACGTCATAGTTATCCACGTGCCGCTGCGCGGAAGCTTGCGGTTTACACTCGCGGCTCCGCCGCTCGAGCTCCAGAAAAAGTTCCCATTTTCCCCCTTCTGCCCAATCAACCTTTTAGAACAAAAAAACCGGAAACATTTTCTTATTTCTCCAGAGAAGCTTCTCTAATGACTCGCATTTATTCACATTCAGAACCAAAAAATATCGTCAATCACAAAGTGCATTCTTTTTTTTACGATATCATATTTCAAATGACCACAGCAGTCCTTTTTTGCGAGAAAAAACCGAAAGATACGAAACTAAGAAAGAACTGAAGTTTGGATTCTCAAGGGAACCTTTTTCAAAAAAAATCTCTAATCCATTTTTCAACTAAAAAATATGAGTTGAGTTGGGTGTTCACCAAAAAAAAGAGAAGAAGAACTACTCTTTCTTTCTGCCTTACTTAATTATATTATCTTTTGTCGAGTATACTATTTATGTTCTTTTCCTTTTTTCCTATTTGTTTTAGATATACTTGCTCTATCTTCAACATTTTTGTTGCTTTTTGGCCGCTTTTAATCTAATTGACACATCATTTGGTTCGATTCAATTTAAAATTCTTTAAAAACTGATACAATTTGATTTTTTGTATACTGTACTTTTAAATTCTAAACTTCTAAAAGCGATGTGGAAATTTGAAATTATCAAAAAAAATGTTTCGCGGGCAATCGGATTCGAACCCTGGTCTCGTGAACGCCAAGCAAAAATCTTACCCTCTCGGCCGTATCTCTCTTTTCTCACGGAGTGAAAATGTTGGTGGAAAGGAAGCTGTTTTCAAGCCAATTCGTTGCAAGGTTGCTCTAAATTTGAAGTTAGGATAACTAGGCCGCCTTTAAAATTGTATATATAATCGTATAATTGTCAATGTTCACCTCGCTTCACCCAAATATCCATTATACCGTTAAAAATCCTCTTTTTTCCTCGTTTCTATTCTTCTGCTACCAGATTTTCATTATTATTATTATTATTATCTCCAACTATATTTATTTTGTATACTTTTGTTGTTTGCATTTTGGGTTGAGTTTGGGGGTGACAGTTCATTTTCCTTCCGTAATTATTTATTCTTTCGTATGACATTATCTATCTACAAATATATATCTATCTACAAAAATTTCAATTTTTATTCAGATGAAACCACGTTCGATGGATGAGAAGCGAGAGCGAAATTTGAGTCTTGGATGGTGAGTTGGGAAACTTTTTTGAGGGAGGGGGGACTAGAAAATTTTTCTCAAAAATTAGGCCAGCCTAGGTTTTTTTTTGAAAATCTAGAGATTCTGTTAAAAATACAGTCCAAGAACTATAAAAATTTTTGAATAATTTTTTCTAAAATAAATTTTTTTCATTTTTCCAAGCCCTCCAAACTTGAAACAAAAATTAATTTTTGCAGTGTTCCACGTCAACCACTTCCCGGATTCTCAGCCTACCTAGGATCAATCACAAAATGTCCAAAAGGTCGAACTACCTTCCTACCATTCGGAAATTCTCGTCCTCTCGATCCTCAAGAATGTGTTGGAGTCTTCACTTCAATGTACTGTAATGAAGTCAATTCTGAATACTCATTTCAACCAATGTTTTCATTATCTGATACTCCTCCATTGGTTTCGCCCGAACAAACTGATGATGAATCGGTTGGTTTTTTTTTGTTGTTGACTAGGGAACTTTTTTGGCGGGTATATATATTTTGAAAAAAACTACTTTTTTCAAATTATTTTTCAGATGTTATAAGTTTTTGAAATTCAGAAATCTTCAATTTTTGCAGCCAACAATGATTCGAAAAAAAGAATCAAGTTCATCTGGATATGGTTCCTGTTGTTCTGAAGTCTCCATTCCAAGCATTATCGGAGTTCCCCTAAAACCTCAAAGATATTACAAAGTTCCACGAATTCGCCGCTTATCAATGCCTCCTTCATACTTTGAAAATGAAGTTACACGAGCAGTTGATGACGAATTCGCAAATTATGAAACTGATGTGGTAAGTTATCTTATCCTATGAATAATTTCATTTTTTTTTTGAAAAAAAGAATACTTATGTAAATTATAAACAAATAAAATAAATACAAATCAGGTCATTTTGTAATTGTTTCCCTCTTAAATTCTCCTAATTTGGTTTGTCTTGTTGTTCTTTTTTCCTTTCATTTTCAATGTGAGACACAAAAAAAATGAGTCAAAATATTCGGGAACAATTGTGATTCATTATTTTCCTTTTATTGAAGTTTCAAACAAAAGAAAAATAAAAATAGAATCATGAATTCTGAAATGACCTTCTTTTTTTCGAAATCAAGGAAAAGGTTTTAACCGAATTAGTGAATTAGCAAAACGAAAAGATAGTAAATTAGTTTAATATATACATTTTCTCTTTTTTTGTCAGGCTAATTGATTATTATGTTTTTTCTCATATTCTTTAGAAAAAGTTCAACGAATTAGTATAATAATAATATTAATCTGATAACAATTTATCTTTTAATTTATTGTTATTATTATAATAATTGTTATCTTTTTCTTTCTTTTTTCTATCAAAACAATATCAGTTTTTTATTATCTTTCTTTTTTGCGCACTTTTTACTTTTTCCGGTTTTCTTTTCACATCCATTGATATCCTTTGTGCTCCTCTTTCTTTGTTTTTGTGATCTGTAAATAAATCTGAACTCAATTTGAG
Organism: Caenorhabditis angaria; assembly: GCA_947459285.1. Lineage (NCBI taxonomy): Eukaryota > Metazoa > Nematoda > Chromadorea > Rhabditida > Rhabditidae > Caenorhabditis > Caenorhabditis angaria. Next base: position 8,724,848 of record CANHGI010000003.1, read on the forward strand.
TCAACTCACCATGTTTTTGCAGGACACGGGACTTCAAATTCGTACAGAGATTAGAGGAATGTCTCGACCTGAGTCGGTTATTCAGCTGGCTCGAAAATTCGCGGAAATATCAGCTGCGCAGCAAAAAGATCTTCATAAATCTCGAACACAATTGGCAACTCCGGGAAAAGAGAATTCAATGTATCAAATTTCGAAGAGTGGGCCATCTACTCCTTCCAGGCAAACAGGTAGTTTTTTATCGAGTTTTATCGAATCAATATTTTTATTTAGCTCCAACAAATATTGGGGGCATCGCATCGTTAAGAGGTTAGTTTTTTTTCACATACTTTCCAAGTTTTCAAAAAAAAAAAAAGAAAAAAAGATAGCAGCGAGTGGTTTCGATCCACCGACCTCTGGGTTATGGGCCCAGCACGCTTCCACTGCGCCACGCTGCTGACGAGCGAAACCATGTTTGATTGCCCACATGTTTTTGATGAAAAAAAAGGGAGAGAGAGATAAGAAAAAGTGTGTGGTTGTGTGTGAGCGAACGAATAAATGAAGAGCAAAATATTATTACAACCGACCGGAAAAAGTGGCGAATTTTTACACACTTCGGACATTTCGAGACTCTTGTTTTGTTTGTGCTCAATCAAGTGATAACAAAATTTCAACTTTTTTTGTCTTTAGAGTTTTGAAAATGTTTGCTCAAATGATTATAGATTTCGATTTCGAAGCATTTTCAAGGAAAAACTGGAAATTGTTGGAAAAAAGTAATGAACTACCCTTTTCCTTCTTCCATTTTTTCCAATTTCCCTGAAAAGTTCTTTTTTTATTGGCCAGAAGTTCACAATTTCAGATGTTTTCTCTCTTTTTTGTTTTCGTTTTTCGCATGACGGGAGACGGAAAAACGAACAAAAAATGAAAATGTTTTTTATTATCAACGAAAATTGTTTCAGCATCTGGTGGAGAAGCAAAAATGTCGCGGCCAAACATGTTCAAACAAATGGAAAAAGTTGGATCTGGGTGAGTTTTGAAGTTTGAAAAAAATGAAGATGATCATGTTTTTTAGTAATTCAACATCTTCAATCGCACCTCGTCAACTCAATCCGAATTCTATAAAAGACGCGCTTCTTAGATGGATTCAGAATCGAGTTGCTGGATATCCAGTGAGTTATTGGGAACCTACAGTGATCGGGAAAGTGAGAAAATTTGACACAAACCCCTAAGCGATGAAATTCAACGCGAAACTGAGAAGTTTAGAGAAAAATATTTGCGATCCAAATACCAGTAATTTTTATAAACAATCTCTCACTTTCCACTGGACTTTGTCGGTTTAGTAAAAAGATCAAAAGATTCTAAAAGTAATTTTTTTAAATTCCGGTTGACCGAGACCACCCACGAAGTTTCTGACTGGCCTAAACTTCACCAAAACAAAAAATACAAATGAAATATTGAAGTTCAAATCTTACTGTACGCGAAAGTGCGTCGCAGTGTTTGCACACACCAATCAGCTGGACGTGGGGGGAATTTGAATTTTTTGAAAACACAAAATTTTCTATATCCAAAAATCAGAACTTTTGTTTTCAGAACGTCAACGTCACAAACTTCTCCTCCTCTTGGGCTGATGGAATGGCCTTTTGCGCTTTGATCCATCGATTTGCTCCACATTCCTTCGATTTCGCACAACTCGACCCCCAAAATCGACGATATAATTTCGAGTTGGCTTTCAAAACTGCAGAGTGAGTTTTTTTAACCATAAGATTTATTGAAGTTGACCAGAAACATCGGATAATTAATTTTATTTTAACACAAATTCCACAAACTTTTTCTGGTAGATCAAAAATATTTTTCTCTAAATCTCTCACTTTTCAGCTGAATCTCGTTGATTCTCCAAGGTTTCTCAAACTGTAGCTCCATTTTTCTAGCTTCAAAATTTAATATCAGAAAGTAAATATTCCTTTAAAAATTCAAAAAAGGAGTACTGTAGCATCCATACAAAACTATATTCCTTTAATATACTCTCTAGGATACTGTAGATCTTTTCAAAAGTTCAAAAATCCATTTTTTTTTCAGAGATAATGGAATTTATCCATTATTGGAAGTAGATGACATGATTATGATGGGAGATCGACCAGATTGGAAATGTGTTTTCACATATGTTCAAGCATTCTACAAACAATTCAGAGATCATCCATAATTATTCAATTTTTTATTTGTTTTTCAAATTTCTTGTTTTTGCAAAATCTCCATCCAAATAGCTTTAATTGACTGGTTCGAAATACAACTTATATTAGCATCATATCCTTTTCTCCCTCCTTTTTTCTATTTGTTTTTGCCCATAACTTTCTTGTTTTGAGCTCAAAATACACTATGAACAAATACCTTTCATATTTACAAATATTAGATGATCAAAACGTGACTTTTTTTGTTGGACTGCATAATAGATATATAAATACTATACTATTAATAAATAATTCATTATCAATTTTTTTTGGTTCATCAAAATGCCGGTTGAAGGTATTTTTGAAAATTCATTTTGTGAGTTTTGAATGTTTTTTTCAGAGAAAATTATCAGAAAAACGAGTGTGATGGAAAAATTCAAAGAAATGTTTTCAAAATCAATGGATTTCAATTTGGAAATTGAGGATATTTTTATGGATAAAAATCAAGAAGTTAAGCAAAAACTTGGTGTTCGTAAAGAAGAAGCTGATAGAAGGGAATAAATATTTTTTGTGTTTTGAAATAATTTATAAATAAAAACGTGACCGACTACTTGTTTTTGATTATTAAAAATATTTTATTCATTTCGAAAATTAGGAACTCCTACAGGAATTCAGTCCAAGTTTTCTATATTTCAGCAATTTTTATCCCGCTCTTTCGAGGGGATTGCAAAAATTTCAAAACACTCATAAAGTGTCCCTTTGCACGGAAATCTTTAGTAAAAGGCGAAAGATTTTCTCGGTTAAATGCAATGGAACCAGAGATAATTATCCAGGTATTTTCGGAAAGGTTATTTGGGAGAGTGGCCGACAACTAACAGGTTGAGCGAGGTGGCAGACACACAACACAAAGTGGGCGGAGCTAACGAATGTTTCGGATTTCTTCGAGATTTTTGCAAGGAAAAAAGTTGGAAAAAAAATATTGTTTCATATTTTTGGAACTGATCCCATTCCTGTCTAGTGCTCCGACTCCTATTCCTTCCCAAACCCCCCCCCCTCCCCCCAACTCACATTCTTCGGATCAATATCAATATGTTTGAAAAAGTTATGAAACATAAAAGAATGATAGCTTTCGGGATGATCCCTTTCCAATCCAACATATTCATCCATATTGAAAGTCTTGACATATTTAAAAGACAATCTTCCCTGTTGATAATATTCAATCAGTTTTCGATACATTCCCAATGGAGTTGAACCAGTTGGAAGACCAAGAACAAAATATTTTTGATTCGAGGGATTTCGATGATGTTCGATGATTTTCTTGGCGACATAGCCAGCAGCAAATTCGGCAACTTTTTCAGAGGATTCTTCGATTATCAATTTCATTTTGTAGAATAGAGTAGAGCAATGAGTATGTTTTTTGTGGTTGAATTAATTCCTATCACACCTATTTATAGTCAGATTATGAAGAGCACTTGTTTCGTATCTTATCATATTATTGTTTTGTTTTGATAAATGATAATAAGAAGTTTGGGAAAGTTTCTCGAAGTAGTTAGAGAAATGAATGGAGTTTGGGAAAGTTCGAAAGAACATTCGGAAAACTATATGAAAGGCATTTTTTTCTAGGATTTAGAAATATTAGACAAATTGGGAAAAAAATTCTGCTGTTTTGGAAAAATTCTCGAAAAGGATGGAAAATTTTCAAAATGTGGACCTCTAGGAGAGACTGCTTGAAAGCTTTTAAGTCAAGGGGACACCGCTTGAGAGCAATATTTTGAAGTCTAGGGGAGGTTGCTTATGAGCCCTATGAGGAGTCAAGGCGTCGCTGCTTAGAAAGTAGAGCTTGAGAGCTCAATCTAGACTTCCTAGTTTTCAGAAAAATTCCAAATTTTTTTCGCAACATTTCAAAAAAAGTGTTTATTTATATTACAACACAAACACAAGAAATCTGTCACTTATACTGCGATAAAAACAGATAAAAATCTATTTGTTTCTCAAAATTCTTCATCTTATTTAGTAGAGATATTCGAAATAAATAAGCCTCTTCGTTTTTTATTATCTTTTTTTCTCTCGCTTTTATTTTTGAAACCAACTAGTTACAAGCTTTTTCTTCTTCTTCTTACACTTTCTAACAATTTTAATTTTAAACTTGACTTGACCATAATTCGTTTCTCTTCTCGATAAGGTCACCTTTTTTTTTCGAGAAATGAAATGAAAATATTTTTGTTTCGAAAACAATAGACAATGGTCACACTTTTACTACTTTTTGTGGTTGATGTGTGTTTTTTTTTTGGAACATTTTGGAAAACATAAACTTTTCATAAGAATTTCTAGTAATTTAAATTGAATTTGAATTTAATTTTCAATTTTCGAAGTTCAATTAAACTTTTTTTTAATTTTCAAGTTTTTGATTTTTTTAATTGAAATTTTCATTTCTGAACTTTCAAATCTGAATTTTGGAAATTCAAATTTCAATTATGATACCCAAAGTACCTATAACCCCAATCTTCATTTTTTTTGAGAACACTTCAATTTTTGTTGTTTGTTTTCACATTTTTTTTGTCTTTTTTCTAGTATTTTTTGAATGTATGTTGAAAACAAAATGGCTTCAATTATTCTGAATTTTTTTTATTTTTTTCTCGTGTTTTTTTTCTCTGGAGGAAATTTACTATTTTTGGCGTTAGAGGTCTCTAGGAGACCTCCAAAATATTCTTCACAATTAGACGCGGGTCCTAGAAACTTGGGTTCTCTGGGCGCAGCTTCTTGACAACTAGACTGTCTAGAGACGGTTACTTGTCATAGCACCTTCCAAGGCGTTGAACCTGGACACATTGATTCGTAAGGGGTGGCTCCTAGCCAAAATGCTTCTCAAGGCGTGGGTCCTTCACAATTAGGCTCTCTAGACTCAGCTACTTGCAAACTAGGTTTTCTAGACTTGGCTACTGAATAAATAGGTTGGATTTTTCTACAAACAGCTTCCAAAGCCAGTAAAACTTCTACTTTCTCTCATTAGTTTCAAATAAATATAGTCAGATTTTAATCTATCTCCTCATCTCAAATCAAACATTTGTTTTTTCTTCTTCTTTTTTTTTTGAAAAGATTTTCTCACCTTCAACAAAACTTATAATATATTTATTTTTAATATTTAACAATGAGTATCTATTTGCTTTTGCTAAGCTAAGCTATTCGAACAAAAAAAGTGAACCAGTATTTGATATATCCTCCTCTTGAACTCCAAAGTTTTTTTTGTGTTGTCTGGAGCTCGAGCTCTTTTTTTTTTTTTTGAAAAAAGTGGGAGGCGTAAAACATTTTCACATCATGCTCACAACTTTTTCCACTTTTTGAAAAACTTTTTTACACACACAAAAAAAACATCTGGATTCATAATATTATATTTTTCCTGCTTGCTATTATTTTTCAGAGAAAATGCTCGGGCTCATTTATCATTTTTCCCATTTTTCCAATTCGTTCTCTTTTTCTTTCTGGTTGGACCAAACGTAGCTCATTTTTCAGAAGAGGGAGAACTAATGCAATTTTTGGAAATTGGAAATGTGGCAAGCTTCAGATGAGCTTCAAAATGAGCAAACTGCATTGCTCATGTTACCGAATGAAGTTTTGATTCAGGTTAGTTGGGAGAGATGAAACGAGCCGGCCCAAAAATGAACCCGGGTGCTCTAGGCTTGAAGTTCAGGCTTCAGATCCCATTGATCTAAACTTTTGGGAAAAGTCTGAAATTCAGGCTTCAGGACATTTAGGCTTAAAATGCAGGCCCCAGACTCCCTAGGCTTAAAATTTCAGATAAGGGTCTCTAGTGGAGACTGCTTGAGAACACTATTTTGAAGTCTAGGAGAGATTGCTTGGGATGAAGTTTAGGTCTCAAGGCTCAGTTGCTTCAAAGAATAACTGGGAGTCAAGGCGCGGCTGCTTAGAAGAAAGAGGGGTCCTCTAGAAACATCTGCTTGAGAGTTATAGAAGGACTCTAGGCGCGCCTGCTTCAGAGCACTATGAGGAGTCAAGGCTAGGTTCCTTGCGAAACTGATTGTCCCTCAAGGGACATCTGCTTGAAATATCAATACTACCAGTAAACCATCAAATGTTTTCAGATAATCCGACGTTTGCCACGCCACGATGTGTTCTTCTCGATTGCTCATACTAACATTCGTCTTCGTCGACTTGTTCAATCAAATTTGAAAACTCTTCGATTGTAAGTTTCGAAACTTTTTTTTTGAAATATTTGTACTTGAACAGAAAAATGAAAAAAATGGTTCATTTGAAGTGGTTGACAAATATTGTAAATGGTTCAGAGTTCTTCTGTAATTTTAAATGATAATAATTGAAAGAGATAGGAATTTTGAGAATGAAAAAAAAGGAGAAGAAGATAGAACTGTGGAGAAGTTCGGAGATGATAAAGTATCAGAGAATCTTGATTTTGGAAGTCGGAAAATCATTTTAAAAAACCACAGTTTAATTTATGAAATTGAACTCGAAAAAGAGAGAAAATAAGGTTCTCCAGCCCCAACTACTTGACAAATAGGATTTCTAGGAGCGGCTACTAGTCATAGAACTTTCCAAAGAGCCGTACCTAGCCACAGAAGCTCTCAAGGCACGACTGCTTGTCAGAGTGAAATTCCAGACTAAGCTCCTAGCCAAATCGAATTTTCAAGTTTTTGAAGCTCACATTTTCCAAATCCCAAAAATGTTCTCACAGATTCGATGTTCATTGTCATGTTCATGTTGTTGACTCACACCCTTTGCATAATTATCGAGACGATGGAACTGATCCAATTATCACCTATTCCTTCACTCTTTTCGATCGATTATTGCCAGGTTAGATTCTTCTCTTACTATTTTTTAGCTTACACGATTATTCCAGATTATAAACAGAAAAAACGTCTATGTCTTCGAGGAAATGATCAAAGATACAAGGAATTACACATCTCTCATTTTATCGATTCAAAAATGAATGCACAATTTGAGCGAGCAGGTTATGATGTAAATGTATCACAAAATGTTGCAAATACCTTACTCTCTTATATGAAATTAAGAGCAATGCGATTTCAAGTCAGAAAACAGTGTAAAAATGAATCAACTCGTAAAGAAGATGATTTCTTTGCAAATTGTATGGAGTTTTGTGAGAGGATTTGCACAAAAACTGATATAAAATCAATATTACTTTGCTCGAAAAATGTGCTATTTCCGTGGAATCTTGGACACAAATCAATGGAAAAATTGAGATCATTGAATAGACTTCGATCTTTGATATTGGAAAATATGACAACTATCGATCCAACTCAATATGTTCCATTGTCAAATCTTTGCAGTCTTCAATTTCGACTTGATCAAAGACATCGAATTGATATTCAGAATGTTGAATTGCAACAAATCAATGGTTCAATTCTCAAATTGATAAGTGATTATTGTGTTTCGAATTTTGATTTTTCCGCCTATTCTGATATTTCGGCGATTGTTTCACAAATCTCTTCAATTGATATGTGTTTATTTATATCAACTTGGAGAAGTTCGCAAAAACCATGGAATATTCGATCGATTTCGTTTAATTCGATGGTTACAATTGATGAATTTCGATCAAATGCTTATCGATTATTACCGTAAGTGGGTGGATTTTAGAATATCTCACGGTTCTCACGAGCGAAATACGTTCCTATTGAACAAACATATTCAACGTTTTTCCAAAAACTGTTCGTAATTTCACAATTTTTTGAAACGTATATTTTTCCGGGATTATCGTGGACTAGAAATTTCTGAGTTTTTGTAGAATAATTGTTTTTAAACATATTTTTACAAGGAAACTATTCCAAATTTCACTCCATATTTTTACTGTTTCTAGTAGTTATGACGTGGCAAAGTGAAAACCAGAAATTTTGAAATTATGTAATTGCTCCTTCTGATGCTATCAGATTTATATAAAAATCATTTTAAGCTAGTTTTCACCTCATATTTTAGTAAAAGGGCTGAATCAGATCCACGTGGATTTTCATTCAAATTTTCAACAAAAAAAATCAATGAACTTCGGCTAAATCTGTTCAAAAATCAAAATTTGAATCTCAAAGTTCTTGCAGAAATGATCAAATAATGGATGTTCCATATTGTCGTTTCCGATCAATTCATCGAACATATCCAAATATCGCAATCGAATTAGCGTGTTATGGAAATGGAAATGCAACACAATGGCTAATTCGAACCGGATACATTGATCCTCCCAATTAATTCACGGGTTTTTTTTTTTCTAAATTCTGACTTCAAATGTTTCAGGAACCTTTGCTCTCTCGAACAATAAAATTTTATGAAACAAGAAGTGATAACAATAAATAAAAAGGTAGAACTTACACGTCAAGAAAAACCGTACACTACATTTCAACAATCCAAATAAACAATTCAAGCTTCCGATGTTTTTCGTTGATTTTCAACAGCATGCAAATATTTGAGTGCTCTTTTCGCGGCCGTCGATTTTGCGATTCGATAATTTCGTCCCATTCCAGTAAATCTCATATTATTTCCAACATCAACAGTCACACGCACTTTTCCAGTCTCGAGAATTCTTTCCATTTTGCTGAAAAAAATCATATGATTTTGTCTTTTTCAGAGTATTTGACGCATTAATTATAAAATACGATTTTGAATAAAATTTGAATATTTAAAGATCAAATTAATTAATCACTGCTTTATTTTTAAAACAAAAATGAACTCATCAATTTTTGAAATAAATTCAAATTCAACCTTGATTCACATCGGTTTTCTATATTTTTTCACATCTTTCTGCATTTTCCCCCTACATATTCTAACAATGCCCGCAATTTTCTCAAAAAATAAGCGAAAATCGAACACCTCCTATAAATTAATGTTTTTGATGCATATTTTCGAAGTTGGTCAAGGAATCGGTCATTTTCTAACAAGTCCAATATTAATCTTTCCAAATATTCAAATATCTTATGATCATTTTATACGGGTTATTGGTTGTTTTATGAATACTTTGTGGATTGCCCAATTTCCAACTATGGCTATTTTATCAATTTTTCGAGTGTTAATTTTCACAAATCGAATAAATTCTATAAAAATGATTCGCTACTTGAGATTAACCCTATTAATAACTTTTTCCTGGTTATTTTTCATTTTTTTGAGCGGATCTATCAGTCAAAATATCACATTCTATGCTCCATCTTGGAGTTATGATAACTCAGTTCAATATTCTTTATTTTTCCAAAACGCAGAATTATTTGTTAGCCTTTCTTGCCTTATTATTTCATATTTATTTTATATTATATTGATTTTTATAATATATAAAAGAAGGAGGGAAACCCAACATTTTCGAAGAAAAAATGAATTATCAATTATGATACAATGCACCTTTGTAACCTCATACATGACTTTAATAATAACCTTATGGCATAAGGGAGAAGATTGGTTTAATATGAGTGATATTAAAATACAAGCGTTTATTAATGTCTTGTGGATTTGTTGTAGTTATGTATCACCGATTGTTTTACTAATTATTAATAGGTGAGTAATTAGATAGATTTGAAAAATTAAGAAAAGATAAGATAAAATTGCAGACAATTACGAAATGAAGTCAAGCGAATATTCAAATTAAAACCCAAGATCAACATCATTTCAATAACATTATAGAGCAAAGAATTATTATTTTTTTTTGAAATAGAATGAAAACCAACCTGAATCTCGCTTTACTCGATTCCCACTCCATCAATTCTCGAATCGGTGATCTTGGCGGATTTGCACAACATTCTTCAATTGTCGTTTTCATTAATCCAAAAATAACCGTCCATGTGACATCCAAATTTCTTCCACAATCAAGATAAATTGAGCCAGCAAGTGATTCGAATATATCACCCATTGCTTTTGGAACTTCGATATCTTCTTCTTGTCCTTCATCGATTTCTTCTTCTGTTGTTACCATGTACATCTGCAAAATAAATAGTTAATTTTAGATTTTTAACAAAATATGTATAAAAAACATTTTTTCCAGAAAATTCCCATAAAAAATATTTTTCCAAAAGGATCGAATCATAAATATTTCATCATTTCTGGCTGGCTATTTAATGAAAAATATTCTCTCTGTGTAATCATAAAGAAGAATTGATTACAACATGAATGCAAAACGATTTTATAAATATTTTTATGAAATATCATTTTTCCATAAATTTTTTGTAATTTCACAATTTTTTGAAACGTATATTTTTAGGGGATTTTGAAAATGAAATTTTTTTCAAATCTCAGAAACTTAAAAATTTCTCATAATTCTAGTAAGCTTGGGCTGAATTTTTGTAAAAATATTTTTACAAGAAAAAAAATGTTTCAAAATTTACTCGAGAATCAAACCTCACCCAAGACCTGGAATTCCAGGTGGGCAATTTTTTTTCTCGAAAAACCTAGGTGGGCAAAATTTTTCAGGGTCTTTAAGGCGAGCCTCAGGTGGGCAAAATTTTTTTACTAGGTGGGCAATTTTTGTAAATAAACCCAGGTGGGTAATTTTTTACCCACTTCTCCAGGTTCTTGGGTGAGGTTTGCTCGAGAATAAATTATTTCTAGTAGTTTCAGATATGTTGATGAATTTCCCAATGTCTAAAATTGCAAAACTCAACCTCAAATATGAGTCATGACGTGGCAAAAAAAAATGATTTTCTTGAAATCTAAATTTTTTTTTGCTTACACAATTTTAAAAATTATTATTTGAACCTAGTTTTCAGCTCCGGAAGTCCCAATTTTTCAAAATTATGAAACTTTGCCACGTCATAACTCACATTAAGAGTTGAGTTTTTTTTCAATTTCAAACAACAGAGCGGGTCTGAAACTATTAGAAAAAATATATTTTTCAAAAAATGATAATGAAAATTACCTCAGCATTGAAATTCGTGTCAAAATTCCTCTCCGAGCACAATTTCACAAACTTCTCAATCATATGATGTAAACCAGGACACATTGCAATAAAATGTTTTTGAAAATCAAATTTCACAGCAAGCGACGCAAAAATCGTGTTATTTACAAGAGCACTTCGCAAATCTGTCAAAACTCCCGGACTATATTGTCGAACATCTTCAAATAAATAACGAGTTATCATATAATCCAAAACCGCATCTCCCAAGAATTCCAATCTTTGATAACAACCAGTTACCCGATTATTGATATAACTTGCATGTGTAAATGCTTGAACCAAATATGCTCGATTCTTGAATCGATATCGAATCTTCTCTTCAAGTTGAACGAATTGAAATTGTTGCCAAATATTATCAAGTGCTCGAATTGATGCATTTTTATCAGTTGGTGTATCAATAAATCGGAGAAGTGGATCACGTTCAATTTGTTCATCAACATTCGATGTATTCGCCACAACTTTCAAACCCATCCAAGACATCACTTTTAATGTTGGATTTGGGCCAAGGGTCAATAAATGAACACCGATTAGGGCTTCCATTGCATCGGCAATCGATTTATCCGAAATATTTTGTTGTGTGAGAAGATTATAGGGTAACGGTGAGATATCTTCGTTTACAGCTCCTTTTTGTTTGGGGAAAGTTATCGTTTCGATTCCATCTGATGTTGTTTTTGATACTTCACCTCCTTCGTCCCAACCCGTCGGTTTCTCAACCTGAAAATTGGAATGTGGATTTTTTTCTTGTAAAAATCTTTCCAAGTTCAGATATACTTCTGAATTTGTGTAAATCATGCTAAAAAACGCCACGTGCTTCGTTTTTGATGAAGATGTCTGGGAAGTCAAATAGAGACCGCAAAGTTACGATTTTTTGAAATTTCTGATTTTTGCCACGTCATAACTCATGTTAGGAGTTGAGCCCCTCTTTCAAAAATCCCACCTTTTGCTCAACAACTTGTCCCTCCAATATTTTCTCCATTTCAATATCTCGTTCTTCAGCATCATCTGTATTCGGCGCTTTGAAATCCACAGTAGTAACGTAGCTACAAATTTTTTTTTTTGAAATAGAATTTCAAATAAAAAAAATTTTGAACTTACCAAGGTGGAAGCCATGAATCTTGCGCATCAAACTTGGATGCAATAATCAATTGTGGAATTCCTAATTTCTTTCCCAATCGATACAAATTACAATTCGAAACCTCTTTCGATCTCGCAAATGACAATTTCCCCTCGTGTTGTTCCTCGTGTTTATGATAAAGGAAATCAGTGACCGCAAATTTCAAAAACGAGTCTCCAATTGTTTCAAATCTCTCCAAACTCATACCATCACTTGCATTCGATGTTGTTAATGCAGTTAATAATAAACACGGTGATACTCCATATCCAATTTCATTATCCAAATGTGAAATATCACTGATATTTGCTCTTAATCCATGCATTGTTGGCGACTCTTTTTTGAATGAAAACGTTGGTTGTGTTTCCAATTTCACCAAAACATTGCTCATATTTCGATTTCCACAATCAATCTTCTTCATTTCTGCATCTTGCCTATTCTTCAATTCCTCTCCATTCATCAATTCTTTAATTTCATCATCCGCGCTCATTTGTTTGCGATTCTCAACTTCTTCATTATCATCAAATTCATCCAAATCAATAATTTCCTCTGGTTTTCGATTACATTCTCTCGCATCCGAAACATCTAAAGTTTCCAATTTTTCTTGAGCTTTCACCAACAATTTGATTCTTTCTCTCTTTTTCAATTCCTCTTCAATTTCTTTTTCTGATTTTATGATTTCCGGGGCAACAGTTGGTGCAACATTTACATGTCTTCCAACATCTTCCATCAATGATTTCAAATCGAATCCAGTCGTTTGTCCATCAGCAATTATTTCCTGTGAAAAAAAATATGAGCAACTTTTTGAAGGCTTCAAAAATTATACCCTCTAGACGCTGCTACATGGGAACTAGGCTCTGTAGGCGTTGATCCTTGACCAAGACGCGACTACTTAACAGCTAGGATATCTAGGTGTCGACTACTTGGGGCAGAAGCTCTCAAGGGGCGGTGCCTTGCCAGAGTGGATTTCTAGAAGCGGGTTCTTGACAATTGAATTTTCAAGGCGCGGCTACTTGAGCTTTGATTTCTAGAGACAAAAGTTGGGACAGAAGCTCTCAAGGCGCGGCTACTCGAGAACTAGGCTCTTTAGGCGCTGGTTCTTGACAAGCGAAGTTTCTAGGCGCTGCTACTTGAGAACTTTGATTTCTAGGTTTGACTACTTGAGCCAGAAGCCTTCAAGGCGCCGTACCTAGACAAAGTGCTTCTCTAGGCGCCAGACCTAGGCAATTAGGCTGTCTAGGCGCGGCTACTTGAGGACTAGGATTTCTAGGCGCAGATCCTTGACAATTGAATTTTCTAGGGTCGACTACTTGAAACCTAGGATTTCAAGGCTCGATTACTTGAGACAGAAGTTCGCAAGAGGCGGTTCCTTGCCAGACTGGATTTCCAGAAGCGGGTTCTAGGCAATTCAGCTCATCAGGCGTGGCTCCTTGAGAACCAAGTTCACTAGGCGCTGATTCTTAACAATTAAACTCACAAATCTCGACGAATGTTCATCAACATCCCCGTCATCATCCAAATCACCCCATCCACTCGCAACAATTCCCTCTCTCGGTGCCCACAATTCATCACTCGGTTGAAGTTGCAATTGTGACGTCAGCCTCTGCTTATAGTCATGCATAACAAACGGCCCCAAATCGGCTTCATCTTCATCCGAAATATTTCCATCGTGTAGTCCCGACATCAATCCAATCGTATCATCGTCTCCATCATAATTCATTCGATTAGTATCATTATTTGGCAAAGAAACATCCAAACCACATCGAATCGCATCTTCTGGATCCCAAACTCCGATTTTGAATTTCTAAAAAGATTTTTGTTGAAATGTATTTCTAGTAGAACAACTCACCCCATCATCTTCAGTTTCATTATTCTCTTTACTTTGCGTTTTCTTATTCAATTCCTTTAATTGTTGCAATTTGCTCACAACAACAGATTGTTTTTCTTCATAAGTTGAAGGATATGATAAAGGTGGCCATTCAAGATTATCAGTCACTTCCACAGTTGCCTGAAATAGCGAATTTTTCATTTAATAACCCTAACAACTTACCTTATCTTTTCCAAACGCATTAATCAAAATAGTTTGTCTCAATTCATCAGTCAATAGCAATTGATTCAATCGATAAAAGACACTTGGCAACGCGGCGATAACATTCCAAAGTGTGGCCGAAATCGGGTGAATATCCATTAATTCGGGAACAAATATTTGTCGTTGTGTATTGTGCGATGGTTTTTCACCGGGTGCTGGAGAAGAGGCTGGTGATATGACTGATTCTTGTGATTCGCATGCTTCCGATGTTGTTGATCGACGATTTGATCTTTGATGGCGAGGCAGAAGAAGATTCAACCGGCTGAAATTGAGAAGGAATATGAAATTATATGAGAAAAGTCTATGAGAGGATTGTTCATGTTAATCAAAAATAATCCACGTGGAATTTTGAACATTTTTACGCGAAACTTGATTTTTGTGGATTGCTCATGGTAATCAAAAACAATCCACGTGGAATTTTGAACATTTTTACGCGAAACGTGATTTTTCGGGATTGCTCATGTTAAACAAAAAAAAATCCACGTGGAAATTTACAAAAAATTCGGCGGGAAACTTGGTTTTTGGGTATTGCTCATGTTAAACAAAAAATTCACGTGGAAGTTTACAAAACAATTCGGCACAAAATTTGATTTTTGGTGATTGCTCATGTTAATCAAAAAAAAATCCACGTGGAAGTTTAAAAAAATTCGGCGGGAAACTAGTTTTTGAGAATTGCTCATGTTAAACAAAAAATAAATCCACGTGGAACTTCGAGAAATTCGGCGGGAAACTTGATTTTTGGGGATTGCCCATGTTAATCAAAAACAATCCACGTGGAAGTTTTAAAAAATTAGGCGGGAAACTCGAGTTTTTGGGGATTGCTCATGTTAAACAAAAAATAAATCCACGTGGAAGTTTGAAAAAAAAATTCGGCGGGAAACTAGTTTTTGGGGATTGCTCATATTAAACAAAAATGCAATTTTCGAGGTGGAATTTTAGAAAATTTGGCGGGAAACTTGAACTTTTTTTTAATTTTTGGGGTTGGATTGCTCATGTCAAAATTCAAATGTCCTAATCCAGTTTTAATATTTGAAGCCCAGAATTTTTTTCAAATGGGCAAAACTTTCTGGGAACAAAAATCAGCTGCCCAGCAACATTTCATTCAAAACTCACTGTGACGTATAATCCACATCCAACAACGATTGATTCTGATCATAAATCTGAATATCATATTTCTTGATGAAATACTCATTAAAAGTTGTATAATGATCATCGGGAAATTGCGAACTTGGTGACATTTCTGGCAATAATTCAGCAACATAATAAAACGCGGGTCTTTCAACATTTCGATACCACGGCATAACTATTGCATCCTTGTAGTCATCTGGGTTGAATTTGTATTGTTTTCGTGTTTCTTCGTCTGGTACACGTGGCATTTTTCGCATATTTGCAACGACTTGTGAAACATATTTCATATTTATAGAGTAAATGCCACCAGCTGTAGCTTTTGGATCTGAAAAAAATTGATTTTTGTGAAGAATTTTTCTAAAGAAAAAAAAATCACTCACTTTTGTTCAATGGAACAATCAATGTATTAATTGGTGTATTTGTCGACGTGTCAAACATCAAATTGTCAGATTTGCACAATTGAAGAACTTGTGTGAATAAATAATCATGAAACAGTTTAATTTGCTCAAAATCCTGGTTATTCACAATAATTTCCGTATCCGACAAAATCAATCGAACTCTCATATCTCCTTGTCTCAAATAAACCGGAAATGGTGGAACTTTTGGGATTTTCCGTGATGACAAGAATCCAAAACAATATTCATATTGATTTGGGTCAACAAATTTGCGACGCTTTGGATTTGTATACAATTCGGGTTCGCGAACTCTTTCCAAATCCAACACATAAATATAACATGTTTTATTAGGTTCGATGAGACATTCATGAAGACTTCTCGCCACTTTTTTGTCATATAATTGTTTTCGTTTAGCCGATCCAACTTTTGCCGATATTCCAGGTGCATATTCATCCGGTTCATCATCAATATGCTCCAACAATTTCGCAATTGATTCTCTTCCTTTTGGCAATAAATTATCATCCAATTCTCCTTTCTGATGCAATTGTCGACAAGCTTCTAAAGCAACCGCCATTTGTGCACTTTTCTTATTTGGCATCGGTTTCACTAATTTAATCGCATTTTTGATTGGAGAATTGATTGGGAGAAGGAGTTCTGCACAATATTTTGTTACTCCATCTTCAGTTATTGGAATGATTTTATTGTGTGGAACGAGGCGAGTGAAAATATCGGATGGAAGCTTGCCGCAATATCGATTGACAAGTTGAATTGCGTTTGATAAACGGACAATTGCACCGGTTGATTCGACGATATAAGGGCTGACAAGTTCATCAATATTTTCCAAATTCAAACCAATTTCATCATCGACTGGATTGTGGACTGTTCGATAACGATTCAATAGAAGCTGGAAGAAGAGGAGAAGTCTAGGGATCAAAATCGGAAGGAGGGTGGGGTTAAAACTAGAGTCTAGTTACTAGAAACTTTGAAGGAATTTTCAATCGAAAAGCTTTTTAAAAAACCTATTTCACAATATTTGAAGGCTCAATGTAAATTCGAAAAAAATGGAAAATTTTGTGCCTAAACTTTACAAGCAAAAATTCCTTGGGATTTTTGGGATGACAAATTTTTTATCGAGCCTGATATCTTTTCTGAATCTGACCACTTTTTTGGAAAATTTTGATAATTTGGGAGATGAAAAATGTGAAAACAGTTCTGAAAATGTTTAAAAAAAGATGCGGTTCAGAAGTTTTTCGAAAAAATCGAATCTGTTTCGATTTCTATCGAAAAAATTGGATTAAAAAATCCTCAAAATGAAGTCCGATTCAAAAAACTTTGTCTTGAGGTTTAGTTATGAGTTCATTTTCAAAATTCCCAACTCACCTTTTCAATCAATTTAAAATCCCTCAAATCATTATTGCATTGATCACTATCAGCTTCTTCCACAAAAATCAAATATCGTGCACCTGGTTTTCTCGCTCTTCCCTTCGATTGAACATAAGATCGCATATCGGATGGTCGATCAAATTTCACAACAACATTACATTGTTTGACATCAACACCTTCTTCCAAAACCGAAGTCGCGATTAGAACATTGATATCATTTTTATGAAATTTCCGAAGAACTTCAGTTTGTCTTTTGTGTAATCCTTGATTATCATTTGATACCAAATTATTACCACTTGCTCCAACAACATAATCTGATTTTAAGAATGAAAATGCTGGTTCCCAATTGCGAATTTGACGAATGAGCATTTGAAGAGCACATGCAACATATCTTTGATCAACGAAAACAATTGCTGAGAGATGTTCGGGTTTTTCTAATCTCATGCGTTTTTCTTGAAATTCAGGGGAGAACATTTCCAATGTTTCTAACAATCGAATTAGCCGATGTGGAATAAATGGTTTGAGTTGATTTAAACTTTTGATATTCTTCATTTCTGGCTCCAAAATTCGTTTGACAGTTTCCATCGCAGTTTTCGCTAAATTCAAAAACAATTTCGCTTTCTCTGGCAACATTTGTGTTTTCATCAATTTATTCAATTCTCGATACCAAATCTGTGATAATTTCCAAGCAGCCCATGGTCCCAATTGTCGCAATACAGCTAATGTTGTTTTGATGCTATCACGAATTGGTCGACGAGGATCGAGATCGAGATCTGGATTGATTTCTGATGTTGTATCGATGAATTGACGAACATTGTCGAAGATTCCGATTATTCGCTCAACCATTTGACGACAATTTAGATTTCGGATATCGAAGTTTTGACAAATCGCTACAACTTCATATGGTTTTGCACCGAATTTTGAGAGCTGGAAGTGGAAAATAGGTCAAATTTTAATTAAAAATCTGCTCACCGAGACAAGATCACTTGCTGTCTCAATTGAACATTCCATAATTGCCTCCAACTTATTCAATTTCTCTTCCAATTGAGCTGGCGGAGTTTTCTCTTTGATCAAACTTGCAGTTAGGCCAAGAACTCGAGCAGCTGTGCCATCTTCTGCAAAAAAAATGAATTTTCGAAGACTTTTGGAAGTTTAATGCTCACTTTGCTTCAACTCTTTATAAGCCGACATAATCAGACGATATGGATGTTTTGATCCGAGAGAATGATGACATTCATCGAAAATCAGAACACATGCGATTTTCAATTGAATGAATGCATGATTTATGAGATCGAGGAGGCATTGTGCGGTTATAACGATTACCTGAATTTCAAAAAAAACATCAGTGGATTATTCGGATTATCAGAGGACTTACGTGATGATCTTTGATGAATTTATCACAACTTTCTTTGTTTTGTGATATTTCACAATTCATTTGACCATGAACTCGTCCAACTTTGAATTTCGTGTGTCTTTCAATGTGAACTGCTTGTTGCTCAACCAAATTTACTTTTTCGACAATAAAGAATGCACGTTTTCCTCCATCTTCTAATGGTGTGTAGATTTGAACACCAAACTCTTTCAGTAAAAGAACGGCGATGAAGGTTTTACCGGAGCCAGTTCCAAGTTGAACAATGATATTGCGCTTACATGCTTTGTCTAATAGTTCGACTTGATAATCACGAGGATTGAAGCAATTTACTTCATTCCGTTTTTTAATTACCATCTGAAACTTGAAATTGAAGTTTTGATAAGACTGGTTGTGAAAAGAAAACGGAAGATTTATACAGACCTAATAATAAGATTCACAGTTTTCCATAACATAATTTGTCAAAAATGAGGTTCGAGGACAAATTTAACGTTGGATTTTTCTTTTTTCACGTCTGTGATAAAAAAGCTGTGAAATATTTTGTATTTCATATTTTTAGGATGAAAATAACACGAATCAGTGTATTTTGGGGGTTTCGCTGATTTTTCTTCAGATAAGAATCTAATCTATCTGCACTACCGCCGTTTAAAAACCCCGAACTTTTTTCGCGAAAAAATTTCAAATTTTTAAATGAGAAATTCCAAGAGAAATTCAAAAAACAGCTGTTCGCTTCAAGACACACATTGAAAAATAAATGCGCCTTTAACCGTTTTTTGTTTGTGTTTTTTTTTCTGAAAAAAACTGGAAATTTTTCAGTGTTCCTCGTCTGTTCTTTGTGAAATTCTGTGTTTTTCAGATGGAAGAAGATAAGAAATCTCAGATAGCATCTTTTCGACGGTATGTTAAATCCCATAAATCTATAATTTGGAGCAAAACGAGAGACGCATCGAAGATTTGTCGTCAGCCTGGAGTAATTCGTGAACTAGCTGGATTTTATACTGATAGTCGCGATGATTTTCTCGACTTTGGTAGATCGAAAGGTGTGCCAGAAGAAGAGTTGAATGGACCAACAATATCAGAACTGATTTTTCCAATTAGTGAAAGACGACTAATTTCGCAATTATTCAAACCGTTTTTCATGGTTCATTTTGCTGTTTGGCGCGTGGAACAAATAACAGATGGACAGACGTTTGAAAGTGGTGTTAAATTAGATAAATCATATTATTCGCAAGAAAAACGCCGAGAATATTGGGATTATTATCGCGATTATGAAGTGTTCTCCAAAGAATTGTTAGTTTTCGATATTTATCTGTTCTAGAAAATTTATAAATTTATTATTTTCAGGAGAAAAGGTTCTATAAATATTGCTGGTCATCTAGAAGAAATCGCATTATCATTAACAAAAGAAATCTCTGCTGGTTATATTGAACATGAATGGAGAACAAACAATAAAGAATTGAAATGTGTATGGTTTCAAGAACTTATAAATGTTATGAATAGTTGGAGTTCAATGGCAACAGGAATAGATTTATCCAATATTTTAACATATCAAATTTGCAAAGGAGCTATTCATCAAATGACCGAGCATATTTATCGAATTGTTGTTACCGAGTTTCCCAGAAAATTCAGAACTATTTTCACACTTCGTTATTGTATGCAACAAACAAATAATCATGCCAGAGATCATTTGACAAAATATCTTTTATCTGAAGTTGAAAAATATCTTTTGCTTGCATGTAAGTCAATATTACTATCAGAAACCTTTATCTTTTCCTATAATTTTCCAGCTGTGGACACCAAAATCATTCTAAATGCTTATGCGTCTTGTGTTGAATCGCTTCGTGAACTTGATTCAACTTGTATTATAATGCATCGGATATGTGGAATTATCAAAGAGTATTTGAAGTAAAATGAAAATATTCAAATCTCCCCGAAAATGTGATTTTTTTTTTCCAGAAAACGAAATGATACTGTTCAACAAATTATTAGCTATATTACTTCGGATAAAAAAGAGGAATTGGAGAAAGATCTGGTGAGTTGAAGTTCCACTTCTTTTTATCACTTGTAAAAAATACGTTTCCAGACGAATTCGAAAAGAAGTGCAATGATGGATGAAGATGAATTGAAGGGTGTAAATGATGAATTCCTACCAGAAAATATGGATCCAACTGGATGGTATGAATGGGAACCACATCCATGTGATTCAGTTATTGGAGAAACTGCGCATGGTAGACAAAGTATTGATGTGTTCAATATGCTTGTATCGGTTTATGGAAGCAAAGAATTGTTTGTCAAGGAATATCGATCATTGTTGGCTGAAAGAATGTCGAATTCTGACAAGAAAGATGTAGGTTTTCTTTTCTTTTTTAATGAAGATATCAAGTTTTCACGCATAATTATAATATTTCAGCCAGTTTTCGAGCGTCGTTATTTGGAGTTGCTGAAATTGCGTTTCCAATACAGCGAATTGCAACACTGTGATGTTATGTTACGCGATGTCGAGCACTCTCAACATGTCGATCAATGTGTTGAGAAATTCACTGGACTTCCAGTTTCTGGTTGTATTGTATCAGCACATTATTGGCCGAAAATTGAGCAGGAAAAAGTTGAGGATAATTATGGAGTGATGCCAGAAGCACTTTCAAATGCGATGAAGATTTATGCGAGAAAATATTCGGAGGTTCGAGAACAACGAGAACTTTGTTGGTTGAAAGATATTGGATGTGTTGAGATTGATCTAGAATTGGATGGGGTTAGAATCGAAAAAACTATTCCAAATATGTATGCAACTGTTTTATATCTTTTGTTGGAAAAAGGTTAGAATCTTACTTATTTACTTCAAAATTCTAAATAGAGAGTTTCAGAATCTTGGACTGCTCCTGAAGTTGCTGAAAAATTAGGATTGACAACTTCACATGCGAGACGAAGACTTGATTGGTGGAGAAAACAAGGACTTCTCACTGTTGGAGTCATGCCTGGTGGAACATTGGAATTATGGTCATTGACAAAGAATACAAATGGATTGGCATCGAATCGTGCGAAATCTCCTGAACCAATTGATGAAGATGAAATGGCGATTGATGATTCGGCTGATATTGTTGAATCACTTGAACAATATTGGGGATATACAAGGAATTATATTGTGAGTTTTATTGACATCAATTAAAAAATGTTATTATTTGAAAATAAATTTTTTTTCAGTCAAATCACGGTGCAAATGGTGAAGTGAAGGCAGAACGTATGCATCGGGTTTATAGAATGTTTGGATCACCAACTTCTGGTCCAACTCTTGATCATGTGACTACATTCCTTCAAAGAAAAGTTCAACTTGGTCTTCTTACATGTTCAAATGGCTATTATCGGGTTGTACAAAAACAATAGGGTATTTATTGAATCCCCAATTTATTTATTGAAATGAACTTTCTTTTTTCATATTTTTATGTATTATTAAACAATTTCAAAATCATTACAAAACAAAAATGCGCGCTTCTTCTGATCGTCATTTTTCTGCCTAATCACTCTTCCCGTAAAAATCTTCAATCTTTTTGAAACAAAATTCAACCTCACGAAGCTTTTCACATCCTCGAGCCAATGTTGCCGAAATTCCCAAGATGTTTCATACATTTCCAGGATTTTATTGCGATTGAAAATGGGTTGAGTGCGGAATTTGGAAGAGCTGAGAGCTACAAGAATATCACATCCGGGTTGGGTTTTTAGAGGAATTGTTAATCGTAGAGAAATGTTGAATTTTGTGCCTGAAATTATATAGAATTCGGAATAAGTTTTGAAAATTTGAAAATCTTGCCTTTACACGATGGACAAGATTTTCTTGTTTCGCAAAATTCCATCGATTTTTTTCTCTTTCTGATGATTCGGACAAGCTTTGGTGAAAATTATATGTTGACAATGATTCGAATTATAATATTCCCAATTCACTTCGTATAACCTTTTCAATTGAACTCGTTGATTTATTCGACATTGGAAAACAATATCATCACAATTATTATTCTGATTATCACGGTATTTTGCCAAATCTTCCCAACTTGTGATACCTTCGGGTAAATCTTCAGGAGAATCGATGAGAATTGTGGCATCCGATGAACTACTTGATGAACTCTCGTTTCTGAATTGAAAATCATGAAATGTTACTAATCCCGAATAAAAAAATTTACTTTTTGATTTTGAATCGATTTTTTCGCAACCATCTTGCAACTGAATCTGTTCGCCGTGTTGGTAACTGAAATTTATTTTCGATAAAATTAGGTTGAACTTTAAACTTTTACTCACCTGATTCAAAAATTCGTGGAATTCCATGTGAGCTCAAACGATCGTCGCAAATAAATTCACACCCGCTCAAGCAACACAAAAATCAGCAAAACGCTGTAAAAACGGTGCACCCAGTAGCTCAAAATCTAGATAAGGTTCATGAAAAACTAAATATAGCATGAAAATCAGCGCCTCGAGTTCTACCTGACTTGCTACTTTTCTCATTTATTGAGGTCCTGCGAAGAAAGTTAGCAAACGCGACAAGACCCAACGCATGAAATTTATCATGTTCCTTTAATACTGTAGTGCGAAATATAACGGCGATCAGAGAGAATTAGACAAAAGTGTTTGCACAGTTTTTTTCAATCGCAGATTTTTCGTTTTACAGTAGAAAACACTCATTGCGTGGCTTGAACGGGTGTGAATTCGCAAAAAAAAAAAAAAAAAAGTTAATTAACGACGCATAACAACTGAAAAATATGTGTGTCCCGACGCGAAAAGTACTGTCGCATGTGTTTTTTGAAAATAATTTCTTTTTTCTTTTTCGAAGTTTTTTTTCACGTGTACGCCAGATTCCAACTCTATTGGATGCTTTTCTGGAAAAGAAAATTGCAGTTTATCCAAGCATTTTCACATTCTCAAGCTTTTTAGAATTTGACAATTTGTCGAAAAACTGAAATTTTTAGAAATGAAAAAAAAACAATCAGATAAAATGTTTTTAGCGTGACATAGTTAAATACGTGACACGTCACATTGCATGATCATTTCTGATTTCGCAGTATTTCTTGATTTTTCGTGAATCTGAATCAGTAGAATAATTCAATGCTCTATTCTTCAGCCTCTGTTTCCATTTCATTTCATTTCCAAAAACATTTTTCTCAAAAACGAACTACGGTATGTTTTGTGCAAACACGCATTCTGCAAACACCAAATTCTGCCCTTTTTCTGTTTTCTTTCCCGACTCGCTGTATAACAACACGTGTTATTATTGTTTTGTCTTGCTCCAAATTTGCATATTCCTGATTTCATCTCAAAAATACCATTGTTCTATCATAATTCTTCATTTTTAACTTTTTTATTGTCTTTCAGCATTCTACAAAAATTGCGGAGTTTTTTCATGATTTTATGAAGCGATAATTTTGAGAAAGAAAGAATTTAGAAAACATGGGTACGCCTTTTGGAGGTAAGATTTTTTATTGAATTATTTTGAGGTTTATTAGAAGTTTTAATGAACTTATGTGTCCTTCGGAATGCGTGAAAAATACTTATTTTCAGAAACGGAAACAATGACGGAAGAAGACAAAGCGAATCTTCCACGAGTTCGAAAACGAAAAATGCAGTTGTTGGAAGAAATAGAACAAATTCAAAATGAGGTAAGGAATAAGCTAATGTGTTATGAAATATTACACAAAATTGGCAATTTCAACTCTATAAAACATGTGTTTAGGTCAAAGAAGTAGAGGCTGAACTAGAATCATTATATTATGTAGACGAAGGTTCGAAATCTCGCCAAAAATTGATGTCAACTGGTAGAAAAAAGTTTAATCAAGACCCATTCAAAGGACTCGATTATTTGGCAGAGCGGAGATTAGTCGCCAAAGAACCGAAAATTGTTGCACAATGGATGTTCAAGGTATTTGTTTCAAAATAAATATGTATCTATTTAATCAATAAATATTTTCAGGGAGAAGGTTTATCAAAGGCGTCAATAGGAGATGTTCTTGGTTCAAATGATGTTTTCTCGTTAGAAGTTCTTGATGAATTTGTGAAATGTCATGATTTCACGGAAATGTTCATTGTAGATGCTCTTCGAACATTTCTGTGGTCATTCCGACTTCCTGGTGAATCACAAAAAATCGATCGGATAATGGAGAAATTCTCCAACCAATATGTACAAAAAAATCCGAAATATTTCAAAAATGCCGACACTTGTTATACAATATCATATTCATGTGTTATGCTAAACACTTTGCTTCACAATCCAAATGTCAAAGATCGACCAACATTTGAAAGATATTTGCAGATGAATAAAGAGGGATTGGAATCAGATTCGGTGTCAATTCAAACATTACAAACTATTTTTGATGTTATAAAAAGTAGTGAATTCAAAATGCCGCAAGATGATACTGGAAGTATAAGTGATATTTTATTACATGCTGAAAGAGAGGGATGGCTTTATAAACAAAGTAGCAATCAATTTATATCAGGACCTTTATCGTGGAAAAAACGATGGTTCGTGCTATCTGAAACATGTCTTTATTATTTCGAAAATACTTCGGATAAAGAGCCAAAAGGGATTATACCATTGCAAAATGTTGGAATAAGGAAGGTTGAACAGAATAATCGACCAAATATGTTTGAGGTGAGGGACTGTTCAAAGGATTGGTGTTTTTTTGAAATGAAAATGGTCTGCAAATTGTCGTCACGGTGTTGCGCGTAAAATCTGCAAACACACACACAACAGTTGTGCATTAGAGCGTAGGGTCTTGTTTTATCTCAAAGGTTTTAAGGCGCCTGTGTTTTTGAGGTAAATGCGCTCTAATGAACCCCCCCTTTTCCTTTTTAATTTTCAGCTATATAAACTTGACAATCTACATTTTTGATAAAATTCGATCTCAAAATTGCTTCATTTCGGCAAATATTCTCATTTCACCGCTTTTGAGTCAAATTTCGATTCAAAAATTCTAATTTTTCAAAAACAAAAAAATACGTTTCAAAATTTTGATATAATTTATTATCAATTTTTTCAATGCTTCCGTGATCACTTGACATCCAATCGCCACCAAAATTCTCAAAATTTGGATGAACATTTTGAAATTATCGATTTTTGAATCAAAATTCGTGGAAATTTTAATCACTACCAATGAGTGATAGAGTACAAAGCTTAGAGAATTTCTTCAAAATGTTTTCTAAAGTGTGCATGCGACGTATTTTAAAGCAACACCCTCGTATAATAAGACCATTGCGAAATGCTTTCAAACACGAAAATATATAAAATTAACCTATCCAGCTATGCTCACAAGCAATATGAAAAAGAAATACTCAAAAACGATCAAGTTTGACCACTTTTGAGAAAAAAATTATTTTTTTTGAAAATCGCCTGCAGATTGTGCAGATCCGCAATTTCGTGAAATTTGTGCAAACACTGTGACGACAATTGTGTGCTACAGTACCTCTTTCAACTTTTTTTTCAACAAAAAGTGAATTGTTTCACTGAAAACAATGAAATAAATTATAACAATGATTTCTGAACATCCTTAACTATCTCTACTTTCATTTTTGACAGTGATATTTCAGTTTTATATTGCATATTCCGGTCAAAAACTGAAAAAAACACAATTTCCCTCGAAAAAATTAGTTTTCGTCTGAAATATTGAATCTTAATGTTTATACTTCTTCAATTTATTTTTTTCATACCCAGAAAACAGTTTTTTCCATGCAAATTGTCATTTTCCGAAAAAATGGAAAAAAATTTGCAAAAAAATAAAAAGAAAACAACGAGACTCCGCGTTGACGCTAGCCCGCGTTGTTTGAATTTGAGTTTTTTCAGTTTTTCAATGGGTTTCCATATTTCGGCTAATACTTATTGAAACTTTTTGAATTTTTTCTCCGAACTAGAAAACAGTAAAACTAAGCTAATTCTAAGATTTGAGAACATTTGGGCTTTTTTCAAGAAAGTGCCTATTATACGAGGGTGTTGCTTTAATTTCAAAAGAACACCAGCCCTTAAATGAAGGATTTATGATAAATAAGCATTTTTAATTTCAGATTTATTCATTATCTGACGAAAGAATAAAGGCATGTAAAACTGAACAAGATGGTCGAATGGTTGAAGGACGACATTCAGTTTATCGAATGTGTGCCGTAAATGCAGAAGATCTTCGATCGTGGATAAATGCGATCTCAAACGCAATTCCAAATAATTTGCCTCGACCAAAAAGTACACATTGATCGATAGATATAAAAACCATCTCATCATCTCATTGTTATACTACGAGTTTTGCGCATTTCTCTCCTGAGTTTTAAATTATTTTTTTCTTTAGTAATAATCGGAACACACTTACAAAAAGTACATAATAACTCACTTTTTTCTTCATGTGTATATCTACATTTTTACAAAAACAACGAAAATTTTTATCTTTTTCGGTTTTGTTTGTTTTTTCTTCAGGTTTGAGCAACCTTTTAAATAATATCTCCTAATCTGTTTTAATTTTAAAATTCTATAATTTTTGCAGATGAAATACAATTTAAAGAGTTTAGAATGGTTAGAGGGTTCAATTGAAAAACTTCAACTTCAATCGACTTCAAAGAATCAAGAAGAAGAAGATATTCAAGAAGATGCTGAAAATGATGAAAGTGTTTCTCTGCTTCTAGGTAATTTAATTTTTATTTGAAAAAAATAATAATGGGGCTATTCAACGAAAAAAAAACTGTTTTCTCAACGCTGAGAAAACAAGAAAAAACTTATTCAGCGCGGTTGAGAAAATAGGAAAAAAGGTGTGAAAAGTGTGTGTTCTCAACCGTCTTACTGTGCTCTTCGTGTCGAGAGTCAAAACGAAAATGTTGTGTTCCTTTACTTTTTCAGTGTTTACTGTAGGTTTTCGAAATAAAAAGTCAAGGCGCATCATATTGTTGTTTGGTCTTGTTGCGAAAACCTACAGTAAACACTGAAAAAGTAAAGGAACACAACATTTTCGTTTTGACTCTCGACACGAAGAGCACAGTAAGACGGTTGAGAACACACACTTTTCACACCTTTTTTCCTATTTTCTCAACCGCGCTGAATAAGTTTTTTCTTGTTTTCTCAGCGTTGAGAAAACAGTTTTTTTTTCGTTGAATAGCCCCATAAATTTATGTTTTTCAGAGTGGAAAATGCGCATATCAACAGATTCGGATAAATGCACCACTTGCGAATGTGATATTGATTTTGATGATCGGAATGCGATTGTTGAACATTATAAATCAGCATGGCATAGGTTGGTGGGTTATTTTGTATTTTGTCAGCAGAAAAATCTCACTGAGCCAATATTTTAAAAATAATCCACATATTTTATAGAACAAACCTGCGACGGAAAAACTTGAAAATATCAGTGATGAATGAAGAAGAATTTGAAAATTATGACGAAAATGATGAGCAACTTTTGACATCGAAGCCATCGGAAAATGAATCAGAAGATGAAGAACAAGAAATCGATGAATGTCTTCTTCCTTCTGGTCGTTCATTTTTCGTCCACAACAAAAATGTATTTTCCGTCTCAAAGTTAGTATTTTATTATGAGAAAATTGCTAAATTATTCATATTTTAGAGCGATACTTCATGTTGATGAGAAAAATGTGAGCTTTTCGACATTTACACGACCATTTGATTGTGTTATCATTTTATTCAATGGAGGACATTTTGCTGCTGGTGTTTTTGAAAAGTTAGTTTTTTTCCAGAATTTTCCCAGTTTATTTGATAATTTTTTCAGTGATCGTTTGGTGTTGCATAAATCATTTCATCGATATGTGGCTCGCGCAAAACAAGGAGGTGTTCAATCACAATATGATTCGAGTCATGGAAATGCGAAAAGTGCTGGAGCCGCACTTCGACGATATAATGAGGCTAAAATGAAAGAGGAAATTCAGCAAATTATGCGATCGTGGAAAGAGAAACTGCTCAAAACTCGTCTGATTTTCATTCGATGTGCTTCTTATCAAAAAGCGGTTTTTTTCGACGCGGAAGCTGGAATTTTGCGAGGAGATGAGAGGATTCGAAGTGTTCCGTTTGAAACAAAACGCCCAAATATTGAGGAAATTCATGCGACTTGGAATCGATTACAATGGGTTGAAGAACATGGAGAATTGAATGAATTCAGGGAACAAATGAGTGCTTTGAATGAGAGGAAAAAGAAAGTTCAACAAAAATTCGAGAAAAAAGCTAGAAAACAATTTGGAGATTGGGATGAGAAAAAAGAAAAAGAGCGAAAAAAACGAGAAGAGGAACGGAAAACTGATCATGTTAAGGTTCGAGTTGTTGAGCAGAAAATCGATCGATGGCCAGAATTGAATGATGAATGGAGGAAACAAGCATATAATTTGATTAGATTGGATGATGTTGATGGAATTAGAAAACATATTCAAACTATTAATGAAATGCACAGAGAGCAAGTGATGGATTATTTGAGAAATGCTAGATTTTCACCGAATTCTTCAACGTTTTTGCATATTGTCGCAGCTAAAGAACTTTTGAATATGTTAAAGGTAATTTTCATATATTTGTTGATGAGATAGGAAAAAATTACTTACAGTTTTTGCTCAATGAAATATCTTGTGATCCAACTTCAAAAGATGAAACAGGTCGACCGCCTTATTCATTATCAGCAAGTAAACAAACAAAGAATGTTTTTATTGATTTCCGCGTCGAAAATCCGGAAAAATACACTTGGACTAGGACACATATTCCTGAACCAGCGAAACCGGTGATTTTGAGTGTTGAAGAAGAATTGAGACAATCGGAAAAGAAAAAAGAGAAGAAAATGAAACAAAAAGAGAATGCAAAAATAAGGAAAGAAGAGGAGAAAAAAGAAGAGCAAGAGAGAATTGAACGAGAAAGATGGGCGAAATTATCTGAAAGAGAGAAAAGAGCTGAAGCTTGTGAGAGAAGACTTGCTGGATTACCGCCGATTTCAAGATGTCAACAGGTTGGATTTTTCTGTTTATTTCATTCTAGATCATTTTAATAACATTAATTTTAGTGTGGCTTAGTTTTGGCTGCTGATTCGCCTTCTTTTCAATATTCACATTTCAAATTTTGCTCAACTCAATGTGTAGCTCTTCATAGAAAAAATAATCCCTAATCTATTTGATTTGAAATTGGTATTTTCATTCTTTACGGTTTTTCTGCCCAGTGATATGAAATTTTCCCATTGTTTTTCAAAGATTTTTCGACAAGATTTTCGTTTTATACGATGTGACAATATATTTGAATTCATTTATTCTCGAATATAATAGATTTTTAATGTTTTGTAGTTCTATGAAATTGAGCCCACGAATATCATCAGAAGTTAGACGAAAACTCACACATTTATCGAAATATGATGCGACACAAGTGTTTTATATGAAAGAGACTTGTATAAATGTTGATGAAAATGATCGAGTTATTGGATCGATAAGTAAGGAACAAGCGCATTCTTCGGAAAATTGTGAGTTTTTTTAAAAATACATTTTTGAAGAGTTTTATTTTAATTTTTGAATTTCAGTAGTTCTACATAGAGCCTTCTCGGTATTTTCGTTCACAAAAAATAACAAATTATTGATGCAACGGCGGAGTGATGAAAAGGTTAGTTATTTTTCAATTTTTTCACCTCTGAAAAATTCAAATTTCAGATAACATTCCCAAATCTTTGGACAAACACTTGTTGTAGTCATCCACTTCACAATGATCGAGAAATCAATGGAATTATTGGAGCGAAAAGAGCGGCTGTTCGAAAATTGGAACATGAATTAGGAATCGAACATATTCGAGAGACGGATTTCGAGCTGAAAGGAAAATATATCTATGAAGCGACGATGGAAAATGAGCCGTGGGGAGAACACGAAATGGATTATGCATTGTTGTTGAGAGGAATTGGGAAAGAGAGATGTCGGATAAATCGAAATGAAGTTAGTGAGATTAAAGAAGTTGAATATGAGGAATTGATGAAATGGATTAATGCAGGTGAGATTTTTTTTTGGCATTTTTTGAAAATTTATAGTCTCCTGGAATTGCCCTTGAATTTTCTAGTCATCTGAAAATTCCACGTGGATTTTCTAGCCTCCTGGAAATTCCATGTGGATTTTCGAGCCTCCGGAAAATTCCACGTGAATTTTCTAACCTTCTGAAAATTCCACGTGGTTTTTCTAGCCTCCTGGAAATGCCACGTGAATATTCTGACCCCCTGAAAGTTCCACCAGGCCCGAAAAAATTTTCCAATTTTTTCCAGAACCCCACTCATTCACACCATGGCTACGAATGTTTGTCAAAACTGACACATTTTCAAAATGGTGGGATATCTCGCATCAATCGCCAAAACAAGAAGATCACAATATTTATAGGTTGAATTAGTATAACCGGTATTTGCTCATAATTCAAATTAGTTATCGATTAGGAATAAATTCGTTCATGTATTTTATTTTTTCTCAATTCATTCATTTTCTTGGTTTTGAACCAATTATTACTATCTTTTTCCTTTTTTCTTCTTATTTTTTTGCTGAATAACTGATTTTTGCAGATGATAAAGTACCACGTTTCACGTAGTGCTCGTCTTTGGTCATTCTGGAGCACATTGCCACAAAGAATGTTGAAAAAGTATCCGGAACAAACGATTTTCTACGCAACATTCGGAACAGTCACCGTTGTCTTGGGAGCCATCAAATTGCGCAAATATTTGGTGGAAAGCGACAAACCATATTATCGTGGATATTATGATGTTGTTCGACCAAATGATCCGATCGCATTGAACTGGAGAAAACCCGAAGAATATCCAGCACCTTATCTTTTGTCGTCTGTTGAAACTGCTCATTAAGTATTAGAAATAAAAATGAAAAACGACAATTTAGGGTTTAGGCAGTTTTTTTTAAAGTTTCGAATATGTAAAATACATTCATTTTATTTTTAAAAATTGATTTTTGTTCACTTTTCCAGTGTTTTATTCACTGCAAATATTTTTTATTAATTTTTATTTTAAATAATTACAAATTTTCCAAATAATTCAGAAATATGCATTCGTTCCTTACCCGAGGAAATGCTTTACTTGGATTCACCCTTTGGGTAATGGCAGCTGTGACTGCTGCCGCATTTTTGTCGACAGTGTTCTTGGATTATACAACGAATGTTGAGTTGAAAACTTCGGATATTAAAATGTGAGTTTTAGAGACTTTAATGAGCTGCAAAATTTTAATTTAAAAAACAAAAAATTGCAACCCTGGCACATTTTTACGTGCCAAAGTTGCACAATAAGCCACGCCCACTTTTCTAGTTGATTTTCCGTTTTTTTTTGCAGTAGACCAGTTGTTGATTATACAACTGAAGATGAAACTGTCGATCTTGCCACCCTTCAATTCTCGATCTCTGCCGATTTTTCGAAACTTTTCAACTGGAACGTCAAACAATTATTTGTCTATTTGGTTGCCGAATATCAATCGAAAAACAATGTTAGTTTTTTTTCATCTTCTATAGAAAGTTTAGAAAACTCTATTAGAAACTTTCAAGAATAATATTTGCAGGCTATCAACCAAGTTGTTTTGTGGGATCGAATTGTTGAAAGAAGTGAGCGAGTTGTGATGAATGAGAAGAACTTGAAAACCAAATATTATTTCTTGGATGATGGCAAAAACTTGATTGGACACAAAAATGTGACATTCGTTTTGAGGTTTGATTTTGTGTTTTTGTTTTTTTCTAAATATCAACTAATATTTTTTACAGATACAATGTGATTCCAAATTCGGGATATTTGAGATTATCGCAAGCCCAAGGACAAATCGAAGTTCCATTCCCGACCGAATATTCCGCCAAAAGTCGCTAGTTTAAAACATTTGCATTTTTTTTCGTGAACCAAAGCTTCTACATTTCTGGACTTTTCCTATGTATATGGGTTTTAAATTATTAATTTCTTTTTCTTCAGAATAATAACTTTATTGGGTTTTTGAACGTTTATTGATTTATTGTTTGAAACTTGGTTTTATTAGCCATTTAATATTTATTCATCAATTTCTGTGTTTTTTCTCACGATAAAAAAGCTTATTCAGAAAGATGGGCAAATTTTCAAAGATCAAGCAAGTTCAGGAGAAAGAAGAGACAAATCAGGAGAAGATGGAATGGGAAGCGGCTGGAAATAGAGATGAATCTGATTCGGATTCATCTGATGATTCGGATAATGAAAGTGTTGGAGATGTTGAGAAAAATCCAGAGGAACAAAAGAGAAGAGCGGAATTGTGGACAAATCGAGAAAGAGTTTTGGTGTTGTGTTCGAGAGGAGCTGATGTTCGAACACGATTTTTGATGAAAGATATTAAGGTTGGTTTTGAAATTCAAAAAAAAATTGGGAAAAATATATAGTTTTTATGGTTCTTTGAGCCGAGAAAAGTAATAGAAAAGTTTTGTGACAAAAAAATTTTGATTCACCAATTTTTCTGGGTAAAAATTGAAAGAAATAGGAAAACTACAATTTTTTGAATTTTGAGAAAGTTGTTGTCAAAAAATGATTCAAAATTTTCAGGATATTCTTCCACACGCAAAAGGAGATTCAAAATTGGATCAACAAAAGTCGTTGAATGTTTTGAACGAAATTGCTGAAATGAAAAATTGTTCGAAAATCATGTATTTCGAGAGTCGTAAACGCAAGGACACTTATTTATGGATGTCGAATGTCAATTCAGGACCATCAATGAAATTTTTGGTACACAATGTTCACACGATGAAAGAACTCAAAATGTCTGGAAATTGTCTTAAAGCATCACGCCCGATTTTGTCTTTCGATGATGCTTTCGATCAAAAACCACAATTGAAATTGATCAAAACAATGTTGATTCAAACTCTTGGAACACCAAATCATCATCCAAGAAGTCAACCATTCGTTGATCATGTTTTCAATTTTTCGGTCGGTGAAAATGATCGAATTTGGTTCAGAAATTTTCAAATTGTTGATGAGAGTTTGCAACTTCAAGAAATTGGTTTGTTCAAATGTTTTTAATTTAAAATTTATCCATAATTTTTCCAGGACCTCGCATGGTTTTGGAATTAGTCCGATTGTTCTCCGGATCATTTGAAGGAAGTGTTTTGTATGACAATCCAAACTATGTTAGCCCAAATGTTGTAAGAAGAGAACAACGAAAAGGACAAGGAGCTTATATCGAAAAACAATTGCATAATAAGGTGAAATTTCAAAGATTGACAAATTAATAAATATTTGAATAAAATAATATATTTTAAGGCACTTCTTGTGAAACAAGCTCAAATCACCGAAGTTCTCTCGGAGAAAATGATTGATCCAGTTGGAAAAGAATTCGATATTCAAAACAACACTTCGAATGAAGCTGTTGAGGAAATTACTTCGAAAATCGAGAAGAAAAAGTTGAAAAAGAAGAAGGCGCAAGGAGCAAAATACGTTGGAGCACAAGCCTAACTTTTTAAATCTTGTTATTTTTTGTTTCGTTTTGTTATGTTATGTTTTGTTGTTATCCTATTTTTCATAAAATTCCTTGTTCTCAAATGGATTCCGATGGTTTTTGAAGTTGGTTTGACCTGACC
Source organism: Caenorhabditis angaria (assembly GCA_947459285.1). Lineage (NCBI taxonomy): Eukaryota > Metazoa > Nematoda > Chromadorea > Rhabditida > Rhabditidae > Caenorhabditis > Caenorhabditis angaria. Next base: position 8,758,901 of record CANHGI010000003.1, read on the forward strand.
TGACCTGACCTATTTTATCTTTTGAATAGAAAAGGAAAAATTTGAGTGAAGACTTCAATATCTAGAATGCTCCGACGGGTATTTTTATCAACAACAACAAGAAGATTCAAATTGCGATCAATTCAAACGGTTTTCGAAGAAGAATATTATGAGGAACAGGTTTATGAGAAAGCTGAGAAGAAAATGGACAAAAAAGATATGAGGTGAGTTTTTGGAAAAATATTTAGTCTACTGAAATTAGGTTTGTCTCACTTTAGTGGAAATATGATGCGGAAATAATCCGATCATCACGTTGCACTGCGTAAAACGTTTCTGCACAAATTATTTTGCAATACGTTACGAAGAACCTTACGCTGTTATTTAAGTTGTATTTTCTGAAAATACACATTGAAACCTACAACTCACAAACAAATCAACAGTGAAGTTTTCAGAATGAGATGTTAGAGGAGGATGAAACTCAATGACAAAGAAAGATTTTAAAAAAATAATACAGAAATATTGAAACGTAAAAAATATCCGATTTTTTCATACAAAATTAGAGCGTTCATTGAATAATTTTTGAGGTTTTCTCAGAGAAATGGGCTGGAGAACCGGCGGAGAAAACGACCTGTCGGCGAACTTTCGGACAACCGCCGGAATGTCTGACCAACACTATTTCGTCGAAACTTTTGTCCGCCGGTTATCCGAAAGTTCGCCGACAGGTCGTTTTCTCCGTCGGTTCTCCAGCCCATTTCTCTGAGTTGAAACTAAAATTTGAATTTCAAATTTACGCGCCAAAAGTTAGGTTTTTGCAGCGGAAAGTTCTAAGAAAAATTTCAAGCAAAACCCGAAAAAAATGAACAAAAATATTCACATTTTCGCCTCAAACTCATTTCAAAATCCACCAAAAAAATTCATTCAATATCTATTTTTCATATGTACAAAAATGCTCTATTTTCGCGCCTCTTCCCTTCACTTCTTATCCTTTTTCCTCTGCGATCGTTTCGTTTTATCGGATTTCTCAACTTCCAAACTCTTCACCTTCTCCAAAGTGTCATCCTCTCCCGAATTCTCCTGATAAAATCCCTCTTTGATTTTCTTCTTCTTATCCTCCTCGTTTTCCGCAACTTTGCGCTTTTTCGCACTTTCTGTCGGCATCACAAACTTCGGAAATGGTTTCATCGATTGTTGAATCTTCTTCTCTTCCGCATCTTTTTTTCCACCATCTCCTGGATTTGCAGCCGAATCCGCTGGTTTATCTTCAGTTTTCTTATCATCAGCCGGCTTCTTCTCATCTTTTCCAGCTTCGCCAGTTGTTCCAGCGGCTGATGGTGGAGCTGCAGTCGAAGCTGGTGTAGCCCCAGCTGCGTCTTGAGTTGGAGGTCTCATCGCTGATTTCACCATCAATTCATTGCTCGTCGATTTTTTCTTTTTGGCGCATTGCCAAAGAATCTTACTCGATGCGATTAACACAATAATATTCTGCAAAACATCCTTAGCTACTAAGGTCTTTAGCTGTTTCGAATCGACTCACCTGAATTAAAACCACACAAAATTCGGATTGCATGTTTTATTTGAATCAATCAATCTGCTTTTATTTTTTGACTGATTTTTTGGCAAGCCTAATAAAATAGAGAATACCTAGATTTTTCTCCGACTTTTGTTTTTTCTGGTTTTTTTCTGTATGACGTGGAGGCCAACACGTTTTTTTGCATTTTTTGAGAAAAATACGCTGTAAATTCACTTCCCCCATTTAAAATTTGACAAAAACCACTCGCCAATGATTCCTCTTTGAAAAATGCGCCCGTCATCGCGGAGTGTTGTTGTTTTATTTTCATTTTTCAAGATGTTGGCTCATGATCTCTTAAAAACCTTGCGTAATCGCGTAGTCTCGTAATATCCTGATGTGTTCAAGGCTCCAGTCGTAGCTCCAGCTGTTTCTGATCTTTATGTGAAATTTGTTTGGCTATTAAAAATTGTGTGATTTTCTAAATCAATTTGTAAAAGTATTTCTCAATAGCTCAATTTCAAATAATAATTTAAATTTTCCAGTTCTGTTCCATCAACATCAAGTAATATATCGGATATAAAAAATGCATTGATCAATCAAAAAGCGCGCGATCTATTCGTAATTCAAAACGAGAAACAAATGTCACCATATGACTATAAAATCATTTGCTCAACCTACAATTCAAGACAAGCAGCTGCAATTTCTGAAAATCTCCGGAAAATGTTGAAATTGGATGGCGATTTACCATTGGTAGGGTTTTTTTTCAAAAATAAATTTAATTTCTTGATTTTTTTAGAGTCAATCAAAAAGTATCACAAAACGAAGCAATGGTTGGTATGTGGCTGAAATTGGACAAATACAAATTCATGTGATGAGTGAGGAATGTCGAGAAAAATATGATTTGGAGACGATTTGGGCGGGAGATGAGAAATTGAGGGAAGAAATTGAAAATGAGGTGGAAAATATTATGTTGCCACCAAAAAATCATTAAAGTAATTTTTTATTTATGAATATTTAGATGAAAAAAATTAATTTGATTGTTTCAACCATTTATCCAAAACATTTGCGATTGTTTGACGAGCTTGGGTCAAATAAACACTGTCCAAAGTGGATGTTCCATACATATCAGCACAATGGGCGGTTCCTTTAATTTAATTATTTTTAGAGAATCTCTAAAAGCTAACTATTCAGCAGCTAGATTCCAGCTGCCTATTTAAAAATAAAAAAACCTTACCATTAATAACAACTGGAACAATATTTGGATTAGTACTATTCAATTTTCCCAACGCATGCCATGGATCAATATCACCATTCGGCAAAAGAATTCGATCGGTATTCAATTGATCTCTTCCACCATAATATTTATTCGTATAATCGACAGCTGTTTGAACTTCAGCGCTATTATATTGTGCGCCATAAATCGCAGTACACTCATCGATATAATATTGAGCTGGAAGATTTTGAACTCCACCAAACCATGGGCCAGCAATTGGACTGGCTGTTGATTGATAATATCCGAATTCGGTGCATGTTTGCCAAACCCATGCGCGATCTGATTGAGCTTCTCCGAAGGTTTCGTCTTTCATGAAATCAATGAATCCCTGATAACTAATATCGTTACATCCGAAATATTCGTTTTCCAAGTTGAAATAGTTGTTGACCTGTTTCATTTTTTGCAAAATAGTTGTTTGAGTATTCAAATGATATTTACAAATCGCATTCGAAATTGTCAATTGAGTTGCGAATGCACCGGCAGCATCTCCAGTGTATTGAACAATTTCCATGTATGGACTGTAGACTGTTTCCCAGAAATATTTGACGGCTTTATCGTCGTTTATGTTGATTTCTTGGCACAAACTGGAAACAATATGGATTTTTGGGAAAATTGTGCTCTAAATTTTGAAGATCATAGAGCCATGCTTTAGTCGAGCCTAAACATTATAGTTGAGAAGTAGCCGCGCCTATAAAGTTCAATTGTCAAAGATCAGTGCCTAGAAAGCCTAGTTCTCAAGCAGCCGCGCCTAGAGAACTCAATTTTCTAGGATCAGCATCTAGAGATCCTCTCTGGCAAGGCACCGTGCCTTGAGAGCTTCGATATCAAGTAGCCACGCCTAGAAAGTCTAGTTCTCAAGTAGCTGCGCCCTGATTTTTATCAATTTTAAAATTTGAAGCAAGTTTGTCTAGAAACTTTCGCTAAATTTCAGTTTCCCGTGATAAACTTCTAAAAATAAACCATTGTATCAAAAATTTAGAGAATAGTTATAAAATGATTCCGATTTTTTAGAACTTCAAAAGTTTTTAAAACAATATACAATAACCATAGTTCTCCCATTTTTCTCGATAAAATCAAAAATCACAAATTGTTGCTTATCACTCACTGGAAAGTGCTCTTCAATTGTTTTCTTCCATCAGCAGTCTTCAACAAACTCGCAACCGTATTAAACCCATTCGAAACACTATCAGCACAAGCTGTCGAATTACGACTAATCGAATTTTTGACAACTTCGAGGTATTCGACAAAATCAACTTCGGCTTGAACCGGACCACTTGATCCAACAGCAGCGAAAATTAATTCAGGATGTTTTTCACGAGCCCAGGCAGCAAGAGCACCTGAATATGATCCACCGAATGTGACCCATTGAGCATTGGCGAGCTCGGGAATTTGAGTTTTCATGGCCTACAAACAATGTAATTTAGAAAAAAAAATGAAAATTTAGAAATTACTCTGATAAAAGCGGCAGCATCTTCAATAGCTTGTGCCGAGCTCAAATATTTCAAACTGGTCACTGACATATCCTGAGTTGGATATGTATTTCCATAGAATCTATGTTCAATATCAAATACCCAGGCTCCTTGTTGAGCTGCTAATTTAGTCATTTCGAGATTGGAATTCGAAACCCAATAAGATGATTCTGGTCCTTCTCCTCCAAGCATCAAAAATGCTGGTCCTCCGGTTTTGAACCATTGATTATTATGCCAATATCTTTGATTGAAGGTTGAAGTTGAAGTATTATCGAAATGATCCAAAGTTTGTGTGAATAATCCAGAAACTACAGTTTCAGAAATGTGAGCATCCGCTTCAGTCATCTAAAAAAAAATGTGAGGGATGGATTTTAGAACAGAGGTTCCTGGGAATCAAAAAAGTGGATTCTAAGATCGTGTCAAAATGCCACGTGGATTTCCAAGCCTCGTGAAAATGCCACGTGGATTTCATAGCTTCCTGAAAATGCCACGTGGATTTCCAAGCCTCGTGAAAATGCCACGTGGATTTCATAGCTTCCTGAAAATGCCACGTGAATTTCCGAGCCTCCAGACAATGCCACGTGGCTTTCCGAGTTTCCTGAAATTGCCACGTGGATTTCCGAGCTTCCTGGAAGTTCCACGTGGTTTTTCTAGCTTCCTGGAAGTTCCGCGTGGATTTTCAAGCCTCCTGAAAATGCCACGTAGATTTTGGAACCTCCTCGAAGTTCCACGTGAACTTCCGAGCCTCCTGAAAATGCCACGTGGATTTCCGAGCCTCTTGAAAGTTCCACGTGAATTTTCAAGCCTCCAGAAAATGCCACGTGGATTTCAGAGCCTCCAGAAAATGCCACGTGGCTTTCCGAGTTTCCTGAAATTGCCACGTGGATTTCCGAGCTTCCTGGAAGTTCCACGTGGTTTTTCTAGTTTTCTGAAAATGCGGAGGCTAGAAAATCCACGTGGATTCTCGAACCTCGGAGGCTATAAGAGAGGAAAAAAAATTATTTGAGAAGCCCAAAAATAGCCCCGCTTAACTCACAATCGGTTGTTTCTTCATTCCACCACGTGGTCTTCCCCTAATCATATTTCTTCGAACTTTTGCCTCCGTGGATGGAGCGGCAAGAATTTCGGCTAGAAGACATGCTAAAAGTAGAACAACGAATAGTTTAGTAGCCATTTCGACTACTCGAATAATTATTCTTATCTTTTTTTTTGTACATTTTGATTCCGTCTTTTTTTTTCTCGGTTTATCAGTTGATGACATTTCGTGGATTTTTCGTTATTAATTTTTTGAGTTTTTAATTTTATCGAGACAAAGTTTTGTTGGGCAAACATCGATGGAACAGTTTTTTGATTAGAAGAATAGAAGTGAAAAATTATAAATTATGAAATGTTTTTTGAAACTTCAAATTGAAAGTATCAATTTTCAAAAGTTTATAGTTTGATCCCGAAATAGTGTGTGAAATGAGAGGTTCAGAATAGTTTTTAAAAGGATTTTTGAACAATAAATTGATTCAAAAATATATTTCGGGATTACTGTCATAGTATTTCATTTTTCCGCTGAAATTTCTTATCAGAACAGTAATCCAAAATGTTTTTTAGTTTTGGGTCTTGAAATTCTCCACATTATGAACTACAGTAATCCACAACTTTTCTAAAAATTTTAGTTCTGAAGGAGTACCGTAATATAAAAAAAGTACTGCACAAAAAATTTTGTATTTTTATTTTTGCAAAGTCAAAAAAAAGTCGGGCAAGTGAAAAAGTAATACATGAAAATAAAAAAAGTAGACAAAAAAAAATGTAGGCAAGTGAAGAAAAAAGAACTAAAGCCGTAAGACAAAAACACACAATTAAGAATCACAATCAAAGTTATTCCAGGGTTACAAAATCCTGAGGTTCTGAAGAAGTACGGTTCTGAAGTAAGTTTCTAAAAATTTTGAGGGTGAAACGCAGAACAGGCCCCCACCCATATCATTTTATGCCCCCGATTCGGAACTATGTTACAGGCCCCCGCGCGGTATTTTCAAAAAACAAAAATTTATGGAAAAAATAACGAAACAAAATTTTTTTTTGACCTACCCGCGAAAAAGAAAGCTGCACGTAGCAAATTTTTGTTCAGAAAAATTGGCAAAAAACTAATCATTCCGATTTTTAATTAATTTTTTTTCATTGTGGGGACCTCATCTAAGACAAATTTTTTAAGGTGGGGGTCTCAACTAAGACAATTTTTCAAAATGGGGGCCTGAACTAAGACGATTTTGGGGGCCTGAAACAGAGTTCCGAATTGGGGGCATAAAATGATATGGGTGGGGTGCTGATCTAAGATTTAACCTGAGACCGTAGATGAGGCCCCCTCGCTCATTAAAATTATCTTAGATGAGGCCCCCACAGTTAGTTGAGCCCCCAACTGAATAATAGACCCCCACCCAAAATGAGGACCCCAAAATATTATTTTTTCACTGGGTGGGTCCAAAGTGGGGGCTTCTCCTGGGATGTGGGGACCTGAATTGGGGTGGGGGCCTGTTCTGCGTTTTACCCCAGTAATCCACAACTTTTCTAAAAATTTCGGTTCTGAAGAAGTACCGTATTATAAAAATGTACTGCACAAAAAATTTTGTATTTTTATTTTTGCAAAGTCAAAAAAAGTCGGGCAAGTGAAAAAGTAATACATGAAAATAAAAAAAGTAGACAAAAAAAAATGTAGGCAAGTGAAGAAAAAAGAACTAAAGCCGTAAGACAAAAACACACAATTAAGAATCACAATCAAAGTTATTCCAGGGTTACAAAATCCTGAGTGAATCAATAAATTTTCTATTTGATTTTTTTAATGAATATCGAATTATTATACTTATTATTATGAAAAGTAGAACAGTTAACCCATCTTCAGCTTTTTCTTGAATAAAAGCGACGCGATATCATCCACCGATTTCCGTTTTCGATTTCCAGGCGAAGCTAGCAAATTAACAACATCTAATGGTGAGGAAAATGAAGTTGTCTCATGTTCTTCTTCAACAGATCCATTTGGTGAACCTTCCTTCGATCGAAGTGACAATGAACATGGTGAAGGTGTAAATACATCATCGCCAGATGATCCGATTCCAGATTCTGGCCCACTGCTTGTCGAAGATTCTGATGGATCAGTTCGAACAATCAAAAGATCTCTTGCAAATGATTTGCTAACCAAAAGATGATCATCATCCATTTTTTGTGGCTACAAAAAAAATCAATAATTATTTGTAAATCACTAGAGTAAAATTTAAATACATACCTTAACCTCATTATCAATAAAAACATCCTCTTCTTCTTCCTCTTCTTCAGCTTGATGAATTCCATTGTTATTAAAAATCGATGAAACAAAACTATTTCCAGATAATGAAGTCGAAGCTCTTTCAGAATTTGAAGAAGTCTCAAAAGCATTATCCTCTTCCGATTGTCCATTTGATTCTTGTTGTGAAGAAGAAGAATTCAATTGAGTTTGTTGAATAAACGGAAGAAGTGATGGATTTGTCATGAAAAGTGCCTGAATCCAATTGGTTGGAATCGGTTGACCCGAAACCATCATCATCGGATTCAAACCCATTCCGAATAATGCATTTGTGGCCGCCGCTTGATTTGATGATGGTTTTGTTGGTGTGAACAATGGTGTGTTGGTGCCGGAGTTTGGTGACGCGTTTTCGGTTTTGATCTTCTTTTTGAGAGCCCGTGCAGTTGGTGTACGTTCTTCACCGCGTAATTCATGTTGTGAGAGGGATCCTGGAAAATTTGAAATTGAACATTCAGTATATTTTTCGAGTTTTGCCCCAAATTATTTTTTCCGGTGGCTAGAAAATCCACGTGGCATTTTCAGGAAGTTCGAAAATCTACGTGGAAATTTCGGAAGCCTATAGAATCCACGTAGCATTTTCAGAGGGGTCGAGAATCCACGTATAATTTTTTGGAGGCTACAGAATCCATGTGGAATGTTCAGGAGGCTTTAGAACCCACGTGGCAATTTTGGGAGACTATAAAATCCCCGTGGCATTTTCAGAGGGCTATAAAATCCACGTGGCATTTTCAGAAAACTCAAAAATCTACGTGGCATTCTTTGGAGGCTAGAAAATCCACGTCGTATGTTCAAAAGGCTTTAGAATCCACGTGGCAATTTTCAGGAAGCTTGAAAATCCACGTGGTATTCTCAGGAGCCTAGAAAATCCACGTAGAATTTTGGTAGGCTATAAAATCCACGTGGCATTTTCAGGAGTCGGGACCTTGTTCAAAATTCAAAAAACCTTTAAAAAATTCAGAAATCCTAACATCTTAAAAAAAATGAAATTCCCAAAAAATATACGTTTCAAGATTTTCAATTCAGCCGATTTCCCCTCTCCAAAAGATAATCCAAAGCTACATTTTCTAGGACCAATTTTCACCTCTATCATAAATACTTATCCCATCTTTCAAATAAAACTCTAGTACAAGGTCATTCAACGCAACGCAACTATAGTTATATAAAAAAAGCAACTAAAGCATTAGGGGTCCCCTCTTCTCTCGCATATAATTATAATGATCAACAAAAATGTCAATCAATCAATTTATATGAGAGAGCGAAAGAGAGAATGCGGTTTTGGATGTATCAAACAGATTTCACTGAATGATAACAAAATGGTAAGAGTTTACCTGGTGGTCGACTGCTGATTGCAATCGCTTTGGCTTCTCCTGGCTTCCCTGTTTTCATCATACAATTATTGTGAGAATGCAACTCCTGAAAATTAATTTTTTTAAATGAATGTTAGATTTTTTTTAATTAAAAAAATGAAAATAAATAATCAAACCAACCTTTTTATCTGGAAATGTCCAATTACAACAACCGCATGTGAAGACACGCAAAATCCCGTGATTTATATGCATATGTCTTCGAACTGTGTCATTTTGTGAGATTTGTTGCATGCAAATGAGGCATTGTTGATCGTCGCCGTGGAAATTGAGGCGATGGCGATTGAGCGAAGCTGCGTGGCAGAATGTTTTCCCGCAATGACCGCAGAGGAATTCGCCTTTTAAATCTGGACGTTTCAATTCGGCTTCAGGTCTGTACGGCATTTCACGATTCTGAAATTCGAAAATTTTAAATTGTTAATTCAAAAATGAAAAAAACAACATTTCAATTCGGTATCAATAGAATTATAAAAGTTGAAAGCATGAAGAAAAAAGGGTAAGCAAATAATATAATCAAAAAAAAATATAAACAACACAGAAAGCATAGCATAATAAGTATGAATGGTCCGTCCACTCGCGAAAAAAGAAGCTGCCAAAGAGGCGGAGCCTAATATGGGTGTGAAAAAAGGGTGGGTACGGTGGATTTGGTTGTGCAAAAGTATAACAATAGGTGCTAAATAGCAGTTTTTGGGAAGTATCGACATTTTTGCTAGAAGTCTACAAGGGAATCTTGACTTTTAGCACTCAAAAAAATGAAATTTTCGATCGAAAATTCAGAAAAAATTACAATTCTCCAAAAGAAGTACACAAACAAACATCGGTTCGAGATATTTTCCTAAACAACATGTTCCTTTGATGCTACAGTATTTTTTTCAAAATTATTTTTTCTTTTTCCAAAAAAGAGTTGGCCAACGAAATTTACAAGCAACCCTAAATCATTAGAGTATTTAGTCAAGTAAATAGTAAAATAGCCCCATAATAAACATACTTTTACAGCTTTATCTTATCAGACGAAGGTCCTCTTATCAAAAACTGCGCAATTCTAGGAACGAACTAAGTAACTTGTGATTACTTTTAATGATAAGAAGAGAAGAAGTAGAACGAGATGATGAAAAAGCAAAAACTGAAATTACTTTTTTTTAGAAATCGATTGTTTTTCAATCGCCTTCACTTTTTCGCGCGAAAAAGTAAAGGTAGATCAAAAAATTGTTCGATGAATATTTAATTGAGACTTTTTCTTTCCCACGCCTGAATTTGAACAAAACAAAAGAATTAATTAATTGGGAAGAAGTAAGGACTGTAGGTAATAAAAGTAGCACATAAATAAATGGAGATGGTGACAAGTTTGGTGTTGAAAAGCTGTGCACCAGATGGTCAAGGTGCGAAAATGGGTATTGTCAATTTTTTTGCATTTGGGAAATTTTGAAATTGATATATCTAAGTATATTTGGATTTATGATATAAAAAAATACATGAATCTATGTTTACCAACAAAAAGCACTTTACTTACAGGTCTCTTGTTTTTGTCTTTCCTAATGGTCATTCACTTCCTGCCTCTTTTTTTTGAATAAAACACAAGAGTATCTAATAATAGTGTCACCGTGCACATACAAAAATACAATAGTCCGAACTCAGGTCAACGACCATTCTCAAATATACAGTACAAAAAAGCCGCGGCGAAAGAATTCCAACAAAAATAAAATAAAGAAGAGAAGAATGATACGACCAAAAGAAATGTATGAAATAAAAATATGATTGTTCAATTAGGCTCGATTTCGCGTCTCCAATTTTTTTCTGTGAGGAGCGAGGCCACTCCCATTATTTATGTTTTTGTGATAAATATGATATGATTCATAGATGAAATGGGGGATCAGTGATTCATAATTGTTTTTTTTTTCTTGAGGAAAATGTGTTTTGAAATTTTTAGGGCCAAAAATCAATTGCTCAAAAAAAATTTTAATTTCAGAATTTATTCTCATTTTTTAAGGCAGAAGGATCAAAATCCACAAAAAAAGTTTTCTAGAACCTCGGAGCCACTAGGACATGAGAATTGTGCAAAAATGTGACAATAACCTAATTAACACATAATTAACATGAGCAAGGAAAACTTTAACGTTCAAACTGAAAACTATTTCTGGAATAATTTAAATCGAAATTTGTAGATCAAGAATTTTTGAATTTCCCGCAAAAAATACGGATTCAAAATCATCCCGCCTGAATTTCAAACTTCAAATTTTTTCACAATTTTAAAAGTTTCGGACCTAGAAGTTTTCACGTAGAATTTCCACAATGTTCTAAGTACTTCCTAAAAATCTCCCAACCCGCATTTTTTGATCGGATTACTGTATACACTATACTTTTCGGGTGCCAAACAAAGACAGGATAATCTCTCCCGTTCTCCAACAGTGTTCTCTTCTCTTCCCGCCAATCGTTTCTCTATTGGTGAAACACTGTGCAGCAAAAGCCATTGCGTAATGTGTTTTTTGTCGCGGGGGATATTTAGGTAGGCCGATTATATATGTAAAAGGTCATTTGAAAACAAGAAAAAGAAAGAGAGACTTGTTGCCATATTTATGACGGGGTGCAATTGCGATTGCGTAACAATATCAATAACAAACAATTTGTTTGAGGATTTTGGAGGTCGGCTTCTTAGGCTTTTGAATATGATATTGTTTGAAATTTAGTACCCGAGAAATCTAGTTGGGTGCTGTTTTTAGAATCACATTTTTTCGAAGATTTTTGATGCTTGAGCTGGACCATACTATCTAAAATGTGGACCCTTGGCATTTTTCTATATATATGGGTTACTGTAGAAAACGAGCCGCAAAATTTTGATCTACAGAAATATTTGGCACAAATTTTTTCTGAGTTACTGTAGCTCTTTACAGTAATCTAGAGAATTTCTAGTTACTTCATCTAAATTCTCTGAGCTACAACAATCCTGGATTACTGTGGAAAATAACGCGAAAAATTTTGATCTACAGAAATGTTTGGAATTCTTTGGCACAATTTTTTTTGGGTTACTACAGTAATCTAGGGAAATTTTAGTTCCTTCAGCTAAATTATCTGAGAAATAGCAATCCAGGATTACTGTAGAAAAGAAGCCGTAAATTTTGATCTACAAAATTCACTCTATAAAAGACCGTGCCAACCAGAAACTCCCAATTTTCTAAAGAATAAATACAAAAGCTCTCAAATTTCATCGAGAGAAAACAAGAAAATTACGGTAATAACAGCATGCCTTCTCTCTTTCAAATTGGCTCCTCTTTGAAGCCAACAATAAATATACGAAAAAAAATAACATTTTTGTTTTCAAAAAATATCATCAACTCTTGTTTATTAGGTAGTCAATGCGCATAAATTACAGTACTCATACACATATATATATTTCTCACAACAATAATAAGCATAATATTTTCGCACAGCTTATTGCCTCCAACTTTTTTTTCAAATTTTTCCCCCATATTTTTTCGTCGACCACGAAAAAGGGGCAAAAGGACCGGTTTTGAGAAATCGAAGCAAAAACAACTGATTCATTTCTTCTTTTTCTTTTTTTCTATCGATTTCTGGTCATGAGAAGAGAGGCTTATTCCGGAAAAAGACACAAAAAAACGGGAACCGTTTTTATCATTCAATTACTGTAGTTCCACGAACATTATGATGAAAATACTGTACTTATGGGGTTTGGGGAACACGGTGAAACTTCAAATGAGATAGGAATCGAATTTTAGGTCTAAAGTATTTGTGATGTCCAAAAAGAAAATTGTACATATGTTTGCACAAAAAAATGTGGATGAGAAATTTCAAAAACAAAAAATCCACACTGTAGAAAATATTTATGGACATCAGTTGTCCAGATGTGAATTTCTCCCCAAATGGTGTGTGCACCGCGACGAACTTTTGCGTACCATAGGATTTGAAATTTCAATATTTTTCATTTCTAGCTTCAAACCAGAAGCTTTAACAGAATACCAAAAGCTTCGTGGGTGGTCCCGAAGCTTCACATAAAAGCATTTTCTGAACATCTAAATCTTCGGTTAAAAAATCTATCACAATTTTTGGAATCACGGTTTTCCGAAATTTTCAAATTTTATTCAGAGTTGAGCTAATTCTTTTCTGGATGGTTGTATTGAGCTGGTGAGAACTTTTTTCAAAACCTTTCTAATAGATATTCTAAATCCCCAAGTTCCAGAAAATTCCCAATTTTCAGCGCCAATCAATTTTTGATCAATCACGAAAAGCAGGTAAAATCAAAAACAAGAATAACACAGCAATAACAAAAACAGCAGTCGCGAAGAGAAAAAAAAAGAAAACTAGAATACAAAAATGAAGAAATGATGGTGCGCGGGGACGGACGGGAAAAAAGGAGGAGAAGGCGAGAGATGATGCTGCGGCTGCTGCTTTCTGACCTTGGCACATCATGCCCTCCTCTCTCCCTCTTCAATCTACCTGTATTAGTACTGTAGAGAGTTAGAGAGTAGTCAAAAATAGAATTGACCAACTTGGGGAGGGAGGGTTATGGAATCTGAAATTTGAAGTCTAGAACCTGGGCGGCGGAGGAATTCAGAAATTATTTTGAATTTTTTTTGATTTTTATATTCTACTGAAAAAATTGGCCCGGGAAATTTTGTAACCTTTTTTTCTAGATTCTCCGATGTTTAGGGACCACCCACGAAGCTTCTGGTCTAAGCTGAAGAAGATCAAGATCCTACTGTACGCAAAAGTGTTTGCACACATAAGCAATTTGAAATTTTAATTTTTTTCGATTTTTCTCCAAATTTCAATTCTCCAACCTTCAAGTTTTTTGAACTTTCAGGTATTTTTCAATTTTTCTCTCTCGATCTTCTGTTCAGTTCGCCCTTCCTTTTTTCCCGCCGCCGATTACAAAAGCATTTATTTTCGTCTTCTTCTTTTTCTTTTCTGCCAACTGTATCGGAGAAGAAGAAGATGAGAAAAGACGAAGAAAATGACCACGACAAGCTGAAGGCATGACCTTACATTTTTTCAAAATGGTTGCGTCGAGAAAAATTGAATCGATTCGATTGGAAAGAGGGGGAAAGGAGCGCGCCCCGCTGTCGAAAAAATAACACAACTAAGTATTTTAAGTTTTCTGAATTGGAAAATGCTGGCTGCCATCACACTCGAAAAATGGGGAATGAAAAATTGAGAGACTTTTTCAAAAAAGGTTTTACGGTTCTCTAGTTCGACGAAAAAATTCAGAAAATTTCGATAAGTAATTGAGAAACTGAAAAAATAAATAATTTCAAACTACGAGCGCTGTCGTCAACGCGGAGTATCGTTGTTTTCTTTTTCTTTTTTGCAATTTTTCTCCTTTTTTCGAAAAACTGACATTTTACTAGAGTTTGGGGCTCTAATTCTGATCATAGGGTGTTTATTTGGCTCAAAGTATTCTACGTGGATTGTTGGCTCTAGAATTTGAATTGGGGGAAACCAAAAACTACTCTAAATACCTTTCCGAACTATTTGACCAAAATAATAATTATATGAGCTCTGAGTCCAGTCATTATACGATTTTTACCGACAGAAACACTGTATAATCCTCCTTTGTGAAAAAAGGGTGAATAATTGAGGGGGGATCAACCAAAAAGGTAGAGTATTCTAATTTATAAACACCCACCGGAAAGGGTTTTACAATACAGCACTCGACAAAAAAGTTGAAAAAAAACAGTAAATGCTTTTGATTTGCCATCAAAAAATGCGCTGCGTCTCTCAATCTCTCTCTCAATTTCCAAAAAAAGACAGGCGCGCAACTCGCATTTCGCATCAAAAATAGAAATAGAATTGAAAATTTGGAGAATGTAGAGATGATAACAATTTTGAAAAGTAAGTGTACGGTAGGTGAAGAGTGAGAGAGAGAGCTACCGGTGTGACCGGTTTTCAGAATGTGTCGAGAGAATACTTCTCTCTTTTCGCCCCATTTTTGTTTGCCAAATTTACTCGAAAAAGGCTTTTTTTGTGTAGTTGGTTGCTGCCGATTATGGAAAAAAACCGATGGAAAAAGTTACTTATTTGACAATGTCAATATTTGATGGGTGGAAAATTGGCTTCTGTACGGCGAAAAAAAACTTTTTACAAGAACTCTATTGGGGTAATCTATCAGGGTTTGCACAAGGACACCAACACCAAGAATACTGTTTCCTACCAGCTAACAAAGAAAATAAATGATGGTGGAAATACTCGAGGTCATACACCTCACATAACTTACTCAACCGAAAAGCTGACCCAAGGTCTTTTTTTTCAAAAATGGAGAAGAAGGGGAGAGTTGACCTAAGTTTGTTGCGGGTTGAAATATTCTGAAAATTATAGGTGTTTTTCTGATTGTGAATGGGAAAAAATCTGAATTCCTTTCGTTTTTAGCTTAAAGATGATAAAAAAAAACTGTAATTCTGACAATAGTGAAAAAATGATTTTTAGACCTGAAAATTGAATGCTGGAAAAAATAAAAATCTGATTTTAAATTTTCCCACGTGAAAAATCATCATTTTTGGTTATTTTGGAGAATTCAATCTTCCGCAATCTATCGTTCAATTTTCCACAGCCTCCTTATTCCCTCTCACAAAACGTAGTGCACAAACAAAAGATGTTCGAAATTAATCTTTACGCGGCTGGATGAATATTTGGTTTTCTCGTCCGCGCGTCTGTGTATTTCTCCTGGAGTTTGTTTTAAAGTTTTTTTTTGCGGAAAAAAGTGTTTTTGTTTCCTTTTCTTGCTATCTAAAAACATACGTATAACTTTTTTCAGATAAAAATGGAAAGTCAAGAAGTTGTTGAAGAAGAAGTGACAGTTGTTGAAGGCGAAGAAGTTGTATTTGAAGAAGATGCGTCGAATTTACCATTTCAATATGACGGAGTTTTCAATTTGAGTCAGGAACGAAGTTTGTTGTATGATGTAAGTTTTTATTAAAATTTTATCAAATATATTTATATTTATCAAATACAAATTCCAGTTATATCAACCGGAAGAGACTCAAAATGGAACATTTGTTTGTAAAATTTGTCTGCGAACTGGAAAAGAAATGGAGTTCACTGAAAGAAATTCGTTCGTTGCTCATCGTTACAAATGTCATGGATCATATAATGTAAACTGATTTTTCTTTCTGGTCACAGTGAAAACTGAGATTTTTCTCTTTCAGAACACCGTATTATGCCCAGTTGAAAACTGCAGAGAAGTATTCGCATCGCTTACAACATTGAGAAAACATATGTGTCATTCGCACGCTCTTCCGATGGAAGTTCATCAACAAGCATTTGCGAATATTGGAGAATTCGAGAGATGGAGACATCTTTTAGAATCATCATCTGGTTGTCGATTTATGATGCATACAAAACAACCAAAACTTCGAAGACAAGTTATGCATTGCTCGAAAAGTGAACATAAATTAGTTCTGCAAACTAATAAGTAAGGTTTTTCAATTTAAAAAAATCTATATTAAATTTTTCCAGACATCGTCTTCCTCGTCTTCGAATGCTTAAAGAAGGTTCCTGCTGCCCTGCACATATCTCCTTCCGAATTGATGCAAAATCCGGCGAAGTTCATTGTTTCGCCCAATTATATCATATCGGCCACGCTCCAACTGCTGATGATCCTTGTTCTTCATCTTTTTATAGTTTGGAGTCTTTGAGACCAACTGAAGTGCATTTCCCGCCAAAACAACGTTATTATGGAGAAAAAGCGATGCAATATTTGCAAATTGATTTGTATGATATGTGCACTGCTATTTATAATTCATCAGTTTATGAGACAGTTTTATTGATAACCGATTTGAAAAGTGGATATTTGTGGGCTCGCGCTCTAACTGATTGCTCTCGAAGTGTTATCACACGAATTCTCACCTCGATTTTCACCGAATTCGGAGTTCCAGATGGTTATTCCACGTGCTATTCACCAACTTATATTCGTGATTCAATGAAATCAATCGAAATGATTTTTGATTCGGAAATTCGAGAAGTTTGGAATGAGCCACCGCCATATGAAGAATTCGAACAATGGTTGATGAATGTGTCAAATGAAGAGCTCGGAAGCACAAATCGATGGGTTGAACAACTTCAATTTCTAGCCATGGAATATAATCAAAGAGCACCGCAAGGTTGTGTTTCACCATTTGAGAGAATGTTTGGGAGAAAACCAACGCGAATTTATCCGGATTTTGAGGATGAAGAAGAAGAGAGTACTGGAGATGTTATTGGGAGGAATAAGGAGAGATATTATAGAAAAACTAGACCTTCTGAGTTAGAACAAGAATTGGAAGCGATTCCAATCGGATATCAAGCTGGTGAAAAAGTTTATGTAAGTATTATTTACAAACGAAAATTATTTTTTGGAAAACAAATCTTGCAGTTACGCCGAGTTATGCGAAAACCAGGTCGTGGAATGAACAGCCCATATATTTATGGATTTATTGCCGAAGTCGACCCCTCAACTCCTCATTTTCCATACAAAGTACACTATTCTAGCACTGATAATCCATGGCCAAGTGAAGGTAATTCAGCATTTTGCTATTCTGATTTCAAATTCAAATTCCAGCCAATATTTATGCTTGGATGTGTACAAATGATATTCTTCCAACCACCCATAAAGTAAGAGATGTAAATGAAAGAGGTATGGTTCTCTTCCTCTTCTTCATTCAAAAAAAATATATATTTGTAGATCGAAAACATTCGATTGAGAAGTTGTTCTGTTCGTGCAGTGGATCTGATTCGATAAAATACGACTTCACATCGCAAAATCAAAGTTGGAAACAGTTTTCGAATTGTCCGCTTTATCGCAATATCATTTGCTCGAACAATATGTCACTATTTTGCTGTAAATTGGAAGGCGAACTCATTTGTCCTTATCACAATTTTTATCCGCTCAATGATGATTCTTATGTTGTAAGTTAGGGTAACTTAGTTACCCCCCAATTTTTGGAATTTCTTCTGTTTTAAATACTGTTTTTTTTTCACAGAAACTTGAATTGTCCTTGGTCACTTATAACAAATATATAAAGGAGCAAGAACATGACGAGAGAAGGAAGAAACAATCGAATATGCTGGAAAATGTGTCATTTGAATATAACAAGAGCTATCCAGCAATCAAGAAATCATCGAGAAATGAATCTGGAGAACCTGCTCATAAAATTTCCAAGGTAATATTTAAAATTCGTTTTTTTTGAGTTCTAAATTTAAAAATCCTCGGAATCTATCACAGAATTTTTTTTAATTTTGTTTTTGGAAAAAAATGTTGCCTTGTAATTTTAGGTTCTGAATTTGATATTCTTGAGAAATTATTCAGTCCTGTTTAAATTTCATTGAATTTCCACATTTTTTGAGAAAAAGATGCTTATCAGAGCTCATAAAATGGAATTTACGATTGTCATCATCATCATAAAACAAGAGAATTGTTTTCAGATTGAGACGAAAACACCCGCCGCTGTTCCTGTTCCTGTCTCCCCGCCACAACAAATTCAACAAGAATTGGTGATTGAAGAACAAGAACCGGAGCAGCCCGAGCTGAGAGTTGAATCTGAAGAAGCTCCTCAGGCTGAAAAAGAATCTGAATCGGAAAAGCGAAGACAATCGAGTCGAAAAAAGACACCGAAAATTTTTGATGATTATGTTGCCTAATAATTTTTATTAATTTTTATTTCATAAAATAATGTAATTTCCAAATAAAATTCTCCTGAAGATTGAAATTTTGAACTTTTCCGGGTTTGATAAACTACGCTTCTCTTCTTCTTTAAATGAAAACTGTTAAGGCATGCATTTTTTCAAACTTTTTCACTTGAAATCAAAAATAAAATGCATGGATGTGGAATACGATTTGAGGTGAGACTCTTTGAGATATCTATTTTGAACCATTATTTGTTATTTATTCGATTGGAGTGGGGTTTTCTCCTATGAATTTTGTTTTTTGCCTCTGAAATTCCAATATTTTCAGATAATTTGCTTTTTCACTTTATTGATTTTTTCATTTGTTTCCTATCGACCCTGGTTTTTTGTATTAACGTTGGCATTCCAGGTAGATACTTAAGTTTATTAAAGATTCTCTAGAAAATACAAACTTTCAGGTGCTTTATATTTTCTTGGCTGGATATTTGGCATCTTTGGCGTTGATGGGATATTTTAGTGAGTTGTACGCAACAGTGGAAAATGGGAAACAGTTTTGTGCTCACTTATGAAATTATAACAAAAACTGGTTTCTAGTCCGTAATTCACTTGAAACATCGAATTTTAATTGAAAATTGTATGATTTAGCCGAATTTGACTCTCAAATCTCAAAATAGGCAAATTTTGACTTTTTGAAATTCTCAGAAAATTTACTGTTTCAAGAATTTTATATTAAAAAAATTGGTTTTTGGGAAATTTGATGAAAGCTCGTCTTGATTCAGAAAAAATTGATTTTTTTTCCAAAACTTTTCAATTTTCCAGGCTCAAATGGCTTTGGATTTACCGTAACTGGCCGCGAAACTGCAAAAGGCGAACGACTATTTCACATCGGAACTGTCAAACCTTATGGAGTAGCTCTAGAACATTTGAAATCTGGTGATCGATTGCTGGAAATCAATGAAGAGTCTACAGGAAATTTAAGGCAGCTGGAAATTGTTGACCAGCTGAAAAAGGCGAAAATGGGGAAAATCCAGCTGAAAATGTGAAACCTGGTGAAGAAAAGCGAGGGTTTCGGTGAAATCGGATGGAGCAAGGAATGATAGTGGGATTTTTATTAGGAATGTGAGTTGGTTTGGGGCCAAAATTTGTAATTCTAATTTTTTTTTTCGGGTTTTGAAACGAATTTTCGATGGAAAAAGGGGGTTTCTGTGAAATTTCAGGGTGCCTCTGAAAATTGAAATATAGGTTTTTACGGTAAATGTGGGTATTTTAAACCCAAATTGCAATCAGATAAATAACTCGCTCACATATTTAAAAGTATTTCATATAAAAAAAAACAATGATGAGTGAGATCAAATAAAATTATATGAAAAAAAAAATATAAATATTGAAGAACAAGAGACTGAAGAGACTATGATTTGAAAATGTTCGAATTTTCAGACTTTTGTTCATCTTTCAATAATTCTTGCAATTTCTTTCGAAAATTCTCCGGTTTAATTCCAAAAAAATGAAGATATTTGACAAAATTTTCTTCTGGCAGACTCCGGAATAGTTGGCCAATAACTGAAAGATGGTAAACATTTTACTGCATAATTTGACCAAACTCACGTTACAACATGATTATAGACGGTCTTTGAAACTCTCTTCTGGTGCAAAACAACGTCCTTCTCGAACAACTCCACCGGAATTCCACCATTAACATTGGATTTTTCTAAAAATGCTGACACTTCCATGGAAAATTGCTGGCAATCTTGTGGCGTTTTCAAACTGACTGAAACCGAAGACGATTCTTGCGAGGTAGACGAAGTCGTTGAAGACGCGATTGGTCGGAAACAATCGGTCTCATCAGAAATTCTTTGAGTTTCCAGTCGATTTGAGGATGATTCGTCGCCTTGGACAACAGTGAAATATTCAGACAAATTTTCACATAAATGCATAAGATGTTCATTATATTCATTGATACTCGTTTCGCCTTCGTCAGACGAAACATCTCTATTATTTGAACCAGTCGATTCCAAGCTTTTCAATATTTTGTTGAGAACTGAAGCTACTGATTTGACTTATGTCAGCATTTTCTTCGAATTGATAATATCAACTTCACCGGTTAGAGAAGAAGAATTGGTCATATTCAAAGCTGTTTCTGGATTAGGCTTTGTTTCGATTTTTGATATTTTTCCATTGAATTCGTCTTGAATACGGCGAATTTCCGCGTCTTTTTCATCCATTTTCAATTTCATATCATCAAATTTTTCGCGTAAATCGACAAGTTGTTGGTTAACTGCTTGATTATCACAAATTTTCTGATCCGCTTCTTCTTGATTTTTCTTCGAATTGATCATATCAACTTCATCGATCAGATTCTGCAAATAGTAAAATTGAAAAATTGTTGCGCTTTAAAAATGAAATAATCATTTGGTGAACTCACCTTGAAATTAAATGATTGTGCATCACGCAATTCATCAACCATTTTTTTGCAAATTGAACACTTTTTCCATTTCGGTGAACAACTTGTCTTCGAGTTCCATTATCTTCTTATCATCTGGTCCAAACAGAGTGAAATTTGGATCACCTTTCTTCAAATAGTCGTCTAAAGTTCCTTTGAAAGATGAATTGGTCAAAATCAAAGCTGTTTCTGGATTAGGCTTTGTTTCGATTTTTGATATTTTTCCATTGAATTCGTCTTGAATATGGCGAATTTCCGCGTCT
This sequence comes from Caenorhabditis angaria, assembly GCA_947459285.1. Taxonomy (NCBI): domain Eukaryota; kingdom Metazoa; phylum Nematoda; class Chromadorea; order Rhabditida; family Rhabditidae; genus Caenorhabditis; species Caenorhabditis angaria. The sequence continues at coordinate 8,780,130 of CANHGI010000003.1, forward strand.
TTTTCATCCATTTTCAATTTCATATCATCAAATCAATAAATTGTTGATTGACGACTTGGAAATCACGAATTTTTTGATCCGCATCATCTTGATTCAGTTTCAAAGTCACATATTCATCCAGCACATTTTGTACACTTTGATGCATGGTTTCTTTTGCCATTTCATATCGATGTTTATACATATCAACTTCACATCGCAGTGTATACATATTTCCCTTCAATTCTTCGTTCTCGTGCCAAGTTTGAATGTTTGGGATATTTCGAACATTTTGGCTGGTTGAAGGTCCTTGTGGAAGCACTGGTTGTGGAACAGTTTTTCTATTGAGCGCCCATTTCTCATTATCTTCTTCCTGCGATTCCTGGAGAAGCGACAAATCGTCCATTTTCTGAAATACAAAACAACGTTTCCATGACAACAAGTTTATATTTCAAAAAAAAAAAAACACGAAATCACTGATCACTGAACACTGATGATGTGTGAATCCCTTCTTTCAGAGAAAAAAAAATACTAAAAACTTAATTTTCCCGGAAAAATTAGGTTTTTTAGCATAAACTTCAAAAAATGCGCCACAGCGAAAAAAAATTATTTTTTTGTACACAAAAAATTCGTTGCGGAAATTCAAAAAAAAAATAGGCGGAGTTTTCCACGTGCAACACCTGGCAGCGTCTTTCTGCAATATTATTGCACGTGCGCACGGTTTTTGTGTGTTCTCCCCTTTTGTTTTTTGTTTTTTTCCTTTGTGTGTGCAAACACTTTCAGTTTTGCGCACCGTACCACACGGAAACAGAAAAAATAATTTTTTTTCGCTGTGTGCGCCAAATCTTCAAAAATTCCTCACCCCCTATTTAGAACCCGCGAATTTCATCAAAAACCACAAAAAATCAATAAATCACCCCGTAACCCGTAATTTCCCGCCAAAAATTCGAAAAAACTCCCGCCAAAACGTCGAAAATGAAAAATTCAAATGAAAATCGCGACCGCGAATTGACGCATTTCGTGTTGGCGCACAACATGTAGGCCGGTGCGTTGTTGGCGTATTTCGCGTTTTTTTGTTTTTTTTTAACTAGGGGACCCTGCGCAGAAAGTTTTGTTAGGCGTATCCCTATTAAAGGGTTGGTGTTTTCCTGGTGAAAAAGTCGTCTGCAAAAAGACGTCACCGTGATATGTTCAAAGTTGTGTGCAAACACACGCCCGAAAATTCAAAAACAACTCAGCATCTCCTGGCGTATACTTTTTGCACGACAACGTACGCTTTTCCTACACTCTTTCTACGCTTTTTGTACACTTGCCACTTTTCGCGAGTGTAGCTACATTGTAGGACCGCGTTGCAAGCTTGTTGCGTTGCGGCTATTATTTTATTTTTGTTTTCTATTTTCTTTTTGGCCTAAAATTCTTTTTAAACGTATAAATCAGGTATCATGATAGTAAAATTATATCTGCGTGGATTCTAGAAGTTGAAAATAATTATTGAAGCTATCAAACAACTTATTCGTCAAAAAAAATATCGTTTTTTCAAGAAAAATCTTGAAATAATTTCGAAAGTTCATCCAAACTGCGAATCAGAGTTGACCGATAAAATTCCTTCTTTTTATTCTCGTTATTATTCTTTTTACACCTGAATTTGATTGCGATTTGTTGAATTTCAGATCATCAAACCAACAACTCCTAGAATTTGCATCATGACGGCAGAAAAAAAAGGAGGAGAACCTTCACTGGAGTTCATCGACAAGATGACTTTAAAGGTGAGTAAGACTACTAGGAAGACTAAGAATTCGGAACCTTACTGGCTAATCGTCTGTCAAAACGTAGGTGATCTGAAGTTGGCAGATCATATCGTGGAGACGCCTCTTATAATTATGATAAGCAGTAATTTTATGGGACTTGGGATGTTTATGAATATCTAGAAAGTTGAAAATCATCCTATTTTTCAGGTTGACACTTGATGCTCCACCTACACCTACGCCCAATGCTATCATCGGGACAATTTCGACCGAAGATTCGCAGTAAAGTCACCTGAAATTCAACGGCAATATGCACATGCTCCACAACCCGACTTCTACCCCTCAACCCCGACTTCAACCACTCAACTCTCAACAACAAACTCATTCTCAAAAAATCTTCGGAAAAAATTAAATTTTGCGGGCTGTCGGTGTTGACACACACTCTTATTTTTTTCGTTCTTTCTTTAGGTTTGGGATTACACAAAAATCTTGATTTTCAGCCTATTCAAAATTCTTGGTCCGATTTTTGATGGGATTTTGGGAGATCTGCTGACAACTCGACATTTTTCGGTCAAACTGGAACTACTCGAATTATTCGCTGGAAATTTGTCTCTAAAGTAGCCAGATAAGGTTAGTCTTTTTTCATTTCCGAAATAAATTCCAAAAAAAAAATTTATTTATTTTTCAGACGTGAAATTGAAAACGTGTCCACGTCGAAGTCATTTTCAATTTCCTGGTGGGAAATATTTTGAATGGCTTGAATCAACATCAAGAAGTTCTCAAATTAATTGGATTTTATACTGAAAATCCTGGATTTTGGTGAGTTTTTGGGGGAATTATAATCCAAAATCTTTTGGTTAATTTTGTTTCACATATTTTCTGAAAAAAAATTTGTTTTTCTTAAAGAAACTTGAATTGTCCTTGGTCACTTATAACAAATATATAAAGGAGCAAGAACATGACGAGAGAAGGAAGAAACAATCGAATATGCTGGAAAATGTGTCATTTGAATATAACAAGAGCTATCCAGCGATCAAGAAATCATCGAGAAATGAATCTGGAGAACCTGCTCATAAAGTATCCAAGGTAATATTTAAAATTCCGTTTTTTGAGTTCTAAATTAAAAAATCCATAAAAAATTTTTTTTTTATTTTGTTTTTGAAAAAAAATTTTCCCTTGTAATTTTGGGTTCTTGAGAAATTATTCAGTCCTGTTTAAATTTCATTGAATTTCCACATTTTTTGAGAAAAAGATGCTTATCAGAGCTCATAAAATGGTATTTATGATCACCATAAAACAAGAGAATTGTTTTCAGATTGAGACGAAAACGCCGGCCGCTGTTCCTGTTCCTGTCTCCCCACCACAACAAATTCAACAAGAATTGGTGATTGAAGAACAAGAACCGGAGCAGCCCGAGCTGAGAGTTGAATCTGAAGAAGCTCCTCAAACTGAAAAAGAATCCGAATCGGAAAAGCGAAGACAATCGAGTCGAAAAAAGACACCGAAAATTTTTGATGATTATGTTGCCTAATAATTTTTGTTCAATTTTTTTTTCATAAAATAATATTCTCCTGAAGATTTTCCATTGAAATTTTGAACTTTTCCGGGTTTGATAAACTACGCTTCTCTTCTTCTTTAAATAAAAACTGATAAGGCATGCATTTTTTCAAACTTTTACACTTGAAATCAAAAATAAAATGCATGGATGTGGAATACGATTTGAGGTGAGACTCTTTGAGATATCTATTCAAAAATTACTGTAACTAATCACGAATTTCAGTGGATTTTGCGAGTTTTATGCGGTTTGCACCTACTTTTGGTTGCCACAAATTGTTTCATTATTGAGCCCGAAGTTTTTGAACCATTATTTGTTATTTATTCGATTGGGGTAGGTTTTTCCATTTTTTGCTGATATTAGATACAAAATTCGAACTTTTCAGATTATTTGCTTTTTCACTTTATTGATTTTTTCATTTGTTTCCTATCGACCCTGGTTTTTTGTATTAACGTTGGCATTCCAGGTGAGATTAGAATACATAAGTAAGTAGTGCTAGAATTTGAAAAAAAAACAAACTTTCAGGTGCTTTATATTTTCTTGGCTGGATATTTGGCATCTTTGGCGTTGATGGGATATTTTAGTGAGTTGTACGCAACAGTGCGTCGCGGTGTTTGCGGACTTGCTGGGGGGGGGCTTTAAAAAAAATTCAAAAGAAAAACTAATGGGCACAGGGGTTTTTTCACTACCGAGTCAATGTAAAATTGTAATCGAGCAATTTGGCTCCGCCCATCTTTTTCCGCACAGACATGTGGGCGGAGCTTAGATTTTCAGATTTTCAAAAAGAAAATTGAAAACCCTTTGGCTCAAAAGACACACAAATAAAAAGAAAAAAGTCGGGCTATATGTGTGCTTGCAGCCACCGACATCTCGCGAGGCCGGCCTCACGCTATCGCTTTTTTTGTCGGCCACGTAGCGCGCTGTTTGCGGAGGTTTTTTGTCGTCAGATAAAATGTTTGGTACGTGATTAATTTTCGGTAGTAATAAAACCCCTGTGATGGGTGCTTCAGGTCGAAAAAAAAACTAAAAAAACGTTTTTCTACAAAAAAATTCGATTCAGCAAATGTCAAAAAACTCTATTTTTTTCAAAAAATGAAAGATATCTCGCAGCGAAAATGTTTCAATGAAAAAAAAATGTCAAAAAATGTCGAAAAATAGGAAAAAAAAAATAGTTTTTTGACTTTTGCTGAATCGAAATTTTTTGTAAAAAAAACGTTTTTTTAAATTTTTTTTTTCGACCTGAATCACCCCATAAAACTTTTTAATTTGCATAATTAATTAATGATTAATTTTCCTTTTCAGCTATAAAATTGGCTCTCCTCCGACTGATTTTCTTTGTCAATACTCTTGTTATAATTTGTGATGTGATTGCGATTTTTCTTGTGATTTCAATGCGATCGGAATATTTTTCACATCGAAAATCTCTTGCGAGAGATGTCGAAAAGTACTAATAATTTCTTCTTCGTGGAAGAATACGCGTATACTGTATTTTACAGTGGTTTTTAAAAAAATAAAATAAAAAATTGATTCTTTTTTTTTCAAAAAAATTGTTCAATGCACAAGAAAAAGAGAAGAATCTATCTCTCATTTCTCTTGAACAACATTTCACACATCGGCCAGCAACAAACGAACGGCGCAGCAGGGGAGACATTTGTCTGCCGTGCGAGGGACGCGGGTTCGAGTCCGTTGATGACAACCTTTCATACACCATTGTGATCACTGAAGACGTCGTGACGATCATATTCCATGCAACACCAACTGAGGACTTTTTTCGAAAAAAACATTTCTTTTGTTTTTTAAAACATTTCATTGTTCTGTACAAGTTTCATAGATAGAAAAATATTTCAAATCAAAAGAAAATTTTTATTCTTCAAAATTCGAAATTCCAACATTTAATATAATCATCTCTTCCTGTACTTATCATTATTTTATTAAACGGGTCTAAAAATGGAGTGGAAAATATATCAGAATCTGACAATTTGATCGATAAAGCAGTTGAGTCGTTGAGATTCCAGATGATCAAATTACCAGTTGTAGATTGAAGATAGATTTTGTCTGGTTCAAGAATTTGTGGGGTTCTGAAAGAACAATATGAATCAAGAAAAACTTTCAATTTTCCTAAATACCTCACAAATCGAGTGCCGGGGAATTTCCACCGTTTTAGTATCTCATTATTTTTGGGATTTGTTAACACAACAGTTCCATCTTCTAACGCCCAACACCAATTTCCATTTGGCAATTTTAATGGAGCACAAAAAATTGGAGCATTTCCAAGGTTGAGTCTATTGATAAACGTGCCATCGATATCCTTCAAAACTATAGTATCCCCATTAACCAGTCCAATTACAATATTTCCCGTTGATAAATCATGAGTTATTTGGGAATAACAAGCTGAATCTGCTGAATATTCCCAATTTTCGGAGATTATTTTTCCTCGAATTGTGGAGAATATTGGACTTGAAGAATTCGAAAATCGAATAGGAGCACAAGGTGAACCTGATCCTATTGATTTCTTTGAAATCATTTGACCTGACTGAAAAACATTATTTTTGATTCAATTAATTTGCTGATCTTAAGATCTTACTAACCATTTTCTCAATTTTATACAAATATCGATCATAACTTATGCAATATATCGAATCTTTTCCATCATAAAAACATGCTGCTTTGATTTGATCTCCGGTTTTGAATTTCCAAATAATATTTCCATTCAATCCATCAAATCGATATAAAATACCATCAAATCCACCAATAACAATATCATTTTCTAAATTTATTGGAGAGGCTTCAAAACGGGTCTCATAGCGATTCTGAAACTCAAAAATTTTGAATGGAACAAAATTTGGATTACTCACCTCCCAAACAATATTTCCATTCGCAATTGCAATACACATAACAATTCCAAAATGGGATGCTGTGTAAACCAAATTTCCAATAACCAATGGATTTCCATCGATACATTTTCTCAAACTATGACTCCATTTTAAAGAAGGTTCAAGTTCTGATATACTGTGAGTTTCTATAACTTCTCCATCGATTTTCGGTGGTTCCACAAAACAAAGTTTCATTTGAAACAAGAAATCAGATACAATAGTCTTGGGGTCCAAAAATAATCGAAAAACTTCATCGGAATTTGGAAAACATAGTGAGAGTTCAGCGGATATTAGAGAATCAAATCCGAGGTTGACAAAACTATTGATAGCTTCTCGTTCAAGATCGATTTTATATTTTTCTCGAACAATTTTCACAAAGTTTCCATTATATATCAAATCCACTTTTTCGCATAAGTAATTTTGATCTAGTTTCCCATTTCGATTTATTTGAAATTTTTCGATGAATTCAATATGCGAGGGATGAAAATCTTTTTGGAGATTCTGCAAAAAAATATTTTTTTTTAGAATTCACTAGACTATACTTACCGCATCAAGAATTCGTTCAACTTTTTTCAAGTCATTTGTTCCTTCAACAAAAAGTGTTATAATTTTGTGCCGATACAACATAAAATGTGCATTCAATTCTAGTTTTTCTCCAATAATTCTTGTCATTTCCTCTAAATTCATTCGCATTCCACGGATTTTCAATTGTCCATCTTTTCGCCCAACAATCCTGATTTTTCCATCCAAAATTTCAACTAAATCTCCAGTTTTATGTCCAGATTCGGCTGTCATTTTTCCGTTAACAAAACACTTCCTTGAGCCTTTCAATATAAGTTCTTGATTTTTTGAAACTTCAAGAATAGTTCCAGGAATTGGATCACCTAGATAATTCTCCGAATCCTTGATTTCTCGAATCGTAGCCCAACATGACACTTCTGTAACTCCATAAACATCAAATATTCTTGTTTTAGAAGCTGCTGATGTATAAAGTTCTCTAGGAAAAATAGATCCACCAATCAGAACACATCTAAAACTCTGCAACATTTTCTGATCCAACATTCTAGCAACATTCGGTGTAAATTGTCCAATCGTTGGTTGATATTTTTCGATTGCATTATTCAGCAAATATGGATGATTACGGTAGTTATCCGGAGTTAATAGAAGTCTAGTTTTGTATTTGAAGAATAAAAACATTTCAATAATTGATGGATCAAAATGAAAAGATGTGGAGCATAGAATAATATCATATTCTGAAATTTCCAGCACTTTTCCGAAGTATTCAATATTTGGCATAATACAATCAAAAGGAACAGCAACACGTTTTGAAATTCCAGATGTTCCACTTGTATTTATAACATAACAAATATCTCTATTTCTTTCATCGCCTTCTCGCAATCTTCGAACCTACAAAACACTGGATTTTTTTGAATTCAGATATAAAAAATTTACCCGAAAATCCTTATCTATTATACATGTCGCTGGAAAATATTGTCCATCGGTAAAGGTGAATGCAATTCTTCGATTCAAACATTGATAAATAATATCTACAGTATCCAAGCTTCTCCCACTATCAATGAGTAAAATATCATTTTCAGTTAATTTTTGGAGATCTTTTTCGAGATTTTTGGATAATAAACCCGATATTCGACCCGTTTCACCACATATTAATTGCATCTGAAAATAATGAAAATGAAAAAATTATTTCAAACGTGAAACGTGAACTTCAACGTGGCAATTCTAATTTTTTTTGCATTTTTAATTTTTGTCTCACGGCATTTCACAGGATAAATTGAGAGAGAAACACAAAATCCTCCTCGTTTCGAGACCAAACGCGGGAAACACTTTTGTTTTTAATTTTTCCCGCGCTTGGTCTCGAAGCGAATGAACTGCAAATATATTTGGTGTTTTGTACTTCTCTCGGGGAAAATTTTCTAATTTTCAAAAGTCCGTGCACTTAATAATATGGAATTAAAACCAACCAAATCAATTTTTCTTTCAAAAAAAAATCTTCAGAAATCTTTATTACAAAGTATATTTACATTCATCTGAAATTACAATTGGGCGCATAAAAAATATCTGATATTTATTATTCAATATTGTTTCTTGTCTGGTTTGTTAGACCACATTTGGAATGGTAGAAGATAATTGTCAGCTGGAAGATGTTGTAATGTTCGAATATTGTCACTTTTTGGATCCTTTAGGAAGTCATGGAATGCTTTGTCGTCGAAACCTATTTCAGCGGCCTGCAAAAATTATTTCGATAAGAAATGACTAACAAAGCAGTTTCTTCTCTGCAAAAAAAAACCCAAAGAAAACTCACTTGTTGAGCAGTGGCTCCATAATAAATATGATCAAATCTTGCCCAAAGACAAGCTCCCATACACATTGGACAAGGATAACACGAAGTATACAATGAATAACCCTTGAGATCAAAATTATTCAATTTCTTGCACGCATTTCTGATTGCCGTCATTTCCGCGTGCATTGTTGGATCATTTGTGACTAAAACCATATTATGTCCTCTCGCGAATATTTCATTGGTTTTTGTGTTGACAACAATCGCACCAAATGGTCCACCATCACCACATTCTACACCATTACATGCTTCGATCACAGCTTGATTCATTAATTCGGATGAGAATGACATTCTGCAAAATGAAGTGTTGCTGATTTATGACTAGAAAACGGGGGAAAGAGGAAAAATCAAACGGCCAAAAAGATTAAGATAGTGAATTTGCAGGACAATTCTTGTAGGGGGAAAAAAATGGAAATGAAATGATAAATAATGTTGGAGGCAGCATTTTATATTGTATTTCTCTTGATCAGAAAAGCAGAAAAATTATACTTTAAACTTGTTGCTAAATTTGGTCTTCCGAGAAAACGTGGTTGATTTGATAATGATCAAAACTGACAGTGAGAATGGATTTCTAAAGTGAGTAAACACTTTTCAAAGGGGCACAGCTAGAAATAATTACTAAATTGCTGAATCTTGAATTGATCCGTTTATTTTCAGAATTTGACGTTTTTGAAATGCGGGAGAAATTAAAAATGAGGAATTTAGACAAGAAAGGTCACGTCGAAAATATTTGTGACTTTATTTTATTTATTTATTTTAGAAACACAGTATTTCAGCACAATTAAAATCTAGAGCACTCCTACATGAAATACTCAAACCTACAAAAAAACAACAAAGATAATTAATCTCGTTCATAGTGAACCAACTATTGTTCTAAATACTAAATACTATGAAGTCACTCACTATCTCACAATTCTTATCAGCAAACACGTGAGCAGCTATTTTTGCAAACATGTGAATTATGTGATATTTTTTTGAGAAACGCAAAAATGATAAGATAAAAATGTTGTTATTTTGGAATTATATGTTTTCGTTGCGGAAGTTGGAGAACTTTGAAACGAAACTTGAAAATTTGCTATGAAAAACGAAATTTATCATCGAGTTTAAATTGAAAATTGAATGAATTAAATATGTAAATCGCGGTGAAAAAAAACATGAAAATGTGGCAAAATTTGAATAATCCGAAAATAAGTTTCATACTCGCATTCATGATTTTTCGAACTTTTTGTTGACATTGAGTCTTGTGCTGAACTATCAAAAAAGTTTTCGGGCTGATAAGAAGTTCAAATACCCAAAAAAAAACTTCATATTTCCATTTTTCTGTTGGAATGACATCATAAGCTCGGATCTTTAATTTGAAAAAAGTTTTCCCCGAAAAAAAAACGAAAAAAATAAAATTTATTAGAGACTGTGTGAAAAATGGAGGGTGCGAAGAGAGAATGTGTGAATTGAGAGACACAGAGAACACACACATTGAAGGCGCGCTGAATTAATGCATTGGGTCTTGTGACGACTCGACGTGTAGAGACTGGAACCTTGCCAAGTTTTTTCCATTTTTTGCGCCGTTGGCAATCTTGAATTTAAGCACGTTGAATTAGGGTTTTTTCAGCAATGAAATGTTAATTTTTACAGAAGATGGTATTGATTGCCGCTGGAGTGTTCTCGAAATCGGGGAAAGCCTTGGTTGCTCGTCAATTTGTGACTGATATGACACGCGCAAGATTGGAAGGATTATTGGATGCTTTTCCAAAATTGATTGGAAATGACAAAGATGCGCTTACTCGTCAACATACTTTTGTTGAAACCGAATCAGTCAGATATGTCTATCATCCATTGGACAATATTTATGTCGTTTTGATCACAACTCGCAATTCAAATATTTTGGAAGATTTGGAAACTTTGCGTCTTTTCTCGCGAGTTATTCCAGAATATTGTCGCTCCAATGACGAGAAGGAAATCCTTGCTCATGATTTCGATTTGATTTTCGCTTTTGACGAAGTCGTCACTTTGGGATATCGAGAGAGTGTCAATTTGGCGCAGATTCGTACTTTCACCGAAATGGATTCGCATGAAGAAAGAGTTTTCATGCAAATCAAGGAAGCGCAAGAAAAAGCAGCGAAACAAGCAATGGCTGAAAAAGCCAAAGAACTCAAAAGAGCTCAAAAAGAAGCTCTTAGTCGTGGACTCAAACCAAGTAAGCCAATTTTTCTTCGAGATCAATACTATTAATCTGATTTTCAGATTATGCAAATGTCCAAGCTTTATCATCGCTTTCATCGTCTTCTGCACCATCCGCTGTTGCTGAGCCAATTGTATCTCGGCCAAGTCAACCAGCTCCACGAGGACCAGTTGGTGGAGGAAAGGCTTTGAAATTGGGAGGAAAAACTAATGATGAAGATGCTTTCTTGAATCAATTGAGACAACAAGGACAAACTATCACACCAGTTGCTAAAGCTGTGAGTTTGTTTTTCGTTATTGCGAAACATTGAGTTTGAATTTGAAAAAATTATAGGGTCTTGGATCATCATCTTCTTCTGCAAACCCAACTCCAGCCGCTCCACGAGTAAAACGTGAAGCAGTTCATGTCAGAACTGATGAAAAGATAAATGCTCGTGTCAGTCGAGATGGTGGTCTTGAATCTGGAGAAGTTCTCGCTACAGTTTCACTTTCTGTCGCCTCTCCAGACTTGAATTCAGTTTCGGTGCAAATGTCCAATCAAGCGCCAGCTGGTGGAGCTCAATTACAAGTTCATCCAAATCTTGACAAGAAAGAATGGCAAACATCGTCGATTTTGAAATTGAAATCAAATGGAAAACCCTATCCAGTGAATAATGATGTTGGAATATTGAAATGGAAGCAAGTTCTAACTGAGGAAGAACAATTGCCAATTTCGTGTAAGTTATGATATTTATATTGATTGATTTTTTTTTAAATTTTCAGTGAATTGCTGGCCTCAAGAATCTTCCGATGGTTGCCAAGTAAATATTGAATATACACTCCAAAGAGAAGATATTTCTCTTCAAAATGTTCGAATTGTAGTTCCACTTCCGTATGTTTTTATTTTCTTATTAAAAAACAATACATTCAATTATTTTTGTAGAACCTCAACCGCTCCAGTTGTCAGTGAATGTGAAGGAAGTTATGAATATCAAAAAACTAGAAATATTCTTCTTTGGACGTTGCCAGTTATCGATTCGTCAAATTCCACAGGAACTCTTGAGTTTTCTGTTCCAAATGGACATTCTGATCATTTCTTCCCGGTTCAAGTTGGATTCCAATCAGAAAATCTATTTGTTCCAATCACCGTATGTTTTTTTTGTTGATTATTGCTCATATTAATTCAAAATAAATACATTTCAGGTAACCGATGTGATAAAGCAAGATGGATCAGCGGTTCAATATTCTGTGGAAACTTCCTTCAATTCAGAAAACTTTGAAATTATTTAAATGTCTTCTTTTGCCGCTTTTAAATACTGTGATTCTTTGATTTGTCCACAAAATATTCAAATTAATTTTATTATTATTTATTTACATGTATGTTACTACTGATTTTTCTCCCTTACTATTTATAATTTATTGCATTGAATATGAATTTGGGTTTCTTCGAAAAGATGATTTGTCTATGAAAATTGTTTTTGTCCATTTCGACATATTTCATTTTCTTTTTCAGGTTTATGTAAAAAAAAATTCCGCAGATGCCATCAAAATTCAAGGAAAGACTACCAAATCTTTACAAGGATCACGGAATTGCTGATTTAACAATGGGTTTGTATACAAAAGATGCGAATTTGGATAGTGTTTGGAATGATGTAAAGAAAATTTTGAAGTTCTCCGAAAATAAATAAAATAAAAGATTTTCAGATCTCTCAAGAACCCTTGGAATTTGCTCAAAAATATATTGGAAAAGATTTCATGCAAGAAATGAGAGAAACTTCAAAAGGTGGATATTTGTATGTTATTCGACTTGTCAAAGAATTTTTGAAAGTGTTTTCAGATATTGAAAATGTTATGAAGTGAGTTGGATTTTCAGATTTTATTTATTTCAATTAATATATTTTCAGAGAATCTGAAAGTGTCGAAATAACTGATATGATTGATAGAATTATGAAATTAGGAAGAAATATCGGATTCAAGGATTCTCTTATTCATGAATTGACAATGTCTTCAATTCCAACACCAGGAACATCAAAAACAACAGATCCATTCATTTCACTAAAAGCTTTTGCTTATTTGTTCACTCTTTGTAAGTTTCAACTTTTTTCTTCTAAAACATTTCAAAAACTTTCAGTGCCTCTTGAATGGAGTCATATGAGAAAAGAATATTTTCTTTTCCCTGGTGGTTCAGTATTATATGAAACTGTGATTTGTCGATTAATTTGGATAACTTTACATTGTATAGTTGATAGTATTCGATTTCATTTTGAAATCAAAATCGACAAAAATAATGTTATAAAAGCGATTTCATCGAAAAATCCTGCACTTCGCCCGAAAAAACTACCGAAAATGGATATACCGATTGTGGAGCAGAGACAACCGTTGCTCCAAACTCCGCAAATAAAGACTTCTGATGTTCCACCGAATATTTCACTTACAACATTCCCATCGAAATCAAAATCAAATCCAAATCCAACAATATTCAATACAATTCCGAAAACTCAACACATTTATGCTGAATCATTTCTTCAAGTGTCAAAAAAGGAGTTTTGCCGAACTTCATCGAACAATTCGCTCATATATTCATTGATAAACGACGCGAATCCAAATATCAATTTGATTATTCATCCTGATTTAGCAACCATGCTCCCAAGTGCGACAAAAATATTCTTCGAAAACTATCTGCAAAAAATCGCGGCCAAGTTGAAAAACACAATTTCATGTGGAGAAGTGAAATATTTGACAGAGAAAACGATGAATATCACCAAAAAACCATATATTTTTGAGATGAACGAGAATGTGAATATTCGATTCCATCAAAAACTAGGAACATTGGTGCATATGTTGGCAAGAACTATTCTGAATACTGAAGAATTTGAAGCAGCTCCTGAAATGTTCGAGATCTTCGCTCCAATATTCACGGTTGGAAGATCTGAATATATATTCAGTACAAACAAAACCACCAGTATATTTAGTCATGGTTAGTTGAAAGGGTTGGGGTTTCCTTGTGAAAAATCAAGTCCGAAATTTTGCGTCATTATTTTCGTTTAAAAAATGAATTCCTCGAGAAGTACACACAAATTAAATATGTGTGCGATAGAGCAACCTTGATTGTTCATGTGTTATGTTCAAGAAACTCGCTCTAGAAATTTTTGAAAAGTGTAACATTAAAGTAGCACCTTATTCCTATCGATTTAGCATCTTCTGCATTAACACTGATATTTTTCAAATATCAAAAAGGTATTTATAAAGTTGTACTCGTACTTTTAGTAATAGATTGCGTTTTAGAAGATTTCGGTTCTTTTTTCTTTTTAGTGTCATCTTCAGTCGAACTATCCGATGTTTTCTTATTTGACTCGATGTCTTCTTTGTTTGCCACTTTATCCGCGGGTTTGGCTTTTAATGTGATGATTGAAATTGCTCCCGATTCATTCACTTTCAATATCGATCCCTTATTCTGAAAATTGTACAAAAATTGAAAATATAAACAACACCTATTGTTTAAAAAAAAGCGGGCCAAGCCCGATATTCCAAAAAAAAACTAACATCATTTTCCTGCATATATCTTGGAGCACTGAAAATAGTGATAAGTTTTCGATCAGCCGAAAATTTGAATCCATTATCTTGCACTTGGTGTGCTCGAACAATCATTTGAATATTCAATTTCTTCACACATTCATTAATTGCTTGCTCATTAAAAGTGCAAGATAATCCACGAATCGGGTTCTTCAGAAATTGTGGTTTCTCATTAACTGCATTGATATTTCCTTGATCCATCGGATCACTCCATAATAAATCTAATGCTAGTTTATTCTCAGTTACATCAACTAATGGTCTAGGAATCTGAATATTTATATTTATATTTTAAATTTATATTTATAATATTTCAAAAAAATCTTACATTTCGAATATCATCCAACGAGTTAAGCCACGGTGAAATGCCTCCATGCATACACAATATTTTACCGCCAACAAGTCCAGCTATAGGCATCCACGAAAATGCTTCATTAAAATGTTCCCATATTTCGAGCCCATCTTTTTGTCCCATTCGAGTGACCAATTCCTCTCGAAAACCATATGCAAAATTGATTGTTCGTGTCTCATGATTTCCACGAAGTAGAATATAATGTTTTGGAAATAGAACTTTGAGCGCAAATACAAGGCTAATACATTCCATTGATTGAATTCCACGATCAACGAAATCACCCAAAAACATGAATCTAGAAAAAAACAACTTTGAAACTTATCATAAATTAATTTTTAAGAATTACCTAGCTTTACAAAGAATCGCACTATTTGCATCAACTTTCTTTCCATTCAAACCTTGTCTTGAATTAAGTATTCGTATCAAATCTCGATATTGTCCGTGAATATCTCCAACAATTGTGCATGGTGGTGATAAATATGCCAGAGTTGGTTCTTGTTTGAATATTTCGATGACTTGATTCACAAGTTCGTGTAGTTCTTTCAAGTTGTATTCGAGCTACAAAATATCATTTATTTTTTGATCTAGATTTTATAGTTCAGTTATGATTTTTGATAATTCCATGGTTAAAAATTTTAGAACTCAACCTCTATTATGAGTTATGACATGGTAAAGATTTCGAAAACCCGAGACGAGTTTTTGGGAAATTTTTGAATGTGACAAACATTTGAGCTGAAAATCCACGTGGCAAAATTTCGAGCTCATAAATCCACTTGGAAACATTTAGCTCACAAGACAACAATTTCAGAAATAATTTTACAAAAATCTAACTTCAAACATGATTTTATGAAATTTTAGCCTTGTAGAGTTACGGGTTTTGAAATCTTCATACTTTGCCACGTCATAACCTATATTAGGAGTTGAGTTTCGCAATTTTTGACAACAGAATCGTAATCAGCGGATCTTATCAAAAATCTTCCCTTCTACTATTTCAAGTTTAAATTTCAACTCACTATTTTCTCTTGTGCCCAACAACCAGCGCGCAAATGACGTTTGCAAAATTCGGCAACATTAAATGGTTCATCGTTATTTTTATCACCATTGTTTTCATCTGATCCTGGCATTTGAATGATATTTTTTGAAACTGCTTTACTAAATTTAAAAAATCTAAAATACTTGGTTTTCGAATTCATATCCATTTTCACGCAACAAAACTAGAGCACGTTTTTATTTTTTTTTAAATAATTTTGGTTTTTTTCAGTCGGGAAAGAGTGCATTGGACAAATTGAAAGACTGGTTGAAGACTCTCCGAATAAGAATAGATTGGCTTTCCATATTCGAGGATGTCTGTTCCGATTCCTTATTTCGTTTTGTGCAAGTCTCATCAGATTTATTTGCAATGTTAAACTCAACTCAAAATTGGAAATTGAACGTTTTGTTTTCGATGATTTCGAATTTGGCGCAAATGTGATTGGTCCACTGGATAAACCAGTAAAATCTGAACCTGCTCCAAGTTTGACCACAAAATCCGAGCCAAAGACTAGCGAGCCTGGTAATGTCGAAGTGACAGATGTAAGAAGAATCAAAAAACAATTTCCCATTTCATATAATTTTTGTAGGAAGAACTTGAAGCTGCTCGATCACTTCGTCCACCATCAACAACAACAACTTCTTCTTATTTAAACAATTGTCCAGCGACTCCGATGTTTCGCGAATTTTGGGAAAGAGCTAAAGTTGATGATAGGTTATCGGATAAATGGAAGGAAACCATTCGAAATATTCTGATTTCCAACAAACAGCTCGCAGTTGATAGGGATAAAGCTGAACAACAATATGAAGTTGCAAGAAATGTATAGGTTTGTTTTCTTGTTTTTTTCTCAAGGTGTTTTGTTAGGTTACTGTATAATGTTTGTTGATTTTTTGTTTGTTTTTTCTTTTTTTCCTCATTTTTTTGTTTTGTTGAATATGAATATGAATTTATTCTAAACATTATTAGAAATACCAAGTTCTCTCTTATCTCGAGAAATTGCACTATTTTTTGATGCATTTTGAATATTCGATATTTGTGATCTACAAGTTGCAATTCGAGATCGACCTTTTTCCATATGTTCAATACTTAGTGGAGCAACTTGTTTTGTTTCTGAAAAAAAAACAAATTTGAAAATGAAGTGCGGTATCTGTAACTTACTCGAAATACATCCTAGCACAATAATCGCA
Source organism: Caenorhabditis angaria (assembly GCA_947459285.1). NCBI lineage: Eukaryota > Metazoa > Nematoda > Chromadorea > Rhabditida > Rhabditidae > Caenorhabditis > Caenorhabditis angaria. The sequence goes on from CANHGI010000003.1 coordinate 8,796,934, forward strand.
ATAATCATTCCAATAAAAATCAAAGTCAAAATCGAAGTAATACTCAAATCCATATATCCATGTAATTTTTCGAGAAGTAAATATGATTTTATGAATTTTTCATCATGACTTTTCATGTCACTTGAAAATAGTCCGGTTTGAAAGGCTTTCATCGCACAAAAACAAAATTTTTTCGTTTCTTCAAGTTTTGGATTGTATTGAACGAATAACTCGTTGGAATCTATTTGTTCTCTCAAACCATCCTGAAATTTTTAAAATTTCGAAAAAATGAAACGAAAACTGGAGGCTTACAATAATTCGATAAACCAAAACATCCGATGGAACATCTCGACAAGCATCCAATTGACAAATCAGAATTATTGATGGATCTTTCATATTTTCTGGTTTTGTTGATCCGAAATAAGCTTTCAACCCAATTACACCTCGAGTATCCTAGAAAATGTGAAATTTTTAAAAATTAATTTAATTAAAAATCCAAATCTTACCTTGTATATGAGTGATTTTTCATTAATCCCTTTATCTTTAAAAGCTTTAATTGCTCCCAATTTATAACTATCACATTTTCTTGAAAAACTCATTTCAAATGCGCAATATTCTTCAACACCATTTTCATTCTGCTTTCTACAACCATATCCCTTTTTAGTTTTGATTTTTGGAAAACTCTTTCGAAAATTGTCCAATTGATCTAATAGTTTTGGAAGAATCGAAATGTCTGATGAATTCTCTGCAAAACCATCGAAATCCTGATTTTCCTGTCGATCCAACATATAAATTTCTTCAAATATTCTGTCCAAATTACTACAACTATCATCGTTATGAAAACATAGGCAGATTGTTTTGGATTTTTGAATTTGACAATAAATATTTGTTGAATTTGGTAGTTTTATTTCTGATTCTTGAGTGGAATTTATCGATGTTATATTGATCGATTTATCATAACTTATCAATGTTTTACAAATAATTCCTTTTTTCCCTCGACATTCATTATTCAGGTATATAGAACTACTTTCTTCATTTTCTCTCTTATTCCTTCGAATTTTCATCTCATGATTAAGCATTTGAACTATTTCAGATGTTGGATCTTGCGATTGGACTATACATCGGATTTCTCTAGCTTCCAGATTATTTTCACATTTTTCCAAACTGAATTTTGAATAATCATAGTCTATTTGAACAATTCGAGTTAATACAATCTTATCTCCAGGATCTATATTGTATTTTGCGATCACAAGGCAATTCTGAAAAAAATAAAAATTTTGAGAACTCCGAGAGAACTACACACAAGTGTGCGATAGAGCAAACTTGGTTATTTTTCAATTTTTTGTTATTTTTTCAGAGGAAAAGGCGGTGCAAAGTAGAATTTTTAGCAAAACTGGGTCTCGCCACGAAAAAAATCTTGCGGTTTACACTCGCCCCGCTCTTAATAACCTTTAGTTTGCATCGATTTTCATATAAAACATTTTCATTTGATAAAGTGGCAGTTATACTAAATATTTGAATAATGATAGGAAAATATAATAACATTTTTGTTTGTTGAAATATACTGAAAATGCCAGGATTTTCCCATTTTTTCACGTTTCATAAGTAGATCACGTTGATTTTTTAAAATTGTTTTTCTCAAAAATTTGAATTTAACCAACAAAAAAGACTACATTGTAGTGTATTTGGGGTTTTATCATTGAATCGAATTGATAAGGCGTTGTTTCTCTCGTTTTGTTTTGAAAAATATTCATATTTTATTGTTTTTTTCTTAAACTTTCAGAATAATTTCAGATGAAATCCTCAGAATTACCAGTATTGCTCATTTCAAATGGTGTTCTTTTACCAGGCGCGGACTTGAAAATTCCAATTAAAAATCGGAATAAGTGAGTGGAGAAGTTAGGTGAACTTATGATAACTATTGAAAATTATAGCATTTTGACGATTGAAAAATATTTGACAAAATCGACGGGGATTCAAAATCAAGTTGTTGTTGCTTATAAATTGTCGACTGAAAAAGTATATGAAATTGCAACTGTTGCTTATGTGGATAAGATATTTGGATGGACTTTTAATAATGTTGTGCAGGTTGGGACATTACTTTTTCAAAAAAAATCCCAACCTTCAGAGAAAAAAATATGCAGTGCGTAAAAAATCTAGGAAAATTTACGTTTCAAAATTTTCATAATTGTTTTTCTGGAACTATCAATTCTGATCCTTTTCGCATTCTTGCTTTCTAGATAAGGTTGAGATTTTTTGAGTTTCAAAGGAATAGGAATTCTATTGCCAATTCAAAAATTTGAAAAATCAACCGAAACCCAAATGAAGTCTTAGCCTAACCCTAATAATTTGATTTTTCAGTATTCAATTCATGTGGTTGGTCTTCACCGAGCAACAATTCAAAAATTATCATTACCAACTTGCATAATTTCGAAAATCGAGGAACCATCTGGTACTAGATGTTATTTCGTATTTCTAAACTACGAATTATTTATTTTCAGCAATTCTTGAACATTCTCAACTTGAAATCCTTCTCAAATCCGCCAAATATATTGCTGAAAATTCGACGAATGAAAGAATCTCATTCGATATTTACAATTTGATGGAAGAAAAGGAATACGGTAGATTGACTGATTTGTGTGTTTCCCAATTAAAACAACAAAATGACGTGGGATATGCGCAATTATTGGAATATTTGACAATTTTGGAAATTGATAAACGTGTGGAATTATTGGAGAAATGGACGAAGACAAGGAAAAGTTTGAAAATTAGTGCGGAAAATTTGAATATTGATGATATTCAAACTAAAATGAGTGGAGCGAAACAGAATCTGAGACCGAGAAAAATTCCGAATTCAAAAAATTCGATCGAAGTTTTGGAGGAGAAATTGAATGCAATTGAGTTTCCAGAAAATGTTACGGTTAGTTTATTAATTTTTTTCTAGGGGAAGGTTTTTGGCACCGCAAGTTTTCTGGTACAAATTTTTTAGGTTCTCTATTTTTTTTGGAACTTTTTTAATCTACAAAATCTTCAATTGTCTAGAAAGCGTGGGAATAAGAAGCCATCAGAATTGAAAATTCCAGAGAAAAAATTATGAAAATTTTGAAACGTAAATTTTCCTGGATTTTTTACGCGTCAGAAATACCTTCATTCTCTCAGGATCGCGTTTTCTCTGAATTGGCACGTTTGAAATCATTGAACTCGTCTCAAAGTGAATATAATATTCTAGTTGGATGGCTTGAATTAGTTGCAGCTTTGCCTTGGAAAACTTCGACAATTGATGAAATTGAAATATCTAAGGTTTTCATTTTTTTTCCTAAAATAATTACTCTAAAAATTTCTAGGCTCGTCGATATTTGGATGAATCGCACGATGCAATGAATGATGTAAAACAACGAGTTCTCGAACATCTCGCAGTTTGTAAAATGAACGAATCAGTTCGCGGAATGATTCTCTGTTTCACTGGTCCGCCAGGAATCGGAAAAACGAGTATCGCAAAAGCGATTGCACAATCGATGGGACGAAAATTCGAGAGAATATCACTTGGCGGAATTCGAGATGAGAGTGATATTCGAGGACATCGACGAACTTATGTGGCTGCGATGCCGGGAAGAATTATTGAAGCGTTGAAGCATGCGAAAACTGATAATCCCGTGTTTTTGTTGGATGAGATTGATAAGTTGTATTCGGGAAATCAGGGAAGTCCAAGTGCAGCACTTTTGGAATTGTTGGATCCAGAGCAAAATAAAGAATTTCATGATCAGTAAGTTGATTTTTTCAAGGAGGAAAACTGAATCTAGGATGTACAGAATTGAGTTGAATGCCATGTGGACTTTCTAGCCTCCTGAAAATTCCACATGCATTTTCTAGCCTTCCGATTATGCTACGTAGATTCTATAGCCTCCTGAAAATACCACGGGGATTCTATAGCCTCCTAAATATGCCACGTGGTTATTATAGCCTCCGTAAAATTCTGTGTGGATAAAATTCTAGCCTCCCTAAAATGTCTACGTGGATTTTCTGGCAGTTTTTGAATCGGACCATCTCTGATTTTTTGAGAAAAATTTTGAATTGAAGTAACTTTTTGAATTTTCCGATTGAAAATGCTTTCAAAAAACATTCAATTCAGTTTTTTTCTCAAAATCAACCTCAAAAATTAGCGATTTCTTGCGAATCTTCGAAATTCCCGTTCTCCTCCTCTGAATCTGCCAATCAATAATTGTTCCAGTTACCTCAATATTCCATTTGATGTTTCCAAAATAATGTTCATCGCAACAGCCAATGATATTTCAAACATTGAACCAGCTCTTCGAGATCGTCTTGAAATCATCGAAATGTCCGGATATACGTTGAAAGAGAAGACAAAAATATGTCAAAATCATTTGTTGCCTCGACAATTGTCGAAACATTGTATCTCACCAGATTATGTCAATTTAGATCAACGAGCAATTGTGACAATGAGTAAGTTACTCATACTTTTTTCTTTGAAAAGTCTTTAACAACCCGAATTTTGCAGTCGAAGAATATACAATGGAAGCAGGAGTTCGGCAACTTGAAAGAAATATCTCAGCAATTTGTCGAAATGTTGCGCTAAAACTAGCCGAAGCTTTGAATTCTGATTTGGGAGCTGACACTCTTCCCGAATTCGAACTTCCAATCAACATTTCTGAACCACAAGTTCATCAAATCCTAAAAACCAAACAAGCAAAAAGAATTCGAATTGTTGAAAGAATGTCACCACTTCAACCTGGAACTGTTTTCGGATTAAGTGTTACAACAAATGGTGGAAGAGTTATGCCAATTGAAGCATCAAAAAGTGAAGGAAAGGGGAAAATTGTGACAACTGGACATTTGGGAAAAGTATTAGAGGAAAGTATTTTGGTTGCAAAAGGGTGGTTGGCTGCGAATTCGGAGAGATTGAATATTAAAAGTTTGAAAGATTTTGATGTTCATGTTCATTTACCAGCTGGTTAGTTGGTTATTTATTCAACAATTTTTGAGCAGCAGCTTATAATAAATATCCTATTTTCTAGGAAGTATAAATAAAGATGGTCCATCGGCTGGAACTGGTCTTGCTTGCTCACTCGTCAGTCTGGCAATGGATGTTCCGATTCGAAGTGATGCTGCAATCACCGGCGAAATATCTTTAACTGGACATGTTTTGCCGATTGGTGGAGTTAAAGAAAAAGTATTGGCTGCACAACGAGATGGGCTTCGTCGAGTTGTTTTGCCTCGATCGAATTATGAAGAAGTTGAAAAGTTGGACAGCGATTTGAAAAATGAGATTGAAATTGTATTAGTTGATACGATTGAGGAAGCGATTGATGCGATGATAAGGAAAAGTCCAGTTTTGGCGAAATTGTAGAAATTTTTGATTGTAAATATAAATAAATATTTTTTCGAAAAAAAAACTGGACAAGGCTTAGAAAACACAGCAAATTTTTTTCTACGTGACCTCAAATAAAAAAATCATTGCAGAATGTGTTTTTCACGCGGCACACACATCTGGGCGGAGCCTAATAAAATCCTGTTTTTACTCGTTTTTTGAGGATTTGAACCCGAATTTCAGGGAAAAGTTGATTTTTCACTATCAGAATTGAGCAAAGAAGGGTTGAGGGAGGTCCGGAAGACAGATAATTGCTTATTAATCTTCTAATTCCGCTCAAAATGACGTTTCTCCATATTTTTCTCGATTTTCCCAGGAAAGACAATAAACTTTTGATTCAAAAAACTATTACTACTTGAAAAATTATCAACTACTTCTAAAAATGTAGTTTGAGCATGTTTCCTTCGGTTTCGGCTTCAAAAACACATTTTTTGTGAAAAAAAACACAAAAAAAGACATTTTTTTGCGAAAATACTGTAGCGACACGTGAAATTGTGCAATGAGAAAATGCGTAGTGAAAAATTTGCTGTGGAAAATCATTTTTCTGCTAACAGAAATTCATAATGAGGTAATTAACATCACGGATAATCCGATTATTTTTTCAAAAACACAAGAAATCAATAAATTTATTTGACAGAATTTGAAAAAATAAAAAAAATTATTTACATGTTAGTTGAATTGCCTTTTGGGTGCATCGAAGAGTTGCTGGATGTCTCTTGGCTTCTGAAATCCATATTTTCACATCAGAAATCCATCAAATAAATATACAAAACTCACATTTTGCTTTGCCAACCAAGATTTGGTTGGTCTTGCGAATCTCGGCGTTTGCGGCACGGTGGGCGCTCTCGGGACCAAGTTTGACGTAGGTTTCGCGATTTTCGGCTTGGTAATCCTTTTTGGCGTTGGTGGGAGAGCCTTGATTTGCTCAATCGATTCATCCTCGCTGTCGTAGAAAACACGGAATTTGCCCTTCTGAAAATTAAAATCAAAAATGATTTACATATATTTTGGTTATAAAAACTCACGGTAACTGGGGTGGATGTGAAGAATGCTCCAGATTTCGGTGTGGATGGTCCTTGTGAAGTCATCATTTTATGAGTTGAGTCGGGCACGAGGGAAAGAACACGAGGAAGAATGAGACGAAATTTTTCTCGCGAGAAATGAAATAAAAGAAAAACGAAATTTTTCGCTGGCGGCGGCACACATCGTGGCGAGACCTGCACACAAAACAGCATTGTGCGCCTAGAAGTACAGTAATATTTTAAAAAATATTTAGGTTTTTTTTTTCCTGCATTTTTTCTTACTACGCACTCTCACGAGGAAAAACAAATACAACAAACCAAAACAATACAACGATTCCGCTTGCCCGCTGTTTAGCGCAACACGAGATTTTTTTCATTTTTCGTTTTTTTCGCTGGGTTTTCATGTTTCTGGGGAAAATCAGTGGATTTCAATCAAATTTTTTGATTTTCAGCTTGAAATATTGATGGACGAAAACTTGAAGAATTTCGGATGTCTCAAGGATTTTGAAGCGATTGGTGAGTTTTTTGGGGAGGGATTTCGGAAAAATTGATAAAAAATTCTGTAAAATTTGGAAAGTTTATGAAAATTATGAGAAAAATCTTTAAAAATTGAAAAAAGTTAGGCTAACTCATCAAAATCTAGGCCCAAAAATCTTTTTTTTACAATTCTTTTTTTTTCCTGCATTTTTTCTTACTATGCACTCCTTTTCATTTCTTTTTAATATACTTCTACAGTACCCTGGAGGTCACAAAATCGTAGTAAACTTATCACTCTTTTGACGTTCACCCGCTGATTTCTGTTCAAAATAAATCTACAGTATCTATATATCTTTCAAATCACTCGTTTTCCACTTAATTTGGGGTATCAGGCGAAAATTATTTTTACAATTCGCCTGTTTTTGTCCCTCGCGGAGAATACTGTAGGTGCGGTCAAAATAAGAAGGAGCGCCACTCGTTTTATTGCTTCTCGACGGGTTCTCATCGCCTTCACATTTATTTTCATTTTTGTTTTTCAATTTTTTTGTGTTGGGAGAGAAAAATGGCTACTGTAACAATAAGAAATCACTTTGAGTTTGGAAAACTTCTGATTGGCTGAACCTAAAAGGGTTCTGAAAATTCTTGTAGAAGACTACCGCGATTTCTAAAGGTTCTAAAGGTTCTGATCAGATTCAAAATTAGATGTCTGAAGTTCTAAACTGAACACAATCTTTTAATTCCTAAATCCCTTTTCCTCCTCCCAGATTTCCTCCCTTTTCATACCCTCACCAATATGTCACCAATAAATTTTGTGTCCAATTAGTTCACACAATGTTTCTGTTTCTATGTTATGTTTTTTCCACGACCACCCATAAAAACTCCCAAAAAACATGTGCGTGTTCGGCTCATCTCTCAGAAGCTGCTCTTCTTTCTTTCCGCGAGCCGCCGCGCGGTTCGCTTTTTTTAGAAGTTGCTCACACATTTTGGAGAGAGGCGTGAGAAATCATTTCGGAATAATGTCATTAATTATTTTTTTTTGTATGGCAAAGAGGTCATAAATTTTTGGAAAATGGTAATTTTTGTGAGCTTTTGAGAGGTGAGAAAGATTACTGTAGTTACAAAGTTTTGAAAAATAATAACATTGCTCAGGATAGAGCTTTTTTCGAAAATTTCAGAACCAGAAGATTGCTCAGGTTATGAAATATAGACTTTTCTGAAAATTTCAGATTCTTGTTTTCTAAACATTTTCAAAAAATCATAGCATTGCTCAGGCTAGAACTTTTTTGAAGATCTCAGGACCAAAAGATAGCTCAGGTAAATGGAAGCAAAGCATTGCTCAGTTTATAGCTTTTAAAAAATTTCAAAATCAAGAGATTGCTCATGTTAAAAATTGTAGATTGCTCTGAAATTTTTTTTTAATTCGTGTTGAAAATCTTCTATGATTTTTTTGTTTCAACAAATTTCAAAGCTTAGATTAGAAAATCTCAGAATTGCTCAGGTTCCCCTCCCGAATATTTAGCGCAAATCGAAAATTGGTGTTTTAGGGCCTTGTGGTTTGGGCTCTGTTTTCGGCCATAAAATCATTCGAGGCAGATGTGTCGGTAAGCAAAAAAGAGACAGGAGAAGGTTAACAATGTTGTGTCAGATTGTCATCTTTATTACTTCTTCTTCTCATTTTGATCGACAACAACATTCGTCTTATTTATTGCGTAATATTTGATACAGTCATCTTATTTGTTTGTCAACCAGAAAGAATCTCAAGAAATTCCAAAAATAAATCAAAATCCGCGATGAGTCACAAACGAAATTCCGCCGATTTTAATTGCAACCCCACACACTTATATATTGACCATCGCGCCTGCGTTCACTCGTCGCCCTTATAGCTCAGTGGTAGAGCGTTGGTCTTGTAAACCAAAGGTCCGTAGTTCAATCCTGCGTGAGGGCATAATTTCATTTTTTTTTTGTAATTTTTATTTTTTCTTGCGTTGCTCATATTTCTCCCTACACACATTTAGACATTTATTCTTCGCGGGACATACATATTTTTCGCTGATAAAAAAGTCGTAAAATTGTTGGAATGAGCCAAGTGTCGGCAAAACATCAAAGGTGCATCAGCAGCTAGATACACATACAACAAGGACGATTGAAAAAAGAAAGAAAAGAAACACAGAGCTCATATCAATTAGAGCACTATTTATCATTGAAGAGCAGCGAAAAATGATGGATTACTTGAGAAAGATATGAGGGTGTACTGTAGATATCAGAGTTGTTATAAGTTCATCATTTTTTATTCTTGAGTTAGGAGTTTCTGACGCTTTTTGAAAATATCAAGAAATGATTTACAGTACCTCCCGAACTCTCTACATTCTTCCAGATTCTTAGAATCAATTATAATGTATCTGAATCTAGAAATTTTCTACAGTACCTTCTGAATTTGCGCTAATCTTTGGTCTTTCCACCTAACCACATTTTTGCCTACCGGAAAACAAAGTGTCATAATCCAATTTGTAAAAAACGAAAAGATAACTCAACCCGAATTGAACTGATAACCAAAATGGAGTCGTTCCTTTCATGTTTTGCCGACTCGCCAAAACTATCATCATAATTTGAATAATCATTCATTTTAATTAATATACACACTACCACTACTAGGTTTTTTTATTTTGAAGTTTTTTTTTGGTGAGTTGCGTGAGTTTTGTAGGCTTTGCAGTTATTCTCGAAATTTTCAGAAATGAATTCTTTAAAGCTGGTTAGATAAGCTAAATCTAGATTTAGGTTTGGAGTACTGTAGGTTGTGGAATTCGGGAATAGAAAAACTTTTGAAAATCAAGGATTCTGAAAAGCTGGTTGAGCTAACTCCAGAATTATAATGTTATGTAGATCATTTTCAAAACTAAAATCTGAAGATTCTGGATTTCTGTTTTGAAGTTCCGTACTACTGTAGATGAGCTAACTTTGTAGTGCTACTATGGAAAATGTTTGAAAAAGCAACATTTTTATGTTTTCCAGCCAAAAAATACATTGAAAATCTGAAATTTTCCAGCTCAAAAAAACCACGATATTCTTCAAAATTTTAGCTTAAATTACAGTTAGAAAACCAGGTTTTCTAGCCAAAAATTGCAGATTATCAGCTCTGAATCGAGCTAAATTTTGAGCTCAAAAAATCCACATTCTTCCCCAATTTTTCGGTTCAAATTACAGTTAGAAAACCAGGTTTTCAGCTCGAGTTTCAGCCCAAATCCATATTCCATTTCTGGAATTTTTCCCCCAAAATTTCAACCATGTTCCCGTACCCAAAACATGTTTAGCTCCCCATTTTCCCCCGATATTTTTATCACAAGTAGGTCAAAAAGCTCATAAATTTCATAACAATAATGATTATAAGTATTATTTGTCCTCCCACTTTTTTTGCCTCTCTACAGTACTCTCTCTCTCTTTTTTCTACCAATTCGTAATCTTGAAATAACATTAACACCGTGTCGTTGTTCTTTCTCTGTGTGTGTATTTTTAATTGCTTTCGAAAAATGAAATGATAAAAGCCAGCCCTTTGGTCGCCACTTTTTTCTAGAAAAAAAAAACTTTAAGAAAAAAGTTTTCGGGGGATTTGTGTTCTTGTTGTTGACAGGTCAAATCGTTTGAAGTTGCATAATCGATCAAACACGTGTTTGTGTGTGTATATTTAAGATTAGATAGAAATGGGATTATCTGATGGATGTGAGCAGCCGCAAAAAGGTGCCGAAATGTATCAACAAACAGGTGTGAACGGGTGCAATTGAGAGCTTTTTGGGAAGATATTTAGGATTAGGTTGGAAAAGTTTGGGCTCTCTGAACTTTTTGAAAATTTGAAAATTTCAGAATCAGGGGGTGTCGCCGTGATCTACTAATTTTGGCGCGCAAATTCTAAAATTCTAAATTTTGTTATCTTGCTCCAAAACCTACTGTCGTTGTTTTTGGCGGGAAAACTTCAAAATTTCAAAAATTGATCTTAGATAGATGAAGATTACAGGCTGGAATTTTTTTCGAACCATTTAGGACCTAGTGAGAAAATTTAGAGTAGAGTCTGAAAATCAAGGCGAATCCGGCACTTTTTTGGCCCAAAAAAGAGAGCGGGCATCGGGAATTGAACCCACCATCTAGAGATTGACAGTAGCCGCCACTGAGCCACAAAATTTTTTGAAGAGCTTGAGATCCTGATTCATTGAAATGCATTTTTTAGAAGCTCAAAATCTGCAATTTCTGAAACCTGTAAATTTTAAAGGTGTCTAAAATCAGAAAGGTTTTGACGTATCTCGAAAATTTTTTAGCCAAAAATCAAGTGATCTCCAGATTCTAAAACTTTTTTCCCCAAATCTTCTCATCCTGTACAGTCAGTACCTCTGACACCAATCAAAAATGATATCATAAACCACCTGCAAGTCCCCCGGAAACCAGCCAAGCCAGCCAGCCAAAAAAAAATAAGATGGAAAAAATACCAGATGTATATGAGGAGAAGGAAAATTATGTTCGAATTTTATAGCCACCACCGCCTCTCTCTTCTTTCTGGAGCTCTTTCATTTCATTTTGTTTTCTTACGGTAACCAACACAAGCAAGCCAGCCAGCCAGGCAACAAATTCGCACACTTCATCGCCCAATTTTATCGTTTCCCAATTTACATATTTTCCCTATGTTGAAGGGAGACTGTAGAATTCATTGATTCAATTTTTTTTCTTTTTCAAAAGTGCTTTACTTCCTTCCTCCACCCTTTTTGACACCATTAAATCATTGTATATAAATGTGTTAAATATGTGCCAGCCCCAACTTCTCTTACACAAGATTTATTGGTGAAAATGCGCGAATAAGAGCTTTTTGTTTGATTTATGATGTTATGTCAAATGGACTTGGGAGTGGGAGAAATGGAGTTCAGGGTGTGGTCGAAAAATTACCTCAGGCTTTTGGATTTTAAATGATCTGGTGTAAATTTAACCAAATTTTTAGATGGGACAATATTTTGATATAAATTCAGGGTCCCACATGTCACTATAATTTCAGATCCCCTAGATTTTTGGATTTCTGATCAACTAGAATTTCCACATTGAATCCTGAGTTTCAGGAAAAATTCTGAAAAAAAAGATCCAGTTTTCAACACGTTTTTCTGTACTCAAAGATGTTCCAGAAAATTCTGATTTCATTTTTGATAATTAGAGTTTTGGAAGAATCAGCCCAGCTCTTCGGAATTTTTTTGTTCCAAAATCTGGCACAATTCTGAAAAAATTTCAAAAATTGAAAATGATCCAATTAATTTTGAATTTTCCCCTTGCTTCCAATTTTTCTACAGTTCATCTTAAAAAAAAGCGTGCTCTCTAGCTCCAAAATGAAAACATTCACACATTCGCCTTTTCTGACAGGTGTTAATTATATGTGACAGGCGATACATCATTTTACCAGCTATACACAAACTTTTGTAGATTTTTTTTGAATATCACCGCCTTCTTTTATTTTTTTTGCTGTGTGATTTTATCTGATCCATGTTTTGTTCTAAGTCGGTTTTTTTTACCGACAAGAGAAAAAGACAACTTTATTATTATTTTTATGAGTTTTTGGTTTGAGATTGACATTGAGTTAACTAAATAACTCCTTGCGCTTGTTTTGTTCGATTACGTAATTTGTGAAGATGTTTTGAATGGTTCTTTTGAACGAAAAATGGGCGGGGAATACAGTAAGCAAAATTTGACAAAACGTTTTTCGCAGTTCATTTTTCTTTTCGAAATTGAATGGGATGAATTTATGAATGACAAGTTAGTTTTGGGAACACTTTAAATTACGGGTTTAATTTTTTCTTTTTGAAATGTGGACAAATCATTTCAGAATTTTCGAAATCCAAATTAAACTGAAAAAAATATTTTGTGGAAGAAACAAGAAAATCGTTTTCCAAAAACAGAATATTAAATTTAAATTTTAAATTTTGTAATTTTCACATCGCTGATCATGATCCCATTTTCTAAAACTCCAAAAATTATTTACTAGTATGAGTTATGGCGTGGCAAATTTTGAGAAACCCAAATTTTACAAGGCTTGTTCAAAAATGATTTTCATGAAAATTTTTTTGATCTTCAGATTCTTAATCCAAAAAAATAGATCATTCAAAAATTTCAGCACTTTTTTCTAAATAAAACTAAAAGCTTTTCGAAAATAATTTTAAAAATTTCAAATTTATATTTCCTGAGTTTATCGAATCCAAATCTTTGAACTTTCATCAAACCTTAGGCAAATTTGAAAACCGGGAAATCATTGAAACCAAAATAAAAAACTAGTCCAAAATTTTTTATAAAAGTATTCCAGCCAAGAAATTTTGGGAGGTTTAAAGTTACGTTAACTTCTTTGATATAATTTTTTAGCTGAAAATTGGCATTGGTAACAATTTGAACTCCAAAAATTTTCATAAAAATAAAAAAATATCTCGGAGTTTTGAGAAGTTCAACAAATTCTTATCTCTTTTTTTGTCTTTTCCATTTTCATTCAATTCATTCCATTTCAACAATTCTTCCTTTTTTTCAAATATAATCTCTAAACTCTCTCAAATCTCCCCACTCTCTCGCCCACACACACTTCATTGGCCCGATTACTGTAGGCGGGCGGCGCTCAAAACTCCGCCCCATTTTCATGTCGACTCCGCTACTTTCTTCTTTCTTTTCTTGTTTGATGACACCATTTTTTATTTTTATTTTTATTTTTATTTTACATTATTATTATTGGGTCGTTTTGGGTGGAAATTTATTTATTTTCTCACGGGCTTTTGGGGCGGGGCTTCTGAAAATTAATCAGTTTTAGTTTCAGACAGGAAGAAGCTGAAAATATTTATCGATTGAAAGAAAAGAGGGGGATGATATCGGTTATGCAGCAAATGATGAACAATAATGCAGCAGCACAAGTTAATTCAGTTCATAAGTTAGTTCAAATCCCAGGTTCCTAAATTCTAGATTCAAAGTTCTATGTATATTTTTCCAGTGCTCAACAACAATCATTTATGAAATCCGTCGATTCTCCACCGATGCATCAACAATCTTCAACATGTTTCTGGCCGCCACCACCGCCATCATCTGCCCAACTTCAAACATCTTCTAACCCATCATCTGGCACGAGTTCATCGAATAATAATAATTTAACAAATACGAGTTCGAATGCGGATGCACAATCAGATAATGGAGGAGGTTCGGAATCAGCGGCAAGTCCGACAATTCCATTAGCAACGAGGTGAGTGAAGGGAGACTTGGGGGAGCCTTTGGGGGGAAAGGTAGACTGAATGGCGTCCGGTAGATTTTTGGAGAAACAATTTTGAATCAAAAATTTTTGAAGTTTTTTTTAGATTATAGAATTTTGTAGAAATGTTAGTTGAAAATGATGCAATAATTTTGAAGGGTAGATCAGAAATTCCAAACTGAAAACTATAAGCTTGAAAATTAAGATTTTTGTGCTAATTAGAATAATCCTGAAGTGTTTCTTGAATTTCATCAGCTAGGGAAAGTTAGAAGTTTCAAAAACAAACTTCGGAAGTGAGGATCAGAAACCCCAAATTTATAAAAAAACATCTGTAAAACCTTCTGACTTCAGTTTTAGCTTCAAAAGTACCTCGGAAATTATTGAATTTATGTGTTGAAATTGAAAAAATCTGGGAATTTGTTAGAAGCCTAGGAAATATAAAATGGAAAATTTTTTGAGATTCAGGAACTTTTTATTTTTTAAACCTTGTTAGGTTTTACATTTTCAGAAACAAAGTTCTGAAGTCAAAAATATTATTTTTGAAATTTAATTCAGTTCTGCTTTAAAACTCCAGGGGAATAGTTCAAGTTCTAATCGAATTTAGTCCAAAAAAATTCAGAAAAATAGATTTTTAGACTGAAATGTTGAGAACAATAAAACGCTAACTGAATTCAAAAAAAATATCCAAAACAAAAATCAGTTTGGAAAAGTAAACATCTAGAAGCTTTTAGTACAAAAATTGACCTGATGTTTGACGCGAAAAAATGCTAGAATGATAAAAACATGACCGTTGATCTGTCTTTTTTCGCAGTTCCGGTATGACAATGCCATCAGCAGCTGGAATGTATCAATTCAACGCAAATCGATTTCCCGGAACAGCGACTAATGGCTTCGAAATGATGGTGAACAATCCAATGTATTCTGATTTCTATCAGAATAGTTTAGCAGCTTCAACTTATACAATGTATGGATATGGTCAACAATATCCATTTCCAGCCAGTTATACAATGCCAAATATTGATAATATAAGTGGTTAGTTTAGTTTTTTGGTTCCCCCAATCAATATTTCACGCTATAAAATAATATGATATGATAATTAGTCCCCTCGATTTACGATTCATTCTATTTTATGACTTTTCGCGGGGGGTCATTCACTAAAGAAAATCGGATTATAATATAATTTTCCCTCTGGTGAAGTAACTCAGTCAGTTTCCCCCAAAAAATATACCACCACAAAAAAAATTGTGTACTGATAGTGATAAAGAAAAAATTTTGGTTGGTTGTGTGTGATTTTTCATACATACATTCAATATCAAAGAGAAATGCCGAAAGGCAAAGGGTACTGTAGGTGACGAAGATAAGGCAGACACCTTACAAACTTTTTTTTTGAATCGAAATTGAATTGGGTACTGTAGATTGATTTATTTATATATTTTTTTGAAAAAATTTGTCTCTGCCATTGAAACAAAAAAAAATGTGTATTATTAATCCGCTCAAAAAAGTCGTAAATTTAGAACTCTACCTACAGTAGTATTTTCCTTTTTTTTTTGTTAAAAAAATTGATTTATTGTTGGAGAAAGATTAGTATAAATTGGAATTAGGTACATCGACACTTTCTTTTTTTTTCTTCCCAAAACAACACCTGGTTACAAATGCACGCATGGTGCTGGTCGTAAAATTGCGTCAAGCAAATAGGAAAAAAAAACAGCTCCGCAGATGGCCAGCAAAATTAACCTTTGAGAAAATTTGGAAACGAGAAAAAACAATTTTGAAAAATATTTACTTCCTCGCTCGTTCATTTTCGGCCGCGACGAGACACACATCTTTCAAAAATCGATGCGCCTTTATATTACACGGTGTTTCGAAATACGTTTCCAGTGTGTTTTGGTGGCTCAAAAGGGGTTTTTCTTCAAAACCCTTGAAACTCCAGTGTTTCCTGAGACTCCATTCTTTGATTTATTCGAAATTCAGTTGATTTATCCTTTTTCCCCTGTAAAAACATCGAAAACCTCGAGAATCCAAAAAAAAAGAAAAAAAAAAGAAAAGAGGTACCGTAGTTTTTGAAAGGCGCACAGATGAAACACACAGGGTCTCGTCGCGACGAACAAATATTTTTCAAAATTACTTGTTTCCGATTTTTCTTCTTTTTTTTGAAACTTTTTTAAGGATGCAACTTTAAAGACACACAATCCACTAGAAATGAACAAAAAATGAGTTTGCTATTCTTTCATAACACCTTTCAAGTAATCGGAATTCATAAAAATCAAGAAAAAATTTTGAGTCTGGCAAAAGTGAAAAAATAAAATAATTGTATTTGAAATCGCTCAGCCGACGGAAATTTGGAAAGTGTGTGCACACAGTGTGTCGCTAGAGCGCACATGCTGGTTTTGTCGTTTGAAAATAAATGCGGGAAATCTGTTTTTTCCAGTGGCTGATGTGTCTTTAACAAAAAAATATTTTCTGCTTACAATTAGTTCAATATTTTTTACCAGAAAATCGATATTTCTATAGAAATTTTTATGGTTTGGGATTTGAAAACATTTCGAAAAGAACATAGAATACTAATTTGCACTAATTCTTAACACTAATTCCTGCTCCAATTGGATCCAAAAATTGTTCTTCTTAAAATAAGTTGAAAGATGATATGCCGACACCTTCTGGGCACCTCCAAAAAATTTTACGATCCATTTTTATGTTCGAAACAGACGAAGAAGAAAAAAAGAGGAGGAGATAGATACACATCTACAGTAACCAGAAAGGACATTTTTTTTTTGAAAATGCGAAGAAAAAGAAAAAGGAAGGAGCAAGCAAACAAATCGATTTGTCATCAAACAAATAACTAGAATAGAATCGTAAAAATATTTGGGGCCATCGATTTTTTTCCAAAAAAATATGAAAAGAAAAAATAAATAAAATATGAGTTCCTCCCGAAAAAAATAATTCCTACTGTAATCCACCACATGTCCAATTAATTAGCCGTCGGCCTCAATTGAAGTCGGATCGGGGCGAGCGAGTTTTTACGATGCCTTTTCCCTCTAGGCACCTGCTCCAGCCAGCAGCTTTCTATTTAATTGGTTGAGCCTCTTTTGAGACTACGGTAGCGCCACAAAGTCTGCTAGAAAATAATAGAAAACAGAATAAAAATGTTCGAATGTTTCAGATGGAAGTCAATTGGAATGGACATCTTCGAGTCATTCGATGCGCAAAAAAAGGAAGCCGTATACAAAAGCGCAAACTTTGGAGTTAGAGAAAGAATTTTTGTATAATACGTATGTTAGTAAACAAAAACGATGGGAATTGGCGAGATGTTTACAATTATCAGAGAGACAGGTTAAAATATGGTTTCAGGTATGTTTTGGGGGGATCAGAACTGGAAGATTATAGGTTTTTTTGGTCCTAAAATTTAACTTGGAACTTTTCAAAGTAGGGATTTTGAGCTAAAGATATTTCAATTTGAATTTCAGGGCTGATTTTCAGCATTGATTCAATTTTCTAGTCACCTTTTTCAGTTGAAACTTAAATTCGCAAATTAATTTTCAAAGATTTGAAATATTATAAGATCTGGAAGCAATCGCGATTTTTGGACCTAGGAAATCTGTTATCAATTTTCAGCCTGAACCTGGTTTCAAGTTTTTTTTAAAATTTTCCAATCCCCAATTTTTAATAACGAATTTTTGAAACGTATTTTTTTCTGCAAAAAAATGGGAACATTTTTCCAGACTTTTACAACTTCTAACTATAATTCCAGTTTGCTTTGGAAAAATTGAATATATTTTTAGAAAAATTTAAAAAATAATTAGAAAGTTTCGAAAAAATTCCGGAGTTTTTTTTTGGATGATTGAAAGTTATCCTAACTTTTTTTCTAACTTCTAAAAATTATCTTCAAAAATTGCATCAAGCTAAAAATCCAACCAAAGCCCAAATAGGCCCAATCTGAAGCCTGAACTCAGCCAAAATATCCCTTTTTCAGAACCGCCGAATGAAAGACAAAAAACAAAAGCAGCGAACATCTGGAGATGGAACTGGACTCATTATGACACCGTGTCTAGATTAGAATTCGAATTGAATTTTTAAAAATCATAATTCACAAAATCCATTCCTTTCATCGTATTTTCCATAGTTTCTTCATATTTTCTCCTGTTGTACAATTAATTGCTCACTCACTAATTAATTAATTAATTAATTAATTAATTAATTAATTACCCAACCAAATTAAGAAGAGTCTTCTACAGGGTTTATCATAGAATGAAACAACAG
The DNA here is from genome assembly GCA_947459285.1 of Caenorhabditis angaria. NCBI lineage: Eukaryota > Metazoa > Nematoda > Chromadorea > Rhabditida > Rhabditidae > Caenorhabditis > Caenorhabditis angaria. Next base: position 8,815,292 of record CANHGI010000003.1, read on the forward strand.
CCCTTTTTACCCTCTCCCCCTTGAAAAATGTTTTTGATCGCATTTAATAATAATTTGTCATACCGGTAATTTTATTGAAATTTACACAAGTTTCAACATATTCTGAAAAATTTTTGCCAACGTTTTTATTTTTTTTTTAATAATTATAATTATGTAACAAGAATTGTTATGATTTGTTTTTGAACCCGAAACAAAATGAATGAATTTTTTATTTCTACATTTACTTTAGGGTATTTACAATTTGCTATTTGTCATTGGCTTCAAATATTTTTCAACGTGTGGAAGACCTTTTTGATTGAGAGGGCTCATTTGAGCCCATTTGATGAGGTTTTCGTAAACATGACCATCACGGCGGCCGAGAACCTGAAATATTTTTTTTTGTGGATTGGTCAGGCGGGCCTAAACATTATAGGCTCAAAATTTCAAGGCCAAATCGCGGCTTATTTAGGCTTGTTTCAAATTTCGGCCCATTAGGCTTTCATATGCTTTTTAGGGGTAAGTTCAACCCAAATTTCACACAAAAAGTTCTGAAATTAATTTCAGGCTTATCTAGACTGAGGGAGACCAAAAATTTGTTCAACCGCTTCTATAGAACTTACAGATCTCAATTCACGATCACAAATATCAAAAGAATCCACAATGGAAACAGCATTTGGTCGAAGTCTTCTCATTGCTTCATAAATCCGATGTCTCAAATCATAAACTCCTTCAGAGCTCAGATATCCATCCAAACTAAGATCCAAAGCCATTTCCGATAATTCATAACACAAGTATAATTCCAAAAGATCATCAAAAACTTTGCGAATTTCTGGCTCCTTTACTTGCTGACATCTCTCAACAAAACCATTTGCGATGAAAAGTTTGGTGTGGGCTCTCGCAGCTTTTGCCATATCAACAGAGCACGAGGTGAATGCAACATCTTTGTTGATTCCGGAAGTTTCGAGGGATTTCATTTGACGATAAGCGTGATGAACTCTTTGTCGAGCAATGTGTTCGAAGTGGCAAATGAGTTCGTTGTCTGAAATATGGCCAGATTTGGGTTTGAAAATTAATTTAGGCTTCAAAATGCCTAATTTTGCACCCGAAGTCTTCGAAACCAGCCTAGTTTTGGGCCCAAAAAGCCTAGTTTTGGACCCGAAGTCGGCTTTATTTTGAACAGCCTATTTTTGTACTGAAAAACCTTAGTTTTGGGCTTCCAAACCAGCCTTTTTGACCCAAAAAGCATAAAAAAGCCTATAAACTCATGATGACCGGCTCAAAATCAATCTACATTTGATCAGCCTAATTTTAGGCCAAATTTCTTCTAGACCTGCCTAACTTCGAACCGGAAATCTCTTGGAAAATCAGCCTAGTCTTGCCCTCAAAAAGCCTAGTTTTGGACTTCCAAACTAGCCTAATTTTAGACCCAAAGTCTTCCAAACCAACCTTTCGAGCTCTTCTCATTTTTCAAATATTGCATCAAAACTCCAAGTTCTTCCGAAGATCCATCAATTTTTGCCATAGCTTTCATTAGATATTTTGCGAGTTGCAAAAGCATCACAATATTTTCACCTTCATAAGTGCAAGCAGCAATTGCGCTGGCTAAAAAAATCGCATTATTTTCTCTACATATTTCCACCTCACAAAAAAAACTAACTGAAAAGTGTTGGCATATAACTAGCATCCGAATATCCGTGTCCACCACAAGCTTGTCTTGCTTGATCAATTGATTGACTCGATTGATTTGTCACAACCGCTTTCAAACCACAGGATAAATTATGGAGGTCAGCTAGAAGTTCGGAATTTCCATGAGCTAGACCTTTGAAACAATTTTCAGTCATGCTACGAACTGTTTCAGCGGCAGTTATGAATGCGATACATCGTGCTAATCCCGGGAGCAATCGATATTGTTGAGTTTGATAATCAATGATTTGAACTTCAGGTTGTCCAGCTTGAATTTCGCCTTGTCGACGAACAGCTGAATATCGAATTGCTATAATTAAAGCCATCGCAAGATATTGTGATTGATGATAAATCATTTCAGATCTCATATAAAGCATGGTTGTATAACCAACTTTTGGGTGAGATGGAGCTGTATAAACACCATTTTTTGATACTTTACTATGCTTCATTAACATATTTCGACGTGGAATTCGATAGTTATCAAAACCAAGGAATCCATTATCCACACAATTAATCCCCATTTTTGTTCCGATGTCACCAACACGAACTCCAGGAATCGGAAGATATGTTTGAGTATTTCGAATTGGCATGAAAAATGGGTGAGGTCCATAATTCTTATTATCGATTATCAAATTGGCGACAAGAATCACATGAGTACAACAACTTCCAAGACCGCCTGGCCACCATTTGTTGGCGGTTGTTGTTGGTGTGTGGATTATGAATTGATCTGTTGATGGATCGAATGTTGCCGTGGTTTCGATGGCCGACAAATTTGTTCCTGGAAAAAATAAACACGTGGATTTTGTTGCCTCCTGAAAATACCACGTGGTTTTCTAGCATTTTGAAAACTTCACGTAGATATTATAGCTTCTTGAAAATCCCACGTTAATTTTCTGGGCTCCTGAAAATGACACGTGGATTTTCTAGCTTCTGAGATACTGTATTTTCGACAAAATACTGTAGAAACCAAAGAGTTATGTGAGGATCAAGATGAGCTTTGGGTTACTGTAGTTTTGAGCTACCAATTTTTGGAACCCCTGGGTTACTGTAAATTTCTAGAATCCAAAAATGATTCAGAAAAAGTACCTGTATTTTTGATCTTCGAAATTTTTCAGAATCTCAGAATAAGAATCCTGGGTTACTGTGGATTCCCAGAATCGAAAAAGGTCCTCCGGATTACTGTAATTTTGATCTACGCCTAAAATTAGCAGGACATCTATAAACGTGTCAATTTATAACTTTTTTTTCTTGCAACACCCATCTTTCTACGTCATAATTCCAAGACAAATTCAACAAATTCGCAACCTTATCAGTTGAAAAATTCGGGCAAAGTTTTCTCTCGTGTTTCAAAAGTTTCAAGAGCTGATAAATTTTCCATGACACAAAAAAAAACTCACCATGTCCAAGTTCAGTTTGAGCATAAGTTCCAATAATCTTCCCCTGAATCGCATCCATCAACCACAATTCAATTTGCTCTTCATCCGCTTGATTTTGAATGGTTGGAACAAACATCAAACTATGAATAGCTAAGGGAAACCCTTCGATTCCAATAACATCACGGAGTACTGTGATCATTTCAAAGTTACTTGTAACATCAGCAATTTCGGGAAGAATTTCCATCATATTTTTGGTTAATTTACTAACATCTTCAATTCTTTCAATTCGAGTTCGATGAGCTGATGGAATTACTTCGAAAAGATGTCCTCGTTTTGTGATTTCATCTCGAAGTTCACGAACGCGCGCCAGTTTTTCTGGTCCACCTCGGAGTTCTGAAGCCATCAAATCTGTGTCGAAAGTTCTAAATAAAATGTTGGATATTAATTCGAGAAACTAGAAGTTTATAGAACTTACGATTTGAATCGTTCATTTGTCAAATCTTGATTATCTCCATCACGAATTAATTTATTCAATGGCATTTTTGTCGAGAGCAAGAGAGCACTTTTTGCTTCACAACGAAAAATGAATAAATCATATTCTTATCACCTTTTTGTAGCGAGGAAAACCCGGAGTTGTTCTTCTTTATCTTTTGATGTTTGAGTGAATGAACAGGAATGAAATGAACAATTCAATGTTGCCAACAAGTTTGTAGTCGGAGAAACACAGTTTGCAAAAAAAAGTTGCAAATTTGAAGAGAAACAGAGAAAAACACAAAAATTTTTCGCGCTGCAATACTAGTCAAAAATTTATTCATTTTCCATATTTTTTAAAACTTTTTCTTACGGTTTTTCTTCTCGAATTCCGTATTTGTGATCTATTTTTAGGCGCGACAAGCAGAAAAAGTGAAAATCGGCAAATATTATGGGTGGAATTGTGGAGCTTCGTAGTTCAGTCTTTCCTCTGAATCTGAAAAATATCAATATGCTTGTGCTTTACTGATATTTCTAATACCATTTCAATTTTTGAAAAAAAAATTACTGTAGATCTATTTTGATTCATAACTGCCTTCAAAAACATCACCATGTTTATTTCATTGTTTTTTCAACATCATATTTTTAATTTTCTGTATTTTTCCCACGCCAAATATGTCTCTATCTTTCTACAGCACAACAAAAACTTTTTGCTAGCATTTTCCTTTTTTGTGCGTCAAATAAAATGCGTTGTGTGCAGTGCAATGTGCAAACACCGTCCAAGCCGATAGCCACGTTTGCATAGCATTTTTAGTGTTTTTGTTGCTCAAAAAGCAATTTTCAACGATGTTTGTATTTCAGAATGTCGTTCTATTCACAAAGTGGATCACAAGCTGCAGGTACAAGTCATAGACGAACTTGGGATGAGGTAATTTTGACTGTAAAATTGAAAAAAAAACGTATGAATTTCCTATTTTCAGAAAGAATATTCATTAAAAGCGCATCAACGAGCTCTCGATGAGAAAGAAGCTGAAGATATTCGAACCGGCAAGAAAAAACCGGATTTGCCGAAAGTTAAGAGAGAAATGCTTCAAGCTAGAGATTATAAAGTTGATTTGGATTCGAAAGTTGGAAAATCAGTTGTAATCACAAAAGCGACACCATCCGCAGAAACTGGTGGATTTTATTGTGATGTTTGTGATTGTACAGTGAAAGATTCGATCAATTTCATTGATCATATTAATGGTAAAAACCATCAGCGAAATATGGGAATGTCGATGAAAACAAAGAAAAGCACATTAGATGATGTTAAAGATCGATTCAGATTGTTAAAAGAGAAAAGTTAGTTTCTTCTTATATGAATATCTCAAACTATAATCTATTTACCTTCAGAAGAACGTGAGAAACGTGAACAACAAGTCGAACAACTTCTTGAAGATGTGCAAGAAGAAGAATCTCGAATGGCTGATTATAAAAAAGAGAAGAAAACTGTAGAAATCAATCGCAAACGGAAACGAGAACCTAAAAAAGAAGAACCTGAAGAAGAGGAAGAAGATGATGGATTGGATCCTGAAATGCGAGCAATGATGGGTTTCAGTGGATTTTCGACTAGTAAACGATAATACTTTTTAATATTGAATATAATATAATAAAAATCAGGATCTCTTTTTTTCTTTTTTGGCTGTTGTTTTTTAACCTATCAATCAGTTAATCGAACTGTATTATATTTAATTTCCCTGAAACTTTTTCGCTAATCAATTTTGTTCAGAATGGAGGTTAAAATTTGCCTGCTGGTAGCCGTTTTTGGCATCTTCAGCATTTCGGCTCAAGTCCAAACGATCGAAGAGAAAGTGCAAGGATTGGCCGATTTGACAGCAAGATCTCCAATCGTCAAATTCAATCTGGACAAATGGAAGACTTATGTAAGATCTCAACCAAGAAATTATTCGATGGTTGTGATGTTCACCGCATTGTCGTCAAGTGTCAATTGTCCAATTTGCAGGTGTGTTGAATTTTTTATTTCCTAAATACGACGAATATTTTTTAGACCAGCTTACGAGGAATTCTTGATCGCTGCCAACTCCCATCGTTATACCAGCTCAGAATCCGACAAGAAAAAGGTGTATTTCGGAATTGTTGACTACGAAGATGCTCCACAAATTTTCCAACAAATGAATCTCAATACCGCTCCAATTCTCTACCATTTTGGAGCTAAATTGGGAGCCAAAAAGAAGCCGGAACAAATGGATTTCCAAAGACAAGGATTTGATGCTGATGCGATTGGAAAATTTGTCACCGATCAAACCGAAGTTCATGTGAGTTTTTTTTTTGAGAATTCTGTGTTGATAATAATTTATTTTAGATCCGCATCCTACGTCCACCAAATTACACAGCTCCAGTTGTAATTATTCTTCTGGCTGGACTTGTTTTGGGACTTTTGTACTTGAAAAGAAATAGTTTGGATTTCTTGTTCAACAGAACAACTTGGGGAGTTGTTTGTTTGGTGAGTTTAAAAAAATAATATTTTATGATTTATCCTTTTTCTAGGCAATCACATTCATATTCATGTCCGGTCAAATGTGGAATCACATTCGCGGCCCACCATTCATGATCTCCAACCCAAACACAAAAGAAGCCTCATTCATCCATGGCTCAACTCAATTCCAATTAGTTGCTGAAACTTATATCGTTGCTGCTCTTTATTGTGTTATCACAGTCGGATTTATTTGCATCAATGAGGCTGCTGATGTTTCCAACAATGATAAAAACAAGCAAAATAAGTCGAAAGGATTGTTTGCTCAATTCAATTTGCATCCAAACAGTGAGTTTTTCATTTGATGTAGAAGAAAAAAATTATTTATCAATTTTTAGCTCTCGCCATCATTGGACTTGTTGCTATCTGCGTTTTCTTCTCTTTCTTGCTCTCCGTTTTCCGCTCCAAATACCGTGGATATCCATATTCTTTCCTTTTCAGTTAAATATTCCAAATTTATCTGATCCGAGTATGTTTTAGGGGTTTAATAATCAGAAAATCTATTATTATTTTTGATTGGTCCAAAGATGCTTTTTACAAAACTTGTTTTCTCTTCCTAAGAATATTATTTATTTATTTATTGATTGAATGTGATATTTATTCGAAAATAAAGTTTTAATGGAAAATATTTGGGTTTTGTAATTTTTGGCGGTTCTTTCGACCCGCTTTATGATTATTTAAACGTTTTTAAAATTTTTTAAATTTCGAAATTGCGCAGTGGAGCGCATTTGCCACGCTTTTATTTGTTTTCGAAAAATTAAAACTTGAAAAGCTTTCCAATTTATTGGGACTTAGGCTAACTCGATACGTTGGCAACCGAATAAAGCAGCAAGTGCGCTCCAGCGGACAGAAATAATCGATAAATTCAGGGTGAATATGATTTATTCGAAAAGTGACGATGAGGATGAATCGGAGTATCGTTGCGAAATAATTCATAGGCTGAAAGAGGAGAAAAAATATGATGGTAGGACCCAGATTTCTGACTGAAATTCAAAAAAATCATCTGTTTCAGAAGTAGTTGATCATGTTCTGAGTGGATGTGTGAACTGTATAACAGATACATCGAAATTCAAAGGCCAGGAGATGTTGTTTCCAAATGCACCCCCTCCATGGATTGAAATTGAAGAGCAGGAAAAAGAAGATCCAAAAACTTGGAAAAAGTATCAAAAGAAAGCCGAACCTTCTCGAGCTGCAATGACTGCTGAACAAATTGATGAATATCTGGAAAATCTTGAGGGAGGAGATGAGAAAATTGTTTGGGAAATTGTGAAGTTCAAAAGAGTTGATCGAATTGAGGCGTGGAGAATTTTGCGAGGATTTCGAGTGAAGAAAGCGGATCAATCGAAGAAGGAGAAAGAACAGGAAATGAAAGCGGAGAAGAGTAGAAGGGCGGAACAAAGGGAGTTGGAACAACTTAAGAAAGCTGATGAGAAGAGGGAATTGTTGGAGAAGACTGAAACACAGAAAATGCATGAGAAAGAGAAATTGGAAGAAATGAAAGAATTCAACGAGGATGAGGAAGAAGAGGAAGAAATTGAAGTGAAAAAAGAAAAATCAGAAGAAAAACAAGGAGAGAAGAAGAAAGAGAGCACTGTGTTCAATGTAAGAGTTATGAAAAATAGGCCCCCAAAACATCATTTTCAGTCCCAACAAGACCAGCGTCAGAAATTCAAGCCTTGTTTTTAGGTTCGAAAAGATATGCCGTGGTCGCCGAATATGTTTGACATACTTTGCCCGGATCTACGAAGTGTGCTGAACAATGAAGATCAGCGTCGATTATCGGCAATGTGTCAGAATAAAATGAATCGGGGAGAATTTCAGCATGCGGCGAATAAGAGGGAATTTACGGTAAGTTTGGAGAGAATGTTTAATTTATTTTGGTTTTAAAAGAATACTCTCAAGTATCTTTAATTAAAATGAGCAATATTGTATCGAACATTCGTTTAACATGAGCAATGATTTCGAAAAAAACAACATCAAAGCTTAGGAACTCTTTTCCAAAATTATAACCTGAGCAATGCCCTACTTATGAAAATTCTGCAGGTTTTAATGTGAAATATACGTGAAAATTTGCATTTTTGAAAAATTTTGCTCTGAAGATTGGCCTATAGGAAACGTTTAATTTCGGGCTCTAATTTCGGGTTCTGAAGCTGAAAATGTGTAGTTTTTCTTATTCGGGATATTTTTGAGTCATTGGACCCGATTCAAAATTTTCTAAGCCTGCCAAAAATTTCCTAGCTCAACCAGAAACCTGAAATTTTTTGTGGAAAAAACTTGGCCACCTTTAATTTTCGAAAATCCCCACCCAAAATATAACTCACGTTTTTCGAAAGGTCTTCGATCGCAATATTTTGCAAAATTAGAAATGCCCCAAAATGCTTCATGTTTTTTTTTTTGAAAAAAAATTCAGCGTGATCTAGAAAAATTGAGATTATCCAAAAAAAATGTCATATTTCATTCATTTTCAGGATCTCTTCAAATCCGCCTCCGCCGAATATGAAACTCTAGTCGAAGCCGCAAAACAATGGGCCAATTCACAACCAGCTCATCCAATCAATTTTATCGCTTTCCCCAAGTTACTCTCACTGCAAAAATATTTGAATCGATTCAATCTTCGAAAATTGACTGGAAAAGGTTTCGAAATTGGAAATATTTTATTCACAATTGAAACAAATCAGGAAGTTGAGATGACTGTTACATCGGAGAAAAATTCGGAGATTCCAAGTGTTGTTGAAGTTTTGCACGAAGGCATTTCAGATACTTTGATGGTAAGTTTTCCCGGATTACATTGATATAGACATTTAAACAGAAATTGTTTTAAGATCCCTGAAATCACAAAGAGATGTGAACTCGTTCCGGAATTATTCAATATACAACCAAAAGAGAAATTGAGAATCGAACAAGATCCGAATATTCGCGCATATTTCAAATCAAATCCAACAATTAGTGTTGCAATGGATGCGACTACAGTATGCCATTTGATGAAAACAAATTGGGAATCGAAGAATTATGGAATGGCTTGTGAGATTGTTGTTGAAAATATTGATGGGAAAACGTGTGTGTTTTTTGCGAAACCAAAAGTCACGGCTAATGTAAGTTTTTATGGACTGATATATGTTTTTGTACAGTTGTTTACGCTGAGAACCATCCAGGGGCCGAATTCATAAAAGTGGTAGTTTTTCTGCAGAATTCTCTAAAGAGCACAAAAATAAGCCAAAAATCTAGAATTTTCTGAAGATCGCGTTTTTGAGAACCCATTATTAGAGATGATTAGAGATGATTTTATCGAAAAATGAATACATGATCCAAATTTTTTCAAAAAAAAATTTGAGGCTCAGGATTCCACATTTGAAATTTTTGCTTTTGGTAAATCGTCCCTCCTGAACATCTTCCTGTAATCGTTTTTGATAAAATCTTCTCTAACATGAGTTAACGGGATTTTCGGAAAATTTTCGATTTTTTGGCTCATTTTCGTGCTCTTCAGAGAGTCGCCAGCAAAAACTGAAAACAGTATCTTTTTCAGCATGAAAAACTGTACAAAAATATATATGTCTCATTGGAAATATCAAGGTTTATTTGATTTTGAGCACGTTCCGGTCATTTTTAGTTATGAAATTTAAAAAATAATTGATTGAAATTTATCAGTGAAAACTCGAACATGGCCTCAAGGATCTGCCAAAACTTCTAACATCTAATTTTGCAGATAAGCCGAGCGAGTATCCAAAGAAAATACATCAAAACAGTGATTCGAAATCAATTTGTGAACATTTGCGAGAAAAATGCGAAACTTGATGTTCAGCATATTTTGGAGCTGGAAAAACGTGGAGAGCAAAAGTAGGTTTGAAAATTTCTGTTTTAAATTTTTAAGATTTTAAATTTTTTCACTGTTTCAAAAAAAGTTAAATCACAACAAATTTGCCCTGAATTTGTTCAATAATACGATAAATCGAAAATGTTTGAAAAATTTCGGAAATTTAAAATTTGATTTTTTTTTAAATTTTCAACTGTTCCATGGATTTTTGATTCTCCCTCCCCAAATAAAAGTTTTAATTTCAGAGAAGAATTTGAGCGTGTTCATATGTCATCATCTCATCCATCAACAATTTCATCTGCTTCAGCTTCAACTTCTTCTTCCGATCTTCTCGACTCAATTTTTGCGGATGTTAAGAAAATGGATCAACGAAGCTCCAAAGATATCGGAAAACAGAGGAAAATAATTGAAACTGGATATAATTATTCGATTGTCAAATTCGGTTCTGCTGAAATATTAGTTCGATCAAAGCCAGCATTTCAAATCGCTTATTCATATGATTCTGCGCAGAAAAAAGGAATTCAGCAATTATTAGAGAATCGGAAAAATGTAACATTTGAGCCGAGAATTGAATATTTACCAAATGGTGGAGCTATGGAACTTGGACCGGAAGAATGGGTTTGGAATTATATGAAAAAGTTGTTGAAAAAGTCAGATGCTCATGTTTTGTTCAGAACACATTACAAGTAAGTTTGTATATTTTTTTTGGAAAATAAAATTGAAAAATGATTTTTCAGAGGTGATTGTGTTCTTCAACTCGATGCGCTGACAATGGAAAGTAGTAATGTTTCATCGAGACCACAAGGAGCACTTGAATTGTAAGGGTTTTCAGGGGAGGAGGTTCTGGCAAGAAAAATGGCCAGAGATTTTGGGAAAATAAAATTAAAACATGGATTTGAAAACATCAAAAATTCAAAATTTTCTCAACGAAAATAGGGAGAATCAGAAAAAAGCAAGCCTTCTGAAAATGCCACGTGGATTTTTCTAGCCATCTGAAAATTACACGTGGATTTTCTAACGAGCTGAAAATTCCACGTGAATTTTATCTCTTCTGAAAAAATATTCTAAAGTTACAGAACTGAAAATTGATATTTATATTCAAAAACATTCGATATTCAGAATTTTTTTCAAAAAATCAAATTTTAGACAAATTGTTGGATATCCTGAAAACCATTCAAATCAACCCAGAAATAATGTATTTTTGATCTAATTACAGAAAACATTTTGAAAATTTTTAGGTTTAGAGATTTTGTATTTTATTTATTTTATTTTATTTATTCAATACGTTGTGGGACAACGTGACGACAAGTACAATAATAATAATAATACATGAAAAAGAAATAAAAGAAAGACAGGGCTTACGAGTTATAACCCGGGGGTTGAGAATGCGCTGGTATTTATACTGAATCCGGTTAATTATTTGGTGAATCTGAAATTTGTGAAGAGCAAGTGCGATTAGTGAAGAAGTTTTTGCGAATATTTGTTTTTGGGACTTTGTAATGATATCTGATTTTACTACGAGTTTTAGAATCCGCTTCTACGGTGAAGAGTTTACCATAAACCAGATCAATTTTATTTGTATTAAGTTTATGTAAGAATATCTTGTCAATTTTCATTCTACGATTTTCAAGACTCATAAGACCAAACTCAGTATTTCTAGTTTCACTAAATTTGTAATCCTTCTCATCTGATCTAATAAATCTCCCTTTAATTCTAAAAAATAATTTTCTAGTGAAGTTGTTTTGGGCACTTTCTATAATTTGTTTCAATTTTTTCGTAGACGGCGATGTTACTACTGTTCCATATTCTAATAAAGGTCTTACGAAAGTTTTATACAAATTAATCATAAACTTGATATTATTGCTTTCAAAAGTCTTAAAAATTTGATACGTCATATAATTGGCCTTAGAAACAGATTTTTTCCAATGTTCCTCAAAATCCAAAATTTCTTCCAAATTTCGTGGTTTACGTTCTGGTTCTCTGAAAATGTCCAAATTTTTTCAAATTGTATTTTCAATTTCTAAACTTACTTGTCGTATTTTTAATAAGACCACTGGGAAATTTCACACAGTTGAGCAGGTTCAATTTACAGCGTGGCCAGATTATGGTACATCATCTTTTGTGAAATAATTACCCTTAAGGGTATTATTTGAAACGTATTGTGAAATGGCATTTTCAACCCAAATTGCACACGATGTTTTTTCTTGTCATTTCCGAGAGACACAGATTTTTATAAATTAGTTAAAATTCACCATTTTTTCTAGATTATCCAAAAAAACAATGATGATGGAAAAGCTTATCTCAAAAATCGTTGGACTTGACGAAGGCATTTTCTTGGCTTATCAAGAACAACAACAAGATTTGAGAATTGTTCCAAGCAATGATTCAAAAGCTGCAGTTCCCTCGAATTATTTGAATTTAAACAAGGACTGCATCAAATCGGATGATTGTGATACACATTTTTTCAATGGATTTGCACCGTGTATTATGTTGCAATGGCAAATTGTACAAGGAAGAGCACCAAGATTGTTAATGGCTGCTGATTCGGAAATTGTTAAGAAAGTGAGTGGGATGAATTGGAATACAATAATAAATATTGATTGTTTTTCAGCTGCCAAATGATAAATCGCGTGAAAAAATAATGAAAAAACAGCAGAATCAACAGAAGAATAAACGAAAATTCAACAAGAAAATGCAGAATTCGAAAAAACGGCGACTAGGTAAATTTTTTTTGGGGGGTTAAACATATTTCAATGTTTTCAAACTAGACTATAGTTTGGTTAGTTTTCGATAGAATTTTAATAATAATTTTGCTGGCGCCAAAAGCCGTATTTTTCAAAATCTAAAGCAAAATTCTAAATTTATGTCGCCAAAAAGTATATTCTTCAAAATTCAATAAAATTTCCCAGATTTATAGTCAAACTAGAGTCCGGTTTCGAGAATTTTTCAAATGTTTGTCAAACTAGACTATAGTTTGGTTATTTTTTTAATCAAAATTTTTGGAGCGAAGTATAAAAATTTTTTTTTACATTAGAAAATCAATTTGCCACGTGGCATAATTTTCAAAAAAACGGCTTTCGGAATTCTAGTAACTACAGTCTAGTTTGACAACACAATTGTCTAACCGCGTTCAAAAATCATATTTTTCAATTTTTCAGATCTTGACGATCCAAATACAAGTTCTGAACAACCACAAGAATATCAGCCAAGAACGAAAAAATGGAAAAGAAAGAAATAAAATAGCATATTTACATTTTTTAATTTTTAAACCGGTTTCTTATTTATTTTTTCTCAAAAATCATAAAAGTAATAAAACAAACCCAAGCATGTGCAATATAAGGATCAAATTCAAAAATTAGGCAAATTCTCATTGCTCACGTTGATTTTGTGCTCCTGCTCCAACTCCAAAACTATGACGACTACTGTATTTAGAAAATCCGCTCCATCGTACACATTTTCTGAGCTCCCGCCATTTTCTGAGACAAAGGTGAAGAAATGGTCACCCTGGCACAAATTTACTCCAGGTGAACACGCAATTATTCTGAGCTAAATGGGAAAACAGGGAAGCAAAGGAAAAAAGATCAGCGTCATTTTTGGTATTATAATTAGTTGGGATTGTCAAAATCTATCAAAAAATGTGCACTGCTTCAAATTTCAGATAAACACTGTTTTGAAAAAAATATAGTTTTTTCTACGTTGTCTTAAGTTTTACCATAGAAAATTTCTGGAATTTCAGACTTCAAAGATTAATGGAAACTCTTCTGGTTTCAGTAAGTTGTAATAAATATTACTGTCAGTTAATATATATAATTTTTTAGAATAATGCTATGGAAATCGATGCTCTCAATCGAGCTATAATATATATACTTCGGCAAACGTAAGACAACTTTTATAATTAATTTCTAGCCTAATTTAAAATAAGTTTGATTTCTCAATACAACTCATAAACTTGATATTTTTCGAATTTAGAAGAGATTGTATGCGCAGACCTATCCGAATATCAGTTTACGATATATTATTGCATGGAATTGGAGATATTCATATTGTTTTGACGAATTCTCAAGGTAAGCATAAACTACTCTTTTTCTGAGTTTTAATAAGTTTTTTTTGCAGTGCGCGGGAATCTTGACGAACGTCTTCGCACACCAGTTGTAACTCATGTATGTTTCTTTTTTCCACATTTTTTTCGAGTCTCGAATCAAGATTATTTAGAACTCTTCATGGAACTCGCTTTATGTCAAACTCCAAAATCTAACCACTTGTGCCTGTATTCTTGCTGATTCAATTCATTCGGGTATTTTTATTATCATCATTTTTTACATAGATAAAAATTTTACAGACCCTGAAGCGACATCTGCTGAATTGACTGCATCGGATCGAATAAAATTCGCCCAGCGAATAATGTTTTCAAAAATTTCACTCGCGAGAGAATTAATGGATTTTTGTTACTGAAATTGATTATTGATTTTCAAACCGGTTTCTCATTTATTTTGCTCAAAATGTAAAATAATAAAAGTACTAAAATAAATCCAAGTATGTGCAATATAAGTCTGAAATGTCGAAAAAAAGCATTTCCAGTTCCACTTCTTGATCTTTCGCCTTCTGGCTGATTTTGTGCTCCAGCTCCAACTCCAAAACGATGACGACTACTGTATTTAGAAAATCCGCTCCATCGTACACATTTTTTGAGTCCCGCCATTTTCTGAGCGAACGTGAAGAAATGGTCACCGTGGCACAAATTCACTCCAGGTGAACACGCAATTACTCTGAGCTAAATGGGAAAACAGGGAAGCAAAGGAAAAAAGGTCAGAGCGTCATTTTTGGTATTATAATTAGTTGGGATTGCCAACATCTATCAAAAAATGTGCCCGTGAATTCTCAATTTATTTTCCTTTATCTGGAGTTTGTAAAATTAAACATCGAATATCTTTACAGATTAAAATTCAATGGAAACTCCTCTGATTTCCGTAAGTTGAAATAATAATAATATTGATTAATTGCAAAAAAATTCATATTTTTAATAATAATAATAATATTATATTTTAGGATAATGCTAAAGAAATCGATGCTCTTAATAGCGCTGTAATAGGTCTGATTCGGCAAACGTAAGATAATTTGTATCATTAATTTTTACCAAGTTATACAACTCATTAAACCTTTTACCAATTTAGATATGGTTATATGACCAGATCTGACCGACTATTAGTTTACGATATCTTATTGAATGGAATTCGAGATATTCATTTTGTTTTGACGAATTTTCAAGGTAAGGATAAACTTCTCTTTTTCTGAGTTTTAAGAAATGTTTTTTTAGTGCGCGGGAATCTTGACGAACGTCTTCACACACCAGATGTAACTCAGGTATGTTTCTTTTTTCGAGTCTCGAATCAAGAGTTCATACATAATTATTTAGAACTCTTCATGGCGTCCGTTTTTTCGCAGACTCCAAAATCTAGCCACTTGTGCCTGTATTCTTGCTGATTCAGTTCATTCGGGTATTTTTATTATCATCATTTTTTATGGGCCCATGCAGAATAATATTTTGTAATAAAAACAGTTTTTTCTGCATAGGAAAAATATGTTTTTTTTTATTACAAAATATTATTCTGCATAGGCCCATTACAGTCTTTTACATAGATCAGAATTTTACAGACCCGGAAGAGGAATCTGTTGAATTGACTGCATTGTATCGAGTAAAATTCGTCCTGCGTTTAATGCTTTCAAAAGTTTCACTCGTGAGAGAATTATTGGATTTTTGTTATGATTTTTAACTTGCAAAATCAACTTTCTGAATTTCTAAACCGATTTCTCATTTATTTTTCTCGAAAAATCAATAATAAAAGTAATAAAAAACAAACCCAAGTGCGTGCAATATAAGTCTCAAATTCAAAAATTATGCGAATTCTCATTGCTCATGTTCTTTGGAAGCATTTCCAGTTCCACTTCTCGATCTTTCACCTTCTGGCTGATTTTGTGCTCCAGCTCCGCCACCAAAACGATGACGACTACTGTATTTTCTAGTGAGTGTTCTGATATGCGTGTAGGATGGTGTGGTTTTGAATTTCTTCAAGCACACAAAACTTGTTGTGATGATGTTTCCAGCCGCAATTATGCCGAGGAGCACTGCGAGAGCCCAAACCTGGAAATTTCAGATTTTTTTTGAAAATACTGAAAATGTTTTGAAAAACTTCCTAGCTATTCCTAAGGTCACAAAAATTGTTAATTTTTTCACTTAAGACTTACATGTTCCAAATGACTCTGAAACTTTGAAATATAAAATTTTTCCGCGAGCTTTCCGCGCGGGTTACTATGACGTGGATTTTTTTCAACAAAAAAACCCCACAAACCTGCCACAATCCTTCGCATTTTTCCTCCGAAATCCAGCCGAATAATTTGAAAGATAGCACAAGTTGGAAAATCTAAAAATGAGAAAAAAAATGATTTTTTTCAAAAATTTTCCAAAAACTCACATATCCACTCATCAAAAATGGAAGAAGGAAGGTGAGTCCTTTGAATTGCCACGATGTGAAACCTTCAACTGTGATGTCCATTTGATGGCCTTGGCCGAGGGCATGAAGACGGCGAAGGCAGCCAGATTGGTATTGATTCTGAAAGAATTGAGCTGGAAATTATTATTGGGGAAACGGGAGGGGCTTGAAAATTAGGCTGGAAATGTGAAAAATTATTTTTCATTTTTTAAACTTAGCCTTAGGCTAAACCATTACCTTAGGCTTAGACAAACCTTTGACTTAGGCTAAATCACAGGCTTCAGGAGATTAATTTTTATAAACTATGTATACTTTCGACAGAAAAATCAAAGAAAATATAATTTTCAACATTTTCAGAATTTAAATTTTGTTGTTCATAAAGTTTCCAGAATTTTTTTCAAGCTGAAAAATCCCAATTTAATTATGATTCGAAAGTTAATTCAGATTCTCATTTTCAGCCATAAAAATATTCTAGTTAAAGAAATCTGAAATTTGAAGTCACTTTGAATTTGTGATTTCTAGGTTACAGAAAAGAATATCAAAAATTCCAAAATAAAAAATCTCTTATGAAAATTTTGAAACGCATTTTTCCGGTGATTTTGTTTGGCACTTTTCGAGCTAAAGAAATTCCAGGGTTACTGTAATTTCTAGATGTTTTAGTGATAAAGAACTCAGGCTCATTTTCAGCCATAAAAATGAGCTGGCTGAAGAAATTTTGGGTTACTGTAGATTTTTGAGGAAAGAGTGAATAAGTTATCAAAAATTCCAAAATAAAAAATCTCTTATGAAAAATTTGAAACGCATTTTTCCGGTGCTTTTCTTTGACACTTTTCGAGCTAAAGAAATTCCAGGGTTACTGTAATTTCTAGATTTTTATTAACAAAGAATTCAGGCTCAAAAGTTCCCAGAGCTAGATTTTTGAAGAGACTTTGAAATTCAGATTCTCATTTTCAGCTATGAAAATATTCTAGCTAAAGTTTTTACTAGTTTTGTTAAATATAACCTTTTTAATTTAAAAAATTAGTTTTTTTTTCAAATTTCCCCAATTTTCCGATTCAAATAATCAAACCTGTGCCAATTGAACCAAACTGATATAAACCACAAAACACATGAACAATGGTCGAAATTCTTGATAACATTGTCCATCTTTCCACGTCAAAACCATTCCAGGAACAGCGCATGATAAATAATGATGGGTTAACCACCATCCTTTGATTTTCGACCCATTTACACGTAAAACCGACTCGCGAATTGTTAATGTACAATAATACCAGACCATCAGAAAACACAGAATCGAATCCAACACTCGAAATGGCCATAAATATGAGATTGATGTCAAAACTGTGATGAGAATTGTGATTCGCCATTTGAATTCTTCATATTCTTGTTTGTATTTGAATCTTTCGGATTTTGTCAGAAGTGATACATTCAAATTTGAACCTGGAATAAACAATAGGTTTTTGATTAAAATTTCGGACTTGCAATCTAGATTTCTCTGAGGAAATATATATTTTCTAGTAGTTTTCAACCCGCTGATCACGATTCTGTTGAAAACACTGCAAATCTGAACTCCTAATATGAGTTATGACGTGGCAAAGTTGGAAAATTGGGATTTTAGGAGGTTATAACTATTTATGGGTCTATGCAGAAAAACGTCGAAAAATTTTATTTTTTTTTGATTATAGACAACGTGAAATTGAGAGTGTACAGACAGAAAATTAGTTTTTTGCATTTTTGTTCGAAAAATCAACCACTTTGTCTGCCCTCTCTCAATTTCACGTTGTCTGTACTCAAAAATAATACACTGTATTTTTTTCTGATTTTTTTAAAATTACAAAATATAACTTTGCCACGTCATAATTCATATTAGGAGTTGAGATTTTTAGTTTTTTTCAACGGAATAGAGTCGAAAACTACTAGAAAACATATATTCCCATTGCGAGTTTGAAAATCTGACCAAGAATTAAATTCAAATAAAATCCATTATTCTGCGCAGGTAATTCAGCTTCCATATCTCTCAATTTGAAATTCGAAACTTCAACTTCTTGCCGGATTTTGTCGATTTTCTCAATCTCTTCCTGACTCAAATCCGACTTATTTTGCGTTCTAAAATTTCGATTTTTTTGAAGAAATATTCGAGAAGAGTTCTCACTTTTTAATCGAATCTCGAAAATTTTTCATAAGATAGCTGTGATGTTTGAGTGCTTTTTGAGCATTTCCTTGAATCGATGTCATTTGTCGCATTTTTTGCACATATTCATCGTGGATTTTCTGGAAGAAATCATAGTCGCAACATTCCTTCAATCCAAATTATTTTCTTTTTAAATTTTTGAAACCTATTTTTCACCTGTTAGGGTAATTTGGGAAATGAACGAAATTAGACAAAAATTTTATTTTAGGAATTTCCTGATTGTGAATCAAATTTCTTAGCTAAAAAATTGTAAAAAAAATTTTGCCACGTGACATTTTGTTCAAAGTGGAATTTTTGGTGCCAAAATTTTGTGAAAAATGTTTTGGCAATTCCCGAATCAAATTTTTTCTTTTTCAAAATTCAGGTAAAAAATAATGTTCAGAAAATGCTGAAAATCAAAAAATCAGGAATCAGGAAATGTTAAAAACAACACAACAATTCAAAATATTTTTCCTGAACCAATTTTTTTGTAAAAAAATGATTTGAATTTTCCCTAAACTTCCGAATTTTAAATTTTGCTTACCTCAATTTTCTGAAAATCCTCTGTAATCGTTTTCCATTCATTTTCCACCTGTTCGCCACTCATCTGAAAATTCTCTCATTCTGCGAAAAAATTTTCCTAGAACTTCTCTATAAATATCTTCAAAATCGTTGAAAACGAGCAAAAAAATCCACAAAAATTAGGGGAGAAAACTGAAAATTTCATACACGTTTGGACAAAAAAAATCGATTAGTTACATAGATAAATTGATAAAATTATGCAATTTCAGCGAAAAAAAAGACGGTTAGTTATTAATTTGATTATTTTGAGATGCAAAATTGGAGATTTTTGAGCATGGAATTTTGATTTTTAAATAGCAGTTTCTCGTTCGAATTTTGGAATTGTGTTGATTGTTGCGGCTATACTTTTAACATCAGCTCCAGATCTAACAGATCTTGAATCAAGCCCGAATTCTAGCGATTTTCGACCAGAAATCAGTCGATGTTCATCGAATTCCTCGTCGTTCTGATTGTGAGAAAAAATATCATTTAAAAAATATGACTTGTGCTAACTTACCATATATTGTTCCCTAGTCCCAGTCATAATCTCAACTTCTGGCGGTAAAAGAAGTCGTCTCGCTTCCGGAATTTGTAGTGGGAATTTTTCAGCGCGATGAATTGCCAATGCCGGTCCCCACGCATCATCCGGATATAATACCTTCCACCATTTCTGGGTCAAATTTCCTTTTGCCGAAATATATTGGAAAATTGCGAAGATTGGGATGAGCAATAGGGGGAAGGCTCCGATGCACCAGCCAGTTACAATTGATAGGTATGGGAATTCATAGTCTCCGTATTTTAGGGTTTTCCAATCGAGCAAAAGGAAACAAAGGATTGACTGAAAAATGAGAAATTAGAAAATGTCAAGGAGCCGCGCCTAGAGATCCAAGCTGTTAAGTAGCCGCGCCTTGAGAGCATCTATGGCAAGTATCTGCTCCTAAAGAGCCTAGTTTTCAAGCAGCCGAGCCTAGAGAACTTAGTTCTCAAGTAGCCGCGTCTAGAGATTCACTCTGGCATGCAGCCGACCCTTGAGAGCTTCTATGATAAGTAACTGAGCCTACAGAGCCTAGTTTTCAAGTAGCCGAGCCTAGAAAACTTAGTTGTTAAGCAGCCGCGCCTAGAGATCCTGGTTTTCAAGTGTCTGCGCCTGAAGAATCTAATTGTCTAGGCTTCACATCTAGACATCTACTCTGACAAGGAGCCGCGCTTAGAGAGCCTAATTTTCAAGTAGCCGACCCTAGAGATTTTATTTCTCAAGCAGCCGAGCCTAGAGAGCCCAGTTTTCAGCCTAGGAAATCATGTCCAAATTAAAAACTCAACAAAATTTCAAGTAATAAAAAAAACACAGAAAAAATATTGAAGATTGAATTGTCTCTTTGATTTTTCTTATCAATCATCTCATTCTTTTCGGGTACATTGAACTGTAGACTACATTCACTTATCATTTCATTTGGATAAATAATTTTTCCGAGAAAAACTCACCAAATAAACAATCGGACAGATGAATTTGAAGAGAATTTTCCAGAAGATATAAAACGGGGGCCAATATCCAACAATCCATTTTGCATTATCCAAAAGGTTATCAACTCCATAAATCTGAAATTGTTCAATTTTTTTTTTGAAAATCAGCCTCTAACTTTACCCAATTAATCGCCATACATTCCAAAAATGCGATAACCACAAGAGGCCAAGTGAGCACAAAATGAGCCATAAGTTCCATCCAATAAAGCCCGCAAGATACACAAAATGGAATGCTGAGAAGGATGAAAATTGTGCAGACAGTTGTTAGAACGTGGCGGCGATTTCGGCGAAGTCGTTCGGGGAATTCATCGCAGAGCGAGGATACGATTGTTTCGACCTGGAAGATTTTTAGATGTTTAGGAGCCTTCAGCTTAAATTTTATCAGCTTTTCTTATTTTAAATATAATGAGAGCTGAAATTTGATTCAAACTTGAATTTCTAGGATATAACCTTAGCAGCTTTTACTTAGCAATTAAATTCTGTTAGAAATTAGGGTCTGAAGTAGTTTAGGGTCTGAGCACAAGAAGTGCAGAAAAGCTTAGACCTTAACTGACAAAATTTAAATTTTGGATATAAACTTAAAATTGAAAAACTTTAACTTTAACATTAACTTTGTAAGCTTTACTTATCAACTGAAAAATCCGAAATTTTTTTTCAATTTTTTTTAGTAATTTAAAAGTAGGTTAGTTTAAGATCTTGTAAATTCTATATTCAATCCGAAAATATTCTAAAAATCCCTCAACTCACCACAAACATTTGAGTTGCATGAACAATCAATAAAATCATGATGAAATAAAAACCAGCATAAAGTGGAGCAACTGGAACACTGGCTAATGCTTCAGCCAAAAACGCGAATACCAAATGGAATCCATCTGCACAATTCATTTAAAGATAAAAAAATCTACATTAATGAAATACCTTTGATAGGAAAGTTGGGAAGTGGAATACTGAATCGAACTGCGACAAATCCTACAGCTGAAAATGTGAGAAGACATCCGATTATAGACACAAAAACATCGACAAATAGAATTAGTGCAATATCTCTGGAAAATATTAATTAATTATTCGAAAATTAATGAAAATCAACTCACTTATACAAATTATTATGAAATCGATTATAACTCGCAATTGTGAAAAGTCCACCAGAACAACAAGAAACTGAATAAAATGCCTGGACAGCAGCCTCTCCCCAAATTCTCAAATCCTTCAAAACCTCCCATTTTGGTTGGAAAATGAATAGAACTGCTTCCAGGCTTCCATCTAATGTGAGAAGTCTTGCAAGGAGTACTGTAGCGAGGATGGGAGGAAGGATTACGGTCACATAGACAACCTGAAAATGATTGGGTTGAGGGAGAGAGACAGAGAAATTAATTGTGAATTATGTAGAGACAGACCTTTCCACTTGACTTAACATTTTGGAATAAACATAGGAAAACTGCGATCCAGCATGCCAAAACACAGAGTCCCAAATACCAATTCAAACCTCCGACGGTCAATATATCATCTGATAACATCAAGACGGTTTTGCTGGAAAAAAAATCTCTTTTTTCTCACACGGAGAGCTGATTATGATAACGCTGTGAAAAATTGTCGAATTCAACTCCATGATAAGTTATGACGTGGCAAACTTCGAACAATTTGAAAATTTGGGATTCTAGGAGATGAAAAAACTTCAAAAATGATTTTTTTCAAGTTCTAATCTGGGTCGAAACACTGTGCTATCAAATTCGTAACAAATCCGATTTTTCAAATTGTCCAAACTTTGCCACGTCATAACTTATGAGGAAGTTAAGTTCGACAATTTTTGACGATAGGATTGTATCCAGCAGGTCGAAAACTATTAGAAAAATGTTTTCAATGAAAAAAAAACCTACTGAAAATACTCAAGTCCGGGAATTTTCGCATCGATATCTTTGACTACGGTATCATTGAATTCTGGTCTCTGAAATAAATGAAAATATAATTGAAATCAACAGAAAATTAGTGACTTATTTACATCAATCAGACATCTTCCATGCTTCAAAGATCCATTATATTTACTGCATTGAAAATACACTTCATTCACACATTCTTCTCCAGTCCATGAATTATTACAATGCGACCATGGAATCTGAACTTTGAATGAATTGATCAAATAAAACAGTGACCACGCCGAAATAATATTGAAAAATATCGCAAATCCTCCGGAGATTGCAACTTGCGCATAACCAATTCCCTTGAATAATGGCACAACTTTCCAAACACTTATAGCTGCTAGCGATGAAAATTGTCCCAAAACTAATTCGATGAAAAACATTGGCATTGCAGCTAATATTAGCATTATTAAATATGGCACAAGGAAGGCGGCACCGCCATTTTTGAAAACTAAAAATGGAAATTTCCAAAAGCTTCCGACTCCGGCTGTGAATCCAATACAAGCTAATAGATAATCGGATTTACTCGACCAATTTCCACGTATCCGATTTTCATCGCCAACTCCATGAGTTTCTTCGAATGGATATTCTATATCACCATCTCTTGAATATTCGGGTAATTTGGCATCCATCTGTGAGAAAAAACACTGAACTGACTGATTTATATTTAAAGAAAAAACGATTTTTTTAGCCAGATCACATTACATATCTCAAATTACTTACCTGATGGATGAAGGGAGGATACAACGAATAATCAACATTTTTATTGTTACTTGTTTGTTGTTGTACTCGTTCTCCAATACTCGAAGAGACTGACATGGCCAATTAGGCCCTGTGAGGTCCAATTATCTGCAAAAAACTCCAAACGTTTTCGATTTTTTCTTGGTTGCATAAAAAAAGAGATGTGAAGTTGTATCTATTACACTTTTCTTTTTGAGATGTGATGGGAGCATTTGGAGGAAAACATGTGTGACGCAATCATTTTTTTGAAAAGAAAAAAAATCAAAATTTTTGAAGAAAGAATAAAAATAGATTTGGATTGGACATTGAAATTCAGGAAATCAATTCAATTATTTGCCTTCGAGATATCTCAACTTAGAAGAAGATTTTGAAAAAATACAACTTTTCTTAGTTAACTATAGCACTTAACTGAAAATATGCGTGGCAATATTAAAAACATGACTCATTTCTTGACAATCAAAAATGGAAATGAAAACGATCGCACACCCGCTCAAACAATGAAAAAATTAGCAAAATGCTGTTCTCATTGGCGTACCAATTTTCGATAACTTAGAGGTCGTTGTATGAAAAACTGAAAATACCATTAGAATCAGCGTCTCAAGATCTACATTAAACTATGTAACTCATATTTTTAGGGGTCCTGCGAAGAAAGTTACGATTTGCGTCGAGACCACGCGGTTAAATAAATACGTGTCCTTTTAATCTGCAACGTAAATCAATGAAATAGTTGGCGTACCAATTTTTGTTAGGAAAACAGGCGTTAGAGAAAAAATAAAAAATATCACGAGATTCAGCGTGTCGAGAACTACATTAAACCATAAGATTCATAATTCCTAGGAGCCCAGGAAGGCCAGCTTTTCGAGACCCAATAAATTAATAAATGTATGTTCCTTTGAACGAACAAAACATTGTGAATTTTCGAGAGACGCAGAGACGCGGTGTTTGCACACATTTCGATTGCGTACTACAGTAGAAAAACAGTCATTTCTCGTTTCAGCGGGGTGTGGATCGCGTTGGAAAAAAAAAAGAAAAAATAAAAAAGTGACCGAGTCGGATCCTAGGTCACGTTTGTTTGTATTTCTCGCGGACAAAATTTTATTTCCGCATTTTTTTCGAAACAAAAACGCTGCTGAAATGCCGTCCCCTTTTTGGTTTATTTTATATCTAGTACCTTCAAAATCAATCTATTATTTCAGAATGTTTCGAAAACCCGCCGAAGACGATGATTACAGTGCAAGAAAAGTGGTGAAAGCCAAACCAATCGCCGAAAAATATGCAAAAAAGCTTGGAACACAATTTGCGACTGGGAAAGAGTTTGTGACAAGCAGTTCGAAGACGCAAACTCAGTTTTATGGAGAAGTTATGAGGAATGAAGAGAAAAGCGAGGTATTGACAGAGGATGAGAAGAACAAAATATCGGCGAAAATTTTGAAGGCAGAATTGAAAGGAGATAGCGAATTGGTGAAAAAACTGAAAAGGAAGTTGGAAGCTGGTGTGAGTTCTGCAGAAGAGCCTCCAACATCGAAATCTAAGGAGGTTATGTTGATGAGAAGAGATCGAGAAGGAAATATTCTTCCTGCTTCTTCGAAAAAATCCGATCGAGATAGACATGGAGAAGTGAGTTGGAAAGACGATTAATCGATTATTCAGCCAACTGTTTATTCCAGGGATCATCTCGAATGCGTCGCGAATATGAAAAATCTCAAGATTTGGATGATATGATCAAAGAAGAAAAAACTGGAACATCAGCCGATCAATTACGACTTTTTGAAAGATCTCTAGTGGTAAGATCTTAGGTTTCCATTCATAGAAACAATTTTTGTTTTAGAAAAGTTCGAAAATTCGTCGACACGATGATGAAAGTGTTGACGATATTGCTGAAATGCAAAAAGGAAGGAAGAAAACTGATGAGAAGGATGAGAGGAAGCGGGAAAAACAAGCTGTTAAAGGTGAGCATTTTTGAGCGGGAAGGCAAGGGTTATGGTTTCAAGATGAGCCTTTAGAGCTTCTATGGCAAGTAGCCGATGTTAGACAGTCATATTGTCAAGTAACAGCGCCTAGAGAACCTAATTGTCTAGGTGAAACATCTAGAGATTAATTCTGGCAAGCTGTCGAGCCTTGAGAGCTTCCATGGCAAGTAGCCGAGCCTAGAAGACCTAGTTGTCAAGTAGCTGAGCCTAGAGAACATAATTATCTAGGACTTGTATCTAGATTTCCGCTATGACAAGGAGCCACGTCTTGAGAGCAACGGTGTCTCGGCACGCTGCCTTAAGAGCTGTTATGTCAAGTAGGCAATCCTATAAGGCCGTGGTGTCTAGAGAGAACGCCTAGAAAGTCCAATTTTCAAGGATCAGTGCCTATAAAGCCTTGTCTTCAAGTGGTTGCTCCTTGAGAGTCTGATTGACAAGGAGCAGCGCCTATGGAGCCTAGTTTTTAACTAGACGCTCCTAGAGAATTCGATTATCAAGGATTAGCGCCTAGAGAGTATAGGATTTTTCAGAATTCGAAACTTTTTACCCCTCAAATATCCCCCATTCAATATAATCTCCTGTCCTGTCCAATTCGAATTATTGTCTGCATCCAATTTTGTTCAAAAGGTGATAACCTTTTTTGTATTGTGTTGCAAAAAAGCGTCTAAACCCCAAAAATTTCGTCGAAAAACGATATCATATATCTTCTCTCTTTCTCCTACAAAAATCGATTCGCTTACGTAGAAGACATGTTTAGGTGTGGATATGATTAATACATCTTCACTTTATCATTTTTTTTGTCAGATATTTTTAGCCAACAATTGTTTCCTTGTTGTAGTAAATTTGGATCAGTTTAAATGTTTTTTGGAAATTAGATTTTATGATTTTGTTTTTGAAAAATAAAATTCTGGGTGAACATTCTCTGGTAGAATTCATATTCCCATCATTTTTATTATGTGTTTTATCAAAGTTAAGTTTAGATTTGATAAAAATAATCCATCATAAATGGAAGCAAAATGCGGCCTTGTCATTGACCAAATTCCTTCTTTTTTTTATCTTTTTAGATGTTGCTATTTGTAATCTTTAAGCTTCCGTGTTGATAGATAAGTCGCTGAGCCTTGAAAACCTTATTGCCTAAGACCCGCGTCTAGAGATTCACTCTGTCAAGCAGCCAATCCTAGAAATTCTAGTTGTGACGTAGTCGAGTCGATTTTTCCATAGTCATTCCAGAAAATGAATAAAATTTAATATGGTTTTTAATTTTCTAGAAAAACATGTTATTACATTAGTAAATAGGAAAAATCACATAACATGTCTTTTTCGTTTTTCGAGATCATTCGATCAAGAAAAGAGTGTAGTTTGATAAGTACAACAAAATTTTGAGAGATTTAGAGAGATGGACTTGGTTATTTCGCATAGACGCTTTCAAAGCGCAGCTCCTTGCCAGGGGAGATCTCTAGACGCGGGTCCTAGACAACTAGGTTTTCTAGGCGCAACTGCTTGACAGCTAGAGTTTCTAAGCCCGGTTACTTGAAATAGAAGCTCTCAATGCGTAGCTTCTTGCCAGAGTAGATCTCTAGACACGGGTCCTAGACAACTAGGTTGTCTAGGCTCGGCTACTTGACACATAAGGCTTTTATGAGTTAGAAATCCTCTCTAATCTCTAATTTTTTGAATTAAAATGTACATAGACTGCAGTTTTCACTTTTGAAAACCACGTCATAACATTTTTATGAATATTGATTTTGCGGATTTCGATCATTTCCTATAATTCAATTTCCCGACCATTATAACCTAGCTTATCTCAATCGAATTTTTTTTTGATAATTCTACAAATTTAGTTCATCTTCCCTTTTTGTGTTTTGATTTGCCCTTCCGTTTTTTATATGAAAAAAATCGTGTCTTTCTTTTTTCAAATCAATTATTTTCATCAGTTGGTCAAATTTCATTTCTGCAAGTCATTTGAAAACATGAAATAACAACAACATGTTTATTGCATATATTCTTTGATCTACTCAAAAACCGACCGAAATATATTTGACCAGAATAAACATCGGATGGTTTTTTGAGGGTTTGAATGGACAAAAAAAGTCGAACCGATCACTGATAATTGATATCGACAAAAAGAAGACACGCGCGGTTCAAAACATTGTTTGAATGATCAAAAATCTGAACTTTTTTGTCAAGTGAAACCTGAAACCAATGCGCGGCGAATCAATACAGACACAAATTTTTTTTGAAGAAACTAGATAATTAACAATAATTCATATTAGTAAAGTGGTCATTTTTTATGCTGTTCGAGTGGCAGAAAAGAGAAAGTTCTTTGAAATATTCTTCCTGGGTCTCTGCAAGATTTTGTTTGCCAAATATAAAATAATTATGATATGATATTGATGTTCATAGCCATGTGACTTGACTGAAAACTAGATAATATTACAATAAATATTGAATGCTTATCATAACTTGTTGGAGGAATCCTTGAAGACTTTCTGTTTCTTCAGGTGAACTTGTGCAAGCATCACATAAACAAAGAAAATGCGCTCTAATGCACTACGATTATTTGCAGACGATCTTTTCTAGAAAACCACCAGCTCTTTGGCACTCTTTCAAATAACATCTTGATCTAAATGATATCACTCCGATCAAGATGTTTGTGTTTGGTAATTTGAATCTGGTTTAGCGATTTTAGAACACACGGTGGATCGTACAATCACAATTCGTAGTTTTTGTCTCAGAATTGTAGCCACTGAATTTTTAACTAATGGAAACTTGAAGTCCTCTTTTGACCAATAATCTATGGATCCTGAACTCCTCTTGAAGAAGAGCGGGAACCGGGATTCGAACTCGCGACCCAGAGATTGACATCTGCCACCAGCTACATTCTCGAAATTGTACCTCGAACAGAGAATTTTAACCCAGTGAACTTTTTATAAGGGAAATTTCTTGAACCGGAAAAGCTTAGCAAATTCTTTGATCAATAATCTATGGATCCTGAACTTGGCTTGGATCGATGGTAAAAAGATTTGTTCTTCAAATTCCCATCCTTCTTGGATCTAATTTGAGCAGAGCGGGCACTAGGATTCGAACTCGCAACCCCGAGATCAACTGCCACTGTCCCACCTCTCCGAAATCTTAAGTTTGTATCTTGAAAAATTGCTTTTTCTTTATCTCCTTCGCCTCCTCGCCTCGTACAGTAATTGTGGAATGTTCGAACCGAAACCCCAGCCCAACCCAAATCAATAGATATTGGAGATAAGATAGAAATACATACAACAAATCGAAAAACACATTAATTTATTCTCTTTTTCTCTTTTCTTTTCTTGCTATTAAAAAAGGAGAAGAACAAAAATGACTAGGGAATTTTTGAACATTGGAAAAATTTGGGGGGAAAAGAGAAATAACCCGCGTATGGCAATAAATATGATGATGAGAAACAAAACTGAGATCATTTGGAGTGGAATGGGAAGATTTGATTATATAATACAGGGGTCCCCATTTGGGGGGAAACTTAACGAGCTGCACGGAAACCGCCTGAGGAATTGAACTCTTTCACTTTTGCTGATAGTTTTTTCATGAGTTTTGACATGTCGAGATTGTTGATTTGAACTGCTTGAGGTTCTGGAAAAAAAAAACTTCAAAAGAGAAAAATCATTTGAAAAACTCACTCTCAGTTTCGTCAACATCAACAATATCTTCTGGCTCACGACAACGAATTTTCTCGTAATAAGTCGCTTTTCTGAATGGTCTCATCAAACTCGGATTGTCTCTTTGTCCCTCGGTCAATAATTCACAGAAACCCTTCTCCTGATAAGCGAAAGGATGGAAAAAGTTGACGGCTTTGCAACGTGGCTTTTCGGCACATTTATGAAGACATTGATCGTGTTCATCGACGGTCATTGTAGCTAACATTGTACCGAAGTATACGTATTCAGGAATTGCGTCAGCATGCATTCCTTGGGGACAGACTAAAATAAAATTGTTGAGTTTTGAAAATTTGAAATCTTTTTTTGGATGAAAATATCGTTCAAATCATCAAAAAAGGTACTCACTTTTCTCATCATAAGTCACATCATAAAATGGAGTTTGTTTCTGTGGATTCAGATGTGCACGAAGATCGCCCCACCATTCAGTTGTGCCCGATGTGCACCCAATAAGCAAAAATAATGAAAAAATCGCAATCATTGTTCAGGAGAAAATGGAAGAATGACGGTTTCTCGCGGGTGTTAAAAACGAGCGGTTGAGATCGGCGGAGACGGCAGACGGTTGAAGGAATTCCGTCGCGCCCCGAATGAAAAAAACACACTCCCCGCCTCTTTTTCTTTGGGGTTTTCGCTTGTGGAGAAGGAGAATGAATGTGTTGTGTTGTGTTGTTTTAGAAAGATGAAATTAAATGAGACAAAAATTCGAAAAAGCCTTTTTTCGTCCCTGGGCCGGCCTGTAAAATTCATTTTTCACAGTCTGATGCCTGAAGTCTCGGAAAAGAGCGCGCACCGGGGGTCGAACAGCCGACCCTGAGATTGCTAGCAGCCACCACTTCCACTGAGCTACCTATCTACCTTGTTGTTGAAATATTTGAAGAATTTTCGAAAAGTATTTCACCTTGTCAATCCAACCATCTACTATAGAAAGATTGAATTCATAGATAGACAACGTTTGAAAGACAAGGAAGAAGGAATGATTTATTTTGTGGTTGGATAATTATAGCAGAACTGCCAAGTAGAACCGAGAAACTTTCCAGATCTGCTGGTTTTCGATTCTTTATGATAGTATCTTTCTCGAAAATTGTTGATGAGTAATTTTTTTTCGCGCGTCTTGATGTCTCGAATTCCTTTCCTATCCGATCTTTGATCACGTCACGAGAAATTTCGGAGAATTTAGAAAAAAAAAAACAAAACAACAACAATCAGTCACATCATAATAATTGATCATCGATCAGAAGAAGTAAGGAATTTGGTAGTAGAGAGAAAAAAAAGAAGGAATTAACCGAATCAAGGCAACAACGCGGTGTTTTGTTATTCTTTTTTCCCTGTCGCTACAATTGATAAGAATGGTGATTAATTCTGGTAGGATAATACATTGAGAGCGAACAAAGATTGAGAGGTGCAAAAAGATTTTCTGAAACTTTGTGCTGGGCTTTTGGATTTGAGGAGTAAATGGTCTGTTTCTGGATAGCTCGGAATTCTCGCAAAATTTTTTCGGCTTTTCGAAATGGTACAGTTTTGGAGACTCAATATTTTCACGTTTCAAAAGTCTGGTGACTAGACTCTAGTCGGATTTTGCACGTCCAATTCAGAATTTTTCCAAATTCATAGTCAGATCCCTCTGTTAAAAATGTTCGTCGATCGGAGTTTTTCCGAATCATGGGTAGGGCCTTTTTTAGTTTCGCAGGCTTCGAAGGCTTCCCTAGACTTAGGCTTTCTCTAGGCCTAGCTTTTCTGTCAGATCTCTATGCTAGGTTAGTAGGCTTTCCTTGGGCGTTTTCTAGTCTAGGCTGCTAGGATTCTTAGGCTTTCCATAGACTTTTGTTTAGGTCTCTAGGCTTTCCGTGTATATTCTGTCAGCTCTCTAGGCTTTCTCTAGGCTTAGACTTTCTCTAAGCCCAGGCTTTTCAGGCTAGGTTCCTCTTTCTCTAGGCTTTCTGTTAGATCTATCATTTTTCAATTTCCAAATCCAATTTTCCAAGTCTACATCGAATATCTATACTATTCCAATTCTCATTCTCACCCTATCTATTCTCCAAAATTTGTTCCAAATTCTCGTCGGCAATTTTCAAACGAAAAGAAGAATTCTCCGGTTTCGTTTCAAACCTTATTCCAAATGCCGCCATGTTATTTTATTTCTCTTTTGCTTTGTGACGTCAGTTCCTCGATCGATCTAAACCATAAAACTGTAACATTCTATTTTTGTCTCACTTGGAAATCTGATCGAAAATCAGAATCGGAATTTTATCATTTCACTTAGACTAACTAACATAAATCTGATAAGATTCGAGAAAACAATTTTAATTTCGAAATTGTTGATCAATTGAACTCGTAGCTTGATCTTTCAGATTCTGATGTTTCTCTGACTGTAATATTATGTTCTAACCTAATTAGGAACCACACCCTGCAATGGAATTGAATGGCTAATTAGATTTTTGTAGTAAACTGTGTTCTCACCGTTTTTTGGGTGCGTTATTTTTCAATAACAAAAGGGCAAACATTTTCGTTGATCAGAGTTTATTGGATTCTTAAAATAGAAAAAGAATATTTTTTTCAGAACACAAACGAATCGAAAAATCGTTCAATGATTGTTCGCGATGTATTGATTCGTCAAAATTATCGAAGCATAATATTATTGCGATTGGAATTAATGTAAGTACTCTGAATTTTCGAGCTAGGGCCATTTTTAGAAAAAAAACCTAGTTAAAAACCTAGTTGTCTAGGACCCGTGTCTAGAAATCTAGTCTGACAAGCAGCCGCGCCTTGAGAGCTCATTTTCCAAGTAGCCGCTCCTAGAGAATTTGATTCTCAAGGATTAGCGCCTCTGGAACCTTGTTCTCTAGTATTCGCTCCTAGACAGTCTAAGTGACAAGTAACCGCTCCTAGATCTTATCAAAACATCCTCATCGCACTTTTTCTGTGTTCTTTCACGTGAAAAAAAATTTCAAATTCGTAAAAAAACGAGAAAAACAAGACACTTGAAATGGAAGGTTTCGTTAAGTACATTTGTTTGTGTCTCTATCTCAATTGACATTTCAATTGAAAAAATGAAAAACCAAAAATTATTTCAAATTTCAAGGACCATACAAATAATTTGTCATTTTTTGATTTTTCCAAACATGGGAATTTCAAGAAGATAAATGGCAATAGAAGTTTGAATTTATGTGTTTTCTTTTTTTTTTTTGCAAATCGAATCCAGTAGTAAACAAACATCTTTTCCTTCTCATTGATCATTGATTCGTTCGAAGAGGTTTTGCATAAATTTGTTATAATGAAAAGAGAGGAAAAGGTAGAAGAAACATGAAAATGAAAATTGGGAATCGAGACAAAATTTTAACAAGGGGTTTGAGATCAGAAAAGTTTTTTTGGATTTTTCGAACTTGAGCTCACAAAATTCAAAAATTACAGAGTTCCGGTAAATACATATAATAAAAAAAAGATTCTGGGAAAATTTTATTAAATTTTTTCTTTGGAATTTTGAATTCAAAGTTTATCTTAAAATTTCAGACATATCTTGAGCTCGTAAAATTCGAAAATTGACCTAAAAAGCCTATGTACAAGCCTAAATCCAGGCCTCAAAAAGAGCCAATATTTGAGCAAAATTTCAGGCTTTAAAGTTTTGGAATCTTCAAAAATTGTTCATGATGAGAGAATTTTTAAATTCATCTCAATATTTCAGACATATCAGACTCGGAAAATTCGAAATAATACAGTAACCCAGATGCCACGTTGCATAAATGGATTTTTCAAAAAAATTCAAAATTTTAAATTGAGGTCGATATTCTTTCTCATTGTCAGAAATAGTTCTCAAATTGAGAAAAAACGTGGCAAATTTAAAATCCTCTCAAAATTTTGCAGACATATTTGGCTGTCGTCGAATGGGATGGTTTGGACGATGAACACGTCATAATTGTGCCAACTCAACATTGCTCCAGCTCAATTCAACTCGATGAAAACATTTGGGATGAGATGAAAATTTGGCGAAAAGGCCTGGTTGCAATGTGGAAGGAACAAGGAAGAGATTGTGTATTTTTCGAAATGTCACGACATGTTGACAGTAATCCACATTTTATTATCGAATGTGTGCCGGTTGATCAAGAAATTGGAGATACTGCCCCGATTTTTTTCAAGGTATGCGTGTTTTTTTTTTAATTTTTTTGGGTGTTCTCTGGGAAATTTAGACTGATTTTTCACCTTCTCACAATAAATTTCTCGGGAATTTCCTCTCTTTTGGAATGTTGTTTCGTTTCATTTTTGATTAGGTTCGATTAAGAAACCAAACAGCGGTTGTTATAAGAACATACAAAGAAAAAAACCGGGTTAAGGAATGTTGTATACGATATTTTTAGTAACTTTTGTCCAATGTTTTTTTTGGTCGATCTGCAATTTTTCTGAACCCATTTTGATCAAACATCGATAATTTTCACTAGAAGAACATCAATCATAACAGCATCAGATGACTCTATTCTATTGAAAACAGCAAAAAAAATCGGCGCGTGATGGAAAAAAGCCGGGTGATGATGGATTTGGTGGAAAAACATGCATGGGAAAGATCGAAAAACATTGGAACCGTTTTTGTATTTGAGAGAAGGGGAGTACTGAAAATAGACGGAATCGGTTCTACTATGATAGGCTGTAATTTTTGGAAACAGGGAATTATCACAAATAGTTTTGTGACCTGGGTTAAATGCGTCAGCAAGTATCTGAGCTCTTAAAAAAGCGTCAGCAAGATTCCAAGCTCCTAGAAAAGCGTCAGCGAATTTCCAATCTCCTTGAAAAGCGTCAGCGAATTTCCAAGCTTCTAGAAAAGCGTCAGTAAGCATCTAAGCTATTAGAAAAGCGTCAGCAAGCATCTGAGCTATTAGAAAAGCGTCAGCGAATCCGCAAGCTCCTAGAAAAGCGTCAGCAAATTCACAAGCTCCTAGAAAAGCGTCAGCAGATTTCCGAGCTCCCACGAATGCGTCAGCAAATTTCCTAAAAATTTTTCCCCGTTTTTTTTGAAGTCAACAGTTTTTTCCTATTACATATTTTTTCTTTCAAAAAACCGCTGAATTTGGGGCGCCGATATGTCTAGTTCGACAAAATCGTTTAATACCCATTTATCATTCCCCCCTCTCTCCTCTTTTCTTCCTTCTTTGCTTTTTTTTCGGTCGATTTTAGTTGAAGAGATTGATTGGAGTAGTGTTTTCGAATGATAATAATAATATTCAGAAAGTGTGTTTGATACGAACAACCAAAATAGAAAAGGAGAAAAAAAGAGAATCACTGAAAATGATAGGAATAAGGAGAAGAAAGATATTTGTGATAGATTTCTCGGTGGTCGAAAATCAGGAGAAAAGTACATGTAACGTACCCGGGGTTTGCACTACTAACTTTGTAAGGGCAGATTTTGTCGAATTCAGAAAAAAATGCTGAATTACGGGGACGAATTTGGCTTTTTTCCCCTTAATTTCAAATTTCGCTCCAGGAAAGCTAGGGTACTGTACCACTTTTCAAGACCCAATAAACAGTGTTCACACTAATTGAGAACTACAGTAGTCTCTTGAGTTTGAAATAAAATTACAGTATTCCAGAGAACTCTTATTTTTCAAAAAAAAATCTCAAAAATTCGATAATTTCAAGTCCAAACATTGGTATTTTTGAGCTAATATGAGCAATATTCAGGAAAAAATTTGAAGTTTCAAAACTTGGCTCCAATAATCTACGTGTCATTTTCAATTTTTCAAAAAATTCAATATTTTTTTTCCAGAATGCGATCAATGAATGTGAAGGTGAATACACTGACAACAAAAAGTTAATCGAAACCAAAGATTTGCGTCGACAAATTCCAAAAGGCTTCAGCTATTTCGCCGTTGATTTTGGACTTTGTAATGGATTTGCTCATGTTATAGAGAATCATGATGAATTTCCGGCGACTTTTGGAACTGTGAGTCTCAGATTTATTTTATCTATATTAATTTGGAAGTTTCTGGAAGTTCTAGCCATTTTACACGGTATTTCACTGTTTTTAAAACATTTTTTAAAATTAGCCTAATTTATTTGATTCAGATTCCAATTTTGATTTTTTCTTCAAAGTTCAAAATGAAAATTTTTCAGGAAATCATTGCTGGAATGTTGGATTTGCCACCGAAGAAATGGAGAAAACGAGAAACTGATGAATTAGCAAAGCAGAAAAGTCGAGCAAACAAAATGAAAGAATTATGGGAACCTTTTGATTGGACAAAGAGAATCAGAGAAAATGAGGATTCATGATTTTATTTTGTTATTGTTTTTTTTTGAAATCACATAAATCAATAAATTATCACAATTTAACTTCAACTCCATTTACAGTCACTGTTTTTCCCTCGTGTCCTTTCATCGAAGTTCGACCGAGAATTGCGAATTTCTGAAGAAAATTCAATTTTGAAGAAAACCAGAGGATTCTTTGCTTACTTCTCTGAACTCGTCTTGTAGATTTACGAGATCTCCGACACTTGGATCATCTAAATAATCCATCAAATTGTGCTCGCTTTCTGATTTTTCGACCTGAAACAAAAAATGGGAGAGTTCAGGAATTTTTAGAACTGGATTCAAAATTCCACGTGGCAAAAATTTTCACAATCCTATTTTTATTTTTTTTTGCCTTTTCCTTGTCTTTCTCTATCTCCTCATATACGATGTTCTCGATGAAAATCGTAAAATTTCCTGATTTCACGAAAAAAACCGAATTCAAAAAGTAAAAACAAGCGAGAGAGTGTTGCTTCTTGAAGAGACGAGAGAGAAGGAGAGAAAATGAGAGATAGAAATGTGTAAGAGAGACGCCAGACAACACGACGGTTTGTGAATTTTGTGCAACCTCAAAACCATTTTTCGTTTTTTCACAAAAAATGCTAAAATCGTTCATACTTAACCAAATTTAAAGATCTTTACTGCAAAAAGTAGCAAATTCTTGAGAATAGAGATGGAGAAAAGAAAAACCTCGAAAACTTTTCACCAAACACCAAAAAAACATGATTTTTGGTTTTTCGCTCATATTTTGCAATCCGATGTTGAATTTTACAATTCTATTTTATATTTCTGTCTTTTCCTTGTCTTTCTCTATCTCCTCATATATGATGTTCTCGATGAAAATCGTAAAATTTCCTGATTTCACGAAAAAAAACAAATTGAAAAATAAAAACTAGCGAGAGAGTGTTGCTTCTAGAAGAGACGAGAGAGAAGGAGAGAAAATGAGAGATAGAAACTCGTAAGAGAGAACGCCAGACAACACGACGGTTTGTGAATTTTTCACAACCTCAAAAACATTTTTCGTTTTTTGAACAAAAATGCTAAAATCGTTTATACTCAACCAAATTTAAAGATCTTTACTGCAAAAAGTAGCAAATTCTTGAGAATAGAGATGGAGAAAAGAAAAACCTCGAAAACTTTTCACCAAACACCAAAAAACTATAATTATAGGTTTTTCGCCTCGATTTCCCTTGATTTAAGGACAATTTTGTGCTCCAAAATTTAGGGGCTCAAATTTTTAACCGTGATAAAAATTCCTTAAAAAATGGCGCCAGAATTTTTTTGAAAACAACAATTTTATCTCACCATTTTCAACATTTTCTCAATATATCTCGCCTTCGCCTCATCCTTCTCCATCGTTCCCAAATCATTCCAAGCATTCCATTTCAACCTGTCCTCAACTTGATAAAAATACGGTTGCTCAGTTTTGCATTCTCCAATTGTTGCCTGCTTAAATAGACTATACATTTCCAATTGATCTTGAATACTCGGCTGAATTGGTCCTTTTTTGGGAAGCGATTTGATTATCCAAACTGCCGCTTCAAATTGCTCATCGAGACTTGGCATTTTTTTAATTGTAAGGAATGAAAAATGTGGCTAGAACACGTGAAAAATAAGGTTTTATTTTATTGTCATTCCGAAAAAATAAGAACTTGGAAGAGAACCGAAATGGCCTAGGACACCAAGACTACAGTAGACTTCGCAAAATTTTGGAGTCTATTTGAAAAAATAAAATGCGAAATTTACACGTTGGCTATTTGCCAACCAGTTTGATGTGCATGTGTCACGTCATTTTTAGTCTACTGTACGTGACCGCCAATTCAAACGGGGGTTCTTTTATTTTCGGAATGACAATATTTATACGTGTTATCAAGGTTGCACTTTTTGTTTTTTATTATTCATTTTGAGCATTTATAGTCTACCAAATCAACCCACGTTTTTCAAAAGGTAAACACCAAAAAATCATCTCTCACCCAGAAAATATCCAAATATCAACAACACCTTTTCTAGCGTCGTTTGGCACTTTTCAAATATGTCACAAATCAAAAAAGAAACCCAAAATGTGCCATTTTCAACACTTCTGACAGTTTTGGTGTTAAAAAGTGGGCGTGGCCAACCTTATTTTTGGATATTCTTCAAAATTTGGTGGATTAGTTAGTTTGCTGTTTGTTGTCTTGCGAATTATGTGCTCTAATGCTCCAACAACTTCTTCTGCGGGTTCCAAAAATTCAGAAACTTATAGGTGAGTTTGAGGGTTAGGGGTTACTAATGTTAGTTTTCAGAAATACTGAAATTTTGAAATTGTGAAACTTTTTTTAAACCATTTTCCTGAGAATCCTGAGAATGTTAAAAATTTTGAGCCCGGAGCTCAAAAATTTTGGACCAAAGAAACACAGGCAGTTATAAATTTTTGAAACAAGTTTTTTAAATAAAATTTTCCTGAAAAAAATTGGTTCACGTGAAATTTTATTAATTTTTTCAGATTTTTTTCATTAGAAATTTCAAAATTTAATTTTTTCAGTCGTGAAGAGATAGCCTATCTCGAATCAATGGTTCGAGTGATGAAATGGGCCGAGCAAAGAAGTTTGGAGATTCGAAATCAATTGGTTGGAACAAATGAGAGCGGACCGGTTATTTCTGATACGCAGCAACAAGCAAACGATATTTTAACTCAATTTTTCACCGCCGATGCGAATGGGAACAATTTTCCACTCAACGATTTTATGCATGTTTTCCAATCGTCGCCATTTCAATTTTCCTAATTTCCCCAAAGAGTGCGTAAGTTCTCCTATTTCATCCCATCGAAGCAAAAAACAAAAAATTTCGATCAGGATGAGATTCGAACTCACGCGGGGAAACCCCAATGGATTAGCAGTCCATCGCCTTAACCACTCGGCCACCTGATCGCACAGAAATGTGTATTGCAAATGTTCTTTTCCCTTTGTTTTTGAACTGTTTTGTTTTGTAAATATATTTCCCCTGAAGAATTTTAGCAGCATTTTTCCTTGATTTTTCACAATTTTATAGCATTAGCAAATGAAAACTTTTTATTTTATTACATTTCAATATGAACATGATAAAAACAAAATGGGAAAAGATATGATAAATTGCAAAGTAAAAGCGAATGAACCCGAAATGGATAATTTTTAAAACAGAAGAGAGAAGTGAGATACTTCGGTGGTTAGCAAAACATATAATAAAAAATGATGAAAAAGGCAAGCGTGGCAAAAATTATGCCAAAAGTGAAACAAAAATGTGTGTTACCAGTTTGAAACTTGTTGTTGTTGATTATGTACTTTCTCCTATACTAGCTGCAATTTGCATGAGAAGATCTTGTGAAGATTGAGATTGATTCATTAGAAGAATGTTGGTGGTATCGATCTGAAATCATCGATTTTTTATTTGAAAGAAATATTTCAGACAAACCTCAAAACTATCTTTTGGCTCGAGCTCAAAATCGATTTCTTTCTTGACTTCAAGGTGATTTGGCAACAAATCTTTTTTGAGCAATGGTTCGTTATTTGTTGCATCGAATTTGAATGGAAGTGATCGTTTTCTTGATTTATTAAGAGCTAATTCGGGTTCTTCCAAAGACGAAAAATCTGAAAATTGGAGAAAATGTATTCAAAAAATTGGAGATTTGACAAGGGAAGTTTGGAAGTAGAAAAAACTACCCTAAGAGATTTTTGTTAAAAAAATCCTAAACTCGCCCAAATATAGTTATGACGTGGCAAAGAATCGTAATTATTTTCAGCAGAGCAACAATTTTGAATTATAATATCCAGAGAAAACGCTGTGAAATCAGAGTTCAAAATTATTTCTCTGAAAATAATTACAGCACCGGATTTTGGCCAAAATTTGCCACGTCATAACTATATTTTAGGGCGATTTTAGGATGTTTACGATCTTCCCTTGTGAATATATAGAATAAATACAAACCTATTGACGAGCGAACTGACGGCGAGGAAGTTGAAGCGGGCGTAATTTTCGCCTGCACAATTTCACCCAAAATCGGTTTTCGTGGGATAAACGAGGTGCCATTCTCGTTCAAACGCTGAGTTCTTAGATGTGTTTTTCTGACATTTATCGAATTTCTGACTCGGTCGTTCATACCAAGTGAAGTTACTGAGCGAGAAAGAAATGGAGCAACTGAAATTTAAAAAATTTGTATTTACTGGTGAAAAATACAAGGCTACCATTGTTTATATTTCCATATTTTAGTTTTGATCGCATTGTATTGAGTGATGAAATCATTTGATCAATTATTTCATCCGCCACACTCATTTTTAATAGTTCAGTCCAAAACGCGTTAGGATCTATAATATTTCAATTATTTTTTTGTTTTTTGAATTCAAACAACTCAAGAAAAACGAACCACTATTCATTTTTCTACACAATTCTTCAACTTCAGCCGATGTTGCATTGTCCAAAATCGGCGGTTTATTCAGAATATCTTTGAGCGAATTTTTCGACGCCTCTTCTTTTTTCTCCTCTATCTCGCTCTCCTTCATTTTCAAAAGATGACTGAATTCGGGAATTTTCAAAATGTCTTCAAGAGTTATGTCATCGTTTTTGTGTCTGCTTCGAGCTGGAAGACTTTGTCGACGCCTATAATTTTGCTGATTATTACTCATTTTTTTCTTCAAAAAAAAAAAAACAAATCTCACAATGAAGAGGAAGAAGAAGAGGGAATCATGTTGTCTGAAATCTCCTTCGGTGTAATATAATTACGACTTTGACATTTTGCAGAGCAAAAAGTTGCGTGATTGTAAAAATCGAGTTTTTTCGTCTCCATCAATGTTCTGACACTATTTCTTCCCATTCGAATACTTCCCTTCCAATCTTTTTGGCGATCTTTATTTGCTCGAATTGTGAAATCTTTTGGGGAAATCAATTCGGTTTCAGCTGCAAAATTTTGATTACGAAATGTTGTTTTTTTTAATTCAACCAACCTCCAACTTGAATACATGGCTGACGGATTCCGGGACATAGAAATTTTGACATATGAAGAAGTCCTGTTAACGAACCACATGATACTACAATTGTGTCATCACTTAAATCAACATCTTCAGTTTCTTCATCAGTTATTATCTCCTCTTTCACAAAAGTGTTGTTCATTGAAACTGTAAACATTTTTCTAATTTAAAATTAGTTTTTTTTGGAAAAAAGCGGAAAAATAAAATTGGAGAAGAAAACGACACGTAGATATTCATCTTCTCACTACCAACCAACCAATATATACATACATATATAAAAAATGAAAACTGCTGGAGACAACACATATGCGTGTCCTCGTCCTCCCAAACGACGTGCGTGCGTGCGTAACACAGACACAGACACACAGACCAACCAAAAAATCGATAATTTCTCGTGTTGTCGGTTGTCTTTCTGTCGCCACGTGAAAAAGAGAAAGCGTGCGTGCGTGTGTAAAAATTGGTCGAAGGGAAATGAACACACACACACACAAAAAAAAGAAAAAAAAATCAAAATTGAAAGTGTGCATTTTTGCGTGACGGTGTTTGCTCGAATTTTCAGCCGCCAAAATACACAATTTGATCACAGTTGTTTTTTTTTCTAGCTCAGAGAAACAGGCTGGAGAACCGGCGGAGAAAACGACATGTCGGCGAACTCTCGGACAACCGGCGGAGTGTCTGACCTACACTATTTCGCCGAAACTTTTGTCCGCCGGTTGTCCGAGAGTTCGCCGACATGTCGTTTTCTCCGCCGGTTCTCCAGCTTGTTTCTCTGAGTAGTTTCTCGTGGCCTAGAAAACATGAGTCATTCAATCTGTTTGTTTTTTCCCGTTCCGTTTTTCTTTTGAAAAAAAGAAGAAGTATCGATATTTAGGACATCTCCCTTTCAATTTTCTTTATTGCCAGCTAATCCCGAAATAAGTATTTTGGGCGGTTTTGTGTTTTTATCAGATGAACATGAGCATAAAAATCAGTTATCAACAACAAATAGTACGAGTTATTTATCTAGTGCAAAAAATCAAAGTAGTAAATATTTTTGAGTTATTTTTTTTTCATTTTCCAATCAAAACACGAATTCTATGGTGTTACTTGTTAAAAAGCTAGCCCGAATTTCGCGAAATTCTGATTCACTATTTTAATATTAGGACATGAATTCCGAGAGAAGTACACACGAGTTAATTAAGTGTTCGATAGAGCAAATTTGATTACGTGTGTGTTATATTTTCGTGCTTTTTAGAGGAAAGGGCGATGAAATCTTCATTTATCTCAAAATCCCTACGACTTTAAATTGACAATATCTAGAAGCTCTTATTTGTTTTTCTCCAGAATCTGTACAAAATTATTATTTACAGATTGCTTTTTTCCCAGAAATATTAAAGTTTTCTTTTTTTAATATGTCTCGAAACAGA
Organism: Caenorhabditis angaria; assembly: GCA_947459285.1. Classification (NCBI taxonomy): domain Eukaryota; kingdom Metazoa; phylum Nematoda; class Chromadorea; order Rhabditida; family Rhabditidae; genus Caenorhabditis; species Caenorhabditis angaria. The sequence continues at coordinate 8,856,859 of CANHGI010000003.1, forward strand.
AATTTTTCATTTTATTTCGTTTTTTTTTCAACGTGACCTCTTCTCGCTTCGAAATTTTAAGCTCAATTTTTCATTTCAAGGCATGGCTCATCTGTTAAAAGAACAACAGCATTTGGTGAATTTTTGGGATGAATTGAGCAATGATGAAAAATCTCAGCTTGAGAATCAAGTTAGTTTGTTTTCTGCAGAATCTTCCAGACAATTCCAAAATTTTCCAGATAAAAAAGGTTGATTTCACTCAAGCTCGAAAATGGTTCGAAGACTCGGCTCACCTTCAAACTTCCTCACCCGAAAACCTGACGCCAATTCCGAAAGAGCGAATTTTCAGTACTGATAAATTGTCGAAAACTGAAATGCATGAATATTGGGAAGCTGGTCTTGATGCTATTTCTCGAGGCGAAGTTGCTGCTCTTGTTCTAGCTGGTGGACAAGCGAGTCGACTTGGATCAGCTGAACCGAAAGGAACTATTCCATTGGGGCTCAATGTGTCTTTTGGTGATTCTTTGTTAGGAATTCAAGCTGCCAAAATTGCTCTTCTTCAAGCTGCGGCTGGAGAGAGAAATCATGAAAACAATGGGAAAATTCACTGGTAAATAATATTATGAATTCAGAACTAAAATCAAATTTCGATTTTTTAGGCTGGTTATGACGTCACCAGGAACTGAAAAAGCTACCCATTCCCATGTGCAAAAACTCGCAAAACACCACGGATTCAACTTTGAAGATCAGGTCACAATTTTCTCGCAAGATGAAATTCCAGCTTATGACGAGAATGGTGATTTCCTTCTTGCAACCAAACATTCACTTGTTGCTTCGCCAAATGGAAATGGTGGAGTTTATTCAGCATTGGCGCCATTTTTGCCAAAACTCAAAGCAAAAGGAATCAAATATTTCCACGTTTATTGCGTCGATAATATTTTGTGCAAAGTTGCTGATCCACATTTTATTGGATTCGCTGCGTTGAACAATGCTGATGTTGCTACAAAGGTTCGACAGAATTTTGAAATGAAAATATATAATTTTTGAATTTTCAGTGTGTTGCGAAACAAAAGGGCGAATTAGTTGGATCAGTTTGTCTTGATTCTGGAAAACCAAGAGTTGTTGAGTATAGTGAATTGGGAGCTGAATTGGCTGATCAAAAAACTGCTGATGGCTCTTATTTGTTTGGTGCTGGAAGTATTGCAAATCACTTTTTCAGTATGGAATTTATGGAGAGAATTTGCTCATCTGGATCTATTTCCCTCCCTTATCATCGTGCTCACAAAAAGATTGCATACATTGACCCAAAATCTGGGGAACAAATCAAACCAACCCAACCAAATGGATATAAACTCGAATTATTCATCTTCGATGTTTTCGAATACGCGCGAAACTTTTTCATTTGGCAAGTCGAACGAAGCGAAGAATTTAGTCCTTTGAAAAATGCTGAAAGTGCTGGAAAAGATTGCTTGAGTACTTGCAAGAACGATTTGGCTGCTTTGAACTCGAAATGGTTGCAACATGCTGGAGCGACAATTGAGGAAAATGGCAAACATTTCTATCTAAACACTTTGATTTCTTATGATGGGGAGAATTTGCAAGAATTGCGCGGAAAATCGATTAATCAAGATTTGATTGACAGCGACAAAATTATTGCTAAACATTTTGTACATAATACTGATTCTATTTATGATTGATCACTAATTTTTCACTTAACTCTTACTGATGACTTTAAATTATTATATTGCACAATAAAACTTTCTTTATGAAGAGCTTTTTGTTTTTTTTTCCCTAAAGTTTAGTGCACAAAAATTCAAACAAAATTTTTAAGGAACCAGTTCATAAGCGCGCACTTGTTCATCTTGGCCTAGGAACCGACTCGTCCCCCATTATTTTGTAAAAATATTTTTCATTTTTTTGCTCAAAAACTTTTTTCCAGCAAATATGAGATTGCTAGACGTTAGGAAAGTGGCGTTTCGATGGTTTTCAACGTAAGAATTTTTTCTCCTTAACAAAGTTCAGTTTTTGTTTTCAGAAAATCAGTGAACATCGATCTACCACAAACACTAAAACTTGAAACTGGTCATCTCGCAAGATTTGCATCAGCCACAGTAGTTGCATCAACTGGAGATAATGCAATTATGTCAACTTTAGTTCAACGAAAAGCAAATAAAGGTCAAGGAAATGGCGTTCCTTTACAAGTTGAATATCGTCCAAGTGCCGCTGCAGTTGGTAGAATTCCAACAAACTTTTTGAGAAGAGAATTAAGTCAATCGGATAATGAAATTCTATTATCAAGAGCTATTGATAGATCTTTAAGACCACTAATACCTCAAAATTCGTATGAAACACAAATTATTTGCAAACCTTTGGCATTGGATGAAGAAAGTGATCAACTTATGTTAGGAATTAATGCAGCTTCGACAGCTTTACATATTTCATCAGCTCCATTTGATGGGCCAATGGCTGCTTTGAGAGTTGTTATGGATAAATCGGGAAAAGTTTGTTTTTTGTAATTTTTTTCGGAATCTTTTCTATTTTTCAAATTTCAGATTCACATAAATCCATCAAATGAAAAAGCCCGAAATCGTTTATTAAATATGATTGTATCAATGAAAAGAAGTGATAAAACAGTTATGATCGAACTTGATGCCGAAGAAATTAGCACTGAAAAAATCGAGGAAGCTCTCGATGTTGCTTTCCGTGAAGTTCAAAGAGTTCTCGATGCGATGGATGATTTGAAAATTCAAGTTGGAAATAAGAAAGATATTTTGGAAGATATTGAACTCTCGAAAATTGATAGTATTTTGGAAACATTGGCAAGAGAAAGAATTTATTATGTTATGACGGATTCGACGCATGATAAAATATCGAGAGATGAAGAAATTAAGAATATTTTCAATGATATTAAAAGTTCCAATGTTTTGGAGCAATTTAATCCATTGAATGTCTCTATAAGTTTTTCAAATATGGTCAAAGATGTATTAAGAAAACTAGTTCTTCAACAAGAAGTTCGATGCGATGGTCGAAAACCGACTGAATTCCGGCCAATCACAATAAATATAGATATGTATAAAAAATTGCATGGTTGTTCAATGTTTCAAAGAGGACAGACACAAGTGCTATCAACAGTTACATTTGATAGTCCAACTGCTGCTTTTCATCCAGATTCGGTTGCTCAATTATTAGGATCACAGAGAAGGAAATCATTTATGTTGCATTATGAATTTCCGGGATTTGCTACCAATGAGATTTCGGTGAGTTTTTGGGGGAACATTGAAGCGGACTTTGTTTTTCGGATTCGAAAATGTTTTGAAACGTGGTCCAATTCAGAAGGGAACCTTAGTTTACGAAAATTCGCATTTTTGAGATGTTTGAACTTGCTTAAAATGAATTTTTGATCAAAATCAGAAGTTGTTCTGCAGAAATTGGAGAGATTTTTCACCGAAGAAAAATGTCTTCCAAATTTTCTAGTGAGTTGATTTTTTACTGAAAACGGCACGCTAAAAATTTCCTAAATCTATTTTTCTTGCCGAAAACGCTGAAATTACTTAAAATGAGCAATTCCAGCGTTTTCGGCAAGGAAAATTGATCCAGAAACTTTTTCGGGGCTGATTCTGCATCTAGGTATTTGAATCGCCTTTGAAATTCTCGTAATTTTGACTCTGAAAAGGCTGGAATTGCTAATTTCAAGCAATTTCAGCTGAAAAAGTGATTTGCCACGTCATTCATTGAAAAACTGGTGAAATTATCCCTTTTTCATAGTTTTTTTTTCGAGCTTGACTCGATTCCAACCCCCCTTTATTTTTTCCAGACTTCTCGATCAATTGGTCGCCGTGAAATTGGCCACGGCGCGCTCGCTGAAAAAGGCCTCAAAAGTCTCTTCCCCAATGATTTTCCCTACGCAGTTCGCCTCGCTTGTCAAGTTCTCGAATCCAACGGATCTTCCTCAATGGCATCGATTTGTGGTGGAAGTTTAGCGTTGTTTGATGCCGGAGTTCCGATGAAAAATGCGGCTGCTGGAGTTGCTATTGGTATTATCACTGATAAAGATCGGCAATCAGAGAACTACAAAATCCTGACTGATATTCTTGGAATCGAGGATTATGCCGGTGATATGGATTTCAAAATTGCTGGAACAAAAGATGGATTCACTGCCGCACAAATGGATGTGAAAATTGATGGATTAACAAGGAAGCAGCTGAAAGAAAGCTTGGAGGCTGGAAAAAATGGGATAAATCATGTATTAGGGAAGATGAATATTATGAGAGATCGACCAAGGTTGGGGTTTTTGTTTCTGAAAAAAATCAAGTATTTTTTTTTGCAGAGAGCAATTCAAGGAAAGTGTCCCGATTATTGAATCAATGCGAATTGAACCACATAAAAGAGTGATTCTTTTCAGAAATAATGGATTGAATTGTAAAATGATTGAAGCTGAGACTGGTGTCAAGGTAGGTCTTCCAAAAGTTCCCGGAAATTCATGACAAATTTATTTTTCCCAGATTATGGCTGAAGATGAGACAAGTATATCACTATTAGCACAAAATCGAGAAAAACTTGACAAAGCAAAGGAAATTATGAAAGTGTTAGTTTATCCAGAATCTCTCTCGTCAGAATAATCTTAATACCCAGATTTTTTTTCCAGAACCCTTGAGCAAAATGAGACACTGGATTTCCAATTTGGAAGTATTGTTCAAGCGGATGTTGCGGAAATTTTGGAAAGAGGAATTTATGTGACGTTGCCTGGATCTAGTCGCAAAATTTTTATGGGGAATCAACATTTGAGTGTGACGCCGATTCGAGATGCGGCTGTTCTTGGATTACAGGTTGGAAAGAGGGTTTTCGGAGAGATGAGAAGCTTGGCTGATTAAGTCTGAGCCTTAAATGTTTAAATCTTAGCTCATTGATCTAGAATTCTTAATCTTAGCTACTTCTGAAGATAACTTTGGAATTTATTTTTCGAAATGGACTTAATGTGGTATCAAAAAATTATTAGAGAATTTTAACAATATCAAATTTTTGAAACGTATTTTTTAGGGGCCAGAAAATTTATGGTTTTTTATTGTCAAATTTTTACGCTGCAAATTTTTTGAAAAATATCGATGAAACCTTAAATTCTGAACCTTAACTGATTATATTTAGAATTCTGAACTTTAGCTACTTCTGATCGAGTTGAAAGGGCCTATCAAAAAATTATCAGAAAATCCTAACAATATCAAATTTTTGAAACGTATTTTTTGGGGCTCACAAAATTCATTGTGTTTTAATTGTCAAATTTTCCCTTGGTTTATTTTTTGAAAAAATATTGATTAAGCCTAAAATTCTTAACCTTAACTGATTATATTCAGAATTCTGAACTTTAGCTACTTCTGATCGAGTTGAAAGGGCCTATCAAAAAATTATCAGAAAATCCTAACAATATCAAATTTTTGAAACGTATTTTTCGGGGCTCACAAAATGTAATGTTTTTTTATTGTCAAATTTTTCCTTGGTTTATTTTTTGAAAAAATTTGATGAAACCTCAAATTCTTAATCTTAGCTACTTCTGAAGATAACTTTGGAATTTATTTTTCGAAAAATTTTGGGATCAAAAAATTATCAGAAAAATTCTACAAAATCAAATTTTTGAAACGTATTTTTTGGGGCTCACAAAATTTTTTATTCTCAAGTTTTCACTTGACAAATTATTTGAAAAATATCGATGAAACCTTAAATTTTGAACCTTACATTATTAAGCCTAAAATTCTTAGCCTTAGCTACTTCTGTAGATAACTTTGGAATTTATTTTTCGAAATGGAATTAATGTGGTATCAAAAAATTTTCAGAAAATCCTAACAATATCAAATTTTTGAAACGTATTTTTTGAAGGGACAAAAATTTATGTTTTTTTAATTGTCAAATTTTCCCTTGGTTAATTTTTTGAAAAAAATTTGATTAAGCCTAAAATTCTTAATCTTAGCTACTTCTGAAGATCACTTTGGAATTTATTTTTTGAAATGGAATTAATGTGGTATCAAAAAATTATCAGAAAAATTCTACAAAATCAAATTTTTGAAACGTATTTTTTGGGGCTCACAAAATGTAATGTTTTTTATTGTCAAATTTTTCCTTGGTTTATTTTTTGAAAAATATCGATGAAACCTGAAATTCTTAACCTCAGATACTTCTGAAGATAACTTTGGAATTTATTTCTGGATATGCAATTAATGCGGGATCAAAAAATTATTAGAAAATCCTAACAATATCAAATTTTTGAAACGTTTTTTTTGGGGCTCACAAAATGTATGTTTTTTTTTAATTGTCAAATTTTCCCTTGGTTTATTTTTTGAAAAAATATTGATTAAGCCTAAAATTCTTAACCTCAGATACTTCTTAAGATAACTTTGGAATTTATTTTTGGATATGCAATTAATGCCGGATCAAAAAATTATCAGAAAATCCTAACAATATCAAATTTTTGAAACGTATTTTTTCGAGGGCCAAAAAATTTATGTTTTTTTTACTGTGAGAGTTTCCCATGGCTATTTTTTTTTGGAAAAAACGCGATCCTTAGTCACCTTATAAATCATTTCTCCAGGTCGGTGAAAAAATCACAGTTCACTGGTTTGGCCGCGATAAACAAACTGGAAACATCCGATTGTCTCGAAAAGCATTGGCTGGAGCAGCTGCACGAGTTGTCAGATAAGTTGAATTCTGCCTCACCTTCTAAAAAATCAATTTTGCGGGTAAAATAGGTTTAGTTGTTTAGATTTGTTGATTTTCTTCTTGTTGCAATGAATTTTTGAAATTTTTATTAGAAATGTAGGAGAAGCGTAGCGATTTGAGATCAATTCTAACTAAAAATATAGAAAATGAAAAAAATCACTCCGAATCTGAATAGCATGCATAATATTGTCGTTTTCCAGTTAGTTTCCATAACTTTCTCTTCAACATTTCTCGATATTTTTCCAATCCAAAGAAATCGGCTTCAGCCTGAAATTTTGAATATTAATGAAACATTTAAAAATCTGAAATTCTTACCATCAAAGCTTCAAGCGTAAATTGATCAGGCGGCAAACTTGTCAATTTTCCGTTTCGTAAATATTGAAGAACTTCTCTGAAAAGCAGCCCGTCACGATCTATTTCCACGCGATTTTTGATGTGATTCGGAGATTGTTCCCATTGAACACCACGAACCTGTAAGGAATTAGGGTACTGTAGTTTTTGGCGCGAAAAATTTTAATTTTTTCATTGTCAGATGAATTAGAGTTCTCCAAAAGAACTACACGAAAATTATCGGGAAAATTTGGGATTTTTCCTCAAATTTTTCCTACCTTAATATTGGCATCGAGAATTTTGACCACATCTTTGAAATATGATCCAGAAGTTTGAGGATTCATCAATGTTTTCACTTGAATTGGGTAGAGCTGGAAAAAAACGTATTCAGGATTTTTTCAGAGCTTTTGAAAATGGTGTAGAAAATTAAAATTCACTAGATTACTGTAGGTTTTTTAAAGGATCATAAAGCTTTTCTGAAGCCTAGAATACTGTAGAAAAAAAGATATTCAAGAGAAATCTTCGAAAAAATAAAGGAAAACCAGGATTACTGTATGAACCTTTGAAATGTGGATTAAGCTAAAGTTCGGATAAAAGTTCGGGAAAATTTCAGATTGTAATGAAAATTCTGCTCAAATATATCTCATAAAAGTTTCAGAGGGCCTAAATTTAACCCTAAAACCTTAACTTTAAGCTTACCTGTCCACCAACAAAAATATTGATCCACGCATCTTCGGAATTGAATGAAAGCTCGGGTGCCATCCTCCAAATCTAGATACTTTAGCAGAATTTTTTTCAAATGAGAAAAAATGAATAAAAAAATCTAATCCACTTATGAAACAAAATAATTGAATAAGAACAAACAGAAGGAGAAAAAATAGAAATTTTTGGAAAAAATTCAGCTTCTTCTTCTTCTTCTTCACAAGGAAAAAACACACACAATTGTATATATTTTCGTTCCACTTGCCTAGAAGAAAAAAAACATACATAAACAAGTAATTCAGTGACCAATTTACTAAAAAGGGGTTTTTTTGAAAAGAATAGGACCATATGGCTGGCTCAGCAAAAAAAAACAACGAAATTTTTTTATTTTGGGAATTCAAGATTATCTAAATCTAAATGTGAAAAAGGAGAAAGAAAGCGGAATAATCGCTAAAAGTCAAGAAAAAAGTCGACACTTGATTCCCATGAGAAATTTATAGAATAAATCTTCTTTGAAGGCGAGCTTAAGCTTTGAAGAAAGGAAGATGTGTAGTTCTTTTGGATAATAAATTTGTATAATAAAAGTAGATTGGTTCTTCTTCTCTGGAAACCAATGAATTTTAAATTTATTTTTTTGGGAGGAATAAGATTGGTTTTGGAATCTAATTTTTTGAAGGTTCAATGGCTAAAGGCCAGAATTTGAAAATGAGAATTCCCGGAAAAATTGGTTTTAGGGTACTGTAGTTTTTTGCGCGAAAATTTTGATCAAGAAATTTTTTTTGGGATTTTTAAAATTTCAGGAAAATCTATCCATAAATTTTCAATTTTTCCAGGGAAATTAAAACACATTTTTTTGCCACGTGGGTTTTATTTTTCATAAAACTCTGAAATTTTCAGGGTTTCGAATTATTTTCAGAAAAAACTTCAGGGTACTGTAGAAGTTGGTTTTTGGGATATTCATAATTTCAGGAAAAGCTGTAAACTTTCAATTTTTATCCAGAGAGAAAATCCGAGTTTTACAAAAAAAAAAACAAAAGTTTCTTTGCCACGTGGATTTTTGAAATCAAACTCTCTACAGTAATTTTCTTGGCACCAAATGTTTCTTGTTTTTCCTTCTATTGATTGTAGTTTAACCTGAACTCAGATCAACAAAACAACAAAAATTGAATATTTTATTGCATACTGTATACGAATATTTCTCATCTTCAAAATATCTAACTTTTGTTATGATAATTCAAAGATTCTATATAAAATGCTAGGAAAAAATCACAGAATGCAAAAAATGATTTCGTATTTCTTTATTGTGATAATATTTCTTCCAACTATCGACGTAGCATTTTACGAAGCAGATTCAGATAATTCAGAATGTTATGATGACGAAGATAGTACTTCAAATGTGACCACAACTACCCAAGGACCAACTGAAACCTATACATTTCCATCAACAACTGCATTGAATAGTTATTGGAGATGTGACCAAGGGTTTAGAATGTTCAAGCGAACTCTAGGATATTGGTGCATTATCGATTATTCAAATTATACTATCTATCCCAATAACATATATTTCAACAGAATGCAAGGACATGAGTATTGTTCAGAATTATATGGTGGAATTCTAACCGGAATCGCATCCACCGAAGAAAGAAATGAAATTTTTAGTGAGATATTTATTGCGCTTATGATATACAGACCTCTTTACGTTTACAGCTTGGATGAACAGCACTTACGGACCAGATGGAGTACTCTTTGTTGGAGCTCAAAAATATTCAACTTGTCGAGATGTTAACAGTGTCAATTTCACAAGAAGATGCGTTGATGATAACGCATTTTTCTACTATAACGCTACTTATCAATTTTTGCCAGAAGACGATGCGGATTATGGTTGGGCAGATAATTATCCAACCAATCCTAATAACGCAGCTAATGAAGATTTAATTTATGGCGTATTCAACAATAGCGCAAAAGGTGTCACTGATGTTATGTGAGTGTTTTTTTTATATCCAGATACCCAGTGATAAACATTTCAAACTTTCCAGTGGAAATGATAGGCGCGCAGGAGCTTTATGTGGAAAACCAGCTGTGGAGGTGTTTTTTTGAATAATTGGAGGTGTTTTGAACAAATTAATCATAAAATTGTATTTCAAAAGTGATTTATTGAAGTGTAAGAAAAATCAGAATTAAGCAGGGGTGGGATGTTCAAAACTCAGAATTAAAAAAAAAGAAATTTAATGTTCAAATTTGAAAAAATTCCCCAAAAACTTGAAGATTATGAATTTATTTTTTAATCTTGAAAATGTTTTCCAAATTTTTCAACCAGGAACAGGCCAAATATGATTTTTTTTTTCAAAATTTATTTTTTCCTCTCACCTCATTTCATTTTGGCGCTAATATGTATGTGCTACAAAAACTAGAATGAAATACAAAATTCTTAAAAAATAAAAATAGGGCAGACATTTTTTATTTTGTATAAACTGATATATTTGAGAAAAATTCAGGAATATATATGCCTATATTTTCACAGTTACATCAACATCAAAAATGTTGATGTAAACATTAGAACACAAAAAATATGAGCGAGATCTTTAGCCTAATTTTAGACGTTGTACGAATATTTTTACTTTTGTTATGATAATTCAAACGAGGCCATATAAAATGGTGCAAAATTTGCAGAAAAAAAAACAGAAAATGTTTTCGTATTTCTTTATTGTGATAATATTTCTTCCAACTATAGATCTAGCATTCTACGAAGCAGATTCAGATAATTCAGATTGTTATGATGATGACGATAGTACTTCAAATGTGACAACAACAACCCAAGGACCAACTGAAACATATACATTTCCATCAACAACAGCATTGCAAAGTTATTGGAGATGTGAACAGGGATTCATAATGATGAATCGGACAACTGGGATTTGGTGTGTAATAGCTTATCAAAATGGAACGTATTTCAATAGAATGCAAGGTCATGAACATTGTGTTCAGCGACACAATGCGATTTTGACCGGGATTGGTTCAGAAGCCGAAAAAACTCAGATCTCTAGTAAGTTTAAAAATTGTCAAGAAATGAAAATGTAGATCAAAAATTCAGTCTGCTTGTAAAAACCAATTTTTCTTGCAGATTATATTGTTTCGATCATCGGACCAGAGGCTGTCCTTTTCGTCGGAGCTCAAAAATATACAAAATGTCGAAGTGCCAGTAATTCCGAATTTTCTTCCTGTAGTACCAATGCGTTTTTCTGGTATAACTATACGTCACAATTTCTGACTCAACAAGCCACGTATGGTTGGGCAGATAACTATCCAACTGGTTTTCCAAATGATCTTGAATCAAGTACAAGCTTGATTTATGGCGCTTTTAGTTATAAGCTAGGAGGTGTTTATGATCTTAGGTGGGTTTGATAAGAGCCTTTATTTTGAAATTCATTTGGGATATTTCAGTGGAACCGCAAAGATTGGTGGAGCACTTTGTGGAAAACCAGCGGTTGAGGTATTCTTTTGAATAATTGAAGGCGTGAAATTGAAGTTTGTTGAACATAAAAATATTGTAATTTAAAAGTGAGGTGTTATTTGAATACAAGAAAATCAGAAAGTGATCAGAAGACATGGAAAATTAAAAATTCAGAAATCTATTTTCTAAGAAATTTGTGAACTTGAAAAAAAAGGATCGTGAGAATTTCAGAACTGATGTGCCAAAGTTTGTGCGGAATATTTTATCTAAAAAAGAAATTCCAAATGTATAACCTACCGTACTCTTTACAAGGGAACTGTGTGAGATCAGGTTTTGTACTTACAATAAAAAGTGGTACACTTATAAGTTCTAACTCACTGATCTCGAATCAGTTTTCAAAAATTGCCACAAACTAAATTTAGTTGGATTTGGATTTAATTTAACTTGTACAGCTCACCTGCTGGCATTTTAAATCTTCTGTCAGAACTTCGAATGCATTCTCGACATCATTCCAATTTGCACATTGAATATCCTTCTCCTAGGATTTCCGACCATCAACAGAAAATAAAATGAAATAGGTCATACATGATTTTTTGATAGAATGATAATTTTGAGAAAAATGCAGAAATATATACGATACCAATATTTTTTCTCATCGTTACTTTATGTTTTCTTTGTTATGATAATTCAACATTCCCGGTATACAAATTCAAACTATACAGTATAAAATGCTAGGAAAAAATCACAGAATGCAAAAAATGATTTCGTATTTCTTTATTTTGATAATATTTCTTCCAACTATCGACGTGGCATTCTACGAAGCAGATTCAGATAATTCAGATTGTTATGATGATGAAGATAAATCAAATGTGACCACAACAACTCCAGCAACAACAAAAGAGTATACATTTGCACCGACAACATCATTGAAAGGTTATTTTAGATGTGAACCGGGATTCAGAATGTTCAAGCGAACTCTAGGAAATTGGTGTATCACTAATTATGTAAATAATACCAATGGAAATACATTTAACAGACAGCAAGCACATGAGTATTGTTCAAAAATATATGGCGGAATTTTAACCGGAATCGCATCAGAAGCCGAAAGAGTTGAACTTCTAGGTGCGAGTATAAAGCTGGTCATCGATAAAGAATTTAAAAATTGAGTTTACAGATTGGATGAGTGGACTCTACTCGGCGGGTAAACTCTTTGTTGGAACTCAAAAATATACAGCTTGTCGAGATATTACCAATGTCAATTTCACAATCAGATGCGTTGATCGGAGACCATTTTTCTATTATAACCGTACTTATCAATTTTTGGAACAAGACGAAGCTATATATGGTTGGGCAACTGGTTATCCAAGAGATGCTAATAACGCAGCTAATCAAAACCTAGTTTATGGCGCATTTACAGTTGAGAATGGAGGTGTTATTGATGTTACGTGAGTTTTCTATTCACATACACAATATTATTTCAAACTTTCCAGTGGAGCTTACAAGATCCAAGGAGCTTTATGTGGAAAACCAGCTGTGGAGGTATTTTTCTGAATAATTGGAAGTGTTTTGAACAAATAAATCATAAAATTGTATTTCAAAAGTGATATGTTATGTAATAAAAAAAAATGAAAAATGTAAAATAAAAAAGTGAGAAAAATTCTGAGATTCGTAAAATGAACCGGTTTTTTTCAGGAAAGAATATCAAAAAAGGGGGAAAGATCTAGATATTTCGATGTTGTTGTTCAGCTAATTGCATAAGATTCATAATAAGTTGTCGAATTTGTGGATTCGGTCTTCGTTCGTGTAATTCACCCAAAAACGGGCTTTGCACAATATTTGCCTGTTGCATGAGATTGATGAGGAGTTTCTGTTTGAGTGAGTCTTCGGTGTTGGAAACTTTCCAAATGAATGAGAGCCAATCAAAAAGCATTGGATCGCTGATTTCGTGGGAGAGGAATAAAAATGGATTGGCGCCAGCAGTTCTGAAAAAAGGATTGAATATTTTAAAAGTCCCGAGTCTCTCAGGCTTCCCAGATTTTCTCGGGGCTTTTTTGGACCCCGGAAATTTATCTCGGGCTTTTATCAGGCGCAAAAATTGAAATTTTCAATTTTTTTGGGCCGACAAAAAATCAGAAAATTTTAATTTTTTGAATTTTTGCCACGTGGAATTTTCGCAATACAAATGAGACAAAATTACACAAAGTAGGAATTTTCAAAAATTCTGAACTTCTAGAAAATTATGCCACGTGGCAATTCTGGCTAAATTTTCAAAAAAAATTTAGAATGGTTTTTTTTTCGATTTTTGGGCCGACAAAAATTCAGAAAATTTTAATTTTTTGAATTTTTCACACGTGGCAATTCTGGCGCCAAAAACAAGCGTTTTCGAAAAAATTCAAATTGTCGATTTTTGAACGGCCAAAAATTCAGAAAATTCCAGTTTTTCGAAATTTTGGCACCCCTTAGGTAGGGAAATTTAAGACCAAAATCAATCGAGTCAAAGTTTCAGAAAATGTTTGAGCACAATATTTCTCTGCCCTGTCCCTTTAAATTTCAAAAAACTCACAACATCGCCTTCTTCACATCTTCCACAAACTTCCGATTCGATTCCAAACACAAAGTTGTCAATAAACCAGAAGATCTTCTCACAATATCCTCATGATCTTTGCGTTTTTCCTCAGCTTCTTCATTGCTCAAATTCTGCATCAATTCTTTGTTCAAAGTTCTCCACTGCTTCAAACTCTCCCAAATTCGTTTCAATAATAACATTGGAAGCTGTTCGTTTGTAGTTGCGTAAAGATCAATAAATCTTTCAGCGTAAACTGGAATCGTTTCAATTACCCTGCAAAAAATTATTGATTGATAGATCAAAATATTTAAAAAAAATTAATTTTCATACCGTTTCAAAACCGTAATAGCCAATTTGCGACAATATCGTTTACCGATACAAATAAAATTCAAAAATGTTGCTGCTGAATCGACATTCGAAGAGATCTGAAAAGAAATTGAATTTTAGGAGAATCAGAAATTTTCGGGGGTTCTTACCATTTTGCATGCTTCAACAGCAGTTTCTCGATTATCTTGTTGTGACATTAAAGTGACATTGTTGAGGACACGTAGACAATGCTCATAAATACTGCCGATTTGGATTCGAATCGCTTCCGAGTGTTCAGCTGGAAAATGGATATTTTTGGAATTTTTCAGAGGGCACGTGGAATTTTTTAATTAAGAAAATAAATTTGATTTTAGAGAACCTCGAATAAAAAATTCCCCAAAAATTAAAATTTCAATCAAAATTTTTGATATTTCAGACTTAAGATAAGTTAGAGATGTGTAAAAATTTCATGAATTTTTTCTTTCAAATTTCTCGACGGAACTACAGTACCCAGGACAAAAATCGATACAAGATCCGAAATTTTCAGCTGAAAAATATTGTATGAATTGTTGTCCTGGGTACTGTAGATTTCAAAAAAAAATTAATGCATTTGATAACCTAAAAATTTTGGTTCAAAAATTTTTGAAAATTCAAAATTTTCCACGTCATCAAATTTCGGTGCGAAAACTTTCGAAATCGGCAGTTTTTAAATGTTTTCTTGAAACACCTCAAATTCTTCACTAGAAAACAATGTCACGTGGCAAAATTGTTTTGGGTACTGTAGTTATAAAAATATATTTTTAAAATAGAGCAAAAAATTTGAGATTTTCAAAAAAATTGGAATTTAGCAAACCCTAAATTTTCTACCAAAAAAAAATTGCCACGTGGCAAAACTAGGCTTATTTAGTATCAAAAAATTTCAAATTTTCTCTCCAAAAAACACTCACGAGTTGATGCAAGTTGTAAATATTGATCAGACATTCTGAGCACAGCAAATACATGATTCGTCACTCCACATTGCACCAAAATAGCCTTATTCGCTTTGTTGTGTAATCCAATATTCATTAGAATTGCAGTCGATCTTTCAACAATTGTCGGATCAAAACTGCCCAATAATTGAACAACATTATGAATTGGTTCCGACATGTTTTGCTCTTTTATTGCTGGCAAATCGGCGATTCGTGCCATACAACCAAGTAATTCGTGAAGAAGTCGAGAAGAACCGTGGGATAACAGACCACAGATTACCTGGAAAAAATCTTGTTGGTTTTGGGGGTCAAAACTTTCCAGATTCCACGTGGATCTTTCGTGCCAAAATTTCAAAATTATTGAATTTCCAGGTGAATATTAGATCCTAAGTTCATGAATTTTGAATTTCCACGTGGATTTCTCGCTCCAAAATTTTAGAATGTTTCCCAAAAAATCTACGCGGATTAATTTTTTGAAGACAAAACATTTTGAATTTACGAAAATTCGACGTGGATTTTTCAGCGTCAAAATTACAGAATTTTTAAAATTCAACGTGGATTTTTCGCTTCTAAATTTTCGAAATTTCAAATTTCCACGTGGATTTTTCCCGCCAAAATTTCAGAATTACTGAATTTTCACGTGAATATTAGATCCTGAGTTTATGAATTTCGAAAATTCCACGTGGATTTTTCGCACCTAAATTTTCGAAATTCCACGTGGATTTATAGAGCCGAAAATAATTGAACTTAAAAATTCCACGTGGTTTTTTGGGCTCAACTTTTTTTGAATTTCGAAAATTCCACATGGTTTTTTCCGCCAAAATTTCAGAATTTTCAAATTTCCACGTGGACTACGTTGTACATAAAATCAAGTTTTTTGAAGAAATTTAAGAGGATTTTAAGAAAAAATAATAATTACAATATATTTTTATGCGTTTCCAGAAAAATCCCTAAATTTTTGAAATCCAAAAAAATTACCTGTGCTCCACCCAATCGAATAAAATGTTCTCCATTAATCGAAACCGCAAAAAACGCGGATAAAGCCTGAGTTGTTGACCAAAGCAAATCCTCATGAATAGTTTCCTCTTTCATAATTGTCAAGAATATATTCACAACATCTAATTGCATAGCCATTCCCATTATATCAGGATTCGCTGCCGAAAGATTTCGAATCACTGAAACCGCAAATCCTTTCGGTTTCGATTTCAGATCCTTTTTCAATGATTCAACGGCAAATCGGATGACTTCAGCTCGAATGTTATGATCTTCTGGTCTCGCGTATCTCGCGGCAAAAAACCTTCGTTTAAAAAACGTGTTACAAAACAAATGTGTCAATAACATCCATGCTTTTGCAACATATCTCGATTCAATTTGACTTGCTCGAAACATAATTATATAAAATATTCCAATCGGATGTTTGAAATTGAAATCATTCGTCGAAAATCCGCCCATCTCCATTCTCTCCTTCACTTTTCTTCCCATTATTTCCAAATTCAGCGTTTCAAAAATTTTGAGACAAATTCGAGTTTTTGATGGATACAAAACAGCGTGATATAAGACATAGAGAGTGGCTTCAACAACTTTTTCATCTTCCTGTTCTCGCGGGATCAAAATTTCGAATAATGAATAGATCAGGGTTTTGAGATCCGGTTTTTGAACACTCATTTCAAGCTGATTTTGTTCGGCGACTGGAATTAATTCACGAAGTGCAAGCATTTGTTTCATCTGGAAAAAGGAAAATTTTGAAAATCTTTTTTTTTTCAAAAAAAAAAGATTGAACCGCAAAATTTACGTTTCAAAATTTCTTCAAATTCTTTCTCCGCATTATTAAAAATAATTTTCAAACCTACCGAATCATTCGATTTCAAGCTATAAACAATTTCGTTCAACGTCATTCGCCTTCTCATTTTCATCGGATCCTGATTCTCTCCACTTCCAACTTTCGATAAAATATGCGGGGCTTGATGTGGATTTTGGGGCCATGAATAGTTTGCAATTTCAGTGTTGACTGAAAGTGTGCTCATTCCTCCGATTGAAAATCGAGACATTTCAGACATATGCGACATTGTTGACATGGTTGAACCAATCTGGAGAATAAATTAAAGTTGGAGGGGGACTGGAGATTAGGCTGTGTAAACCGCAAGCTTCGGCGTCAGCGGAAGACAGTGCCGCTGACGCGGAAGCTTGCGTCACTCGAAGAACATACCATACTGGGCGGTCTGTGTTGTAGCGGTGATTGTGCATTCTGATATCCTTGTCCAATCCATTGTTGCATATAATTCTGTTTCGCCAACGCGGATTCTCTCAATTGATGAACCCGTTCATTGGCAACCGGTCCTGATACATTCTGTGATTGCGGTCGAAACGGACTGCCGTGATTCGACATTCGACTTGAGACTCTTTGCGGTGTTGATGGATAATTCATTGGTCGCATTGGTGTTGATGGACCTGGAAGGATTATTGGAATTCATATAGATCTAGAAAGCATATGGGGATATCCTGAATAATTTCGAGGGAAATTTACGTTTCGAATTTTCAAATTGATAATAGGCTGGGAAAATGACATTCATAAAATTCCTGTCGAGAAATATTATTGCTCAGGCTAGGTTATTCAGGGGCTCAAAAGCTACCGCGTTTCGGGTAGATTGCTCATGTTAAACAGGAATTTTCCACAGTAACTTACGTCGCTTGGCAGGCCGCTAACATTTGAAATTTGGGATTTTCAAAATTAATGATTTCTGGGGAAATTTACGTTTCAAATTTTTTTCAAATAGAATTTTTCGAATTTTGAAATTGATTTTTCACTCTTTCCTATATGAAAAAAATTGGTGATATTCCTGGCGCAAAATATTATTGCTCAGGTTACACATCAGGTTAGCCGAGGAGGAAGCTTTGAGGACCTGTGGCTGTACAGTACCTTAAGACGGGAGCTCTCGAGGTACTGTAGGAGGCTCTGTTACTGTCGGAAAATTCAAAGCACATACGGGTACATAGATTGCTCATGTTATGCTCGTTGTGATTTTCAACTAAGCTGATGGTACTGTGTAATCCGCAAGCTTCCGCGTTAGCGGCACTGTCTTGCGCTTTAGCGGCCACGCGGTTAACTATGATCTGAATATCAGTAAAAATTTTAACTTATAGTAAACCGCGTGTCCGCTAACGCGGAAGCTTGCGGTCTACAATCGCGACCTTCGACGCTCGAAATTAAAAAAAATAACAAACTGCTTTACGCGGTAAAAGTGTGAAAAAGGCAAAAAGGAGAACGAAATGATTCACACAGACACACTCTTCTTTTTTTGTGTGCGCTTTCTATGACTAAAAAGAATCGGGGGCCAAACGGGAGGAGGAGAAATGTGGCGAAAAAAAATCAAATGTTTTTTGTTTTGATATTTTTTGATCATCATCAACATTAATAATGTTTGGGAAAGGGAAGGACACGAAAAAAATGGACAAACATTTTGGAAATCTGTGGGAAGAATTTTGAGGGAAAAAATATATGGACTAATAATAAAATGATTATTTTGAAAATAGCAATTTGTGGGGATATTGTTATTGAGGAGGAAAATATCATTTTGGGAAAAACAATTCTCGAAAAATTGAATTAGAGTAAACAACCTCAAAAAAACAGATTTTTAAAATTTTTCAAAAAAAAATCTCAAAATTCCTAGATTCTCTAGCATTGCTCAGATTATAAAAATTCAATTTTTTGGAGTTCTAGGCTGATTTTGAGCAGAATTACTCATATTAATTTGAACTTTAAAAAGAGAAAACTGAAGATGAATTTCAAAATTCTGAAAATTTCTAGAGCTTAAAATAATCTTCAAGCCTAGCTCCAAATCTAGATTTAATTTCAGTAAAACCAGCTCAAAAAATTACTCTTTGAAAAAAAGCTGGATATAATTTCAGATACAAATTAATGCATTTTATCATTGCTCATATTAAATATCCTCTTTTGAGTATTTGAAAGCCGTAGCTCTGGAACTAATTTCAGCAAATTGCTCAAAAAGTATTCCAGGAATTTTTATCCATTCTAGGTCCAAAAACAAATATTGTTTTTATATTACAAGAAGCTGGCTTAAATTTTGAAAAATTGAGAATAAATTTTAAAATATCTGAAAATTCCTAGAGCCTAGAAATTATTATTTTTAAAAATTCAAAAGCTTCAGAGCATTCTTAGAAATTTAAGAAAAAAAAACTTTTAGAATATTCCCCCTTCAAAAATCCCTTACCATATCTAGTTGGTGTTTGTTCACCCATTCCCATTCCTCTTTCTCCTCCAATTCCCCCACCAATAATATCACCATTACCATCGTATTTAATGACAACAGGAGTTGAAGCCGTCGACGATGACGTCATCATTCGAGGTGTTGATTGAACTGAAGATGGTGTTGTTGGACGAAAACCGGATGTTGATGGTTGACAAGGATCGAATGAGGAGGAGGAGGAGAGCATGTTGGATGGAGTGTTGGGTTGAAGTACTGTAAAATTCGACATTCGGGGGAATTTAGGTTGGCCAGAGAAATTTTACCAGATTTTTAGAGTTTGAAAATCGGCTCAGGGTGAAAAATCCACGTAACAAAAAATTAAATTGTCACGCCAGAAATCCACGTGGCAAAATATTGAAAATTAAAATTTTCGTGCCAAAAATCCACGTGGCAAAATTCGAAAACGAAGACATTTTAACACCGAAAATCCACGTGGCAGTTTTTAAATCTCATTTTTTTATTTTTTAAAGTTCTAAATATCACGAAATCGGGCTTGGGCCCAACGATTTGGACTTAAAAGTATTAGGCTTGAAAAAAAGACTTACGTAGAAATTCAAGCCTAAATCTAGGATTGGGCTCAAAATTCAGGTCTTAATCTAGAACTAAGCTCAAAGTTCAGGCCTAGAAATTCAGGCCTAAATCTAGGTCTAGGCTCAAAATCTGAAAGTCTAGCTTGGAATCTCAGGCTTATCCTAGAAATTCAAAAAAGCCTAGACTCCTAAAAGTTCCCAAAAACTGGACATTCCTGAACTTGAGAAATTCAAAAAAAAATCCCAAGAATCCCCCAAAAATTTACCTTCATCCGCTCCGATTGCACAATCGATTTCCATTTTTTTTTCTCAAAAAAATTCTATTTTTCTACATACACACGCACACGAAAATCTGAAATGAAAAAAATAATGAAAAATATCCACGACACAAAAAGCCAATTTGACAAGAAAACGTGTCACTCACAAAAAAAAATTTAATTTTCTCGAATTTTTTTGGATTCAAGAAGAACGGATAAATAAAATAAAATAAAATCAACATATAAATGGGTCAATTATGCAAATATTTTTTGGTGTATTCAAATAAATACATAGTTGACCATTATTATTATAATAATGACCAAATAGAGAGAAAAAAGGGGGAAAGGTCCATAATAAATCATAATTTTGTATGGGTTCCCAAAAGTGACATTCTAGGCTGGTCAAATAAAGTTTCCATGCTAAAAAAATCGATAGTTATCTATCACTTCCCAAAACTAAATAATAGTTATATATGTCAAGTGAGAGAGATAAATTAATAAGTGTGAAAAAATGTGTGAAAACAAAACAAACACATTTTATCTTGCCAGAAATCAAGATGGTGAGAGTTTTTGGGAGGTTTGGGAAGGTTTTGAGGAATCAGAATCTAAAGAATTTTTGAAATCAAGATTCTTGGAGTTTCTAGAACAGGGTTCCTCAGAACTTCTAGAATTCATGGAATTATAGAAGTTCTCATACAATATTCAGAAGCTTAGGGGGTATTTTTCTGATAAGCTAAAAATGTCCGAATTTTTAAAACCTAGTTTTCGTCAAAGTTTCTCATAATTAATCGGAACTTCAAAAAATCTCATAAAAAATTCAAATTTTAAAATTTCAAAAATCAAAAAAAGCGCTCGAATTTTCCTGAATTCAAATTCGGAACTTTCATGAGCCAAAATGTACTTTTTGAAAAACCAAGCTCCTGAAAATGATACATTTTCCAAAAAAAAAGTTTAACTTCAGAATTTTTCTCTTAAAAATTTGTACTATATTTCTTCTCTCCTATTTTCTTCAAAAAAAATATAATTGTTTGAGAAAAACGAGGCTAATTAGAACAATTATCAAAACAAATAGAAGAAGAAGTGACTAATAATAATAATGATGGCAATTAGTTTCGTGATTCAAACCAAAAAATGTATGATTCTAAAAATAACATCACGAAGAATTCTCGCTTCAAAAAATCATAAAAGTTTTGCGACGCCGACAAAAATGGGCAAAAAATAAAAATAAGAAGCGGGGCGCTGTGGCCTGCCTAATATAAATAAATCAACGTTTTATGAGATTTTTTTGAATGAATGTGTATATGTATTTGTGTGAGAAATGAAATGAAATGAAAAAGGGCTTTTTCATTTTTGAATTTAAATATTGTTATTGAGTTTTGGCGCGCGCGAGAGAGAAGTAACACCTGGATTTTTGGAAAATTGGGGAGGGATTATTTACAAATTGCCTGAATTCCAAAAGCAGATGTTTCGAATTATAAATTAGTGGGTTTGAAATATGCATTTATCTACTCAAAATGAATCGAGACAAATATTTTCTAGTAAACTGTGAATGTGCCCAAAACAATAACAAAAGGTGGAATTCATAAATCGGACCAGAATTCTAAGATGTTTGAATCGAAACAGACAGGCTGACCATACGTAGATCTTATAGAACTTAAGACGCTGATCAAAATGCTGTTCAAATTAGCTCTGAAGGATATTTCACATCTGACAACAGAACTGCTCATTTTTGACACTATTATCTAGAAATTTTGGTATAACTTATCCTAACTTGATGAAAATTCACTAAAAATTGTTGGACACGACGACACTAGGTCTAATGAGTGACGAGTTGATGATGTTCAGTGTGGGATTCGAATTTTTAGTCACACTTCAGATGCTCTAGGCGCGGCTTTTTGAAAACGAGGCTCTCAAGGCTTGGCGCCTTGCCAGAGTGGATTTCTAGACGCGGCACCTAGGCAATAGGTTCTCTAGACTCAGCTACTTGACAACTAAGGTTTCTAGACTTGGCTCCTTGCCAGAAATGATTTCTAGAAAAATCATCTGGTGAAAATTAAAAATATTGGCACGGTGCCAAAAACACATTTTCCCATGGCCAATTTTTAAAAAAATACAACCAGCTAGATCAAATTAAACGACCAAAACAACAACAAATTCAAAAAAAGCAAGCCAAAAACGAAAAAAAGAGGGGGGCACCCAACAGTGTGTACGCCCGGGCAGACAGACACAAAAAATCGAGGAGGCAGTACACCTGTCAACGAGAGACGCAGACATGTGGTGTACTGTTAAATGGTGTGAGAGACAGAGACGCAGAGAAAATGACGCAATGGCGTCTGTTAGTTGAGAAGATGGAGAAGGGGGTGTATAAATGAAAAATTAGGAGAAAAAGAAGAAGATGGTCAGGTGGTGAGTGTGTATGGTGTAAGAAAGGGTGAAGAATATATAGATGTATGTTTTGAATTTTCTGTAAATACATAATAAATGAATGGAAAAGTGACAGAAGGGGTCCTTATTTTTTGGGGCAGAGAGTCGAGAAACAAAGCAGATTTGAAATCGGGAATTTTGAATTTGATTCAGGAGTCAGGATGATTTTTCGAAAGTTTAATCTGGGGAAAATTATTTTTTTGTTAAAATTTTAATTTAAAGTTTTCAATTTCTAAACTTAATTTTCTCTAAAATTCTTAAGGATATTAGATTATTTCGGAATTTTAGAAGATTTCCAGAAAATTTTTAAAAAATAAAATTATCTGAAGCGTACAGTTGTACCTAGCTTTAAAATTCTGAACATTAGGACCAAAATTAATTTTTTCCGAAATTTGAGACTAGAAAATACTCGCAGTAAAATTCTTGTTCACCTTTTTTTGGAGAAGAATTTGAATTTTCAAAATTCCCAAACTTGGGAGCGAAATAATCCCTCAGGATCAATTTTTGAAAAAACTGAATTTTTCTGTGAGAATTCAAATCAAGATTTTTTGTTGCTAGGCTCTTTTTTCATATTTCGCACGATTTTCTAGCTAATCTAATCTAAATTTTCTATTTTGAGCCAAAAATCAATGGCTTCTTTGTTAAAATGATCTCGAATTTTTTCCGGGTCAAGAATCAAAGTTTTTTCAACCTAGAATTTGGTTCCAAAATTCCTCTGACAAAAAATAATGAAAATTTTCCAAGCGTTCAAAAATAAATCAATCTACATATACATAAAAGAGGGGATTTCGAGATACGAGATTAAAAACCAACCAATTTTTATCTATTTTTATTCATAATTCTCTATTTTTTCCCATAAATTTCCTAGTTCTCCTCTCATTATTATTTATAATTTATCAAGTTACGTCAAATATAACCAATGACAGGCATCTAGTAATACACTCATTAACTTGCGTAATCTAATCCACCTATAACATTATTTCTTCTCTCTAAATAAAAAATTTGGAGGAGGAGGAACAAAAAGGTCATTGAACCACAAATATTCTTATGTTTCGATTATTCTACTGGATTTTTTAAGCAAAAATTTTTAAAACAATTTTGGCCTTATGAAAATATAATAATTAATATTTTGTAATAAAATGTAACAAGAAATACACTTTTTGCACAAAAATACAAAAAATTAATTTTTGCCTGGAATCTCTGAAGGTTCTTGACAATTAGGCTCTCTAGGATTGGCTTCGAGAAAAATAGGCTTTCTAGGAGAGGCTGCTTGCCAATTAGATCCTCTAGGCGCTGATACTTGACATAGAAGTTCTCTAGACGCGGATCCTAGACAACTAGGTGTTCTAGGCTCCGCTATTTTGACAATTGAACTTTCAAGGCACGGCACCTTGCCAGAGTTGTTCTATAGGCTCAGCTACTTGACATAGATGCTCTCAAGACACGGCTACTTGCCATAGTGGTTCTCTAGACGCCGGCCCTACACAACTAGGTTCTCTGGGCTCAGCTATTTTGACAATTGAACTTTCAAGGCACGGCTCTTTGCCATATAAGCTTTCAAGGCGCGGTTACTTAAGAACTAGGCTCTCAAGGCACGGCTACTTGCCATAGTGGTTTTCTAGACGCTGCCCCTACAGAACCAGGTTCTCTAGGCTCAGCTACTTGACAACTGGGCTTAATTTTTTGCAGAATATTAATCTGCATAGCCCTATAAAACCCTTTTAGCTTCTATCTGAATAACCCCATAAAAATGAACACAACCAAAAAAAAGATGATGAAAAAATAGTGGAATTGGAATTGGAATTGAATTTGTTAGTGACTGACCTCGAATTACTTCTTCTCTCATTCTCATTATCTTAAAATCGCATCAGGGTAGAAAAACATAGTGTATTTTGAGATGAGAGAGAGAAAGAGAGAGAGTAATTTGATCTGAAAATCGGAGATGCAAAATGACACACCCAATTAGTTAGTTGAGTAGAAATATAATTTGTACAATATTTTTAGTGAGGTTTCCGGCTACTAATTAATTAGTTTTTTTCAAAGACTACATTTTTGCCAATTTCAGGCCTATCGAAAACCGAGCCTAGAATGAGCCTAAATATTTATTAGGGAATTTCAGGCCTGGCTAAATGTAGGCCTGAATTTTTCAGAAAAAAAATCAGAAATTTTTTTTCTCCAAGAATTCAGAATTTTTCAGATTCAAAATTACAGATTAAAAAAATTCAGAAATTTTCAAATTCAAAAAAAAATCCGAAAATTTTCAGATTTTACAAAACTTTAGAAATTTTACTTCTCCAAAATTTTCAAATTCAAAAAAATCAACAAATTTTCCGAATTTCAAATTTCCGTTACAAAAATGTTCAAAATTATTCTGGGTACCAAGGGATCCACCAAACTAGAAAAAAAATCAAAATTTAAAAAATACTTTTTACAGTCGATAAATGTTTATTCACAAAAAAATCAATCTTTAAATGCTTATATTTTTCGGGGGAAAAAATTATTCAACAAAATAAAACCCGCTGGAAAAAATAGAAAAAGGTCGTCGGGGAAAAAAGTTGTTCAAAAAATAATGAAAACAATTGCACTTTTCAGGTTTTTTTAACTAATTCTTCTTATCAATAAAAGTTAAGGGTAGTTTGAGCAATAAAAATTGGAATTAGGGGAAAAAGGGTCAGGATTCAAGTTTTTCGTTAGTATTTTTTTGAATTTCCGCCATTTTTTGACGCATTTTCGAGCGCATTTCAGCTCTTCGAGCTTCCGCAGCTTGACGTTGTTTCTCAATTTTCTCCTTCGCTTCTGCACTCATCTCAACTTTCTTTTTCGGCACAACTTTCTTCGGCTCAATTTTCTTCACCTCTTCTTTCTCTTCTTCCACAGCTTCAGGATTCCATTGAGCATTTCGGAATTTCTCAACTTTTTCAAATTCTTTTCGAATTCCACTCAATTCCATATCAATTGTCGCCCAAAATGCTTCCAAATCAGCGGAATTAACAGGCATTGGATCGCCTTCGATGGGTTTCAAATATTTTCCGATCAACTCTTCAAATTTTCCAAACTTTTTTCGGACCAATAAATGCGCATTTCCGTTGGCAGCTCGAAGGGAATCAGCGCAAATTTCGGGTAGATCCTGCAACATTTATATATTGTTGAAAAGTTGTTCTACATCAAAATGTTTGAGTAAAAAAAAACGTAAATTTTTGAAAATTTTAAATTTTAAAGGGTCACAACGCGAAAAATCGGGTTAATGTGGTTTTTGGCGGGAAGATTTTCAATATATTTTTCAAAAACAAATTGTTCTAAATTGCCACGTTCTTGTCCAAAAATATTTCTATCTTTATATTTTTGCACAAAAAATTTAAAAAATTCTACTGTAGCTTTTAGCTTTCGCGCGAAAATTTTCAAAATTTAAAAAATTTCTCGTGGCATTTTTGGTTTCAGAAAAATGGTCTCAACGCCAAAAATCGGGTTACTGTGGTTTTTGGCGGGAAATTTTTCAATTTTCAAATTTTCCCCCAAAAACACCAAAACTCACATCAACATTTTCCAAATCCTTGCTAGCTTCTTCCATTTTCTGCTGCAACTCCTTTTTGACACTATCATGCAGTTTCTGGAACTCATTCTCATTTTCCTCTGAATTTTCAGCTTCTCCTGCTGCTCTCTTCGAACTTTCCGGTGAAAAATTCCCAGATCCCGAAATTCCACTATCACTTTCAACATCTAACGCAATTTTAAAGTGTTCTCCAGGTTGACTATTATTATCTTCTCCATTTGTTGTGGCGGTGCTTCCGATCTCAACATCTTCAAAATCTGAAGATTTCGATTTTTCCGACACTTCCTCAGTTGTCTCATTTCCATTCGGATCTTTCTCGAATTCCTAAATTTTTTAATTTTGTTTTAAATTTTTAGGCTTAGCAAAAAGTTACCTGCACTGTCTCATTAATAATCAATCGATGTGGTTGAATTTTCTCCACATTTTCATCATCTTTCAAATCCTCTTTTTTGATCGAACCACACAAATCGAGGCTGTCGAATTTGTTGATCAAATCCCGGATCGGTTGAGGAGTCGACACATTATTTCCCATATTTTGAATCGCTTGAATTCGATTGTTTTTTGGTTGAAGTGGAGTGGATCTGGAAAAAAGAAAAGAATGAGGAATGAGAGTTATTTATTGGGAAAAGGGGTCAGGGGTATGAAAAAAAGAGGATTCGGTTAAAAATATATAAATTACGTGATAATGTTTGAGGATTAGTTTAGACTAGAGTCTATTTAGAGCCTGGTTTAGACCAGACATATTCAGACTTGAGCCTAAGATTTGGGCTTAAGTCTTAGACTTAAGCCTATGTAGACTAGAGTCTATTTAAAGCCATGGGCCCTAAAATTGGGAAGGGAAATTTTAGAGTAATTTTACATTTTTTAAAATTAGGGTAAATTTAGGTAATAAATTTTGAGGTAAGCTTTTGGGCCGAAATTTCATAAAATGAAATTTGATGCTTTTCTGAAATTAAATTAATATTCAAAATCTTCCAATATCCAGCTTTCCCCGAGTTTTTCAGGCTGAAAATCACATTCAAAAATCAATCAGAAAATGAAACCCAAAAATATTGCAATCAATCATCATCATCAATTGATAAATTAATAAATATATACCGGGAGAAAATATAATATATATTGAAAAATGACAAAATGAATGGAGAAAGTGGCGGATCATGCGCGAAAAAGTGTTCGTCGTGTGTGTGATAGATATGTCAATAATAGAATATGGCCGCCTATCACCAAACTATGTTTATTTTTTTGGAAGGCAAAAAACGAAGGGAGAGAAAAAACTTGGAAGGGAAGGCTTCCCTGCTTGACATAGAAGCTCTCAAGGCGTGGCTCCTTGCCAAAGTGGATCTCTAGGCGTGGCTCCTAGACACCTAGGTTCGCTAGGCTCAGCTACTAGACACAAGTTCTAATATTTTAATGCTAACAACATAGGAATCAAAAATCTCGAAGAGGAAGAAGAAAACCCTAATTGAATTGTAAACAACAAAAAGTACTATTACACAACTTTTAACCAGTTATTGATTATTAGAAATATATTTATTAAAATATTTCATTTAGGTGAGTCATTTGGAATTTTTTTTGATAAAAAATTACTAAACCGATTAAAAATTGAAAAAAATTCGTTTTTTTACGCAAATGGGTTGAAATAGTTTTTATAGGATAAAACATTTTCGAATGATTTGAATATTGATGAATTTACGTTACCCATAAGTGACTTAGTGACTTTTTCAGGCTTAAGGTCTAAAAAATCCACTAAAAGCCGCTAAATCACTTATAGCTAACGTAAATTCATCAAAATTTATATCATTCGAATAGTCTCAGGGCTATCTATCCTAAGAATAAAATTCAAAAATCTCAAAAGTATTTGAAAATCAATTTTCCACCAAGCAACAGTTTTTTTCCTCTGTGACCTCGTTGAGATAGATATCAAATTACTCGCAAAAAATGTTTATTTTCGAGATCACAGACGTATTTGGGAGGACATAGAAACTGGGAGGGGACCAAAACTGTCAGTCAAATAAACACAGCAAAAATGTGTCATAAACGTATAGTGTAAGAAAACAAACAAAACTAATTTCTATTATTATTTGTATTTTTAAGGTTTTCGCCCCGCCAATAAAAAATCAGGCGGAACAGAGCAAATAATTTGCCGGGCTGTTATCCGCGCATTAAAAAACCATATATATATTTACATTAATCGCATTGTGTTGTTAGTGGAACGAAGAAGAAGAAGAAACAAAGTCGAAATTCGGACGAGAAGAAAAAAGATTCTAATCGGAAATAACAACAAGGTCGAACGATTTACCTCATCTTTCTCTTATTTACGGATTTTCTTCTTTTACTCATTATCAAAGATTATAATTGTATACAGGGTGACAACAAATTATAGCGACAAATTCCACTAACTCTGGTGACTGTCGTACTTAACCGATCTCTATGAAAATTTTTTTGAGACTTTCCTGACTATCCAGGACCACGCAGAAAAAATATCAAGAGTTCTCGGAAAGTTCACAATATTTTTTCTGCCCTTCGAAGAGTTATGAAAAATCTTTCCGTACTCGCTAGATACTTTGTTCAACAAAAATTTTCCCTGGCTGATAAATTTCATATTTCTCGCTCAAAATAGTTTTTCTAGATCATAATACACACTGTTTCACAGTTATAACAATTTCTGATCTTCAAATGAGTAATCCACCGGGATTCAATTATCATGAATTTTCGGAATTTTGTGAATTTTCAAATCATGTCAAAATTAAAAAATGTCCCAATATTTTTTTTTCAACGATGTTAATGTTTCAAATTGTTCCAAAGGTGTTTAGTGAATGTTCTTATATCACGAATATGATTTTCAAAAATAAAATTTGAAAGAAATGCAACTTTTCCAAAAATCATAATTTCTCAAAATCCATCAGTTGATTCTGATCATCCGTTAATAACTCTAATAAATGAAGAGGATTCATGCTCAAAATTTTTTTCGACAATTTTTGATAGTATTCAGACTATTTGCAATCATTCATACTTATAAATATTGGAATTGTTTCCCCAGATTTCAATTTTATCAAAAAATGAAATTGTGATACTCGCAAGTGTTGGTTCAATATAACCACATCTAAAAAAGTCTGAAAGTCGGGTAGCTGTAATAATATTTGTGCTGAACCTTCCCCAATACTTACTTTACCTAAACTAAAAATTATAGTTATGAAATATTACTTACAGACATGAAACAATTAGCCGATAAAATATCGAAAATTAAAAAAATCGTCAAAAAGCGAAATTTTGAAAACCATCGTTTTCCAACTTTGTGAAATTTTTTGTGTTCATAATCAAAAACAAGTTAGTATACTAATTAGGAACTATAAAATGATGGTTTTTGAGAAAATTTGAGCAATGAAATCATAAAAAATTGCTGCGTGATTACTGTCAGATCAGCATATACTTTTGTCGCTATAATTTGTTGTCACCCTGTATAGTAATAGTGATGGAATACACAACTACAATATACAAAAATGTATAATCACACCATATAAAATGAAAGGCGAAGTATAAAAACAGATGTAAAAGGACATCTGGTGAAGTGAAGTAATGCTATTTTTGGGAAAAGAAATTGTGAACACCTGGGGTGATTTTGAAGGTTGATTGTGGTACGTTTTGAGAACGATAAAATAAAATATGGAGGTTTCGGAAAATCATAGGAAAGGGGGCTGAATCGGAGCAGGAGCAGAGCAAATTCTGGGGCCGAAAAAAGGTCCATAATCAATTAGTGAAAAAACATTTGGCGTACCAAAAAATTTTGTTTTTGGTACCGTATACCACTTTTATGAATTCGGCCCCAGATGGACCCGAAATCTTCAGATTTTTAACAAAATTCGGAACGGGATCAGCATTTCCAGAATATCCGATTCAACCTCTCCTAAAATACATTTTTTAAGAAAAATTGAAAATTATTCGAAATTTTCCACGTTTTTTTTCAAAAACTAAAATAATTCCTAAAATTAAGTCAAGCTTTAACTTGAGCTTTGACTAAGCGCTCCCTGTTCCGAAAAATTCGAAATTTCTCCAATAACTCAAATCTAACTCCTCTAAAATCATAACTTAGCCTAACCCTACCTTGAAAAAGCGGATATTTCTTCAAAACAACCGAAATAGATATAATACCAATTCCAATTCTTTTCTTTTCTAACAATACCAATAAAACCGAAAAGGTGTGAAAAGTATAAAGAAACGCCTCTTTCGAACATCTGTTATTTCTTCTTCTTTTCATTTTCCAAAAAGGCAATTATACCTGCCTGCCTGCTTGCTTGCTACCTACTGTGTGTTTTTTTTTGCTATTTGGCTAAGGTGTGTACGTTTGAAGGACAAAGCTTCAAAAGTTGAGAGCGAATCTCAATTGGCTTATTATATTATAATTTTCTGGAAAAATATACAGTCTAGATCTAATTATGATGGAAAGTGCAAGAAAAAAAAACGAGGAAATAATTGGATACAATTTTTGTGATGGAGAAAATTGGAATTTACATATAAATGAAACGAGAGGAACAAAAATGAACCAAGAAAAATTGTTCATAAATTTGACAGCTTCGAGGATTTCTTCAGTGAAGAAGGTTTTCCGGAAGCCAATTTTCAGAGCCAAATTTAAAAAAAAATTAAATTCTAATTTTAACCTAGAATTTTCTTGAATACATCTGTCAGAAAGCACTTTGTGCACTTACAATTGAACTAAAAAGTTGGCTCAGATAATCCAGTTTTCTCATTAATTTTGAATGTGTTCAATGGGAGAATAGGGTTAAAATGGACTAAATCTCGTGAAAATTCAACTTTCGCGCGAAAATCCAAAAAACCTGAAGAAATAATTTTTGAAGTGAAAAAAATACTGATTTTCGTCTTCAAAAAAATTATTCGGGATTTCTAAGCAAAGGTATCCTGCATTGAAATTTTCAAAATAAAATTGGGATGCTGTCGAAATAGACCAGAGTTCGAATCCCGGTTCCCGAAATCATTTTTTTCAAAAAAAAAACCTCTGGACACTAAGGATTCTGGTACAGAAAATGTCTGCTGTAATTTCAGATTCTGGATTTTTCGTGGCTGAACTTACTTGAAATAAATTCAAGTTCGACCAAACAACATTTGAAAATTAAGAATGTCAGATGATTTCAGCAGAACAAAATTCAAAAGTCACAAAGCAGCACCAAACTATGTATAAAAATATTCAAAAATATTCAATTTTTGCCTCCAAAACTAAACAACTAACATCAAAAAATAATGAAACATGACAAACATTCGAGGCCTAATAACAAAAGAGAGGAACACATGTATTTTATTATTATTTTTTCACATGGCTGAATCTTCTCTTTAATTATGATGACAGAAGGGCCACTTGACTGCGGATAGAACGAAAAGCATGGAAAAAACGAGGAGAAATTGGATATGACCAAAAATGACGAAGAATAGAATGGAGATGAGATGACCAAAAGCAATATGTTACAAAATGTATGAATTACATTTAGCGTAACTTGGAAGAGAAACTAAGTGGATTAAAATCCTGAATAGGGTCAGGTCACGGTTGAGGAATTCGAACAAGAACAAGAACAAGAAAAAAAAGGAACTTGGAGAAATATGTAAGGATGACTCTTATGAATATTTCAGGGGGAAAAAGAACGTGTCATATTTCTGGTGGAGAATTTTTTGAGCTTCAAAGGACGTACCGCCAGCCAATCAAAACAAAATAACAAATGATTCACTTCCTGGATTTAATGAGAAATCCCAGAATTCTCTAATTTCCGTATAGAAATTTTTGGGGGAAAATATTGTCGACACATTTAAATTATACAAATTTCAACAGAAAAATGATAATTTTTGGGCTCAAAATTTTTCAAAGAGGCTTGAGAATTTTCATTCAAATTCTGTTTTTTCACAGATTCAGAACTCAGAATCAGATTTTTTTCTAGGAATTCAAAGTTCCCCTCAAAAATCGGCTGAAAATTTAAATTTGATAGAAAAATGTGCAAAAATTTTCCAAATGACGAAAATTTTGAAAAATGTCTGAAATAGGTAGCTCAGTGGAAATGGTGGCTGCTGTCAATCTTCGGGTCACAGGTTCGATTCCCAGTGCGCGCTAATCTCGCCTAGAGCCTCTCAAAACCAAATTTTCACACAAGTCTCAATTTTCAGGTCCAAAACGATAAAAAACCTCATAAAAACCCTCTCGACCTCCCCAAAAAACCGCAACACAGAAAAAAACCACCACATCAGATTGTAAAACCAGTTTTCGCACCTCTCTGTTTTCTACTCCACTACTACTAAGCTATGCATTAAATACGGGGCTTCGGATTATAAATTCATTCAGACGCGAAAAAAAGAAGAAGAAGAAACAACCAAAAAAAGAAGCATTTTTGGTCGAAGAAACAACAACAAAATAGTAGTAAAGGAAAGCAGTAACATTTTCGTGTGGTGTAAAAAAAAGCCCAAGACTATGTAGTGTAAAATACACCAATTGGCTTATTATTCACACTATTATGAACACACCTGTTCAATGCTGAAAATATGCTTTATTCTTTCAGATTTTTGCGCACTTTTTCAGGTTCAAAATATTTGGAATTTTTTGAGAAGACGAAAAAAAATGAAAATGTTTGGATGGATTCAAAAGCAATTCATAATAAAAAGGACAAAAGACATTTTTTGGAGAATAGAAAGAAATAGAAAAATGTGAAAAAATGGGTGGCACAATTTAACCTTTGATCAAAAAATTTCAACTTCAGAAAATTTGAATTTTTGAAAGCCAAGTGGATTTTTGATGGAATTAAATTTGAATTTTGAAAATCTCTCCTATCGTATTTGGTCTCAAAATTCCCCAAATTTCAGCCCGCCCAAAAAAAACTCACACTTCAAAATTCGAATGTGCCGATTTCGATTCCGAACTTGTTGAAACATGCGTTACAATTGGACTCGAAAATTCATTATTTCGTGCCTGTGGTTGATTGAACATTTTTAATCTTCTTTCAACTAAACTTTCACCCATGTGTCGAATTGCTTCTGATGCTTCACTATCCACTTTTTTCGGAGATCTGGAAAAAAACACATTTGGAATCTGAAGTTAGGGTGAAGAACCCTGAAGAATCTTAAGCCTAATGAATCTTGAGCCTAAAGAACCCTAAGCATGAGCTTAATTAGTCCAAAGTCTAATACCTAAATTCTAAGAGCCTAAAGCTTCAACCCTAAGCCTAAAAATATCTGAAAATCAATTTTTTGAACAAGTTTCATATCAAAAGAATGCTGGATCCTTATCAGTTTCAAATTTATTTTTTAATGAAAAAAACAAATACGATAAAAATTTGCCGTTCGATTTTTTTCATTGAAAAATAATCGGGTCAAAATGAGGGTTATAATTAAATTCTAGGATTTATTAATGACAACTTTTGATGTGAATTTCTTCGAATCAAATAAATGAGATGTTATCTTTGAGATTTATATGAATTTAATCGTGTTTTCTTTGTTTTGGTGTTCAAAAACAAAAACTTTTCAGCCATAATAATAATTCACTTCCTTAAAAATGCCACGTGGCAAAATTTTTAATTTTTGAGAAATTTTCAGCACTCAAATTTTAAAATTCGATTTTTCCATGAGAGGTGGATTTTTTGACGACAGAAAATTTTAATTTCAAAGCTTTTCGAAGCGCCGAAAAATTTCCAAGAAATTGGACACATTTGTCGCGCGCTTTTCTGCAAAAGTTGCACTACGGTACACAATGTGTGCATTTGTGCGTCGCGGTGTTTACACACAACCTAGTATTCTGTGATGGGGTGATTCAGGTCGAAAAAAAAACTAAAAAAAAACATTTTTTTACAAAAAAATTCGATTCAGCAAATGTCAAAAAACTATATTTTTTTCCACACAAAAATGAGAGATATCTCGCAGCGAAAATGTTTCAATGAAAAAAAATGTCAAAAAATGTCGAGAAATAGAAAAAAATATAGTTTTTTGACATTTGCTGAATCGAATTTTTTTTGTAAAAAAAAGTTTTTTTTTAGTTTTTTTTTCGACCTGAATCACCCCATGATTTTTCAGCAGTTTAGAGGAATTTTCATTGAAGAAGTGAGTAAAAAATCTAGGAAAATTTACGTTTCAAAATTTTCATAATTGTTTTTCTGGAACTATCAATTCTGATCCTTTTCGCATTCTTGCTTTCTAGATAAGGTTGAGATTTTTTGAGTTTCGAAGGAATACAAATTCTATTGCCAATTCAAGTTTTGAAAAATCAACCGAAACCCAAATTAAGTCTTAGCCTAACCCTAATAATTTGATTTTTCAGTATTCAATTCATGTGGTTGGTCTTCACCGAGCAACAATTCAAAAATTATCATTACCAACTTGTACAATTTCGAAAATCGAGGAACCATCCGGTACTAGATGTTATTTCATATTTTCAAACTACGAATTATTTATTTTCAGCAATTCTTGAACATTTCTCGCGAAAATTCAAAAAAAAATCGCGGTTTTTTAATGATTTTTCAGCAACTCACTTGCTATAACCATAAATCGAACAAGACAATTTCAAATAACTGGGAGTTCGGCTAACATTTTCACCAATCTCAATATTTCCAGTCGTCAAATCATTCTCCGACAAAAATCCACGTGGCGACTTTTCCCCAAAACCAAAATCATCATCAGGCATTGTGACCTACAATGAATATGCTTTGAATATATTATTTCCGGTGTGAAAAACACAAAAAACCCAAAAAAAAACGAACATGATAATTGCGAGTTGTGACATTCCTCAAATCCATTTCTGACATTGCGCCGGAACTAAATGTGACATGATTTTGTCGAGAAAAATGACTATTTGGGGTGGTTTTGATGGCGTTCGCCAAATCTTGCTCAGATTTCATAATTCCACCCGGCTGGCGACCTTTTAAAGGTTTTGGTGTTGATTCGCTTGATTCGGCCTGCAATTTTATTTTTTGAGAAGAAGGGGAGGGGATTCAAAATATTTTTTCTAGAACTTTTCAATCCGCTGATCACGATCCCGTCGTCGAAAATTGTAGAACATGAGTTATGACGTGGCAAAGTTCGAAAATATTGAAAATGCTCAAATATTGATGTATGAGCCTCAAAATGAATTTACTTCACAAAAAATTGAAGAATACACATATGGCCGAACTATTTGAGTGGCCTAGAAATGTCGGGAATTCGTCCAACATTAATAATTTCAGTAAGATTAGAGCGAATGTGTTGCATTGGCCGAATTCCTGACATTTTTAGGCCACTCAAATAGTTCGGCCATATATGTATTACATTTTTTCTGAAGTAAACTCATTTTGAGCCTCTCACATCAATATTTGAGCATTTTCAAATGTGCTCCATCTAATTTCTTGCTCATTTCTCAATATTTTCGAAATTTGCCACGTCATAACTCAAGTTACGAGTTAAGTTCTGCGATTTTTCCTGACGGGACCATGATCAGAACTTCTAGAAATCATTTTTCGTTCAAAAACTCACTCTGTTTCTGCTACTCGATCTAAAATTCGAAAATCTTCTAAAAAATTCTCCGAGCTGGCGAATCCTTGTGCTCCTTCTCTTTCAAATTTCCATCAGATTTCGAAGATGAAACTGAATTTTGAATCAAATCTTCATCTTTTGAAGTCGATGTTGAGGAAGAAGAAGAAATTGGGTTATGATGACTGAAAATTTTAGAAATTAAATAGAATATTTGTTATAAGAAAACTTACATATCGGTTTTTTTGCTGTTATTATGAATTGTTTCATCAGAAATATCACGGCTTTTACTTCGATTGAAACGACCAAAGAATGCACCTAAAAATCACAAAAGTATTAATTGGTTAAGGTTTTGGTTCAGTCTAAAGATTTGTGCGAATTTCTTGGTTCCCCCCAAAAAATCCAGATTTTTTTACGTTTCGAAATTTTTATGAGAGAACATTTCAAAAGCCAAAATTTGCTTCTAGAACATTTTATCCAAAAAAATTCTTTAAAATCAATTACAGACTCATTTTGGAGCTCTGTAACTTCGATCACAGATTAGTTCCAGTTCTAGAAATTTTTTGGATAAATTTTAAATCTTGTTTCTGAAAAAAAGCCCCTTGTAATCTAAAAAAAAACCCACCAATTGCAGTTTTCTTCGCCGGTTTTTCCATGTTCTCTGAAAAACAAAATGAAAAAAAAACTCTTTTTTGGTTCAAGATAGGCTAAAAAGCTGGCTGAAAATAAACAACAAGCCAAAAAACGGAAACACGAAAAGAGAGAAGAACAATAAAAAACACATTTATTAAGGGGAAAAAAAAAGAGAAAACCATAGAACAAAGAAAATTGAAGTGGTTTAATTTAAAATAATTAATTAATAACATGAGATCTAAAATCACTAATTATTCATAAACTAATTAAAATAACCGTAAAAGTGAGGGCTTACAACAACAAAAAACTCGTGGAAAACTAAGTTTTTCGGGTGAAAGAACTTTTGAAAAAAACAAAAAACAATTCAAAGTGAAACTTGTCAACAATTTAAAATTTATGAAATAAAAAATAAATCGAAATTGACATTTTTACTACTAGTATCGGATGAAAAATAGGCAGATAAATCTATCAAAAAAGTGAGAAAACACATGTTGTGCCGAGTGGTCAATTTTGTGTAAAAATTGGATTGGAAATTGGAGAATGAAAATGTGAAAAGATGAGTTATTACTAAATATTTCTATTTCAAGGTTCTTCTTCTTCTGTTTAAATACAAAAATATCCATCGATCAAAATTAATAATCCCATGGCAACCTGAACCGGTCAATGAATAGAAAAGAAAAGAAATGGCTAATTATTATGAAGAGACCACTCAAAAGTAGAACAAAACAAAACATTCTCACATACACCAAAAAAAGCAGATGTGTGCTGAGGTTTTTGGAAGTTTCTTGCAGATGTGTAAACAAAATGAGCTATTATCCGATTCGGTTTTCATGGAAACTAGAGGAAAAACTACGAAATCTAGGGGATAGAGTATAGATTTTATAGTAGTTCTCTCAACCTTCTGATCACAACCCCATCGTCAAAAATAGCAAAACTCAACTTCTAAGATGAGTTATGACGTGGCAAAGCTTGAAAGTTTGTGACTTCACAAGGCTATAACTGGATTCAACAATGAATTTCTTGAGAAGAACCTCCTGAGCAACACAGATTCTTATGAAAATCCTTCTTGAATTCAGTTATAACCTTGTGAAGTCACAAATTTTCAAGCTTTTCCACGTCATAACTCATCTTGGAATATGAGTTCTACTATTTTTAACGATGGTATCGTGATCAGAAGTTCGAAAACTACTATACTTTCTGAAAAATGTATCATTTACTTACTTTTGATAAAAAATGTGGAAATGAGGTAAAACGATAAAAATGTTTCACGTGAATTAAACACGTTTTTGGTACACGTACTCAAAATGCTTTCATTTATTTATTAATGAGTCTCATTTCTCATTTAACCCTGGGAATTATTAGGTTCAATAAATACCCAATATCAAAAATACTATTTACAAGATTGTGAGTTTTCTGGAAAAATACCAAACCTGACAACGAATATCATATTATTATAATGGTTCTTGTTTGATGTTTGGTATAAGTGGCACTAGTTTTTCTTCTTCCTCTTCTTCATCGGAAGTTGGTGGAACTTCTTGTTTGATTTTGATTCTGTCACAAACTTCTTGTTTCACTTTAAAATCCATAATCATTCGAATCAGCGCTTCTTTCTGCTCTTTCTCGTGTTCTTTTCCAAATTCGTGTCGCATTTTTACAGCATTCATTACGTGTAAATTTGTTCTACAAATGTTTTATTTATCAGTGAAGTGATTTAGAAAAAAAACTCACTGTAGCAGATGAAATTCTTTGACTCCCAAAGCTTTTTCCAATCTCTTATCACAAGTTACGATTTTGTCGGTGGTGTTGTATAGTTTGTTGTGTTTGATATAATGTGTAACTCTTCGTCTTGCCTATAATATCAAGAGTTAGAATAACAGAATGTGAAGCATAAAATAAACTAACTTCTTTACCAATCAATATCGATTCATTTGTTATTTTTTGCAAATCGGCTGGGCAATAGACAAGTCTTTCCTTCCAAACCCTCTTTTTACTGAAACATTTGTAGGGTTT
The DNA here is from genome assembly GCA_947459285.1 of Caenorhabditis angaria. Taxonomy (NCBI): domain Eukaryota; kingdom Metazoa; phylum Nematoda; class Chromadorea; order Rhabditida; family Rhabditidae; genus Caenorhabditis; species Caenorhabditis angaria. The sequence continues at coordinate 8,895,018 of CANHGI010000003.1, forward strand.
TTGCACTATAACCAATGGCGATTTCCTTTAAAATGATGTTAAAATTATTTTGAAAAAAAAACAAATAAAACTTACTGTTTTGCCGTAGTTTTCGATATTTCCACAGGCTTCTTTTTGAAGTACGCTTTTTCCAATCTTAGTGTTGTCAAATGTTTTGCATTAACAACTCGCTGTAAAGATTTGTTTTTCTTCGAATGGTTAAAAAATAGTCAAGAACTTACCGATCTTAGTTTTCTATTGAAGCAAGGCGTCTCTTTAGGCATATTTAGAAGCAAATAGACAGGTTTTTCGTGCACGAACCGCAAAAATTTGAAAAATTTTGAGTAAACAAACAGCTACGGTGCGCGATTGCGGAAAAAGTGTTTGCACACTTGCGTACCGTATACCCAGAAAATTTGAAAAAATAAATTTTTTTATTTTCGTCAGTTGAGAAATTGTGGAATATTTCGAAATACTTTTTATGTCTCCCGATAAAAAATGTATATTTAATTGCTTTGTTGGGAAGCACACTCTCACAAAGTTTTTTGCTCATTTTTACGATTTTTAAAAACATATTTTTTGAATTTAAGGTAATAGTATGAATACACAACAATCGTCTGGAGACAATGCGATTGTTGGAGGAAAATTCAGCAGCAATGCACAGCCACGAAAGCCTGCCAATTTCGATAATACGAAAAAGTTCCAGCCGAAACAATACAAGAAAATATTCACAGAATATGTTTCGGATGAAGAGGCAAACGCTGGACTTTTGGATAAAACAATGTTCAAAGGATCGATAAGAATAAATCCGAAAAACTATCAAGAATGTTTTCTTGACAATCCGAAAGGAACAATATTTCCTGATGTTTTGTGTGCTGGACAAGATCGAAATCGAGCAATGCATGGAGATATTGTTCTAGTCAAATATAAAAATCGCTTGGACTTTTTGATAAACTTTGGAGAATATCTAAAATGGTGGAAATCAAGCCCAAAGGGAGATCAAGGTCGAAAACCAGCAAAAAAAGATGAAAAACGAACTCTGAAGCAAGAAATTGATGAATATAAAATTGATAGTGATTCAGTTCCGGATAATTGCCTAATTCCAACCGGTTCAGTGGTCCGAATCGAAGAAAAACGACATCATCGTGTTGCAGCGGGAAAACTGCAATTAATGACCAATAATGCGTATAATGTTCTATTTGTTTCGTCAGATTCAAGAATTCCTCGAATAATGATACCAAGATCAGATGTTGATCCTGAATTCTTCAATAGACCAGCCGATTTTGAACGATTTTTATATACTGCAAAAATGACAGATTGGAGAACTGAATCTATATATGCTGATGGTCGTTTAGTTAAATTACTAGGTGAAAGTGGAACTATTGGGGTATGTTAAGTTCTAATTCTCTGCTAACTATTAAAATCTTGAATCATTTTTCAGCCAGAAACTGACAAAATCATTTTCGAAAATCAAATCGATAATCGCGATTTCTCCGATGGTTGTCTTGCAAGTCTTCCAATCACAGAAGCTTCGGAATGGAAAATTCCAGAAGAGGAATTCAAATATCGCCGAGATTTCAGAAATGATATGGTTTTCACAATTGATCCCAAAACTGCGCGAGATTTAGATGATGCATTATCGATTAATCATATTGATGATTGTGATGGAAAAGGAACACCTGGATTTGAAATTGGTATTCATATTGCAGATGTTACTTATTTTGTGAAAGATTTGACTGAATTGGATAAATGGGCAGAGCAAAGGGGAAATTCGACGTATTTAGCTCAGATGGTGATTCCAATGCTTCCACGAATTCTTTGTGAACAACTTTGTTCATTGAATCCTGGAGTTGATCGACTATCATTTTCAACTGTTGTAAAAGTCAATTATGAAGCTGAGGTTTGTTTTAAAAAACAGTTTATAAGGGATTTACATCAGGTTGATAATGGCTCTGAGAAATCGTCTCTCGTAGAACTGAATGCGCTGATCACGATTTCAGAGTTCAAAATTGCAGAACTCAAATCCTAATATGTGTTGTGACGTGGCAAAGTATGAAGCATTTGAAAAGTCGTGACTTCAGAAGATTATAACAAGCTTTAAAAATGATTTTCATAAAAATCTGATAGCGTGGCGTTGTTCAGGATAAGTATAGAAGTTCATTAAGAAATCCGAACAGAAAAGTTTGAAATCCGCGAAAAATAATCTTATAAACGGCTAAAAAATGAAGAAATCAAGTCATAAAAATATTTTTTGCGGGTTTCAAACTTTTCTGAAAAATTCTACGGATTTCTTAATGAACTTCTATACTTATCCTGAACAACGCTAGGCTCTCAGATTTTCATGAAAATCATTTTTGAACCAAGTTATAACCTTCTGAAGTCCCGATTTTTGAAAATTTGCCACGTCATAACTCATATTAGAAGTTGAGTTTTGTAATTTTAGACAACTTGATCGTGATCAGCGTGTCGAGTTCTATAAAGTACGATTTTCTTACTTTTCGAAAGCCGTTGTTAAAAATTAAAAAAAAAAACTGAAAAAAAGTAATTTCCAAACGTGAAGTTTTCACGTAATTTACAAAAAAAAACATTATTCATTTCAAAAAAATTAGAAAAAAAGCGAAAATGCTTAAAGAATGGATATTTGTACAACAATAATAAACATAATAAACAATCGACAAACATTTGTAATAATCTAGTTTTATCTCTTTTTGACGACAAAATGAATTGACAGAAAAAAGAAGAAGAACTTTATATTTTCACTCTCAGATCAAAGATGTGTGGTTTGGTCGAACAATAATTCGATCGCGTGTCAAACTTGCTTATGAACATGCTCAAGATTTCATCGAAAACCCGGAAAAAGATTTCGCGCCCGAAGAATTGCCTGAAATATCTGATGGAGTTTTGCCATATGAGATTAAAGAGAAGGTTCTTATGCTTCATCGAGTTGCTCAGATTATGCGAGCAAGGCGGGAAGAAAATGGAGCACTTCGAATTGAGCAACCGAGATTGAAGTTTTCTGTTGATCCAGAGACGAAGCAGCCAATTGGAGTTAGCGTATATGAGGTTTAATATTAAATTTTAAAAATGAAAATAAAAATCTATCTTCCATTTTTTTTCAGATTCGAGACTCAAACAAACTCGTCGAAGAATTCATGTTGCTTGCAAATATGGAAGTTGCTAAGAAAATCGAAAAAGAGTTTCCAGAACACGCTTTTCTTCGAAATCATCCACCACCAAAGGAAAAGAAGATGAAAGAAGCCGCGGAATTATGCGCGAAAATTGGTTTTACACTTGATGGAAATTCATCATCGCTTCTCGCGAATTCTTTCAAAAAATATAATCAGAATTCGAAGTTGCATATGTGTATTAGACAGGTTAGGGGACATTTTGGGGGTATATTTCACCTCCAAGATCCGGTGGAATAAAATCATGTGAAAAATAATTTAGGTGATCTCATCTATCACAATCAAACCAATGCAACAAGCTAAATACTTCTGTGTTTCGGGTCAGGATTATTATCGACATTTTGCACTCAATGTTGAAAGGTGAATATTTTGGGGTTGATTTCGTCAAGGATCAGTGCCTAGAGAGCATAGTTGTCAAGTGACAACGCCTTGAAAATTCAAATGTCAAGGATTATCGCCTATAGAGTCTAGTTGTCAAGTAGCCGCGCCTTCAGAACTAGTATGCCAAGTAGCCGCGCCTATACATCCTAGGTTCCAAGTAGCCGAGCCTAGAAAATTACATTCTCAAGTATCAGCGCCTAGAGAGCATATGAAATCATAATTCGCACAGAAAAATTTTTTAGTCTGTAGTTTCAGATTCTGAATGTGCTAAGGTCAAAATTTTGATTTTTCATAGTGATTTCACAACTTCAAAACTTTTTGCATTAAAAATTCCACATTTTCAAAGTCAAAGTTCAGATTTTTACATATTTCCTCTCCATAACCCCAATCAAAATTTTCCTAAAGTTTATAATGAGCAATGACTTCAATAATGTTCAGCCTAAAGAAAAGAAATATTTAGGTTTTCAGACTTCCCCTTCATAATTTCCCCTCAATTTTCCAGATATACCCATTTCACCTCCCCAATCCGTCGTTATCCCGATATGATTGTTCATCGTCAACTTGCCGCATCTCTTGGATATTGCTCTCCACCATCTCAAAATGCAGAAGAGCTTCAACAAATCGCCAATCATTGTAATGAAACAAAACTTGCATCGAAAACAGCTTCAGAAGCATCTTCGGAGTTGTATTTTGGAGTTTTTGTTCATGTAAGTTGCGGGTTAATTTTTTGTAGCGAAGTTTTCTGTTTTCAGGCTTCGGGAAAATTCCAATCACAAGCTGTTGTTATTGGCGTCATGGATAAAGCATTTGATGTGATTATTGTGAATTATGGTGTTGTTAAACGGGTTTATTGTGATGTGAGTTAATTTTGAGACCTGAGATTCAAAAAAATTCTCGATTTTTCCAGAAACTTAAAGCAAGTATCAAACAATATGATGAAAATGGAGATAAATTGGTTTTGGAATGGCTGGAAGATCCAGAAGCTGAGCCAGGAAATCGCGAGAAATTCGAAAGTGTAGGCTTTTTTCTTTTTCAAAATTGAGAGCTTCTGATTTTTGTGGGCCAGAGTGAATTTTGATTTAAAAAAATTAAATTTGATTATTTTTTGGTGCTAAAAATTTGGATTTTTTTGAAAAATAATTTTTTTTCGGAATTTTGGCTTCCAGAAATCTATTGAATCCTGGGTTTTAGCTACGTGGATTTTTTCTTTTTTTTTGAAAAAAAATTCGAATTTTTGAAAATAATTTTTTTCCAAATTTTTGGCGTCACAAATTTACAGTAACCCGACTTTTTTTCAGCCACGTGGATTTTTTTGGTGCTAAAAATTTGAATTCTTGAAAAAATAAATTTCTGGAATTTTGGGCGATATAAATAAATCTTTGGAATCCTGATTTTCAGCCACGTGGATTTTTTGCGCAAAAAATCCTGAAAAATACAATTTTTGGAATTTTGGCTTCCAGAAATCTATGGAATCTTGATTTTCGGCCACGTGGATTTCAAAAAAAAATCACTATTTCTATCTTTCTAATAACAATAGTTGACCTAGACGTTTTTTTTCAGACAATTCAAATCTGCACAGTCGTCGATGTCGAAATCTATCCACTAAAAGAAGTCGACGTCGGCGCTGTCATTCTTCGCCCAACACTTTTACAACGTGGAAAATATTCGAAAACTCTTCGACAAATGTTTGATGAAGGAGATAACACGCTGGAATAATTCCAGAATTGAATTGCAACCCCAATTTTCATGTTCGTGTTAATAATTCTATTTTTATTGTTTCCTAATCTTATTTTTTTGTCATAATTCATCCAGGTGGCATATCGATTGGAGCTGGTCGTTTCAATTGTGATAAAACTTGACTTCTAGATGTTTTCTGAAAAAAACAAAATCGAATATTTTCAGATAGTTAGATGTATTACCTCATCATGATCATATAACGCTACTGAACTCAACGATCTTTGCCTTGGCGCATCAATTGGTGTAATTGATATTGATTCAGCTGCATTTGACACGAAAGTCATTGAATCGTCGTCATTTGAAGTGACTTTTCGAATCACAGTTGGACGATTATCTGATGTAAATCCACCGTATAATTCTGATTCAGAACCCGAATCATTTTCAGATGCTGTACTTCTAGACGATGATGGTATTGATCTACGATCTGTTTGCAGAGATGGAGAAGGTGGTTCCGAATGTGCGAATGAATGTTTTGTGGGAATCGGTGGTAGAGGTGTTGTTGGAATCGGTGGATCAGAAGCTGAGGGACTTGTTCGAAGTCTTCGTTTCGGAATTGAAGTGGCATCTAACACTTCCTCGTTTTCCCGAAAATGATGATTATATGGAAGTGACTCGGCAAATCTTGTCCGTGTTTCTTTCAACGCAGGAGGAGCTCCGAAGAGTTTCAGCTCCACTTCTTCTGCAGATTTTTTAGAGGTCATTGAACTTGGAGGTGGAGAGTAATTCGAGATATTCAATTTATCCCTAATTCTTCCAGTTTGCCAGCCATATCTTTCCGTAGTCGGCAAGGAAAATACTCGACTTTCTCCACCTCTTATTGTCGGACCTCTTGATTCAATATACATATATGTATTTTCACGATGTGTAAATATTGTTGGAGTTCTTCGACGATTTGTTGTCATATCTTCGGATATATTTCTACCTCTGTTCCCATCTCCCATTTCATTATCAATTTCATCTTGTTGAGACCATTCGGAAGTGTCGAATAATGATTTCAATAGTTTTCCTTCTTTTCGAGTTTGTCGAACTTGGAGAAAAGCGACAAGGGGAACAACTAAAAGTGGACCAATCATAACAATCCACGCGACAAATTCATATTCGATTGGGATTGGTCGAGCGGCGAATGAGATTCTTTGATAACCGAAGACGGAGGCCATTAGGAGAATCTGAAATTCAGATTCTGAATGAAATTTTGGTGGAGAAAGTTTTTTGAAGCTACGGAATATTTTTAAAATTTAGAATTTTTCACCGCTCCAAGGTTTCCAGAAGTAAAAATTGTACTCTAAAGATCATCGGAGCCACGCCTTGAGAGCTTTTATGTCAAGAAGCCGCGCCTAGATCTCACAGCTGTCAAGTAGCGCGCTATAGTAGCTGAGCCTAGAGAACATACTTGCCTAGGTCCGGCGTCTAGAGATCAACTCTGGCAAGGAGCCGTCCCTTGAGAGCTTCTTTGTCAAGTAGTCGGCCCTAGAAACCCTCGTTATCAAGAAACCGAACCTAGAAAATTAAATCGTCAAGGATCAGCGCCTAGAGATTCTAGTTCTCAAGTAGCCGCGCCTAGAGCACACATACTTGCCTAGGTCCGGCGTCTAGAGATTCACTATGACAAGCAGCCGTGTCTTGAGAGCTGCTTTGTCAAGAAGGCGAACCTAGAAACCCATGTTATGAAGTAGCCACGCCTAGAGAGCCTAGTTTTCATTTGAAAATCTCAAAAATCTTCAGGTGCTTTAAAATTCTACTAATCAAATATTTTTTCCAAAAACCACAAACCGTCAAAATAATTGGGCAAACAAAAAGCAGTGAATATTTGATATAAATCCCTCCCGGACCAAGAATCGCAATAAATTTGTCACGAACTCTTGTCGCCTTTGATATCGAAATTCTCGGAACTCTCAACATTCCCGAAATATCCGTCAAATAATTATCAATTCCATAAACATAACAAACAATAACAACGGAAAATAGAGCCAATGAGAAACTGTTCCAATTGGCGTTCAAGTTTTCGATGGCATGGAAAACAAATATTCCACCTTGAGCACATAATGGCAACCCGAAGAAGAACCCGAAAAGGCAGAGAAGAGCCAGCAGACGATTTTCGACGGCTTTGTTTTTGGTCGAGAAATGATTCATGAAGGCGGACGCGATCATTTCGAGCCTGCGGGGATGAAATGTGGGGGTAGAGGATTAGGGGGGCGGTAATTTTTTTCTACAAAAAAGTTTTTGGTCAAATTTTATTTAGGTTTGGAAGCTCGAGATTTTGAAAACCTAGATTTTTGAAGCCTATTTGTGGTCCTAAAATAAAGAGCCCAGAAAATTTCTAGAACTGCAAATTAAACCCGATACAGTAACCCGAACTGCAAATTAGTTCCAATACAGTAACCCGAACTGCAAATTAAATCCAATTCAGTAACCCGAACTGCAAATTATATCCAACACAGTAACCCGAACTGCAAATCGAACAAAATACAGTAACCCGAACTGCAAATTTCAAAAGCAATAAAAATTAAATGAATTTTTGTCTCTTTCTGAAAATACAGTGACCCGAACTGCAAATTATAACCAATACAGTAACCCGAACTGCAAATTTCAAAACAAATAAAAACTTAATGAATTTTTGTCTCTTCCTGAAAATACAGTAACCCAAACTGCAAATTATATCCAATACAGTAACCCGAACTGCAAATTTCAAAACAAATAAAAATTGAATGAATCTTTGGCTCTTCCTGAAAATACAGTAACCCGAGCTGCAAACTTTTTTTTTGTACTGCAGTTTTTTAGCTTGAAAATTGAATTTTGTTGCAGTCCGAATTGCTGTATTCGAAACTTTCTCTAACGAAAATGATTTTTGAAAATTAAAAAAATGTTTTCTTCTAATGCGTGGTCCCATTCAGAATTTCCCAAAATCCATATTTCAATTTCAATTCTATCATCCTACCACGCAAATTCCGCATCCAGCGCAGCCAACACAATCATCCCAAAAAACAGCATTGCCCAAAGACCTCCCCAATTCATAAAACTCGTCACTCCTGGATAAACTGTGAATGATAAATATAAAGGATCGTGCTCTGCAAAAACATCCATTTCTTATTTATTGAAAACATCTGTAGAAACCTACTCAAAACATCTGTGATTTCAGTGTTCGATTCAGAAGCGATGAATCCGACAAATGAGAAAATCACACATCCACATAGGGTTGAAGTTAGAGCGTCCCTGAAGATTTTGAGATTTTTGGTGAACCCAAGAGGTTCCTTACATAATAACTAATAGAACCGAGTCTCGATAAACATTATTGCGATATCTTGAAAACGCGGCCATCGAAATCAAGGGTCCCGCATCAATTCCTAATTCATAGAATACTTGTTCAGCTGCGGATTTCCAAATCTGCCATTTCCACAATTTCGAACTATCAACACTGAATAAAAAATTGAGGCCCTTGTTTGCTCCAGGCAAACTAATTCCACGTAGCAGCAAGGTTGAGAGAAGGAAATAGGGAACTGTAGCTGTGACATTCATTGTAGAGGCGATTGATCCAAGACCTTTGAAGACTCCGAAGAATACAAGAAGCCAGGCTGCAGCCAGGGATAAAACTAGATGTGATTGAAGAGGTCCAAGGGTGAAATCTCCGAATGTTGACAAGGATAACACTTCAGAGCTATAATAAATGATAAATTCCTATCAAAAAAGAGAAGAAATTTTGGGGACTCACTGAAAAAAGGCTTCTGGAGCTGTGATCGAATTTGTTGAATTGAAACATTCATGGAGCTTGTGTAAATTACAGCATTTTGTGTCTAACTGCCATTCTTCTCCACAATATTCCCATGGTAGTTTTCCGGTCAGCGTTCCTTTCAAACTCAGGAAGAAATAGTGAATTGCCCAGGCAACGATGATGTTGTAGTATATTGCGACGGGAATTGCGATAACTACCAATGCCCAACCGATTCCTGAAATTGACTGAGGTTAGATTCAGATGTCTGAAATTTCTTGGTTGTCTGAGAAGTACTGTAGATCAAGGTTTTCAGAAAATTCAGTACTGAAAAATTTTTAAATTATGATTTCACAACGATTTTACAAATTTCCGGGGAAATTTTTTTCAAATATAATTTTGAATTTCTCTCCGAAAGAAACAAAAAAAAACATATGGCAAAATTTCAGAATTTTCGAAAAATCGTGTTTTGAGATCCCATAACTCATGTTAGAGAAGATTTTATCACAGGGGGATCTTCGGAAATTTTGGCAAAATATTCCAAAAAAAAATCAAGGTTTTCAGAAACTGCAGGCAAAAAAATGGAGAATTTTTTTCAGAATTAAATTTCTCTCCGAAAGAAAATCTAAGCTTCTCCAGATTCCGAATCTTAAGAAGATCCAGTTTCAGACCAAATTTTCAGCTTTGCCACGTCATAACCTCAAAAAAGTTTGTGGATCATTTCTATCCCAAGATATTTCTCTAAATTCTCAAAAATATGTCTAATTTCAGAAAACTCAAATTTGTCTCGATTTCAGATCAAATTTTCAGCTGTGCCACGTCATAACCTTTAAAAAGTTTAAGAATCATTTTGATTCCAAGATATTTTTCTAACGAAAATTCCCAAAAAAAAGTCAAATATTAGAAAACTCAAATTTGGGGTGAAATTAAAACTTGGTTCTCAATTTCAGATCAAATTTTCAGCTTTGCCTGCCACGTCATCAACAAGGTTCAGGTTGTTTCTGAATACACCCCCCCCCAGAATCTAACTAACCTGCCCCAATTGGCATCAACTTCGAAAATGCTGTATTAGCCGCCTGCCCAGTATACTGCCCGATCGAAAGATGCAGAAAAACCAAGGGCAGCCCAAAAAATACCAGCGAAAAAATATAGGGAATGAAGAAGACGCCACCGCCATGTTGATAAACTTTGGCTGGAAAACGCATCGCATGTCCGACTCCGACCATAAAACCCAAGCAGGCCAGGAAGAAGTCTTTCTGAAAAAATCGAAGTGGATTTTCTAGCTGGAAAATAAATCGAGAACCTGTGTCAACCATAATTCTCTCCGATCATTTTGTTTGGTTTGATTCAATAAATCACTGCGGCGATATAATTGTAATTGATCCCACCAATGAGGTCGTTGGGGGAGTTTTCCGGATTCTTCTAGAGTTGCGATGTCGACTGTTTGAATTACAGATGGTGCAGACTGGAACGAATACAGTAGTTCTCAGGGTACTGTAGGACTGGCTCTCGGGATATACAGTGATTCTGGCTTACAATACCTACAGTACCTTGAGATTACTGTGGATCTACAGAACAATGGTCGTGAGAGGTACTGTAGACCTGGCAGCTAACGCGGAAGCTTGCGGAAAAAGTTACACTCGCGCCTCTGGCGCTCGAGATATACAGTAATCTCGGCTCCAGAACAATACCTACAGTATCCTGATATTACTGTAGCGCAAATTTAGTTTAGACCGAAATCTTCAGCGATTTTTAGACCAACAGCTTCCTCGGCCAGTTTAGCTTACTGTGAATCATTATCTACAATACAGTACCCTTGAGAAGTACTGTACACCTGGCTGAGGAACTGTGAATCCGTAAGAGGTATTGTACTGTAGAAGTACTGTAGACCTTGCTGCTAAAGCGGAAGCCTACGAAAAAATATACACTCGCGCCACTGGCGCTCAAGATATACAGTAACCCCAGCTTACAATGCCTACAGTAGCCTGAGATTAGACCTAAAACTCCCAAAAAAACACTAACCATACTTGGCAAAGATACCGTATGATTTTCAGAGCTTCCACTATTCTCCACAATTCTTGGTCCACCAGAAGTCTTCAAATATCCACCTCCAATTCTTTCAAAAAATAAGTCATTCTCATCCGCCAAACTCAAACATTCTAAATAAAAAATCGCCGCCTCGTTCGGCTTCCTCGCAACTAATTCGCGAAGTCGCACAATTTTCGCATCCATCTCCGCGATCTTCGCATTCTGCTCACCGCTTTTGTGTGCATTCTGTCGATTTTGCTCGTTGCGCTGTGCAAGTTGTTCGATTTGACGGCGAAGTGCCGGTTTCCAATTGTCATTGCTCATATTAATAAGATTACATTAGAACATTTTATGAATAAAATAAGTATAAAATGAAAAATGAATTGAGAAAAATGCCCTTGATCGAGAAAAAGTGAGAGGTTTAGAGAAAAAGAAAGACTATCACAGAACCTGTTTTTATTTTTTTTTCTTACTACAAATTCGTTTTGTTTCTTGAAAACGAAATTCAAGATTTGAATCAACGAAAATTGAAAATTACAAAGAAAAATTTTAAAAACGAATCACGGAATTTTAAAATGCACAAAATTTTAACCATGAACATTTCTAATCAAAGACAAATGTTTTTAAATCAAAATTTGAAAGGATTTTTCATTTTCAGAATTAAATTAAATATTCATGTACCAAAAAAACTAAAAGAATTTATGCGAAGAAAAAAAAACATTTAGATGATCAAACTACAAACAAACACATGCATATGCGCATGCATTGGTCAATGAGTTCAAGGAACAAAAAAAACAGTAAGCGAGAGAGTATGCAAAAATAGGAGAGCAGCTAGAGAGATTGGTGATTTGTTATGATGGCGTCGGTTTTTTTTGTTTGATGATTTTTTTTGTTGACTTTGTGAACAGTATTTTGTCTTGAAATTGGTAAGTATTGAAGATTTACATGGCTTTCTGGAATATCCAGTTTGAAACTGATAGAACTTTATTTTTCCTGATTTTTTTCATACAGAAAAATCTTGAAAAATGGGTGATTTTATCAGTTTGAAATTTGAATTTCAGCGGAGATGCGGAGCTCTTCCAGTTTTACAGCTCTTCCAGTTTTACAAATACATAATTATCGAGCCAATTTTCAAGATTATAGGCTTAAAATGATTGAAATTCATTTGTTAAGCATTTATTGAGTACTGTATAAAGAAAATTATATTTTTTTGATCAACTTTTTTTTCGATCAAAAATTTGTAAATCTGGAAGCTCTTCCAGTTTTACAAATCCATCATTAACAAGCCAATTTTCAAGATTTTAGGCTTAAAAAGCTGAAATTCCAAATAATAACTGATAAAATGCAGAGTTTTCAAGATTTTCTAATTAAAATAAGAAAATCAAGGCTGCCAACCAGGAATAAAAATTGAATTTTTGATAAGAAAATATATGTTTTTGAATAAAAATTCAAAAATTGGGCATAGCTTCCGCATCTTCGCTGAAATTCCAATTTCAAACTGAAAAAAATCCAGTTTTCAAGATTTTCAAAAAAAATCGAGAAGAAAAGAAGTTTTGTCAGTTTAAAACAGGATATTTCAGAATTTCAATTGATTTTATTGCACTCACCAATTTTTTTCCGGATCCAGGTTCCACGTGTTTCTCTCCCACAAATTCGTGCATCTTGCTGGAATTCAATCAAATTCATGTCGTATTATTTTTCACTCACCAAAAAAGTTGTGCAATATTCAGAATCTCCTAATTTGATCCAATTTCCAGCTAGAGGTGAAACCGAGGGAATCCATGTTGAAATTCAATCAATTTTTAATTCAGCTTTGTACTATTATATAAATTCTTCAATTGAAAATTGTGATTTTGGTGGCGAAAATTTAGAAAATTCAAATTTTATTCAGAATTTCAATACGTAACTCAAAATTTCAGCTTGTCTTACGAATCGTGTCTGATATTTTTGAATTTTTGAAAACAATCAATTTTCTCGGAAATTTTACGTTTCACAGCTTATCTTTCACTGCAAAAATACTAACAAAACAGTTTTGTTATCTTCTGATTCTTTTAAAAACTATATTCCATTTTCAACGTTTGGGTCAAGAAAAAACCAAGATTTCTTTTCGAAAATGTTCAACGCGAAAATTCCATTTCTTCAAAACAAAAAAAAAAAAAAAATAAAGTTTGTGTGGTACGGTAAAATTCAAAGGAACATTGCAAAAAGCAACTGCGTCTTGCCACGCAACAAACAAAAAATTCAAAACCTGCCCGCGAATTTTTATTTTTTCTACGCGCCAACCAAAAAATCGATTTGTCATTCATTTCTTTTGTTTTTCGCCGTTCAAGATGTGTTTTGTTTGGCAATTCGACACGGATATATGATAAAAGATGAGTTTTTTTTATGTTTAAGCCCCGGTTTCTTATCGAATTCACCCAAAACCCTGCCCAAAACCCATTCCGAGCAGTTCTATAAGTCTTATGCTCGGAGTTAGTACAGCGCTCGATAAATATCGAGCCCATTAGTCATTGCCACTACCAGGAACCTCGGTAGGGACACAGTTTCTTGCGAAATTGTGGACCGCGGAATACCGCCTGGATTTGATTGGAAAACAATGATGAGCAAGACCTGAGGTTCCCATAGAACTGCTTTTTAGCCACCGATTTGGGCGGAATAGGATGATGGGGACCTGGTGTTGGAGGTGGGAATTTGATAGGAAATCGGGGAATATGCCGTTTTGATAAAAATAGATCTGCACCTTTATTAATTCAAGTTTTTTCAGAGAATCAAGAAATCAGCTTGCCGGAATCAATGCTCGACGAAAAGATTGTTGTTGATTGCGTGACGTTGAAACACTTCAATCAGCTGGAAATTATCGATTTGTTGCGAATGGTGCAATTTTTGATGAAGCAGTTGGATGCGGGGATTTTGATGCACTTCAAATTGAAGCGAAACGTGTCATTTCTATGGATGTTAGAGGCACAAACAATCGAATTGCCAAACATCAATAAAATGCTCTCTGGCTTATCTCGAGCTTGCACAAATTAATGGTTGAAAAAAGTGCGGATTTGGATGACAAAATTTTGAAAATGTCGAATGAAGCACTAATTTATCGCAATCAAATAACTAAACTCGTCAACGCCATTCAAAAACAGGCAAAAGAAAGCAGCAAATGGTATACGAAATTATGAAAATGATATGATTTTCAAAATTTTTGCTGGAAAATATGATGTCAGAAGCGATGGATAAATTGATGGAAACGCATGTTGTATTCGGCAAAAGATATCAAGTGGATGTTTATCAACAAATTAAGCAACTTGCGAAAGTTTGTAAAGATCTTGGAAGTAATCGAAAGAAATCGGAAAAAGATCCAAACACGAATTATCTTGTTGATGCTTTTTTGGAGAGGTTGAAAGAATTGACTGAGGAATCATTGATCACATTGGAGAAATTTAACAAAGAGGCTTCTCAATGCAAAATCCAGTGAATTCAAAAATGATGATTTTGGCAAGGTCAACCCTCGTCTTCCAACTTGTCGTATTTGGAATCAGCTTCCTGGCTCAACAAAATCGAAATTTGATTGTCGATGGAAGCCAATATATGAAAGTAAGTGAGAAAAATGCTGATTTTCTAGATAAAATTCAATGTTTCTAGATAAAATTCAATGTTTTTCCGATTGAAAATCTGAATTTCATCTCCGTTTATGAAAAAAAAAACAAAATTTGAGTTCAAAAATCTTCAGAATTTTAGCGCTAAAAATTAGAAACCCTTCATATTTGAAAATACAAATCAATATTTTTTCAGGATTTCCCGGGAATTCCAAGTCTTCCAAAATCTTCGAAACATCCGAATTCTTGTCTGGAACATTGATGGAATTTCAAATTTGGTACGGATTTTCTATATGGAAAAAAAATTGTTTTGCTGAGATTTGTTTATTAGTCAAAAAATGGGCTATAATGGTTTTTGAAAATCTAACATTTGAAATATTTCTGGTCAAATGTTGAGTTCTGGAATCAATTTTTCACAATTTTTTGACACAAGACGAATTTCGGATAAAAATAGACCACTTTCAGTCGAAAATTGGTTTTTTAATTGATTTTTCAACTTGGGACCTTGTTCTGCTGGAAAGTCGGTTCAGGTATCGATTATTAACCGATTTTGAGCTTTGGACTCGAATTTTGAAAATCAAAATCGAGGTTTTTCAAACCAGAACCTCGGGGCAAGTTTTCAGAATTTTCAGCCATCTGAGTTCTCATGAGAATTCAAAAAACCATATATTCCATTAAAATAATTGAAATTCACCGAAAATCGATATTTTTGTATGAAAAATGTACATTTTTCCCTTAAAAAATCCCATTTCATTCCATATTTCAGCTAACTTCACCCAATTTTTATCTCATTTTTTTTCAGATTCGAAGAAGAACGTGGCAAATTGTATCAACAACTCGACAAAAAAAATGATGAGATTATGATGAAAAAGTCTCCCAAGAATTGGAAAAACATGCGGAAAACTGAAACGCGATTTGGAAGTTGTTCAAGAAGAAAATCAATGATTGGAAGATCGAATGAATCAATCAACTTCACTTTTGAATGCATATTTTGATGAATGTGGGCCGAAAATTCGACAAATTCAACTTCCCGATCACGATCTTTTGAATCATGTTCGAATTGGAGTTCTACGAATTATCGGCTGCCAAAGAATCATCAGATGCTGCTGAACAACAAGCTGAAACTAAATTAGCGGCTGATGTTGCGAGAGTTGAATCTGGACATGATGCTGGAAGAATGAAGCAATTGTTGATCAAACAGCTAAAGAGATTGGACCATTGAGTGATCGAGTTAATTTGGTTAGTTTTTGAGGGGAATTGGAATAGCTGAAATTTTGCTGATAAAAAAAATATTGAACATTTTTCAATTTTTTTATTGAAAATTTCATGTTTTCGCTCAAGTTTCACAACAATTGAAAATTATCAAGATTATGTATGGAATCTAAATTTGAAGAATTCAAAAGATTCTATCAAAACGTTAATTTTCTCCCCTAATTTTTCCTTTTTTCAGAATCTCACAACTCTCATAAAAGGCATTTTTGCGTTTTGCTCGATGTCAAACAAATTAAGATACAGAAGGCGAAGATTATCTAAGTGGACCATCACAAAAACAACGCATTCAAATTTTGGAGAATAATTTTGACAAATTTACCAAAGTTCACAAACAGGTTGGTTTTTTTTGTAATGAAAATGAAAAGATTTAAAAAAATAACACGGGGAAGATACGTTTCAAAAATTGGATTTTGGCTAGTGTATAATCTTATTTATTTTGTTTTTGTCAAAAATCATAAAATTAAATTAAAAATAAAATTAATTTTCACAATAAAAAATCAAACGCTAAATTTTTACAGTACAAAAATTGTGCATTTTTCAGTTTTTGTCCTCTAAAAATTGTTATTTTTCAATTTTTGACCTCTAAAAACTGAAATTTAGATTTTTCAAAAAATTGTACTCTGGCCAGCCACGGCTTGGCCGAGGTGTGTACTGTAAAATATTTCATAAAACAAAGAACCTTGAAAAAAATGGATTTTATCAGTTAAAAAATAAAAGTTCATGCCTAATTTTTGAATTTTCTTGAAAGAAATGTAATTTTTCAGAGCGATTTGCTATCAATTTACCACGGATAAAAGCATCGGAAGACAAAAGAAGCAGATTCTGAAACTTGCAATCGAAATCAACGAACATTTCGGTAAGCTTTTTATCGATTTTTTCCGAGAATTGAAAATGACTATGAGAATTTCTGGAATTGCAATTTGAAACTTATAAAATTTCTATTTTTCTTAATTTTTTTGTTGAAAATCTTGAAAAATAGCTGATTTTATCAGTTCCAAATTGGAATTTCAGTGGAGATGCGGAAGCTATGCCCGATTTTTGAATTTTTATTCAAAAACTTTGAATTTTCGAATAATAAATTAAGTGAACCTTTTTTCAGATCAATATGAACAATTCAAAGTGTTCGAGCAACAATTCAAAGTTATTGTTCAAGAATCGACATCGTTGTTGGTAAGTTTTTGAATTTTAATGAAAACTGGCATGAATTTCTGGAATTGCAATTTGAAACTGATAAAATTTCTATTTTTCTTGATTTTTTTGTTGAAAATTTTGAAAAATAGCTGATTTTATCAGTTCCAAATTGGAATTTCAGCGGAGATGCGGAAGCTATGCCCAATTTTTGAATTTTTATTCAAAAACTTTGAATTTTCGAATAATAAATTAAATGAACCTTTTTTCAGATCAATATGAACAATTCAAAGTGGATGAGCAACAATTCAAAGTTATTGTTCAAGAATCGACATCGATGTTGGTAAGTTTTTGAATTTTAATGAAAACTGGCATGAATTTCTGGAATTGCAATTTGAAACTGATAAAATTTCTATTTTTCTTGATTTTTTTGTTGAAAATTTTGAAAAATAGCTGATTTTATCAGTTCCAAATTGGAATTTCAGCGGAGATGCGGAAGCTATGCCCAATTTTTGAATTTTTAGAGAAAAACTTTGAATTTTCGAATAATAAATTAAATGAACCTTTTTTCAGATCAATATGAACAATTCAAAGTGGATGAGCAACAATTCAAAGTTATTGTTCAAGAATCGACATCGTTGTTGGTAAGTTTTTGAATTTTAATGAAAACTGGCATGAATTTCTGGAATTGCAATTTGAAACTGATAAAATTTCTATTTTTCTTGATTTTTTTGTTGAAAATTTTGAAAAATAGCTGATTTTATCAGTTCCAAATTGGAATTTCAGCGGAGATGCGGAAGCTATGCCCAATTTTTGAATTTTTATTCAAAAACTTTGAATTTTCGAATAATAAATTAAATGAACCTTTTTTCAGATCAATATGAACAATTCAAAGTGGATGAGCAACAATTCAAAGTTATTGTTCAAGAATCGACATCGTTGTTGGTAAGTTTTTGAATTTTAATGAAAACTGGCATGAATTTCTGGAATTGCAATTTGAAACTGATAAAATTTCTATTTTTCTTGATTTTTTTGTTGAAAATTTTGAAAAATAGCTGATTTTATCAGTTCCAAATTGGAATTTCAGCGGAGATGCGGAAGCTATGCCCAATTTTTGAATTTTTATAGAAAAACTTTGAATTTTCGAATAATAAATTAAGTGAACCTTTTTTCAGATCAATATGAACAATTCAAAGTGGATGAGCAACAATTCAAAGTTATTGTTCAAGAATCGACATCGTTGTTGGTAAGTTTTTGAATTTTAATGAAAACTGGCATGAATTTCTGGAATTGCAATTTGAAACTGATAAAATTTCTATTTTTCTTGATTTTTTTGTTGAAAATTTTGAAAAATAGCTGATTTTATCAGTTCCAAATTGGAATTTCAGCGGAGATGCGGAAGCTATGCCCGATTTTTGAATTTTTATTCAAAAACTTTGAATTTTCGAATAATAAATTAAGTGAACCTTTTTTCAGATCAATATGAACAATTCAAAGTGTTCGAGCAACAATTCAAAGTTATTGTTCAAGAATCGACATCGTTGTTGGTAAGTTTTTGAATTTTAATGAAAACTGGCATGAATTTCTGGAATTGCAATTTGAAACTGATAAAATTTCTATTTTTCTTGATTTTTTTGTTGAAAATTTTGAAAAATAGCTGATTTTATCAGTTCCAAATTGGAATTTCAGCGGAGATGCGGAAGCTATGCCCAATTTTTGAATTTTTATTCAAAAACTTTGAATTTTCGAATAA
Organism: Caenorhabditis angaria; assembly: GCA_947459285.1. Taxonomy (NCBI): domain Eukaryota; kingdom Metazoa; phylum Nematoda; class Chromadorea; order Rhabditida; family Rhabditidae; genus Caenorhabditis; species Caenorhabditis angaria. The sequence continues at coordinate 8,913,774 of CANHGI010000003.1, forward strand.
TAAATTAAATGAACCTTTTTTCAGATCAATATGAACAATTCAAAGTGTTCGAGCAACAATTCAAAGTTATTGTTCAAGAATCGACATCGTTGTTGGTAAGTTTTTGAATTTTAATGAAAACTGGCATGAATTTCTGGAATTGCAATTTGAAACTGATAAAATTTCTATTTTTCTTGATTTTTTTGTTGAAAATTTTGAAAAATAGCTGATTTTATCAGTTCCAAATTGGAATTTCAGCGGAGATGCGGAAGCTATGCCCAATTTTTGAATTTTTATAGAAAAACTTTGAATTTTCGAATAATAAATTAAGTGAACCTTTTTTCAGATCAATATGAACAATTCAAAGTGGATGAGCAACAATTCAAAGTTATTGTTCAAGAATCGACATCGTTGTTGGTAAGTTTTTGAATTTTAATGAAAACTGGCATGAATTTCTGGAATTGCAATTTGAAACTGATAAAATTTCTATTTTTCTTGATTTTTTTGTTGAAAATTTTGAAAAATAGCTGATTTTATCAGTTCCAAATTGGAATTTCAGCGGAGATGCGGAAGCTATGCCCAATTTTTGAATTTTTAGAGAAAAACTTTGAATTTTCGAATAATAAATTAAATGAACCTTTTTTCAGATCAATATGAACAATTCAAAGTGGATGAGCAACAATTCAAAGTTATTGTTCAAGAATCGACATCGTTGTTGGTAAGTTTTTGAATTTTAATGAAAACTGGCATGAATTTCTGGAATTGCAATTTGAAACTGATAAAATCCATGTTTTTCTTGCTTTTCTTCATGAAAATCTTGAAAAATGATTGATTTTATCAGTTTCAAATTGGAATTTCAGCGGAGATGCGGAAGCTATGCCCGATTTTTGAATTTTTATTCAAAGACCTGGATTTTTCAGAGGGATTCGCTGCAAATTTACCATGGATATTCAGCAATTTGGACCTTCATCATTGTCTTCGATTTTTCCACAATCTAATTTACTCTATTTTAATTTGAAAATTGTGTTATAGTTTATATTTATTCCTACTTTTTGCTTAAAAGCCAAAAAGTAGAAAATTACTGTAGTTTTTTTCTATAAGTCATTGCAAAAAAGCCAATGACTTGTAGTGTTTTTCCTGGTTACTGTAAAAGTACAGTAATCTCGAACTGCAGTAATCAGGGTACTGTAGATTTCATGTCTACAATAAGATTACTGTATTTGTTTTTGAACCTTGTCGAGTACTGTAAGCATCTATGCAAAACTACAGTGATGTTTTTCAAAAAAAGTACTGTAGATTTATTTACAGAAGAATACTGTAACCGAGTTGAGCTACTTTTATTTTTGGATAAATCTCGATAGCTCTACAGTACTCACAGATTTTTAGCCAAAAATTGTATATTTTTGAAGCTAAAAACAGAAATTTGAGCTGATTACTGTAGTTTTGCATAGAGTTACAGTACTCCGTCAGGAATTGTATTTCGTATATTTGCTCAGAAAAGCACGTAGCTTTTTCCCAGATAAAACACTTCTTGTTTCCTTCAAAAATAGTTTATCCTAAATCACAGATTTTCGTCCTTCTGTTGAAAAAAAGTGAATTTTCTGTGATTTAGAGTTTGGGAAACAAATAATTGAGCATAAACTATTTCTGGAGGTCACAAAAAGCGTGTCAAATGGGAAAAGCTACTTTGAAACGTGGATTTACCGTGCTTTTGTGGACTAAAAGTCATTACACGTGTTTTCAACACTACAGTAATTCACGTGAAGTATTTCGAACCGGCCAAGGTGCGATTTTTAAAAGAAAAATCTGATTGGCACCCGATAATAAAAAAAATGACTTGAGCACCTTTTTTCCCGAATATTCCCACCAGATTCAAAATTACGGTAGGTGCATTACTGTTTTTGCATATTTACAGTAAGCCTACACGTACTGTAATTTTGGATAACACAAAACAACGGGTACCGTAGTTCTTGAGAAAAATCTACAGTAATCCAAACATAAATTTCAGCAGTGAATTATGCCAGATTACTGTAAATTTGACGAACCAAAACATCTGAAAATATAGAAAAAAAGAAAGATGTACAAGTCTCGGCTTTTAAGCGAGACTTGTAAAAAGAAAAAAAAACAGTAAAAATTGAAAATGAGAGAAATCCAGAGCGGTTGATTGACACGTGGCAAGTCGGAAATGTGAAGAATTTGAGGCAAACTGAAAAAGGATAACCGTTAGAATTCTGACCTCGTGAGTTTGTTTTCATTTAAAAAATGAAAGTTTTGCAGAAATTGTGCTTCCCGGAATTTTCAGAAAGAAAACCAAGAAATTTTTGAAGGCTAAAAGTTTTTGAATAAAAATTCAAAAATCGGGCATAGCTTCCGCATCTCCACTGAAATTCCAATTCGAAACTGATAAAATCAATCATTTTTCAAGATTTTCATGAAGAAAAGCAAGAAAAACATGGATTTTATCAGTTTCAAATTGCAATTCCAGAAATTCATGCCAGTTTTCATTAAAATTCAAAAACTTACCAACATCGATGTCGATTCTTGAACAATAACTTTGAATTGTTGCTCATCCACTTTGAATTGTTCATATTGATCTGAAAAAAGGTTCACTTAATTTATTATTCGAAAATTCAAAGTTTTTCTCTAAAAATTCAAAAATTGGGCATAGCTTCCGCATCTCCGCTGAAATTCCAATTTGGAACTGATAAAATCAGCTATTTTTCAAAATTTTCAACAAAAAAATCAAGAAAAATAGAAATTTTATCAGTTTCAAATTGCAATTCCAGAAATTCATGCCAGTTTTCATTAAAATTCAAAAACTTACCAACAACGATGTCGATTCTTGAACAATAACTTTGAATTGTTGCTCATCCACTTTGAATTGTTCATATTGATCTGAAAAAAGGTTCACTTAATTTATTATTCGAAAATTCAAAGTTTTTCTCTAAAAATTCAAAAATTGGGCATAGCTTCCGCATCTCCGCTGAAATTCCAATTTGGAACTGATAAAATCAGCTATTTTTCAAAATTTTCAACAAAAAAATCAAGAAAAATAGAAATTTTATCAGTTTCAAATTGCAATTCCAGAAATTCATGCCAGTTTTCATTAAAATTCAAAAACTTACCAACAACGATGTCGATTCTTGAACAATAACTTTGAATTGTTGCTCATCCACTTTGAATTGTTCATATTGATCTGAAAAAAGGTTCATTTAATTTATTATTCGAAAATTCAAAGTTTTTCTCTAAAAATTCAAAAATTGGGCATAGCTTCCGCATCTCCGCTGAAATTCCAATTTGGAACTGATAAAATCAGCTATTTTTCAAAATTTTCAACAAAAAATAAAGAAAAATAGAAATTTTATCAGTTTCAAATTGCAATTCCAGAAATTCATGCCAGTTTTCATTAAAATTCAAAAACTTACCAACATCGATGTCGATTCTTGAACAATAACTTTGAATTGTTGCTCATCCACTTTGAATTGTTCATATTGATCTGAAAAAAGGTTCATTTAATTTATTATTCGAAAATTCAAAGTTTTTCTCTAAAAATTCAAAAATTGGGCATAGCTTCCGCATCTCCGCTGAAATTCCAATTTGGAACTGATAAAATCAGCTATTTTTCAAAATTTTCAACAAAAAAATCAAGAAAAATAGAAATTTTATCAGTTTCAAATTGCAATTCCAGAAATTCATGCCAGTTTTCATTAAAATTCAAAAACTTACCAACAACGATGTCGATTCTTGAACAATAACTTTGAATTGTTGCTCATCCACTTTGAATTGTTCATATTGATCTGAAAAAAGGTTCATTTAATTTATTATTCGAAAATTCAAAGTTTTTCTCTAAAAATTCAAAAATTGGGCATAGCTTCCGCATCTCCGCTGAAATTCCAATTTGAAACTGATAAAATCAATCATTTTTCAAGATTTTCATGAAGAAAAGCAAGAAAAACATGGATTTTATCAGTTTCAAATTGCAATTCCAGAAATTCATGCCAGTTTTCATTAAAATTCAAAAACTTACCAACATCGATGTCGATTCTTGAACAATAACTTTGAATTGTTGCTCATCCACTTTGAATTGTTCATATTGATCTGAAAAAAGGTTCACTTAATTTATTATTCGAAAATTCAAAGTTTTTCTCTAAAAATTCAAAAATTGGGCATAGCTTCCGCATCTCCGCTGAAATTCCAATTTGAAACTGATAAAATCAATCATTTTTCAAGATTTTCATGAAGAAAAGCAAGAAAAACATGGATTTTATCAGTTTCAAATTGCAATTCCAGAAATTCATGCCAGTTTTCATTAAAATTCAAAAACTTACCAACAACGATGTCGATTCTTGAACAATAACTTTGAATTGTTGCTCATCCACTTTGAATTGTTCATATTGATCTGAAAAAAGGTTCATTTAATTTATTATTCGAAAATTCAAAGTTTTTGAATAAAAATTCAAAAATTGGGCATAGCTTCCGCATCTCCGCTGAAATTCCAATTTGGAACTGATAAAATCAGCTATTTTTCAAAATTTTCAACAAAAAAATCAAGAAAAATAGAAATTTTATCAGTTTCAAATTGCAATTCCAGAAATTCATGCCAGTTTTCATTAAAATTCAAAAACTTACCAACAACGATGTCGATTCTTGAACAATAACTTTGAATTGTTGCTCATCCACTTTGAATTGTTCATATTGATCTGAAAAAAGGTTCACTTAATTTATTATTCGAAAATTCAAAGTTTTTCTCTAAAAATTCAAAAATTGGGCATAGCTTCCGCATCTCCGCTGAAATTCCAATTTGAAACTGATAAAATCAATCATTTTTCAAGATTTTCATGAAGAAAAGCAAGAAAAACATGGATTTTATCAGTTTCAAATTGCAATTCCAGAAATTCATGCCAGTTTTCATTAAAATTCAAAAACTTACCAACAACGATGTCGATTCTTGAACAATAACTTTGAATTGTTGCTCATCCACTTTGAATTGTTCATATTGATCTGAAAAAAGGTTCATTTAATTTATTATTCGAAAATTCAAAGTTTTTGAATAAAAATTCAAAAATTGGGCATACCTTCCGCATCTCCGCTGAAATTCCAATTTGGAACTGATAAAATCAGCTATTTTTCAAAATTTTCAACAAAAAAATCAAGAAAAATAGAAATTTTATCAGTTTCAAATTGCAATTCCAGAAATTCATGCCAGTTTTCATTAAAATTCAAAAACTTACCAACATCGATGTCGATTCTTGAACAATAACTTTGAATTGTTGCTCATCCACTTTGAATTGTTCATATTGATCTGAAAAAAGGTTCACTTAATTTATTATTCGAAAATTCAAAGTTTTTCTCTAAAAATTCAAAAATTGGGCATAGCTTCCGCATCTCCGCTGAAATTCCAATTTGGAACTGATAAAATCAGCTATTTTTCAAAATTTTCAACAAAAAAATCAAGAAAAATAGAAATTTTATCAGTTTCAAATTGCAATTCCAGAAATTCATGCCAGTTTTCATTAAAATTCAAAAACTTACCAACATCGATGTCGATTCTTGAACAATAACTTTGAATTGTTGCTCATCCACTTTGAATTGTTCATATTGATCTGAAAAAAGGTTCACTTAATTTATTATTCGAAAATTCAAAGTTTTTCTCTAAAAATTCAAAAATTGGGCATAGCTTCCGCATCTCCGCTGAAATTCCAATTTGGAACTGATAAAATCAGCTATTTTTCAAAATTTTCAACAAAAAAATCAAGAAAAATAGAAATTTTATCAGTTTCAAATTGCAATTCCAGAAATTCATGCCAGTTTTCATTAAAATTCAAAAACTTACCAACAACGATGTCGATTCTTGAACAATAACTTTGAATTGTTGCTCATCCACTTTGAATTGTTCATATTGATCTGAAAAAAGGTTCATTTAATTTATTATTCGAAAATTCAAAGTTTTTGAATAAAAATTCAAAAATTGGGCATAGCTTCCGCATCTCCGCTGAAATTCCAATTTGGAACTGATAAAATCAGCTATTTTTTCAAAATTTTCAACAAAAAAATCGAGAAAAATAGAAATTTTATCAGTTTCAAATTGCAATTCCAGAAATTCATGCCAGTTTTCATTAAAATTCAAAAACTTACCAACAACGATGTCGATTCTTGAACAATAACTTTGAATTGTTGCTCATCCACTTTGAATTGTTCATATTGATCTGAAAAAAGGTTCATTTAATTTATTATTCGAAAATTCAAAGTTTTTGAATAAAAATTCAAAAAATTGGGCATACCTTCCGCATCTCCGCTGAAATTCCAATTTGGAACTGATAAAATCAGCTATTTTTTCAAAATTTTCAACAAAAAAATCGAGAAAAATAGAAATTTTATCAGTTTCAAATTGCAATTCCAGAAATTCATGCCAGTTTTCATTAAAATTCAAAAACTTACCAACAACGATGTCGATTCTTGAACAATAACTTTGAATTGTTGCTCATCCACTTTGAATTGTTCATATTGATCTGAAAAAAGGTTCATTTAATTTATTATTCGAAAATTCAAAGTTTTTCTCTAAAAATTCAAAAATTGGGCATAGCTTCCGCATCTCCGCTGAAATTCCAATTTGGAACTGATAAAATCAGCTATTTTTCAAAATTTTCAACAAAAAAATCAAGAAAAATAGAAATTTTATCAGTTTCAAATTGCAATTCCAGAAATTCATGCCAGTTTTCATTAAAATTCAAAAACTTACCAACAACGATGTCGATTCTTGAACAATAACTTTGAATTGTTGCTCATCCACTTTGAATTGTTCATATTGATCTGAAAAAAGGTTCATTTAATTTATTATTCGAAAATTCAAAGTTTTTGAATAAAAATTCAAAAATTGGGCATAGCTTCCGCATCTCCGCTGAAATTCCAATTTGGAACTGATAAAATCAGCTATTTTTTCAAAATTTTCAACAAAAAAATCGAGAAAAATAGAAATTTTATCAGTTTCAAATTGCAATTCCAGAAATTCATGCCAGTTTTCATTAAAATTCAAAAACTTACCAACAACGATGTCGATTCTTGAACAATAACTTTGAATTGTTGCTCATCCACTTTGAATTGTTCATATTGATCTGAAAAAAGGTTCATTTAATTTATTATTCGAAAATTCAAAGTTTTTGAATAAAAATTCAAAAATTGGGCATAGCTTCCGCATCTCCGCTGAAATCCCAATTTGGAACTGATAAAATCAGCTATTTTTTCAAAATTTTCAACAAAAAAATCGAGAAAAATAGAAATTTTATAAGTTTCAAATTGCAATTCCAGAAATTCTCATAGTCATTTTCAATTCTCGGAAAAAATCGATAAAAAGCTTACCGAAATGTTCGTTGATTTCGATTGCAAGTTTCAGAATCTCCGAATTAGACGGGAATTTCTGCTTTTTTTGTCTCCCGATGCTTTTCTCCGTGGTAAATTGATAGCAAATCGCTCTGAAAAATTACATTTCTTTCAAGAAAATTCAAAAATTAGGCATGAACTTTTATTTTTTAACTGATAAAATCCATTTTTTTTCAAGGTTCTTTGTTTTATGAAATATTTTACAGTACACACCTCGGCCAAGCCGTGGCTGACCAAAGTACAATTTTTTGAAAAATCTACATTTCAGTTTTTAGAGGTCAAAAATTGAAAAATAACAATTTTTAGCGGACAAAAACTGAAAAATGCACAATTTTTGTACTGTAAAAATTTAGCGTTTGATTTTTTATTGTGAAAATTAATTTTATTTTTAATTTAAAGGGGTTGTCCTGCTACAAGGAAACTTAGGTTCATTCGATAGAGCTAAGGTGCTCCTGAAACATTCCATATTTTATTTTGATTTTAGAGCGAGTTTTCACCATTTTATTCATGTTTTTGTTAGGTTTTAAGGTTTTAGTGCATATAAAAAACATGTGTGCTCTTCACACACATAATTTATTTGTGTGTATTTCTCGCGAAACATATTTCCTATCATTTTTCAACTATGAAAAGTGATTTTAATCAATTTTAGGCTTGCTTATAGTTAGTTTTAAAAAGTGACGCACTATTGCGGACTTGATTTTCGACGTAGAAGGACAACCCCTTTAATTTTATGATTTTTGACAAAAACAAAATAAATAAGATTATACACTAGCTAAAATCCAAATTTTGAAACGTATCTTCCCCATGTTATTTTTTTTTTAATCTTTTCATTTTCATTACAAAAAAACCAACCTGTTTGTGAACTTTGGTCAATTTGTCCAAATTATTCTCCAAAAATTGAATGCTTTGTTTTTGTGATGGTCCACTTAGATAATCTTCGTCTTCTGTATCTTAATTCGTTTGACATCGAGCAACAATTCCTTTTGAGGTTTATGAGAGTTGTGAGATCCTGAAAAAAGGAAAAATTAGGGGAGAAAATTAACGTTTTGATAGAATCTTCTGAATTCTTGGAATTTAGATTTCATACATAATCTTTCATATATTATATTTCAATTTTTGTGAAACTTGAGCGAAAACTTGAAATTTTCAATAAAAAATTGAAAAATGTTCAATATTTTTTTAATGTTTGATCTCTAAAAAATCAGCAAAATTTCAGCTATTCCAATTCCCCTCAAAAACTCACCAAATTAACTCGATCACTCAATGGTTCAATCTCTTTAGCTGTTTGATCTCTAATCAACAATTGCTTCATTCTTCCAGCATCTTGTCCAGATTCAACTCTCTCAACATCATTTAGTTTCAGCTTGTTGTTCAGCAGCTTCTGATGATTCTTTGGCAGCCGATAATTCGTAGAACTCCAATTCGAACATGATTCAAAAGATCGTGATCGGGAAGTTGATCATTTTGTGAAGCCTGGAAATAAGTGGGTTTTAGTTGAAAATGGAGACAAAAAACAACAGAAGGGAGAACAAACTCACAACTTCAGCAATATTGAATTTTTAACCACATTATAAATATTCCTTCTTTGAAATGTCGAATTTTCGGCCCACATTCATCAAAATGTGCATTCAAAAGTGAAGTTGATTGATTCATTCGATCTTCCAATTATTGATTTTCTTCTTGAACAACTTCCAAATCGCGTTTCAGTTTTTCGCATGTTTTTCCAATTCTTGGGAGACTTTTTCATCATAATCTCATCATTTTTTTTGTCGAGTTGTTGATACAATTTGCCACGTTCTTCTTGGAATCTGAAAAAAATGAGATAAAATTTGGGTGAAGTTAGCTGAAATGGGAATTTTTAAGGGAAAAATGTACATTTTTCATAAAAAAGTATAGATTTTCGGTGAATTTCAATTATTTTTGAATTCTCATAAGCTGAAAACTCAAACTGAGAACTCAGATGGATGAAAATTCTGAAAACTTGCCCTGAGGTTCTGGTTTGAAAAACCTCAATTTTGATTTTCAAAATTCGAGTCCAAAGCTCAAAATCGGTTCGATACCTGAACCGAATTTCCAGCAGAACAAGGTTCCAAGCTGAAAAATCAATTGAAAAACCAATTTTCGACTGAAAGTGGTCTATTTTTATCCGAAATTCGTCTTGTGTCCAAAAAATATGAAATATTGAGTCCAGAACTCAACATTTTTTCAGCTAATCTGGTAAATTGACACTTTTTACTCTGGGGGAACCACGATTTTGGTCAAATGTCACCAATTTTTTTTCAAATGGAAAATCCTTACCAAATTTGAAATTCCATCAATGTTTTCCTTATTTCCAATCATTCTCAGCCTTTTTTGAATTCATCCGAGCCGAGTGAAAAAAAAACGATTAGAATATCAATTCGTCGTTTCTCTCCAGACAAGAATTCGGATGTTTCGAAGATTTTCAAAGACTTCGAATTCCCAGGAAATCCTGAAAAATATTGATTTGTACTTTCAAGGGTTTCTAATTTTTAGCGCTAAAATTCTGAAGATTTTTGAACTCAAATTTTGTGTTTTCATAAACGGAGATGAAATTCAGATTTTCAAGGTTTTGATCAGAAAAACATTGAATTTTATCTAGAAAATCAGCATTTTTCGAATTTTTCTCACTTACTTTCATAGATTGGCTTCCATCGACAATCAAATTTCGATTTTGTTGAGCCATGAAGCTGGTTCCAAATACGACAATTTGGAAGACGAGGGTTGACCTTGCCAAAATCATCATCATTTTTGTATTCACTGGATGTTGCATTGAGAAGCTTCTTTGTTGAATTTCTCCAATGTGATCAATGATTCCTCAGTCAATTCTTTCAACCTCTCCTAAAAAGCATTAACAAGATAATTCTTGTTTGGATCTTTTTCCGATTTCTTTCGATTACTTCCAAGATCTTTACAAACTTTCGCAAGTTGCTCAATTTGTTGATAAACATCCACTTGATATCTTTTTTCCATGCGCTTCCATCAATTTATCCATCGCTTCTGCCATCAAATTTTGCAGCAAACTTTTGGTAATCATATCATCTTTATAATTTCGTATACCATTTGCTGCTTTCTTTTGTCTGTTTTTGAATGGCGTTGACGAGTTTCGTTACTTGAACATTGTTTCTTAAGTTGTTGCTTCATTCGACATTTTCACAATTTTGTCATCAAAATCCGCACTTTTTTCAACCATTTATTTGTGCAATCTCGAGATAAGCCAGAGAGCATTTTATTGATGTTTGGCAATTCGATTGTTTCTGCCTCTAACATCCATAGAAATGGCACGTTTCGCTTCAATTTGAAGTGCACCAAAATCCCAGCATCCAACTGCTTCATCGAAAATTGCACCAACAAATCGATAATTTCCAGCTGATTGAAGTGTTTCAACGTCACGCAATCAACGACAATCTTTTCGTCGAGCATTTTTCAGGCAAATTTATTTCTTGATTCTCTGAAAAAACTTGAATTAATAAAGGTGCAGATCTATTTTTATCAAAACGGCATATTCCCCGATTTCCTATCAAATTCCTTTGCTCATGGCAAAGTCCAAAACCAGGTCCCCGTCATCCCATTCCACCCAAATCGGTGGCTAAAAAGCAGTTCTATGGGAACCTCAGGTCTTGCTCATCATTGTTTTCCAATCAAATCCAGGCGGTATTCCGCGGTCCACAATTTCGCAAGAAACTGTGTCCCTACCGAGGTTCCTGGTAGTGGCAATGACTATTGGGCTCGAAACTTATCGAGCGCTGTACTAACTCCGAGCATAAGACTTATAGAACTGCTCGGAATGGGTTTTGGGGAGGGTTTCGGGTGAATTCGATAAGAAACCGGGGCTAAAATCCCAAAAAAACTCATCTTTTATCATATATCCGTGTCGAATTGCCAAACAAAACACATCTTGAACGGCGAAAAACAAGAGAAATGAATCAAAAATCGATTTTTTGGTTGGCGCGTAGAAAAAATAAAAATTCCCGGGCAGGTTTTGAATTTTTTGTTTGTTGCGTGTCAAGACGCAGTTGCTATTTGCAATGTTCCTTTGAATTGTACCGTACCACACAAACTTTTTTTTTCTTTTTTTTTTTGAAGAAATGGAATTTTCGCGTTGAATTCAATTAAAACTGTTGTGAATTGAAGAAAAAATTGAATAATTTTTGAAATCAAATTTTATGTGACGCCAAATATTCACTGATTTCGTTTTTTATAAGTAAGAGATTGAAAATGAAAACTGATCGAATGAAAAACAATAAAAATCGAGCAAATCGGCTCCACAAAACAGGAATAATCCACGTTTTCTTAACCCACACATCTTAAATGCATATCTATCTATCTACATATTATTCCCGCTTAATCCAAACCCATTTCACGAAAAAAACACCATTAAATTAGGCAATTCTCCTCCCGAAAAGAAGAAAATAAACGAACGGCTAATAATAAGCCAAAAAAGGAGAAAGAACAGGTCTCAAAACTAATGTGAGTAAGGTATATTATGAGAAAATACTTGAAGAAAAAAGACTGTTTCGAACTATTATTATTATTATTATGGCTGCCAAGAAGTTTTTCTGGATTCGTTCTCAATTTTCCAGATGTCCCAAACTTTCTCCTATATTTTTTCTATCCAAAAAATACCTGATATGATTCTCACTTTTCATTTTCGACTTGATTCTTGATAATAATATCCTCCCCTTCCTTTCCCGCTTTATTTAATGATAATAATGACCTATTTATTTTCATTTTCCTTGGTTTTTTTGGGATTTTCTTTCTCATCTCAAAAAAAAGACAGATTTTCTTATCAAATTAATTAGCATATTCGAATATTTTGATTTGTTTTTTTATTTCGGTTGTGGGAAGTTTGGAATAATTTTAAAAAGGCCAAAAATTGTGATTTTGAAATCTAAAGTTGATTTAGCACATTTTACCTGAATTTTTTCCAGATTTTCAAATATTCAAGAACTCCATTGGATCTTCAGTCAAGCCTAGACATCAAGTAGCTGAGTCTAGCCTTAAAGACACAAGAAACACTGGAAAAAACAGATTTCCCGCATTTATTTTCAAATGACAAAACGAGCATGTGCGCTCTAGCGCACACACTGTGTGCAAACACTTTCGAAATTTCCGTCGGCTGAGCGATTTCAAAAACAATTATTTTATTTTTTCACTTTTGCCAGACTCAAAATTTTTTCTTGATTTTCATGAATTTCAATTACTTGAAAGGTGTTATGAATGAATTACAAATTCATTTTCTGTTCATTTCTAGGTGCTCTTGTGTCTTTAACTGTCTAGGATCCGCACCTAGAAACCAACTCTGATAACAAGCCATTCCTTCAGAGCGTCTATGCCAAGTAGCAAAGCCTAGAACATCTGGTTTTCAAGGAGCCACGCCTAGACCAAGTTTTTCCCCCAAAAGAATCACTAATCGTTTTTTTCCCTTGATCCATCCAATCCCATGATTCAAAATACTCGATCCATGTTTTTTTGTCATCTTCCCATTCTTATTAGATACCTAGCTTGTTTTCTCTTTTTTTGTTGTCTCTCGCTTTCATAAAATGAAAAGAGACAGTTGCCCTAAATTAGTAGTTAGCCAGCCAGCAAAAGCGAAGCGATGGATGTCATTCATTGTTTTAGGGGCGAAGAAAAACACAGGGGGAGGAGGAGGTCATTTATACCGAAAAGGAAAAAAAAAGATAAACGAGTGGATTTTATAAGGCAACATTCTTCGGTTTTTCCCAGCTTTGTTTTGTTTTGGTGGAATTTATTTTATGAGTAACAAGTTTCTTTTATCACTCAAGTTAGCCTAAGTTCGCTGAAACTTGAAACCCCTTTTCCTATTTTTCAAAATACCTATACTTTTCCCTTTCTCCCTATATCCATTTCTCACCTTTTCTACTTTCCAAAGCTAACTAATTACAGTAAACCAATTAAAATTTCACTTTACTTTTACCGCTAATTCTTGTTTTTTGTCGCGTTTGTTGTTATTTTTTTCTTTTTTTTGCAGGAGAGATGGGTAGAATCCTCATTTTTATTCTGCTATTTGGGATTCTCAATAGATTTGATTCGGTGATAGCAACAGGTAGGGAATTTTGTGAAGTTTTTTTTTCAAAATCGGGCCTAGACGGCTTCTGAGAACCCTGAATTTTGGCCTAGGCTTTTAGGAAGCCTGATCTCGCATCCCTGATTTTTTCTTTTAGGTTGGACTCAGGCTTCCGGTGATCCTGGTTTTGCCTTTTGGCGATTCTGGGTCTCACTGTGAATTAGGCTTCTGGGGCCCTGATTTCTCCAGTTCAAAATTTTTCACTTAAGCTGAGGATTCTTGGGATTCTGATTCTGCCTCTCTGAACTTCTTAGGATTCTGGAAGTCCTGATTTCGCTTATCCGGAGTTTAAGTTAGGCGTTAAGCTCGGGTCTGATTTAAAAAAAACAGATTTTTATTAAAAACTGCCCTAGGCCTTTCTAATTCCTACTAAAAATAAGCCATAAAAATCCCCCAACTTTCCCTAACTCAAAATTTCCCAGAAACCAAACTACCTCAATGCAAATTCACCTCATCTCACGGTTTCTACGCGCATGTTCAATCAGACATGACAATTGGTGAAATTATTTTCAAGGGTTCTGTAAATCCACCAGAAGCTGAAATGACTATCACAAATGTTAGGTCAGATGTGTTGAATAATGTATGCTAACTTTTTTTGGGGGTTACTCATAATCCAAAAATAATTTTGCAGACAGATTGGTCTGATCGAATCGTAATTGATCGTTCTTCTGATTTATCACCTGGATCATATGTGGTTCGAGTTGCTGCACAACTTTCTCTTCCAGTTTATCCATCGGAAATTCAAGAGACTAATATTTTCATAACAATTGCTTGTAATGGTTATGCTTATCCACTTTTTACAATTCATGTTGATGAAACTAATCGATTTGCTCCTCAATTTTATAATGAACCGTATATTGTGCCAATTTCAAAGGTGAGCAGGCTGGCAAAAAATTTTCCAGAGCAAACTTTGAAGCAGGGAATTTTTAAATTTAAATTAAAAATTTTGTGAATCCGAAAAACTTGTTTGCCAAATTTTTTTTTTGAGAAATCGCCCCCACCCACATTTTTCCAGGATCTTCCAATCTGGGGAACTATCGACACCCCAGTTGCTGCTATCGATTGGGATCCAGCATCAAATTACACATTGAAGTTTAAATTAGAAGTAGGTCTCCCAATTCTCCCGGGCTCTCCAGTTTTCCAAATTTTCCAGGATGCTCACCCTGGATTCGAACTTCTCGATGAGCGCCGAACTTCAACTAAATTGATTGCGGGAAGTGAAAAATGGAAGGAGGGTCAGATTCCAACAATGGTACAGCTTCGAATCACTGATAAGTATGAACTTCCGATTAGATTGAGATTGAGTGTGTCGGTGAGTTTTGGGATCTTGGTGGATCTTGAAGCGGAAGGCTGCGCGGAAGCTTTCCGGAGAGGTAGTGTAGGCTGCTAAAGTAATGGCTGCTGAAGCGGGAGACAGTGCCGCATCGAGGAAGGTCGCGGAAAAATTAAAATTTTTCCAGGATGATCAAAAGCCACCGCGTAAATCAACAACCTTCATTTATTTATCCGATAAGTCGAAATCACCCACAATTCCACCAAGCACCCCAATCATCACTGAAACTGCCCGAACTTCAACTCAAACATCAAAAGCTACAACTTCTATTCCATCAACAACTTCAGCAACATCTTCTGCTTCATCTACACCTTCAACCACAACTGATCTATCAGAAGATAAAGCTGAAACTAAAAACCTGATAAATAATCTGAAAAAGACACTGGATGAATTGCTGCCAAAAAAGAAAGAAGAAGAAAATAATGTGAGAGAGAAAATATTTGGAGCAAAAAATCAGGAATTGAATGCGATTGAGCTCGTTGAGGAAGATGAAACAGATGAGAATGAGCCAACATATTTTGCAAATTGTAGTGTTCGGGTTAAAATTGTTGAAAATAGTGAGATTGGCACAAAAGTTATTGATTTGGATGTTGTGAATCCGAAAAATGTGAGTTCATTTAATTTTTCGAAAAAAAAATCTAAAAATCTCAAAAATTTTTCAGAACACATCGATAAATATCGTGGATCCGGATAATTCTTTCAAACTTCTTCCAAATTTCACAATAATTGTATCAAATCCAAAAATGTTGGATCGAGAAAGATTCACAACTTTAGAAATTGTTGCTGAAATTCAAGACGAAGTTCCAACAATTCTTGGTTGTACTCGAAAACGAATTCATGTAGATTTGGAAGATGTTAATGATAATCGACCAGTTTTTGAGATGGAAGACTACTTTTTCCATATTTCGGATCAAGTTCCAATCGGACAAGAAGTTGCGAAAATTGTGGCTCAGGATATTGATCAAGGTTCGAATGGTCAAATCACATATTCGATTTTGACGCAAAATATGCCGTTTGAAATTGTTGCCGAAGGTAAACGTGGAATTATTCGAACAACTTCGAGACTTGATCCACAAATTCGCAATTATTTATTTGAAGTTGAAGCTAAAGATAATGGGAAAGAGCAAAGATCGGCAAAAGTTCCGGTGGAAGTTTTTATTTTGAAATCTAAATTGGGAGGTGGAAATGAGGAGGAGAAGTCTGAGGATGAAGATCAGGAGGTTGAAGATTCAACTGAAATTAATTCACAGGTTCCAAATACCACTGAAGTTCAAATTGATGTCAGTAATGTCAGTACGAAGAAGATCGAAACAACAACTAAACAACAAGCTGAAGACGTAGAAGATCAAGAAGAGGCTGAGGAAACTACATCTGGAGCTTCAACCAAGGCATCTACAACAGAAGAAGCTTCTGAAGTTGAAGATGTGGAAGATCAAGATCAAGAGCTTGAGGAACCTACTACAACATCTAAGACATCTACAACAGAAGAGGCTACAGAGGTTGAAGAAGAGCAAGATCAAGAGCTTGAACAAACATCTACAACTTCAACAACATCCAAACCTCAAATCCACGCTGCAAAATCATTAGCCGTTGATCAACAAGATCTTGAAGAAATTGAAGAATCTGTGGAGCCAATGACTAATATTGATTTATTCATTCAACGGCAAAATGCGGTTGAGCCAACTAAGAAACCCGAAATTAAATCAGAAGCTAAGGAAACTGATGCTGAAGAAAGTTCTACCATTGAGAACCCTCGTATCGAAAATACAGAACAAGAAAAATTTGAATTCAAGCAGAAAATGTACACTTATGATGCGATTGGTGCTGAAATTGCTGAAAATGATGTGATTGGAAGAGTTGATGCTTCACCAAATCCTGAATTCTTTGCTGTTGATCGAGAGGTAAGGCTGATCCGAATCGGAACAGGGTTTTGAGAATTACACAAACTTCGGAACACATTATTTTTTGGAGTCGGAAAAAAATTCGGGGATATCGGAAATGTTTTTATTGAACTCAAAATAGTGAAATTCTCAAAAATTGATTTTCAAAAAAAAATAATTTCGGTTGTAAATAGAAAGAATAATAGATCATGAACTGTTTCAAAATTTTTATTCAAAAATTAAATGAAAAGTTTGAAACGTATTTTTGATGAGAATTTTTTTTTATTTTCCGTGGATTAAAAATTAACTCTCCTACAGCTCTAAAATGAGCAATCTCAATTCTCAAATTTCCAGGTTGCCGGAATCATTAAACTCAGCGAAACCGGCGAAATCCTAGCCGGAAAAGGTCTGAATCGGCTCGAAGATGGTCCTCTCACTTTTGGCGTGTCTGCCACAAATGGTTTTGAGACGGTCAGTTTTTTCTTTCTTTTGTTATTTTTTGGCCATCGACAGGTGGCTGTCCTGCCTGCAATTAACTCTTTTTCAAGTTTTGCGCAGCGATGAAACCTTTTGGCCTAAAGTCACGCGATTCGATATAAACATATGAATTATTAAATATGGCGAATGAGGGAAAAGGTTATATAGTAGTAGAAGGATAGTGGTAGCAATAATAATAATAAATTCGCAAAAACCCTGTCATTACATAATAATTAATTATTATTCTGTGCATAAGTAAATATGACTTTTTATATATATTATATTTATTAATAAGAATCCTGTGAGAATGGACAATTTTTGTACCAAAAAAAATAATTTAAGGACCACCCACGAAGCCTAAATATACAGTTTTTCAAATTGTTCTCAAACTACACTCTAGTTTGGTTTGACTAGAAAAGTTTCAAAATGTTCAAATACAATTTTTTTTCTCAAGATTTCTAGATTATCTAAACTAGAGTCTAGTTTGACTCAGCTCATGTTTTCGGAACTTTTTTACTGGTTTCACAAAAAAATTCGAAAACACCGCATTTTTCTGAATAATAATTTTTGGATGAGAAAATTCCCAAAATTGTTCCCTCTAATTTTTGGCACAATTCCAAAAACATCTGTTTGCCACATTCCTACTAGATACCAAACCGTTCAAAAATTACAAGCTCCAAGAGACTCAAAAAAAAACATCTCCTAGGCAACAGGTATTTCTTCTCCTTTCTTTTTTCTTTTCTCCCACCATTTCCTTCTTCTTTCTATTTCTAATTGTTGCTTGCTTGCTTTTATGGGCGGAGTCTTGTTTATGTGGCGGGTCGCGCAGGTGCAAAAGACGAAAAAACGAATGAAATTGTATTAGAATAAATAAATAAATAAATAATATTCAAGGATTTTCTATTTTTTTTTGGCATTGAATAAGGACAACCAGGTTCTATGTTCGAGATTTTAGTCGATGAAAAAATTTATTCGAATTTTTATTATTTTACTATTTTATAATCTGCTATTCTCAGCTGGGGTAAGCTTTTTCGTTGTGCGTGAGAGTTTTCTTTAATGATAATGGGTATAACAAATCAAAAATTGTTTTTTAGGCAAAAATTTAATAAATATTTTGAAACGTATTTTTTTATGAGAAAATTTTTTTGAATCAGACATGTTAAAACCCATTTTCCGTGGATCAAAAAATGGATAAATTTTCAAAATTTTACTGTTTCAAAACATTTTTTTAATATAAAAATTCTGGAGGATCAAATATTGGTTATATAGGAAAGTCTCTCAAGTGACCAAGCCTTGAAATCCTAGTTGTCAAGCAGTCGAGCCTAGAGAACCTAATTGTCTAGACCCCGCGCCTAGAGATCGACTTTGGCAAGGATCAGCGCCTAGAGAGCTCATTTTTCAAGTAGCCGATCCGAGAAACCCTAATTGTCTAGGACTCATGCCTAGAGAGTATTGTTCTAAAGTAGCCGAGCCTTAAGAGTCCAACTGTCAAGTAGCCGAGCCTACAAAACTCAAATTTAAAAGTTCCGCGCCTGGAGCTGGCCAAGCTGACCAAGAACTTTACTGTATTCCAAAATCTGATAATTTTCCAGGCTAGAGCTCAAGTGACAATTCTACGCGATGCAAATCGCGACCTAATGACTTCAAATCCCCGCTTCGATCAGGACAAATACAAATTCCATATTCTCGAAAATCAACAACCAGAAGTCATCGGAATATGTCGTGTAAGTTAGAAAAATAAACATAATCGCTCAAAATAAGCTAGTGAAACTTTGCATATTTTCCTCCTAATCCCCTCCCCTCCCCCATTAAACATCCGTTTTTTGCAGGCTTTTCACTCAGCCCTCTCCTCATCTGCGTCTCTCCGTCTCACATACTCTCTAATCGCTCCGGCGAACATCGACGAACTTCCGTTCGAAATTCATTCGCAATCGGGAGAAGTTAGCACGTCGAGACCATTGGATGCCGAGCAACAAAATGTGTACAAGTTCCAGGTAAAAAAGAGCAAGGGATTAGCAAGGAGAAGGAAAAAGAATAATTCTGAATCTTTTCAAATTAGATAATCCGGTTTATGCAATTTCAAAGGATTCATCAAGTACATATTCATATTTCCGGTGGAGAAAGGAGAATGAATAAATATAACTTGGGAGGAAAAGCTTACACAGCGTGTAGTTTTGAGACCTGGCACAATTTTAGAGGAGAAATGAAATTCAACGTGAAGCTGAGAGATTTAGAGAAAAATATTTTACGAAAGTATGGACAGAATCTGCTTAGAATCCCTAGTTGTGAAGTAGGCGAGCCTAGAGAACCTATTTGTCTAGGCATCGCGCCTTGAGAGCTTCTATGCCAAGTAGCCAAGCCTCGACATCCTAGATGTCAAGTAGCTGAACCTAGAGTACGTAGTTGTGTCGGAGTCGAGGCTAGAGATCTACTCTGACAAGGAGCCGCGCCTTGTGAGCCACTGTCTCTAGGTACAACGCCTAGAGTTTCGATTTGACAAGGAGCCAATCCTAGACATTCTAGTTAGTTGTCAAGTAGCTGAGCCTAGAAACTAACTCTGACAAGGAGCCATGTCTTAAGAGCCATTATGCTGAGTAACCATCCCCTTCTCGATTTCCCTAATTTTTCCTACAGGTTCGATCATGTTTGACTCAAGCAATCTGCTCTGTTAGTGATGTATTCGTCTTTGTCGATGATGCCAATGACAACCCTCCAATATTCCTAAATCGCGAATTAGAAGCAACAGTAGAAAGTGATATTCCAGTCGGCACCAAAGTCATCAAAGTCTACGCGAAAGATGCCGATAAATCCACCAACAATTCTCGAATCTCATTCACTATCGCATCCGATTCTCCAGATTTTCAAATCGATGAACAAAGCGGGCAAATCCGAACACGTCAATCACTCATTCAACCACTTTATAAAATACTGATACATGCTTCAGATAATGGAATTCCACGGCGATTAGACACTGCTCAATTGATAATCACAGTTCGAGGAACAAATCCATCGAGTCCAGTTTTTGATCAAAAAGATTATTCGTTAGTTGTGAGTGCGCCTGTTAGAGCTGGTCAAGTTATTGGAGAAGTTCATGCGTCGGATCCAGATCCCGGAGAAGAAGGACAAGTTAGATATAAATTATTGCAAGCTGATAATCAGGATCATCATAAATTCTCGATCAATTCAAAGGTAACCTTTTTTTAAATGAAAAATCAGATTTAACTAATTATTTGCAGACCGGTGTAATAAGTGCTCTCACTTCTTTAGTTCTCACTGATGGACCAATTCAACTCAACATCGAAGCCACGGATAATGGAAAAAATACCAGGAAAAAAGTTAGTTGAAATTAAGTTTGACAGTTTTTTAAACTCTCTGTTTCAGGCAAAAACATCAGTCTTCATTGAAATAATTGATCCAAAAACTTTGAAATTCTTACCGCTTCCAACAACAGTTTACATCTCAACTGAAAAAGCAGTGGGAAGTGTTGTTCTACGAGTTTCTGCAACTACCACAGATGATTCGAATATCAAATTCAAAGTTCTGCAAGATACTTCGCAATTTGTTATGGATACAGATTTATTGAGGGTGAGTGATGGTTTAGGATCACTGAAGTCTCTGACTTAAAAAATAGAAATGAAATACTGAAAGCTCAAATCCTACTGTAGATACGCAAAAGTGCGTGTACACACCATTCTTTGGAGGCAATTTGAAATTTCTAATTTGCGACGTGGAGCCAGATGTTTTCTTTAGTTTTGAAACTGAAACTATAGTCTAGTTTAGGATATTTTCTCAAATTCTTCCCAAACTAGATTCTAGGACTTTTTTTGGTGCGTAAAATTTAAAAATTTCAAATTAAAAATTTTTGCCTCACAAAAAACCACGTGGAATTATTTTTTTGTAAATTTTTTTCAAAATTCACTTTTTTTCGGCCGAAAAAATTTGCACCTGGAATTTTCCATATTTCTAAAACTAGACTCTAGAGCTTTGGCGCCAAAAATGCATATTTTCAAAAAAAAAATGCCACATGCAACATTCCAGATATCTCAAACTAGAGTCTAGTTGAAGATAATCTATTTTCAGGTATCTAACCATCTTCTCGAAGGTGAATCCATCCTAACAATCCGTGCTGAAACCGAAACTGCTCACGTCGATCATCAATTGAAAGTTGTTGTGATGGCAGATCGGGATAAATATCCAGTATTTCCCCAATTAACCTATGATTTCGATGTTTCAACCGAAGGACATTTTCCACGCCCAATCCACCAATTCAATGCTAAACTTCTCAATGGAACTATCAAATATACATTCTGGCCACCAACTGCACCTTCCGGATTTTATTTGGATGACAAAAGTGGAGAATTATTTGTGACAACTTCATTTGCTTCTTCAAATCATGATATTGCATTTATTGTTGTTCGTGCGATCAATGTTGATTTCAAAAAATTCTACTCCGATGTTGGAGTTGCGGTTATGCCAATCTCCAGTAAGAGTGAAAAATTGAGATTCCGCGAAAACTCATACAATTTCGAAGTTTTCGAAAACACCGAGATTGGTCAAATAATTGGAAGTGTGAATGTGATCGGATCATATTCTTCGCTAACAATTTCACCAGACACCGATTTTATTGGAATTCATCAAAATGGTTCACTTTTCCTCAAAACTTCAGTAGATGCTGAAAATCTTGATGAACTAATTCACGATTTCACAATCAGTGCTTCAAATGGTCAAGATTCTAACAAAGTTCGGGTTCAAATCGCTGTCCGTGATGTCAATGAATTCCAACCAAAATTCGATGATTCAGAGATCGAGATGTCACTCTTAACATCAAATTTAGAACCCGGAACAAAGATCGGAAGAGTAATTGCTCATGACGAAGATGTTTCCGAGAAATCAAAACTAATCTATCGAATTGTGGGAGGATCTGGAAGGAAATTGGTATTTATTCAAGAAGATGGAACTATTATTGTTGGAGATGAACAAATCGATAAATTCCTTGATCATTTTGATCTCATTATTGAAGCTGTTGATAGAAATGGCAAACATGTGAGTCACAAAATTATATATGAAAATTCTAAATCATAAACATCTAATTTTCAGGATCAAACTCATGTTACAGTTTTCATTGACTCTGATGAAAAAGAAATGGATCCACCAGTTTTTATGAATCAACCTTTGGAATGGAATGTGACCGAAGCATCCACTGAAACCTTCGAAGTTCGAGCTGAGGGATCTGATCTTAGTTATAAAATCGTTGGGGGTGATTTAGCTGGGAATTTCAAATTGATTCCAACCAACAATGGAAGTGCAAAGATCAAAATTGTTTCTGAATTGGATCATCGCAAACAATCCACATATATTCTCCAAATCGAAGCAAGAGATACAAGAACTCAGCAAACTTCGGTTGGTGAGGTTACAATTCATCTCAAAGATATGAATATGCATGAACCAACTTTCGAAAAATCAGATTTTTCTGGAGCGGTAAGCTATCCTGAATTAGAATAACAATCTATAATCTATAATGATTCCAGGTTCCATCAGATCTTCCAGCTGGTTTTCCAATCGTCACAATTCAAGCAACTGATATCGATCGTGATCCTTTAACCTATTCACTTCAAGGAGATCCATGTGATAATCAATTCAGTATTGATAATCAGGGACGCGTTTCTTTCCGCGCACCAAAAGCTGATCGATTAATTGGTCAGATTATTTGTTTAGTTGTAGCAACTGATGGAAAACATACGACTAGCAGTAATTTGAAATTAACTGTGAATGATGGAGCTGATAAAAATACAAGTGTCACAAGGAAAAATACTGCACCAAAGTTTGAAAAAGAAGACTATAGTTTTGAGATCACTGAAGATAAGACAAAAGTGATTGGAAAAGTGAGTGCTATCGATGCAGAAGGGGATCTAGTGCAATATTCAATCGAACCAGCGCAATATCGAAATCTGTTCATTGTTGATCAAACAGGCTCAATTACCCTAAACAATGTTGAATTGGAACAAACAATGTATAGTTTCATAATTGTTGCCGAAGATATTAGTCATCAACCAATATTATCAAGTTTTGCAAATGTTAAGATAACTATTGGAGCTGAACAATCACCAGCTGAACAATTGGATAATGAAGTGACATTGGCTACAAAAGCACCACTAGGAAGATCTACTTCAACGACGAAACAGCAGGAAATCGTGGCTTTTAAGCAACAAAAATATTCATGGATTATTGATGAAAGTCTTCCAATTGGTTCGATTATTGGAAATGTTGAAATTGTTAAATCAGATCCAACGGTATTTAAGTTTCTCATTTTTATTTATTAATTAAATTCAAAAAAATTCATTTTTCAGATCGATTATAGTTTCATCTCTGGAGATTTCTTATCTGTTGACCAAGATGGTCGTATTGCTGTACTCCAACCTATCTCAAAACCAATCAATGATGTTGTGATTGCAACTCGAGGTGGAAATATCTTAGCAGAAACACGAGTTGTTGTAACTTTGAATGAATCAACCACCACTACACTTCGAACAACTTCTCGGATAACTACAGTAAGGACAACGACCACCATGCCCAAGACATCGCCAACCACAAAAACCCTTGAAGTTATCACAAATACAGTTCCACCAACTCTATCAGTTTTGGAATTCTCGAAACCAACATATTTCGCGTTTGTCAACGAAGGAACTTTCAAAAATGGTATTGAAATTGAGATTAAACCAGAACCACTTTCAGTCAAAGATCAATCAAATGTTATTTATACAATTGAAGATAAAACAACAAAAATGCCATTTTTCCTCACAGAAGATGGTAAATTAGTTGTCCTCGAAGCGGACCATGAAAAACATCATTCATATAACTTCATAATTTTGGCCAAATCAACATCTAATGATCGAATTGCTCGAGCTCGATTGAACGTGACAATTCTAGATGTCAATGATAATTCTCCGATCTTTGATAGTTATCCCGAAGTCATTGGAGTTTCAAAGGATATGCATATTGGAAGTCCAATATTTCAGATGAGAGCTTCGGATGCTGATTCTGATTCTACTATTAGCTATGACGTCACACCAAAACACTATTTCTCAATTGATCCAAGAGATGGACTTCTTCGAGTTTTCTCAAATCTTCAAAACGCCCCAGATGATATTGAATTAGTGATAGTTGCAACAGATTCCGGAGTTCCGCCAAAAAAATCGGAGGCCAAAATTTTGATGCGACTTTTCGACAATGTTATGACTGGACCAAAATTACCCGAAAACCTTGGTGAATTTATTGTAAAAGGATCGAGTTCACCAGGAACAACTGTCAAACAATTAGTGGCTGGTCCAACAGTTTCCGAAAATGATAAAATCCTCTATCATCTTTCAAACAATTCTGACGGTCTTTTCGAAATTCGAGACAATGGATTACTCATTTTCACACGTAAACCACATGCTTCCGAATTGAACAAATATCATTCATTGAATGTGACAGCTGAGAATAGCAAAGGAGCAGATTGGAAGATTATCAATATTTATGTGGAGGGAGATATTACAGCGCCGAATTCGAATTCGAATCCAATTTTAGTGGATTGTCACTTCTCTCAGAAAATCTATAGGGCGAATGTGACGGAAAATCAGAAGATGAGGGCAGATGTTGTGAGAGTTTCGTCGGATTGCGAAAATCGAGCAGACAAGAAGATTCGATACACTTTCCATCATCCAACAAGTTAGTTTGAATAAATAGTGAAATTTTAAGGCTTTTATTGAGCCTTAAACTCAACACAAATTCAATTTTCAACATCAAACTTGCACTGAAAATTCAACATTCTTTTCCATTTCAGAAGAATTCGAAATCAATGAGAAAACTGGTCAAATCACTACAACTCAGCCATTAGATCGTGAAATTAGAAACTTCTATTTCTTAACAGTCAATGTTGTTGAGCAAACAAGAAGGAAGCGCCAAACAGAATCTGCTATTAATCGTGAGTTACTGGAAGTCTCTAATTCAATTAGTAACCTCACATTATTTCAGAAGCAGCTTCCAAACTATCCTCCTGGCAAACTCTTGTCATCGTTTCTGTGCTAGATGAAAATGACAATAAACCATCATTCCTTCATCTATCAACTGATGGAAGTCTTTCCGCAATCGTCGATCAAAATGCAGATTTATTGACGCCAATAATTCATGTTCAAGCTCGAGATCTTGATATAATTCCATCAGAATTGACGTTCAATTTAGAAGGAAATTCCGATTCTGTATTCCAAATCAATTCAACAACTGGTTTGGTACAATTAGCAAAACCACTCGAAAATTCTGCAAAACGAGTTTACGAGCTTGAAGTGACTGTTAGCGATGGCAAACATCTTGTGAATGCTCCACTTTCGATTCACGTTCTGTCTGTTGATACAAATCTTGTTCAACTAACCAAAGACACAAGTCACTCGGAAATTGATCCACCAAGTTTGGAAAGACAATTGAGTGAAACTCTCGGAATCGATTCTCGAATCCTTGTTGCTCAACCATATGTGGATGAAACAGGAAAAGCTGATTCAACAAGAAGTCATGTATTTGTATATTCATTGGATGAAACTGGAAGACCAATTGATCGAGAAGATTTGAAAGAATTGCTCATGTTAAACTCAGAGAAATTAAGCAGACAACAAATCTCCTCAGTTTCCTTGATTTCAACGCCCAAAAATGGTGCGCTATCTTCACAATCTGTGGTGACAGCAATTCTTGTTTTATTGCTCATTGCATTATTGATCTTCATTTGCTCATTGATTGTTTGCTGTTTCAAACGGTTGGTTAAAAAACATTGAATCCTGATTTTAAAAAATAAAATAATTGATTTTCAGCCGATCAAAAACTCAACACGGTATAATCGAAGGAGCCTACATGGTTGATTCAACCGGTTCGGGTCCTCGTCCTTATGACGTTGCAAATATCAGTCGAGCAACAGCTCAGAATGTATTAGCTTCTCGACCATTACCTAATCCACAGGAAAGCAAGTAAGTGATTTTTATTTTCAATTATAAGCTAAACTATAGTCTAGTTAAAAAATTATGAATTTTTTATTCATGAATTTTCATTTAAAATTGGTCCAAGCTCAAATTACGGGCTATAGTCTAGTCTAAATTCAAAATTCTTAACTTTCACCTGAAATTGCTCCAAAAACTACAAAATTCAAGCTAAACTATAGTCTAGTCTCCCATCCTAATTTCAATTTCGAACCGTAATTTCCAATTAATATGAGCAATAGGTATAAGTGATTTGAAGCTCAGAATATATTGATTAATATGAGCAATACCATATCTAGACTTAAATTAGAGCTCTTAACATGAGCAATAGCATATTCGGTCTTAAAATGATCCTCTTCACAACTATATCTATTTTCAGACGTGATCTAGCCGTTTCGCCCGCTTTCCAACCAAATATGGAGCGAGAAAATACAACGAAAGAATTCTCGAACAGTGTCCGCGAACGTCCATCTCTTCTACCAACCACAAAAGTTCATAGCGAACTCAAACATTTCTAATAATTATTTTTATTTATTATTTTTCAAATATTCGTATTTTCCGGGTCTTTTTCTCTTTTGTCTTTCCAACAACTTTTTAAAAATTCATTTTCTATATTCCGGTGCTAAAAGAAAAAGCAACCAAAAACGGTGCTAATTTAATAAATAAAGAATTTATCGATAACAAAATCCGATTATTTATTTTGTTTGGAAAAAAATATGTGGAAATTGATAAGGGAGAAGGTTTAATTGTGAAAAACTGGGTTCGAAAATGAAACTAGCTATTCTAGTTTCAATTGTTTTTGGTAAGTTATAAAGGTTTTTCAGGAAGCCGTGCTTAGAATTGTCGAGGATCAGCGCCAAGAGAACCTAATTGTCTAGGACTCACATCTAGATAGCCAGTTTGGCAAGGAGCCGCGTCTTGAGAGCTACTATTCCAAGTAGCCGCGCCTACAAATCCTAGATGTCAAGGAGTAGCGCCTTGAGAGCTATTATTCCAAGTAGCCGAGCTTAAAAATCCTAGATGTCAAGTAGCCGAGCCTAGAATTCCTAGTTCTCAAGAAGCCGCGCCTATCAAATCTACTTGTCAAGGACCAGCGCCTAGAGAACCTACGTAGCCTCGCAGAAAAAAATTCAATTGTCTAAGACCCAACCCTAGAGAACCACTTTGACGTCAAAGTGGAATGTCATGACAAGGAGTCGCGCCTTGAGAGATTCAATGCCAAGTGGCTGAACCTTGAGATTCTAGTTTTCAAGGATCAGCGCCTAGAGAACCTGGGTATCTTACTAAATTACAACCTAACCTTCAGCTTTCGCTTCTGCTGACAGCTCAATCTGTGTCACCCGAACCTTCCAATACTGTCAACAAGTCTTCGGCGAATCTCTAAACGTCTCCCAAGGATCAGACCTCTGGAACAATCCAGCCACATTCAACTACATAATCCAATCATACTACAAAAAAGGTGTCGACGGTTTGTTGGCAGTCTGCCAAGCTCGCCAACAATTCTACACATGTTTGGGAGATGCCTATGACATGTGTATTTCAGTAAACAACTTTATTTCAAACGGAAAAACTCCAAGTGATGCCAAAAGTTTTGTAGGGAATTTGAGAGTTTTGGAATTCGATTGTGACGGCGGATTTATTCGTAAGAGAAACTTCGGGGAAATTTTGAATTCAGAAGAAAATTTCAGAATCATCGAAACATTTCGATTGTATCAATTTGGCGACTCAAACAAAAATAACAGATCTTTCAAATTGCTGGACATCCTATCAAAATGACTTGAAAAATCTCGTAAGAACACGGGGAGATTTTAGTATATATTTGAGATTTTTCAGGTTCCATCGTGTAACGCAGCCACAACAATGGTAAATTGTTTGAGCTCAGTTTATCAAAATGTTTGCGGCTCTGAGGTAAGCTAAAACTTTTCTCAAAAAAAAAATCCCCATGATTTTTTTCTTGTTAGACTTCATGGTGGGAATGTGAGCGCACTCGCCTCGGTCAACTCTTAGATCAAACTTGTCCAGCAATCAGCTGTCAACTTGGAGCGCCATCCCAACTTAGCGGAACTCGTGCCTCCCGCGTGGCTCAAGTCTTCAATCATCAACCCGATATTTCTCGAGTCATCAAATCACTTGTCAACAAAAATTAAAAATACTCACTATTTATCTTCTAAACTATAAATATGTTCCATTTTTTCTATCCAAAATCGCAATTCGTTCAAAATCCGGCACTTCTTGATATCCCGAAACTTGCACATTCATATCACCAAAACCAGATGTCAAAGTTCGAACAACTCGAGACAAATTCTCCATTTCTGCGAGCGGTAAATGTGATCGAATACGGACTGTAGATTCTAAAAAAAAATACTTTTCGTCAGGAAAAATTTCAGCAAGATTAAGTACCATTGATTCTATCGGAAAACTCAATTCTGGCTCTTCTTTTGACAAGTTCATTCAAAATTGGTTGAGTTGGTACATCACTTCGAATATCGATTTCAACTTCCATGACGGGTTCTGTGAGGACAATGCTGGCGGATTCCAAAGCTTTGGAGACACATTTTTGAGCACATGCGGATACTGTAAAAAAATAATATTTAAATTTATTGAAAGTTCATTTCAAGAGTTTTATGCTGATTTTTAGAACTAAAGTCATGTAAAATGAAGAAACTCAAATTATATTCGATTAAACTGCGGTTATGAATAATGTTTGGTGAGTTATTTTCTTTTGAAAAAAAAATGATATCTGAAAAAGTTTTTATCTGAGATATTCATCGATTTTTTTGAATAGAAATTTTGGCGCCAATTGTTGTCCTACAGTAACCCTAGTTTTCGAAACGAAAATTCTTCAAAACGATACCAATTTTGATAATATTAACACTAACATACGTTTATGTCTATTTGTTCTATATCTTTATCACATAGATTTCTCAATTTTTTGAGCTCCACCAGAAGTTCAGTAGCTGATGTGTGTGTGTGTTTTCCCAAACCACTAAAACAACAGCTTGGGAACAATTCAGATGCACAATAATGTGTGATATTTTCTCAGCGTCCCTGAGTGTATTGCACCACAAACCAACCTTTCCATCTGTGTGCAAAAACATTTTGAGACCGTTCTTTAATGTTGGTTATTTTCTTGATCCTCCACAAATTTCTAAACCTTTTTATGAAGCCATTTGCTAGAGAAATTGAAGAAGAAAAAGAAGAGCCTCCGATTAAAAAATTGCCAACTGAAATTCTTGGAGCAATTTTCGAAAAGGTAAGCAAATGATTTATTATATTCCCAATCAGACTGTTTTTCAGCTTGAATACGAAGATGTTCAAAAATTCAAGAACTCATCAAAGTTTCTATTCGATGTCCATAAATTAGAACGTTGGATGATTGCTGGTCCAAAATGTGATGCCAATGTGTATTATAACAAAAATAAGGAACTTCGATTAGAAACAACAACTTTGGTAAAAGTTCCTTGGATAAGAATACTTCCATTCAAAAGAACAATTGAATTGAAAAGAACTATTCCATTTGATCAATGGAATTATTACTTCAAAAATGCAAAATGTAAAATATTAAGAATTATTGTTGAAGAAGATGAAATTCCATTGGAAACTTTGAAGAAACTCATTTGCTGTAAATCGATCGATATTCTAAAATATTCCGGAAAATCAATCAATCAGATGTCTATTAATCTTTTTGCTGCATATAACCCTAGGATATTTGAAATTGTTGTTGATGGTTGGAATTTCAGAGTAGTGCAAAAGATTATTGTCAACTATACAGTCGTTAGGATTCAATGGCATGAAAATATTGATGATATTTTTGAAGCAATCAAATTCACGTATGATTCGATTATTAGTTTAAAACCGGAAATTTATGAAAAAAACAAGGATTCTTTGATGGTAAGTTTCACAGCTAAAAAAAGAAGAAAATACTGGGGGGAAAATTAGCAAGTTTTGCTACAAAAATCGACTTTTAGCCAGCTTGCTACAATTTATAGTGTGAAAAACATTCAAAAAAAAATCAAAAATATATGAACAAAAATGAGAGTGTTCATACAAGTTTCGAATCCTATATTTTTCTATTTTTCCAGAAACTCAAGCCAAACATTGAATATTATCCTTACTACTTGTTTCGGTTTACTAACAATAAGAATACAGATGAACAAAAAATTCGTTCGATCGCACATTTTTTGGAAAACAATATTTCAGATGTTTATCGATGTTATGTGGAATGCGAAGTTGCCAAAGAAGGCACATACCATTATATTTTTTGTAAGGGCTTCTAAACTTCTAATATGTTAATCAAAGTTATATTATAAATCCTGATTTCAAAGTAATAACTGTTTATTTTGTATTTCATTGTAATATTCATTTGAATTAATTAAACTTTCTTGAAAAGAAAAAACGGATTTTCAGTGTAGCTACTGTAGCTTCATTCAATTACTGTAGATTTTATGGATTACTATGTATAGCTAAATCTAAAATTCAAAACCTTCATACATTGCTCAGGTTAATTTGAGATTTTCAGTTGAATTTCAGATAAAAAATTGAGTTTTCCAAAAATCAAAAAAATCTCAAAAATTTTTTAAAGATACTAAAGTTCAAATTTTCATGCGAAGACTATTCCAAAAATTGGCTAGAAATCTGAATTTCAGTTTTCATGTGATATTTTTGGAAAGTCGATGTAGAAGAGGCGATGAGGAGAAATTCAGAGAGATTTGGGAATTCGAGACAACCCGATGAGACAATTCAGAAGATTCATAACAGTTTCGAGGTTTCTGGAGATATTCTTGTTTTGATCTCCAAAAAATCTAGCAGTTTGACATTATACCAACTTTTCAACCAGAAACTTCGAATAGATCTTCCAATTTGAATACTTTTTAAAATGTTCAAAAGTTCAAATTCAATGTTTTTTGGCGTCACAAAAACTACGTGGAGTTTTTTCCTCAATTTTTTATAGCCTTCCAAACTCACAAAGTGCCGGATTGATTTTCCCACCGCTGACAATCACATCAGTCACAAAAATATTCACCGAATGCACAGGAAATGAGGCAAGCGGTCCATTTTGCAGTGCATTTGAACATCCTTCACTAATTGCTCTTTGCCAATCATTTCGAACCGGCCGAGAATTTGGAGCAAGATCTAGCTCGATCTGGAAAAAAACAGCCATATGGAATTTTTTGAAGGGGTGAAACGTACTCTTTTGAATTGTCCATTATCATGTCTTTTCTCTAATCTCATCGATATTTCAACAAATTCAGGTCGTTTTTTCTCACTCATCAAATCTTCCAATTTACTTGTATGACTTATCTCCCCAGTTAACCTTTCTCTATAAGCAACTTGCAATTTCCCAATAAAAACATCCAATTTATATCCTCTCAAAAGTCTATCCTTGATCGCTTCAAGATGTAATTCTCCCTGTGTTTCAACAATTGTCTGTCCAGTTTCTCGATCAAATCGAATCTTCATTGATGGATCTTCTTTCGTCAATTCATCTAAAGCTTTGTTGAAAAGATTTTGCTGTTTATTGGAAGGCGGTTCAATGCAACAGAAGTAAACAGGTTCGGGAGCATCAATTCCAGCAAAAACAACACTTCGAGTGTCGAGATTTGATTTGGTGCGAAGAAAATCGATCTCGCCACTTTTCTTGAGCTTATCAAAGGCTTGTTCAGCTGAATCTCGACTGAAAGAAAGAATTTATGAAATGAAATCTAATTTTCTTCAAATTAACTTACTTCAATAAAATTGTATCTCCAGTTACAGTATTTTCTAACCCAGAAACCACTGCAATATTTCCACAATGTACAAAATCAGCAGGTTTCAATTGATCAGCATAAGGAACAAATACTTTAAATGGTCCATCTGAACTTGATTGCGATGAATTGAAAATTGTTGTATTATTTTGCAATTTGCCTGTATAAACTCGAATATAACTGAGTTGACCTTTCCGTTTATCATGAGTAATTTTGAAGACAAGCCCGCTCAAATTCTCGCCAAAAATATCATGAAATTGTGTATTTCTGAGATCAGGTGAAGGGAAATAATTGACAACCGAATCGAGAATTGGTCGAACACAATGTAAACTTTTGATGGCACTTCCACACGAAACAGTTGTCACTTTTTTCTTTTCGCTTAATGTCAAATTTCTCAATGTTTCAATGATTTGCGAATTCTGGATTTTCACGTGGTCTCCAGAATGCTTGTCTAAAAACAGATTCATGAATTCGTCATCATTATCAGCAATACTATAACACATTTCACTTCTCGCTTCCTCGAAAATATCATATTCTTTTGTTTTTTCCTCAATATCAACCCATTCTTCATCAATAATTCCGATTTTCAGCACTTTCTTGCTCAAAATATCCATGATTCCTTCGAAATTTCCATAAGGAATGACTGTTTTAATAGCTGGAAAAACGTCTAATTTCAAAATTTCGGAAATTTTCTCAATTACCTTTCAGGCCAAGCTTCTGCTCAATGGAATCAACGGAATTTGCGAAATTCGCCTCTTTTTTGTCAAGTTTATTCACGAAAAACATCGAAGGTAGATTGAATTTCGAAGACTGGCTCCAAACTGTCAATGTCTGGGGTTGAACTCCAGCCGAACCATCGATAACACAAACAATTCCATCGAGAACTCGAACACATCGCTCAACTTCGACTGAAAAAAAAATGAAAAATTAGAATTTTTCTGTGAGAAAAAATGAAATTCAAAATGCCCGCCACACAAATCGTGTCAAGACTCGTGCAATCGCCGCGGGACCCTGTGTGTTTCAAGCATGTTCCTTTAAACTTGCTGGTGTACTGTACATACAAAAATATTTTCTTTTTCTCGTTTTTTTTTCTGTTTTTCGCATGCAAAAATCAGCTGACTCACCTCTAAAATCCACGTGTCCCGGAGTATCAATTAAATTAATCCGATTTTCAAGCCAATTCAAATTCACCGCCGCTGATTGTACAGTTATTCCACGTTCTCTTTCGATATCCAAATAATCTGTGACAGTAGTTCCTTTATCTACATTTCCAGCAATATTTATAGCACCAGCTAAATATAATAGCCTTTCAGTGACTGTTGTTTTACCCGCATCCACATGAGCAACTATTCCGATATTTCGAATTTTCTTTTGATTTACATAATAACGTCGACAAATTCGAAACATTTTTTGAATTCTATATTTGTCAGGTTTCATTAGTGTTAGGAATTTCAGTCAGTTCAAAAAGAAGAATGCGGGTTTCAACCATTGCCAAAAACGAGAAATAACAATTTGGATTGGAAAAAAATTTATTTACGAAAAATAGTTCACGTGAAAATATAGAATAAATAGAGAAGGCGTTGAATCGTTGATTGTTTGAAGATTTAGGCGATTTGATGTCCAGCTTTGGCCAATTCTTCCCTGTAAAAATATAGATTTTCAGATGTTTCATCCAATGATTTTTTCTAACCGGGAACTCGCAATGCGCCTAAAACATTTGTCAAATGGATCTATTGAATTTGACGAAAATCTCCAAGTTATCAATGAATTTGCAGATTCTTGGAATGCCGAAAGAACTGCCTATGTTATGGAATTAGCTTATGCTATGTAAGTAAATATCTTTATTGATTTTTTTAAATTATTTTTTCCTTCTAGCGCTATTCCAAATCCCGAAAAACTCAACAAACATTATGAAGTTTCAACTGACGAGGTAAGATTTCTTGAAAATAATTCTAATTTCTAGAGAAAAATTTCAGACATATGGAGAGATTCGACTTCATCAATTGGAAAAACTCTTGGAGCATGTTAAACTCACAAAATCCTCGATTTTCCTAGATATTGGCTCAGGAGTCGGTCAAACAACCATTTATATGGCTTTGAGGAAAAAGGTGATTTCTTTTTTTGAGATTGTAAGTTCAACATATTATAAAATTCAGTTCAAAAAATGCTACGGAATCGAAATCTCAACTCTTCCCATTATTATGTCAACAGTTCTCGAAGAAGTCACCAAAAGAGTTTTCAAACTTCTTGGAATCAACACAAATTTCTATTCATTGAAAGAGGGCGATTGTATGGATCTTCAATTTGTTCCAATAATTCGAGAATGCGATGTTATTTTTATCAATGATATGAAATTCACACCAGAACTCAGAGAGAAAATCACTGAAATGTTGGTTGCAAGAATGAAAGATGGTGCAACTGTTATTACTAGTGGAGGAGCGTAAGTTTTTAATTTTTTGATTTCGTATAAAAATCATGAGATTTGTAGATTGGGATTGGAAAACAGAAGAAGAATCAATGTTCGAAACATTAACAATTTGAAAGCCTATTTCGAAACTGTAAAAGTAAAAGGGGAAATTGATGGAGTTAGCTGGACTTCAAAGCCAGCAGAATTCTGGATCAACAAACTCAACAGAAAAAGAGTAAGTTTTCCATCATCATTATCTTCTTTTTTGAAGAAGTTACCCATTTTTCAGGTTCAAGCATTCAAGAGTCATGGAAATTATTAATGCTATCAAGATTTGTACCATTTTTTGTGAATAACCTTTTAATGCACTTTTATTTTTTTTTGTTTCTGTTTAGATATGATATGAAAGTTCAACGTACTTCAATTGTTTCGAGAATTCGCTTTCGTGTGTTTCGTCATCCCAATTATCCTCCCAAACATTGACTTCTTCATCTTCCCCTTCTTGTCTTTCAGCCCATTCTTGAACTGGAAACTCTTCAAATTCCTCTTCTTCAACTTCTTTCTTCTCAACTTTTGGCGCTTCTTTTTTGGAAATTGTGATGGCTGACATTATGGTTTAGTCTGAAACAAGGATCAATTAGAACTTTAGAAAGTGTTCAACTTCACAATCAGAGATATTTTAAGAGCTGGATAACTCTTTTGAGAAAAATATAGAAAATAAATGAATAAAATTCAAAATTTAGTTAACAAAAAACAATCAAACAATAAGGACCTAAACTAGAAAAACTAAAAATCTACGATTTATTCTCTTCTTTTTGTTCTTTCTTCTTATTTGCTGCTTCTTCCTCCAATTTTTCCGTTGTTCTCAAAGGCAACGCTTGCGCTTTCGATTCCAAAGTTTTGATTTGATCAGAGCTCAGAACTTTTGTCAAATGTGATCCTTGTTTTGGTTCAATCCATTTTGGATAGATTTTTCCGTGTAATCGCCATTCTCCATCAACAACTGCGATATGATTTTCGAAAACAACATATTCAACAACCTGAAAAAACATAGTTAGCTTTTTGTTTAATTCGTTCCAACTCACATCTTTAGCTTCTTCTTCTGATCCTAGAATTAAACTCCCAAATCGATCATAAATTGATAATTTCTGTTTTGAATGCATTCTAACAGTAATTTGAGCAATATCATTTCCAGATTTTGGAGGATTATCGAAACATCTAACAGCTACAACTTTACTAGGTTCAACCATTTCAATCAATTCAAAGCGAACTGAACCATTTTCCACGTCAGGCCACATTTTCTGAAGAAAAATAATTAGTGTAATATTACTCATTAAAAAAGTGAAAATCTTACAGCAAACGCATATTCTGTAATATATTTGTGCATTTGTTGTTTATTCCGTTGCTCCAGCGCTTTATGTGCTTGAACATAGATATCTTCAGCTTTTTCCGTGAACGTTTTGATGTCGAATTTCTCGAATCCCTGCTTTTTCTTGATCCGGTTCGTTCCCATTCGCCAATTATAAAATTTATGTTGAACCCGTTGTTTTACTTCATCGAATTTGTTGTTGAAATCAGTGAGAGATGCTGGATTTTCTGGAGGAACATAGGGATCAGCAATTCCGTCTGAAACAATTTTTCATGGAAGTTTTATGGGAACTCAAAGACACTACTTACAAATACTTTGAAATGTGATTTGCCCCTCGTTCCATACTCTTGGCTGCGCATCTTTATATGGATTCACACCTCTTTTCAATAATTCTGTTCGCAATTCTGCTGTTGTCATTTGATCTTCTCGATCTTTCGCTGAATCATCTGGCAAATCGATCAAAATTGTTTTCCTTCCACGCATCTGAAAATTCATTTTTGTTTCTTGTTAGAAAAACTTCTATTTTGATAAAATTAAATACCCTTCTGAACATTTTTTCGTTGACATGTGTATTTCTATTCGCTTTTGCTTTATTTGATCGATGCATTCCGGTGAATCGTGGCATATCATCAGCTTCTTTATGATGATGAACACCTGAACATTTTGGTTTTAAATTGAGTCAGTCATTTCAATTTTCAAAAAAAAATACCTGCAACTTGTGTTGTACAAACTGCTGCGTGACATGGTGTCAGAAGTGTCTTATTCAATTGATGGCATAATCTTCCAAGCATTCTGCAAATTTTCAGTTAAATGGACCTTTTGGACATGGGGAAACCCAGAATTCAGCGGAAATGGCGCGCTTTGAAAAAAATCCCGAAAAAAATCATCAAGTGCGGTGGGGCGTGTTTGCCCCAGTACAGCAAACGCGCTCCAAAAATAATGATTTTTTTTTGGAAAAAATTGTTGAAACTTCATAACGATGCTGAACTTCGAGGAAAGAACGGTACTAAATCAAAAATGATTAAAAGTCTTCTTTTAAACAAATATATTTTTAGTACACACTCAACCGATTTGCCGAAGATGAAGATATTGCTGAAAAAGACTTTGAATCATTGAAAAATCGTCTGAACTCGAAAAAATCAGAAATCAACAAAGTATTCAGGGAAAATGAGGAAAAATGGCGAGCGCATACGAAACGGATGCATCCTTTTCGAAAAATTGCGAGAATGTTTAATAATTCGAATTTTCAAAGTAGTCAAGCGTTTTCCAAGTTTTTCGAAATTCTTTGCAAATTTCAAGAAGTTTTGCCAACTAGTTCAAAAACATTGAGGTAAATTTTAGAAAAAAAAAATAGTATGACAAAGTTTAAGTTTCAATTTCAGAAGTTTTCATCTTTGCGAAGGCCCGGGACATTTCATTGCTGCTTTGGATTTATATTTGAAATCATTTATTCCAAATTTAACAAATCATTGGGAATGGAAAGCAAATACGTTGTGCCCGTATTTCGAAAATACTCCTTCATCTTCAAAACTTCTCGACGACACTTTCATCTTCAACCACAATTCACAATGGATAAGAGGACCAAAAAATGATGGAGATATTTTCCAATTATCTCCCGAATTTTTAAAACAATCAAATCTTTTGGCCAAATTCGATTTAGTCACCGCTGATGGAAGTTTTTATGTTCAAAATAATCCGGGAGAACAAGAAAATCTTGTGTTTGAATTGATAGAACAAGAAATCAATGTTGGCCTGGATTTATTGAAACTTGGAGGAACATTTGTCTTGAAAGTGTTCACAATTTTTGAAGCGAAGACACGAGAACTTATAAAGCGGACTTCAACTTTGTTCGAAGAAGTTATTTGTTATAAACCACTGTGTAGCAAGCCAGGAAATTCGGAAAAATATTTGATATTTTTGAAGTTTTTGGGAAGCGATAGATTTTCGGAAGTTTCAGAGTCGGAATTTATGAAAGCTGAAACAATATTCACAAATCTACAAATCACAGCGATCAATAGAAATCTAGAGACATTTGGAAAAGCGCAACCCCAAGAAGAATTTGAGAAAAATGAAGAATTAGTCAATGATTTTCTTGATGAAATCGATTTTTACTCTCTGAAAATTTCGAAAATCTCAAAATCCTTGAAGCCAATGATTTCAACTCCATGGAAAACGATGTTTGGGAATAATTTGGTGGATAGAATTTCGAAAATTCGTGATTTCGATGAGGAAATTCAAGAAAATCTTGGGAATTTTGAAGAAATCTCTGCTATACCTGAACAAATGGTTTTTGAGTTGGGAGAATTTGAAACTTCAAATTATGAGATCAAAAATATGCATTCATTGTTTTTGGATCCAATAATTTTGTATTGTTTGAACAATTCGGAAACTTTAGTAAGTCCACTTTTTTTTGAAATTAAATCCCATGTTTTCAAAATTTTTCCAGAATTTTGTTGATATTTTCCAAAATTGCTCAAAACCCTCCGAAAACAACCTGCAAATTCAAAATTGTTGTGAAATATCTGTTGAAAAGTTGAATTCTCTGGAGACATTTATAAATGTTTTGGATCAAATAAAAGAAAATTTTGAAAACAAGATAATATTCACTTGGAAAAATGATTCGAAAAATATTCATTTGATAGTTTCGAGATTGTCTGCATCGATATTTGGATTATTTTTGAAATTGTACAAACATTTTGAATTTTCGGAGGATCAAATTTTATTTAGTGATTTGGTGAGTTTCAGGTTTTTCGTGGGAGGCGGGCTGAAATTTTTCGGAAAAATCAAAATTTGAATTCTCATGCGACGAAACTTCGTCTGAAAAAATGATATATTTCCACGCAATAATGAGATACGTCAAACCACCATATTGTTTTCTCTGAAATATCATAAATAATTTCTTTTCGCTTCTTCTTCGCGTGGTTAAAGAATCTCATAAAACAAAATCGATGCGCTTTCCATTTACGATGCCATAAACTGTAATGCCGCAGGAGTTTTTGATAGCGGGGATCTAAAAAATTTACGATCCTCTACGCTCCTTAGCTATGCCGTGTCCGTATTAAAGTCAGCATCAGATGGGAGAAAAATCATAACTAGCATGTTCAAAGTTCTCGTATTGATCGGAGTTCTGGTGTGTTTGGCGGATGGATGTCGAACTAGACCACCAACAACTGTCACAACCACCCAACCTACCACAACGCCACCAACAATTACTGAATGTCCTGCTGGCTGGGCTAACCGCACAAGAACAACTGGAAAATGGTGTGTGAAAGTGTTCTTGAAGACTGTGAATTATCAAGAAGCTGTTGCATTGTGCGCTGAGAATGGAGCAGTTATAACAGGCTTGCAAACCACCGCTGACAGGAATGCGATTGCTAGATCTCTTCAAGCTCTTACATACTTCCCAGTTTCCACTATTTTCATTGGCGCAATAAGAACATCAGCGTGCGCCAATTCGAATCTCACATCAACTTGCACCGAACTCAACTCGTTCGAATGGACAGATGGTGTTACAACTGGTACCACAGGATTTGTATGGAATCCTCTTCAACCTGATAACAATGATGGAAATGAGAAGTACGTAATAATGCTTCGAGAAAGTGCATCACTTAGCGATGTCTCCGCAAAAACTGTGGTTGATGGGGTGGCATGTGGTGCGAAGCCTGCAGACATTGTCACACCACCTTCAGACGCTACAACCCAAGCGCCTGTCGGCTGTCGATCCACCAAATGCCCAACTGGATGGAAAACTTATTCTCGTTCAGTTGGTGATTGGTGTGTCAAAGTATTTGTGGAATCGGTGAACCAGGCCAAAGCTGACGCAAAATGTCAATGGCGTGGCGGAAAACTATCCGGATTCCAAAATGCACAAGAACGCATCGATGCAGCGAATGCTCTTTGGGAAGCCACTAATAACATCTATTCTTATGCAATTGTTGGAGCAGTACGAACGCCTGCTTGCATCTCTTCAAATCTCACTGAAACTTGTACCGAGACAAATTCTTTCGCATGGTCTGATGGTGTGACTACTGGAACTGATGCTTTCGCTGGTGGATGGGAAGATAATCAACCTGATAATGACAATAACAATCAGATTTATGTGGCCGTTGGAAGTTCGTCTCAAAAAATGATGGATTTACGATATTCAGTGATGATGGGATACGTGTGTGGAGCGCAACCTTCAAGTATCAAACGACCATGATTTTTCTCTGAAATATCATAAATATGTTCTTTTTGTTTTTTCTTTGCGTGGTTATTCACTACCCGAAAAATTTCGCGCATTTTCTGAGATCTGACACAATCTTATGTTAGGGGTAGGACTAAAAGTCGACAAAATCAACGCAAAAATGAGAGATTTAGAGAAAAATAATGTTGGATTTACCCCGAAAATGGTCAACTATCATGTTCAAAGTTCACATAAAATTCAGAAAAATGTCCAGCCTTCTGTTTCGTTCTTATCCTACAGTAATACCTCAAAGAAATATTTTGATCAACTTTTTTGTAAAACTGGAAAAATTTCCAGTTTTTCAAATCCATTTTTTCAAGTCAAAATCGATGTCCGAAGTTGATATCATTTGTTGAACATTTTCGAGGTGTGCTTTCAAGTTCATGAAAACTTTGAAAGTTTCTTACATTCTCAAGAATATTCGCTACACAAGCGGTTTCGGAATTCAGAAATGAGCAAAATAATTCACGTCAAATTGAATAAATGTAGGACGCAGAATTAGGTCAATCGGAAAGATAGCTCACCGTTCAATATATAAGAAAAAACTCACGATTTGTTTCCAGGACACATACAATGCTTCAAAAATAATCGAAAACTTCAAGAGTCAAATTCCCAACGGCCCAATTCTTCGAAATTTCCTAACTCTCCAATCGTTGGCTTCCATTCATCCGATAATTCAAAATTTCAATATCAAGCAACTTCAAGCTATGCGAAAATAAACTTTTAAAAATATTTAATTTTAAACTATTTATTCATTTTTTTTAAATATTATTTTAGAGAAACATTCAATGTGGGGAATTTTGTGACTCATGGTTTTTTTGAAAAATTCGAAAAAATGTAAGAATTATAAAATACCCGTTTTAATGTTAATCAAAAATGAAAAGAGGTACCAGCCCTTGCACAAAACAAAAGCAAAAAAAATGTTTTCCTGTATTTGATATCTTTTGAGGGACCCGTCTGTTATGAGAAGGGACCTTAAAAAATCAACAAAAACAATCATAATAAAGAGATGATAATAATATTTTCACATGGTTAATGGGAATAGGGACTTTTCAGTCAACTTGCAGCAATTGTTGGTGATTGTGATTCATATTTTGGTGACATTGTGCTGACTGGTTGTTCTGATGATGAATCTGCTGAAGATGTTGTTGCATGTGTTTTATATGCTATCCCATTTGCAGTTAGAAGTTCCTTTAGGTGACGATTTTCCGTGCGAAATTTGCCACATTGATCGACAAGCGTTTCTTGATCACGATCGCGTTCTAGCAGTTCTTGTTCAAGCTGAAAAATTTTTTTTTTGAATATTTTTTATCTGAACTATGTCTCTTATCATTTTCACTTTTTTTCTGATAAGATTTTTCTATGGAAAAAATTCCTTACCTCAGATTTCGACATTTTCTCAATCCTCTCCCGCTTAACTTCCAAATAATCTCGATCAAAATCTCTATCAGCTTCACTTTCCCCCTCCGAACTACTATCCTGATCGCTTCCAGCTAAAAAACTCGAACAATTCGCTGCATCGCCACTTCCACAGCTGATTGATCGAATTCGACGACGTTCGGCGGCCTCATATTTTTGTTCAGACTGTAAAAAAATCTGTTTTGTTTGATCAGAACTATTTAACTATAATGTTTTTTATTAGCACTAGATAGATGCTAATCACCTTCTATTTATCACTTTTTCTCTCGCTTTTTGGAAAAAGAGAAAGAGACGCAGACAGATGAGAAAATCAGAAAGCAGAATATACTTATTTTAATGTTTTCAAGTGTAGATTTGTGAAAAGAAGAGAAGGAAGTTGCAAGTTTTTTTTCGATGTAATACGAAAAAATCTAGAGAAAAATTTGAATTCTGACTTTTATCAAATTCAAATCTGAAAGTTGTGCAAATTTTCAAAATTCGCGCCGAAAAATTTTCAGATGGTTTTTTTTGTTTTCAGATTTAGCGAAAACACATTTTAAATGACACGGAAACCCAAAAATAATCATGTTCTAAATTGGAAGACTCATCTCTAGATAGCTCCCAACTAATAGAAATTGCAAAAAAATTCTGGATTTTATAGACATTGAGGAGAAAAGAAATGGAGGGACTAGCAAAATTCTAGTCAATTTCTCAAGTTTTCTTCTCGGGGTCTATAAAATCCAGACATTTTTCGCAATTTCCATTAGTTTGGAGCTAACTAGAGATGAATCTTCCAATTTAAACAATGATTATTTTTGGGTAACCGGGCCATTTGAAATGTGTTTTCGCTAAATCTGAAAACAAAAATAAAAATTTTTGGCACCAATTTTTCAAAATTTGCACAGCTGTCAACACTTTCAGATTTATTTTCTTTGTGAATTTTTTCCGTACGAAAACCATGTACTGTCTTGATCGCCTCTTCACTTTTATTTGTTATAATTTCCAAAAAATTTTCGAAAAATATACAGATATTACTCTCTTTCGCTCTCACTCACACTCACTAACAGGAAAAACGACGCGTTGGTCGTCACACACACACAAATACACTCACAGCCAGCAAGCAGAAGGAAAAACGAAGGAGAAGAAAAAGAAGAAGAAGAAGAAACAACACAAACAATCATGTGTTGTGGAGAAAGAAATAGCGAATGAGACGAAGAGAAATAGACGTGGCGCATATATAACCATTCGAAAATCAAATTGGCCCTCCGCCAAAAGGGTGTAAATATGAGATTTTGTATAAGTTGCTAATTTTTCCGAATAATTACCTCATGTTCAGCTTCTGCGCGTGCTTCACGATCTTCAAGCAAAAATTGGGTGGTGTTTGATGGAGCCATGCTCACTCTGAAAAAAAACTTTCAAGATTTTAATGGGAAAATAGTGGAAGGCTTTTCAAAAATCCCAGGGAAACATTTTCCTACGTGGACTTCTGGCAACTTGATAAATTAAGCTAAATTTTCTAAAAATTCGAGAATTTTTTGCACCAAAACTACCTTTTTTCTAGAGTTCAGAATATTATTTTTCAAAAAAAAAATTTAGATATTAAAATTAGAGAAATTTTAGTCTAATAATTCCTACAGCACAGAAGAGTTTGCTTCTAAAAGTTTTTTTTTTTTTGAAAAAAAAATCCTATTAAATTTTCTCAAAATATTTAGAAGAAAATCCACGTATAAACAAGTCAAAAAAAAAATTTCGAAGAAAATTATGTGATTTTTTTCACTTCAAAAGATCAAGATCATCAAAAATCTCATATGACCGTTTACAGTAACCAATCACATTTTGGATAAAATTTTATAACTTATTTTTTCCAAAAAAAAAAAAAAACTAAAAGTGCAACGTGTCAAACGAAATGTTTTTCCAGAAGCCTATATTTTTTTTCTCCCGGACTCACCTTTCGAGAGTTCGTCTTTTTCTTTTTGTGTCGTCACCATCGAGACTTTCACATTCATCCACCAATCCGTATGGTTTGAATCTCCGATTGCCACGTCGTCTTCGAATTCGTTTCGATTTCCTATCCGTTCCACCTCCACCACCTTCCGACTCAGTTTCCGATCTTGCCTCACTCGACATTACGAAGATTATTAGTTAGATCGAATATTCACTTCGAACTGATTCGAATGACACCGAACACGATTAGAGTTACTCTCAAGATTGCCGAGATCAGACTTTTCACAAGGTTTTGACACGCTTCCTTTGTTGCGGGTTACACTACACTGTCTGCGTATCTACGTTTTGTGTGGTCTCTCACTTCAACGCACTGCTCACCGTCCTGCTGAGAGACAGCAATGCAAACTAGAAAGATTGAACTGACCGCTCTCCCTTTTATACTTCGCACTGCCGCGACGCACAGCTGTCAGCCTATCCGCCTTCAGCAC
The DNA here is from genome assembly GCA_947459285.1 of Caenorhabditis angaria. Taxonomy (NCBI): domain Eukaryota; kingdom Metazoa; phylum Nematoda; class Chromadorea; order Rhabditida; family Rhabditidae; genus Caenorhabditis; species Caenorhabditis angaria. Next base: position 8,957,500 of record CANHGI010000003.1, read on the forward strand.
GCAAAGAGCGCACACACTGTAAAATTCAAATTTTCGAAATTTAGATATTTTTGAAATAGCAAATATTATATATCTCCAGATACAGAAAAACACGAGAAAATTTATGATATACATTTCAAGATGTTTACAAAAAGATTCAAAAATTGTTAATTTTGCTCAAACATCCTCACTATTTTTCTATTCGAAATCGATTCATGTGTGTTTTTTCACTGGCATTTCCATATTGCCTGCGCCCAGGAACAAATCAACACCCAAATATAAATAATTGTCGATAGGTTTGAAAAGGAGTCGAAAGATTTTTTGAAATTATCTACTGTCTGTGTAAAAATATTTCTTTGGCATTGATCGCCGAAAAGAAAATATTTCAAATTTTACACAGATGGGATGAGGATTTTTACTTGGTGACTTGAATATAATAAAAAGTTGTATCCATAGCTTTGAGGGGAGTCGAAGGATTTCTTGAATTTAGTGTCATAAGAAAATTTCTTTCGCATTGATCACCAAAAAGAAAGTATTACAAATTTTACAAAGATGGAGATTTTCACTCGGTAACTTGTAACAAAAGTCGTTCTATTCACATAGTTCTTTTTGAATATCATTCATAGAACATTTCTGTAATTGATTTGTTCATGCTATAAAAAGATTATAATTGTTCCGCGGGGAATAAAATTTCCTTTTGCATTGCATATAATCGATTCTTTGTGACTTGCAAGCTGCGAAATTGAAGTGATCCCAAGAAACTGTTCTTTTCGTAAAAGTAAAAAAAACAGTTTTTACTTGATAAGATAAGAAACTTGCAATATCGTATTAGTGTTGTTGCTCAAATTTGATCGAAAATAATGAATCCCGAACTACAAAGTAAAGAGGAACATATGGAATGACGTGCAAGTTTTTCCAAAAACAAGTTTCTAAAAAAATTCGGACACAAAACCCATCTTCGTCTATATTTACTCAATTTGGTTCATATTTCATCGATTTTTCCGAATTCTCGGAAACTCCAAGAATTTTTTCTGAATAGTTGTCATTTTCGATGTATTCCATTGAAAAATGTTTGCAAAAAATTTCCGTCGAAATTTTTTTTTCGGTTCGACTAAAAATCCAATCCATTACTAATTACTTACTCTCTCTTTTTTTTTACATCTTCAATTTTTCAACTTTTGTTATGTCAGACAAGCAGAGAGAAAACGAAAATAGGTCGCATGACTTTGAAATTCTCGGGCTCCGCCCACATTGGAAAATTGCCAAGTTTTTTTGTGATACGATGAGGAAAACTGGATTATGGTACTGTTACTGTAATTATTTGAAAGGAAGTAATATGTGAAAGATAAAATGATTTGTGTCTTTGAAAAATTTGTGATTTCAAAAACAGAAATTTTGAATTAGTCAACAAATTGTTGAATCGAATCGAATCGAGAATTCAATAATTAATATGTTTTGTTTTCCCACCTCCCATATACTTTTTTTCAATTTTTGCTGCTTTCCCTTCTTTTTTCTTCTTTCTTCCATATTCCATGCCAGCATATATATATTTATAAACAACAAAAGACACAGTGTTGTTTCTAACTCTCGATCTCTAACCAATTCTTTTCCTCTCTGACTCTAGTTATGTATGCTTCGAAAAAAAAATGAATGAGAGTTCGAAAACGCAGAGAAACGAATATAGATATTGAGGGAAGAGAGAGTTGAAAAAGATGATGAGATAAGAGAGAAGAGGGTTTAGAGAAAACTATTGGATAAAAGTGGATGGGGTGAGAGAAAAGAGAGTGCAGAGAAAATAGAGATAGAAAAAGAGTGGATAGATGGATGAGTTAGTTGAGGGTGGCAAAAAAACACGAAAGAAATGAAGAAAGAAAAAGAAAATGGGGACTAACATGGCTTTTTTGCGATGTTGCCGGAGACAAAAAAAAGAGAATATAAATGGAAAATGTTGGAAAAAACGAAGATGTTGAGAGGGTACGAATGGATTTTTCAAGGAAGTTCTGGAAATAAAAATTTTAAAATATTTTCTAGAATTTTTTTGGAAATTGGGGGGTTTTTTTTTTAAATTGATAAATTCGTTTGTTTTCCAAACAATATAAATTTTTCACAAAGTAAAATTAGTGTCATTTTGTAGCTCTGAAAATCCACAAAAAAATGAGGTACAGTAGTTCAGGGTTACTGTAGATTTTAGAGGGGAAAGTCGATTTTTTATCATTAAAGAAATGGAAAAAACTATCAATTTTCAGAAATTATAGAAAAAAATCATAGAAATTTTGAAACAGTGAAAAATATTTGTCTAAAAAAATTCTTTGAACATTTTCCACGTCTTAACTAGAATGTAGTTGAAATTTTAGTTGCAAAACAATCCAGATTCAAAAATTTTTAGATGAAACTCCTGAAATTAATTTTTTTCCCTAAATTTTTCATTTTTTTCATAAAAGGTTTTTAAACCTTCAAAAAAATTTCCCCATAAAAAACAAGAAAAATATGAATTTTTTATCATAATTAATTAGATACACGTGTTTTTTGGCATGAAAAAACATCAAAAACTTGAAAAATTTCGGGACAAAACCCAAAAATCGACCTGTATGAGTGTAAGAAAAAACAAAAAAAAATCTGCGTGGGAAAATTATAAAATGAGCAATGTTAAAACTACAGTAATCATTGACAAAGAGGCGGAAGCTGCTACTACAGTAGTTTTTTCAACAGTCACAACTTCTTCTGTGACGTCATTTGATCCTTGAATTACTGTACTTGATGGAGTTGTCTCATCAATTTGAACTGTTTCTGGTTTTGTATCACGAGATGGTTCAACTTCATTTGTATCCAAGCTCTGAAAGGAATTTTTGGCGGCTGAACAAAATAAAATAGAAGGGACTTACGGTAACTGGTTTCGATGGTTCTGGAGATTCCAAAACACACGTGGCATTGAATAACGAGGCCCATTGATTGTGAAGACTGAAAACGTGGAGAAGAGCGTCGAAACCACATTTTTGCTCGATTGCTTGAGAAGAGCATTGCATAAGTCGATTGATTCTGGAAAAAATGGGAAATAGTTTTTTGGAAGCTCGCTGAATTTTAGAAAAGGAGATTTATAGAAAAAATTATTTCCGAATTTTAATTTCCAGAAAAAAAGCCAAACATTTGAATTTTTAGGAAATTTTCAAAAATTTTTTTTAAAGAAAATGTGGCATTGCTCATATTAAAACGTAATCCCCGCCACGTGGATCCAAAATTTTCCACGTGTAACAATTTTTGAAGAGCATTGCTCATATTAAACCTATATGCCATCCAAAAAAGCCCCCCTCCTCCACAATTTTTCTCCAACTTACCCTTGACACATCATTTCAGGCGCCGTTTTGTCTAATTGATCAATATGTCCAATTGTATTTGATAGACACGCAGTTCCTTCATCGGTTTTTGTGTAATCGGAAAGACATTTTGCGAATTGTTTTTGGTCTCGAAGGGTTATTTGTCTGAAAAAATAATAATCTAGAATTTTCGAAAAAAAAAATCTAGACATACCTGTTACAAATCGAGTCAATCAATGTGACTTGCGCTGAAGAAGCTGGCTCAAATTTGCACTTCAGTTTATCGACACATGGAAGATATGTTGAATTGATCATTGCGCAGAATTCATCCCATTTTGAAGCGTCGCTGGAAATTAGAAGTTATCCTAACTGAAAAAATGCCCAAGCTTACCCAATAATAGAAATTGGTCTAAATGCAAATTGATCCAAATGTGTTTCACATTGTAAATGATTGACCAAATCCATCTCTGAACATCCTTCCTCCTTTTCGTTTTGGGTTGTCACTTCCAAAGTTGTTGTAACTTCAGTTGTCTCTTCTGCTTCTTCAGATCTTGAAGTTGTTGAGCTCAAAATTGTTTCAAGTGTGGTTGTTGATGGCAAATTGACCGGGATAATCGCAACTTGTTTTGCTCCAACCGGACAAATATCTGGTGTGCTCATTGCTCGCAAAATTTTAATTGGAGATTCTCCACATTTGTCCAAAACAATATCTTTTGTACAATCAATAAATCTTGGTAGAATATTTCGCAAACTAGCCAAATTGAAAGTTTTCAAGGTGGAAATTGTTGACCGGATGCATTGCGCGAATTTTGGTTCTTGAGCTTGACCGAAGAGGCAACTTAGATTATCATCGATTGCTTTGGTTGGATCAGGAAGTTGACAAATATCCTTGCCAGCTTCGATCATACAGGAAGATACAACGCAAGTGGTTTTGCCTTCGAGTAGGAAATGCGCGCAGGTTCGGAATTCTTCGGTTAAATTACAGCCGCCGGCAAAAACTGGGGCTAACGCATTAATATTTTTGATTAGTGATTGCATGCCTCCTGCGAATAATTCTTCAACTCGGGATCCAATGTCATTCAAAGGCGCAGCACAATGTTCAATAATTGATTCTTCTTCAGGTGAGCATCCGATTCCAACAACTTTTCCAACTGGTAATTGTCTTCCAACTCGACATCTGGCATCAATCGCATTAGCAAATCGAATAATATAACTTGAAACCCAATCAGTAGCTTCTTGCCCACATTTTTCTTGGATATGTGGCAATGCGCAAGTGCTTAGTTTATTTGAGGAAATGCATGCTGCAGTTGGTGCGCCTCGTGAAAATTCAGATACACAATTTTTGACAACTTCAATTTGCGATGCTTCTCTGATGCATTTTCGTGATTTTTTGAATTGCTCATTAGCCTCATCACAGGCATATTCGAACATTGCACTCATTCCCTTCGCCCAAAGTGGATGACAAGTTGATTCAGCTGAACATGCTTTGAAAGTATGGAAAGCTTCGCATGCTCTATCGATTTCACGTGGCATAGCGATAACAGATAATGGATGTGGTTGGAAAGATGTTAGTGGTTTGACACATTCTTCGAACTTCTTTTGATCTTCGGTTGAACATCTCGATGGTTTTTGTGAAGATGGAGTGGTTGTTGGGATTGCAAGAGGGCGAGCTGATGGGGCGAAGGGGATTGATGATGGTGGAAGAGTGACTGGGGTAGGGCGAGCAACTGGACGAGATATTATTTCATCCAGGTTGGCTGGTGGAGTGGCAGGACATCCTTCTTCAATTCCAAGGGCTGCTACCTACAAAAAAACCAGATGAAAATAGGTAGTTTTTTTTCAAAAATTTTCTGATAAATTATAAAATTTCTGAATTTAAATTCGATATCCAGCTCGAAGTTAGCCTAAATTCAGTTTTGCTCTTTTCAAATCACTTCCTCACCTTTTCTTTCAATGCGAGCAAGTCCTGAAGCGCTTGTGGCTCGCATTTTTCTCTAACAGATTTCTCTCCGCAATTAAAAGTCTCCCGAATAGTATAAAAACTTTTGCAAAGCAAAGCTTCTCCATGAACTCCTTGCAACATCATTGAAACAGTTTGAGATAATGCTGAAAGTCCACTTTGACAGTTCGATGCTTCATCTGTTTCACTCTGCAAAACTTCGAAGCATTCACGATGTTTAGCCAACATCGGGCGGCTATCGAGTGAGCAAATTGGAGCAAGGCCAATTCTCGCAAGAGAATTTAGCGGTGAAGCGAAGGAGCAACGTTGACTTCCCTTGAAAACTGTTGTATCAAGACATTGCTCATATCTTCCAAAAAGTTCACAAATTCCTTCGACTACTGTAGAATTTGGGCTAGCGATTTCGAGAAGGAAATTGAGATTGGCGAATTGTGTTAATTTCTTATTGATCTCAACAAGTTCAACAAGACATCCAAGTGCACCATTTTCTTGTTCTTCAGTACATTTTGGAAGTGTTGTGTTCAATCGGAAATCGCCTTCTTTTGGTGCAACTGTGGTGGATTTTGGCTCCTCGAAACATTTTGCAGAAATTATCAAATCGTTGACCTGGAAAAATGAATATTTTGGTCCCAAGTTTCTGAAAATTCCAAAAATTGGTCTACTAGACCCATTTCCAATTCCCCATTTTCTATAAAAAAAAGTTTGAATATACATAATTGGTTGGTTTTTGGTTAATCGAACATTGCATTTTCATTCATTCATTGGCTATTCATTCAATTGCCTCGGTGTAACAAATTGGATATCCGAAAAAGGATCAGGTTTTTTTGTCCAACAGGAAGTTAGTTTTTCTTTTCCGGTAAACAAAACACTCGTTTTTAAATCAAGTATGATGTCATTGAGTGGAAATTTTCAGAATTTTGGGAATTTTTATTGATCCCAAGCTTGTCACATATCAAATATGTGGCAAATTTGAGGAATTTTTGATTTTGAAATGTAGAAACTACAGTATTCTGATAAAGAAAATCTCACAGGGACCTGAATGATATCTAGAGTACGGTGTCATTTCTGGAATCTCGTAGTTTTAAAGAAATGTGATTATTTAGAGAGAAAAATAAAAATAGAAAATTCTGAAGCTTGAAATATTTTTTGTTGTTTTCTAGATTTCCCACAACCTATTTCGATCAGAATGATGATCCACTAATAAATTTTAAAACTTTGAAATGTAGAAATCACAGTATTTTGATAGATATTATCTCACAGGGACCCAATGCTATCTACCGTACGGTGTCATTTCCGGAATCTCGTTGTTTCAAAAGATCTGTGGTCATTCAGAGAGAAAAATTAAAATTTTGAATTCTGAAGCTTGAAATATTTTTTGTTGTTTTCTGGTTTTCCCACAATTTATTTTAATGCGAATGATGATCCAGAAATCAATTGGAGAATTTTGAAATGTAGAAAAATTTCAAATTTATTTATAAAACTTTACAGGGACCCTGACTATTTGAAGTACGGTGTCATTTCAGGAATATCGTTGTTTCAAAGATCTGTGATCATTTTGAGAGAAAAATGAAAATAGAAAATTCTGAAGCTTGAAATATTTTTTGTTGTTTTCTAGATTTCCCACAGCCTATTTCGATCAGAATGATGATCCACTAACAACTTCCAACGTTTTGAAATGTAGAAATCACAGCATTTTGATACAAAATATCTCACAGGGACCTGAATGATATCTAGAGTACAGTGTCATTCCTGGAATCTCGTAGTTTTAAAGAAATGTGGTCATTTTGAGAAAAAAAAATGAAAATAGAAAATTCTGAAGCTAGATATATTTCTTTGTTGTTTTCTGGTTTTCCCGCATTTTATTTTGATGCGATTCATGATTGATCTAAGAATTGGAACATCGTGAAATGTAGAAATGACCGGATTTTCATAAAGCTTATCTCACAGGGACCCAAGGCTATCTAGAGTACGGTGGCATTTCTGGAACATCGTTGTCTCAAAGAAATGTGATCATTTTAAGAGAAAAATGAAAATAGAAAATTCTGAAGCTTGAAATATTTTTTGTTGTTTTCTGGTTTTCCCGCATTTTATTTTGATGCGATTCGTGATTAATCTAAAAATTGGAACATCGTGAAATGTAGAAATGACCGGATTTTGATACAGATTATCTCACAGGGACCCTCGCTATTTGAAGTACGCTGTCATTTCTGGAATATTGTAGTTTCATAGATCTGTGGTCATTCAGAGAGAAAAGGAGAAACATAAAATCTTAAGCTCAAAGTACTACCCCATTACGACCTAGAAAAAAAGAGGGAATGATGTGGATAAGCGTTAAATCGAAAATACATTTTCGCTGATAATCGAGATTTTAAACTATTTTTCAACCCAAAACTGGTCAACTCACTGATTCTTGCAATTCCACAATCAAATTCTGTGCTTCAACTTCACATTCATCATTCATTGTAACAATTGCGCAATCCAAATTATTATTATAACTACTCAAAGCCTCACAAGTTGTTGTCGCATTTTTAATAGCACACTTTTGTTTTTCCAATGTTTTTTGATAACAATCCGAATATTTTGCAATTTCATCTTGTTTTTCGCAAATTTTCGCAGCAACTCCAGCAAACGGATCAGCTGAATAGTTGGATGAACAAATATCGTAAATATAATAGAGAGAATTAACAGCATCGGCCAAATTAATTGTGAGTGGTGTTTTATTTTCCTCCGGAATGGATGGTGTTGTTGATTCTTCGATTTCTTCGGTCGAAACTTCAGTGGATTCTGAAGCTGATGATGATTCAGTGGTTTCATCAACAATCATTGCTGATGTTGTCCCATCAGAGGTCTGAAATTTGGGGAAATACAAATATTGTTGAGATTTGTAGGGGGGCGGGGGGCTTTTTTTCATGAAAAAGTTCGGCTGAAACTTTGCCACGTGGCTTTAAGTTCATTCTGGATTGCTGTAGCCATATATTTTTCTAACCTAAGAACTTGATCTTATTTTTTTTTTGCCACGTAGATTTTTCAAGTTCTTTACTACGATCAAAAGTTTGAAATTTTTTGCTTTTCAAAAAAAATGCAGATGGTACCCCAAGTTCAGAAAATAAATCAGAAGCCCTCAAAAAACTCACCACACATCTAATCGACGAAATAATTTGTTGAGTCTCTTCTCTAATCGGACTCAACATCTCAATCGCATCTGAAGAACACGAAGCCGGTCGAATTGTCTCCAAACATGAAGTTGATGCTTGAATCGAGGTGACTAAACTGCACAACGTGGAAGAAGCGGATGTTCGACTGGCGACACATCGAGAATCAGCTGAACTTTTGAAGCAATCAACGTGCTCGCGGACTGATGGAAGAACGAGTTGACACATGAACATCTCAACTTCAGCCCATGAATGAACTCCTTCATCTGGAATACATTTTTGATCGACGCCTGATGTGCAGTCGTGGTAATTTTGCATTAATGAACATCCTGCTTCGATTTGTGATTGACTGAAAAATTAGAAATTAGGAGGCGGGAATGGGGATAGGGTTTGGATATTGGCTCGACACGCCATTGCAAATTTGAAGAGAAACAGAGAAAACGACAAATCGAACTGCAAAGTTTTTTCGCGCTGACTATTTTTTCCACGAAACACACAAATTTTTGAAAGAGTGCGAGGCATGCAATTTTTATCAATGGGGCGCACTTCCATTTCTACTTTTATTTTCTTGTTTTTGTTTTTCGAAAAATTCTCATTCGTGTATTTTTCGTTGTTTTTTCATGCATTTGAATGAAAATTGTTGTTAAATTCATATTCACCTCTTTTCCTAGTATAAGTAACATAATTTTAGTTGATTTTTGATAGTTTTATACAAAAACTGGTGCTAAAAAAGCTATTTTATGGAAAAATGTACTTTCTTGAATTTTTCTTACTTTTTGGTTTACTTTATTTAGATTTTGTTAATTTCTACATTACAGGAAAATCGTCAGAGAAATGGTGGAAACGGAACAATTAATGAGGAAAAGTTTGGTCAAATTATTCTGCATTTCGAGGAAAATTGGAGGAAATGTTAGTTTTTTTGAGCTTTTGAAAAAATTTGAGGCTCTGAGTTTTATGCAAATCACATTTGGTTTTGACTATCGAAATTCGTCTAATATCCTAAAAATTCCGTTTTTTCAACAAAAAAAAAGAATAAAAATAAAAATAGCAAAAATGCGCATGTTCGCCCTCGCTCAAATATTTTGTCGTTGTCGTTGAGGTATCACAGCGCGAAAAAGTTTTGCAGTTCGATTTCCGTTTTTCTCTGTTTCTCTTCAAATTTCCAATTTTCCTTGTTCAAAAAAGGCCTGTGAAAAGGAAGAGAACTCACACATCAGAACTCGTCAAGAATGACATATTCTTCAAATTCAATCGATCGATATCGTGCAAAAATCTGATGATTGGCTCACTGCAATTGTCGATTCTTTGTTGTTGAGCCCAATCGCAATCATCTTCTGAAAATTGAATTTGAAAATGAATTCTGAAATAAATCAAATTTGATCTCTTGATCTTTGGAACTTATAGGATTTTTCGGAAAATTATGGATCACATTGAGATCAAGATCAAAATATTTTTCTTTAAATCTCTCAGTTCTGCCTCGAATTTTGTGCCCACACCTAAGATTTGGAGGTCTCAAAAAAATCTGAAACATTTTTTGTGTCTCAACCAGATCCTCTCAAAAAAAATTGCTCACAAGTTTTCTGATCAGATCAAGAATTTTTCATCATAGAAGTTGCGATCCCAATAAAATTCACAGCCCCTAATTTTCTAACGAAAAAATTTCCAGCTTTTTTTGAGACCTGAAAAAATCTTGGAGGTGTGACGAAAATTGAGAGAATTAGAGAAAAATACTTTTGATCTATCAAAAAGGTTTCGAGGGAAATTGGAGCCAAAACTTCTAGAACTTCTAGATCCTCTTCCCTTACCACTGCTTCCACTGATCACAGTACTCTTCAACGTCGAAGTTGTGATCTCCTCATCAAAATCATCAGTCGATGTTGTCACATTTCCATCCTCATCACTTCCATCTTCACAATCTTTTTCTCCATCGCCTTTCCAATCCGAAGGTATACAACTTCCATCCTTACAAGTAAATGTATTAGAGGGACAAATTGAATGAGCAAATCCGATTGACATTAGCAAAAGCCATATCCAAATTAGACGCATTTCTGGAACTAGAGAACCTTGAAAAGATCTGATCGCAGATATTTTTTAATTGGGTATTTAAAGGGTAAAAAGTAGAAAACATGAAAGAATATGCAATAATAAAGTCTTCATGAAAATGCAAAAGATAAGGAAGATAACCCAAATAACCAGAAATGACCTTGAAGTTTTGTCGTCGGGAAAATATTCACCGGATGACACAATTTCGAATGTTTTGTTGTTACCCGGCTGACTGGGTAGGGAAAAAAAGGTGTTCGGTGGATAGATAAAATTGGATGGAGATGAAGAAGAGATTGACCTATTATTACTACTGTGTTTCGTTATCATTCGGGAACATTTTTGTGAAAACAATGTCACAATAATAAAATTTGAAACATTGCGAAAAGTTGAAAAGATCGGAGTTTAAGAAATTCTAATGTTTAGAAAATTAGAGACTAGAAAAAACTTTTACAGTAATCTTCGGAAAAAATTGTGCCAAAAAGTTCCTTTGAATCAATTTTTTTTGTCTACTTAAACTAATGATTTTTAACCGATAACTAAGATTACTGTAGATTGAGGGCTAGGGTTACTGTAGCAAAAGATTCGCTTCAAATTACCTTGCTAGAAGCCTACAGTGGCCCTTGGAAAAATTGTGCCAAAAGTTCCTTTGGATCAACTTTTTGGCCTACTGTAAAATCTAATAATTTTGGGAGTACTGTAGATTGAAGTCTAGGGTTACTGTAGCAAAATGGTAGCTTAACATTGCCTTGCTAAAAGCCTACAGTATCTTCGGAAAAAAATTGTCCAAAAAGTTGTTTTGGATCAATTTTTTGACCTACTGTAAAAGCAAATGATTTTGGGAGTACTGTAGAGTGAGCTCTAAAGTTACTGTTGCAAAAGGTTAGCTCAAATTTACTCTGCAGTAACCCTGGAAGAAATTGTGTCAAAAAGTTCTTTTGGATCAATTTTTGATCTACTATAAAAGCAAATGTCACTGTAGCAAAAAGTGAACTTAAAATTTCCTGGAGATTAAAAAAAATGAAAACAGTAATTTCAGAAACCTATAAAATGAAGTAAGAAATATGAGAAATTCGTGGATGATAAATAAATACTTAACTATTACAGTACGGTTTACAACACAAAACGATTACTTTAATTTAACAACTAACTGACTCATAATCAGCCCAATTAAAATCATCAATCAATCATAAATCACTAGCGAAATACAAAAGTATTATAAATATTCAGTATTTAAATGTTCCACAATATAAACCTGTATATATTAAATAGTTTCTAGCTAGAGATCTATAATAAATTGTACAGTAATTATTATGTCATCCACATTCTCATCCTCATAATAAAAAGTATAAACGTACGGAAAAATGAACGGAGAAACTGACTGAAAATGTAAGAAAACATTTTATGCTTTTAAACGGATTTTGTAACTTTTTTCGGAAAATGGAAAGTTTTTGTAATTGGAACAAGTTGAAATTGGAAAGATATTGAAAGTGACAAAGAAAAAACGGAAAACAATGAAATGGGATTTTCTGGAAGGAAAACTGGGTACTGTAGTTGATTTTAAAATTCAGGAGATAGAATTTTTTGAAAAAAACACAGTTTCTCAGATTCATTTAATTTTTTGTGAAAGTTCTAGAGTTCATTAATTTTTCAAGTGAAATTTCAAGCTTTGAATAACAGCTTTTGGGAAAATTTATTTTTTTAAAATTAATCAAACTTCTTTTTGATTCAAGAGTTATCCGAACTTCAAACAAAAAATCAGAACTCCCTCTCCAAAAAACCAAAGTCATACCAAAAAAACAATTCAACACAATTCAATTCAAAAATAAAAGTTATCCATCCTGGCGCGCGAAAAATGAAAGGACACTGTCTTCTTCTTCTTTTCATCTCTCTTCATCTCAGTTCAATCCATCCAAAATGTCTAGTTTTTTCCTTCTCCGCGCATTTTCTTCCCTCTACTTTCGACTTTTCAATACTAATACTAATCATGTCCTGTTTCGAGAGACAACAAAAAGAACTGCATGGTTTTTGTGATTTCTGAAGAGGAAAGTCTGCTACAGTAGATCAACAAAAAATTGATCCACAAAATTTTCGGAACATTTTTGGCTCAATTTTCCTAGGGTTACTGTAGCAAGTTAATTTTTGAGCATAATTTTTTGGTACAGTAATCTTAAAATCATTAGCTACAGTAGGTTTTAAAAAATGATATTGTGCCAAACATTTTCGAATTTCAAAAAAAAATTAGCATTACACTACACTCTATTTTATTGCCTTGTGAACATTTCAATAAAACTTTTCATTTTTCTCACAAGTTTTGTCAGGAAAAAATCAAAGCCAAAGCTAAAATGGGTCAAAATGTAAACAATTTAGGCGCCTAATTTGATATACGGCGAAACCAGACCAAAAAAACAGGATGAATAGGCGACGAACTTTTACTTTGTTTGGGAGGAAATAAAAAAGAGAAGAGGTAACTATTTCAAATTGGGGTTAAATCACACAGAGAGAAAATGTGGCTACATAAATACTTGTTTTTTTTTGGAATAATGCCAATAACAGAGAGGGTTAGAAAAGGGAATTGTTATGTTTCTGGTAGAAATTTTGAAAATTCGAAAAATACGTAACCGGACTACTGTACTTGAAAGTACGGTGTTAGAAATTGAAAAATTGATCCTCAAATTTTGTAGAAAAACTCAATCCTGCTCCTTTAATTTGAGGTACTGTAGCTCAAAAATATTTATCATTTTTCTTCAAATTAAACTAAGTACTAAAAAAAATCCCAGAGTTTTGTTTTCTAAAAATCTGTAGTCTACTGTAGTTACTGTATTCATTGGAATTCCAAAATTTGGAGAAAAAACCAAAGTTTTAAAAATACAGTACCCTAGTTAAATTATAGATTCTGTAAAATTAATCCGAAAAAAAATCAGAACCTGAAAAATCTGAAATCAAATTTTATAGAATAATCAGATTTTTTCCAAAAAAAATTCCAAAATATGTACAGTACCAGGAAACTCTCTCGCGATGTCACAAAAAAATTCAGAAAGTAAACATTTATCTCTTTCCTCCCACCGTTTTTAGTATATTTCATCTTCTTCCAAGCATGTCAAGGCCGACGATTGGATGACAAAAAAAAAGAAGCGGGAAAAATTGAAAGGAAATATTTTTGAATATATGAAATTCTTGCGGAAGGTAAAAGTTTTTGGAATTCGATGGAATAAATAAATGAATATTTGAAATACATAATTAGACATATCTATCTATTATCATAGTTTTGTCGACAATATATACAAATCTGACCTGAATTAATAGGAAATTTCACTTTTGTTGGTTTTCTCTAAACCGTCAAAATCACAGGGGTTTTTCACTACCGAGTCAATGTAAAATTGTAATCGAGCAATTTGGCTCCGCCCATTTTTTTCCGCACTGATATGTGAGCGGAGCTTTTAGAGATGTGTCTTTTGAGCCGAAGGGTTTTCAATTTTCTTTTTGAAAATCTGAAAACCCTTCGGCTCAAAAGACACACAAATAAAAAAAAAGTCGTCTACCTCTGTAGACCTACCCTGTTGACCACCTCGCTACCCTGTAGACCACCTCGCGACCAGGTCGTCTCGCAAAAAACACGGGCGATGTGGTTGTCCGTGTAAATTTCAGAAGGGCAGTCGGTCCCACCTAGTGACCAGCTGGCCAGCGAATCTCTGAGCGCGGATATTTTGGATTCGTAACTTTTTGTCACAATTTTTCCAATGTTTACGGTAGATTTCTAGCAAGGTTGACTACTCTGTGAGAGAAAAATCATTAGCTACAGTAAGCCAAAAAAATTCACAACCTTTTTTAGCACAATATTTTACTGTATGTTTCTAGCACAGTAATATTTGGTTCGCGTGATTCAAAAAAATGTTCTGAATGTGAAATTCCAAAATAAACATTTTTGAAATGCGGTGTTAGAAAGATACTGTAAAATTGATGAGATTCTCAAATTTTCTAGAAAAAAGTTTTTTCAAAAAGTTGAATTTGTGGAACTTTGTATTTTTAGGGAAAATTAAATTTAAAATATTTATTCAAAACTTGCTTCGCTTTTCTCAAGCTCTTGGTTTCGATGCGATTGAAAGTCTGCTCTTGAATTCTTCTGAAAAAAAATATCTCATATTATTCTGCTTTCAAATAATTCTATTCAACTCACTCTCCAAACATTCCGCCTTCTTCTCAACAGCTTTTACGGGTGTTTTTGATTTTGCCCTTTTTTTAATGGGTCTTTTGCTCGTCATCCAAATTGATGTTGGAAGTTCAGACTTTTTTACTTTTCTTGAAACATTTTGAGTTCCATCCTCTTCAAGCTGCTCCGCCTGAAAATTTCACTGTTAACTTCTCTGTGAGTTGTAGGTTTCAATGTGTTTTTTCAGAAAGACAACAGCGAAAGGTTATTCGAAACCATTTTCAAAATTATTTGTGTACAGAATAAATTTTTTTTATAAAATTTAATTTCAGTAGACTACCTACAGTAATCTGAATTTAAAAAGAGTTAATTTTCCTTGAAATAAAATTTGATATTCCATTTTTATCCCAGTTTTGTTAAAAACTTATATTATTTTTCTCCAGCCGTTTTTTGTTCCGTTTACGCAATTTTATAAGCGCTGTGTCATATTGGATAATTTTTTCGACCTCTTCTTGGTGTCTTTCCTCTTTTATTCGTTCTTCTTCTCTTTCTTTTTCCTTTCTTTCTTTTTTTTCCTTTTCATCTTCTTCAGTCTTCTCCATTTTCACTTCCATTCTCTTCGATTGCTTCTCCGTCTCCTTCTTATCTTCCTTCTGCTCAGTCTTCTTTTTCTCTTCCTTTTTCACCATTTTCTTTCTTTCATCTTCATCTTCTTTCTTTTTCGCTTCACTTTTCTTATCCCTTCTCTTCGTGGCAGATTTTTTCTGAGTTCGTGTGACATCCATTTTTCGAAATAATTATTTTATGAAAAATTATCTAGTTATTCATAAGAAGACATCGTCATAAAAAAGGTCACGTGAAAAAATAAATTTTATAATACTTTTGAAAACTATTTTGCTAATTTATCAATTCTTCAGATTATTCACTTCAGAGAAAATTCACTAAATTTGAAAATGTTTCGCAATTTCGCAAAAGTCAACAAACAATTTACAAACTTTATTCCGATTTTTCAAAAGCCATACATACACTATTTATACAGTATCTTTCGCCGGTCGTTTCTTTCGGACCATCATTGAAAACGTGGCCAAGATGTGAATTGCACTGAAATTAAATTTTTTATTGGGGAAAATTTCGAAAAATCTCACATTTTTGCACCTGACTTCTGTTCTCAACATGCCGTGTGAATTGTCTTGAATTCGAATGATATTTAAATCTTTTCCAACTGATTCCGAAAATGCTGGCCAACCACATCCTGCCCAGAATTTCGAATCAGAGCTGGAAAAAATGAGGGATTTTGGTTTTTAACTCAGGAAAAATCTCAAAACTAACTTGAATAATTCGACTCCACAACACAGACATACACCAGCAGCATTGTCAAATTGGCCAAGATAATATGCAGCCAAGAATACAGTAACACATTTCCGACCCGCATTAAAAGCATAGCCATCTTGAACAACTTGATGTCCTCGAATAATCATATCAACTCCCAATATCTCCAAGAATTCGTCTAGAACATCCGAGCCAAATGTGAGCGCATTTCCTCCTCGATCTTTATTCGGTTCGAACCCCCAATGCTCTTCACTTGGATCGGACCACATCAAATCCATTTCGAGACATACTTCAGAATTGCCTTCCACTGGACGACAGTTTTTCAAGTCTTTGATTGAATTGATATGTGGACTGATTCCGCCATGCATACAAAGAATTTTTGTTCCAATTATAGCAGTCAGCGGCATAAATTTCATCATATCCAAAGCGTCTTTATATATAATGGAACCGGTGTGGGGGAATCGCTTTAATATCTCTTCTTCGAATCCATATACGCTGTTCATCATCCTGGTCTCATGGTTGCCTCTTAGAATAAGGCCAACAAAACATGTCCATTGAATTTCTTTCAATTAGAGGAGTTCCAGCATTTTTCCGGTTTCAGATGTAATTTCATAAAAATCAAAAGATTATTGAAGCAAAGATCCATAAATTTATAACACAATAACTCCAACAATTGATTGATAAGATGCTGCTATAAAATAGGTCTGAGGCCAACAAAACATGTCCATTGAATTTCTTTCAATAAGAGGAGTTCCAGCATTTTTCCGGTTTCAGATGTAATTTCATAAAAATCAAAAGATTATTGAAGCAAAGATCCATAAATTTATAACACAATAACTCCAACAATTGATTGATAAGATGCTGCTATAAAATAGGTCTGAGGCCAACAAAACATGTCCATTGAATTTCTTTCAATTAGAGGAGTTCCAGCATTTTTCCGGTTTCAGATGTAATTTCATAAAAATCAAAAGATTATTGAAGCAAAGATCCATAAATTTATAACACAATAACTCCAACAATTGATTGATAAGATGCTGCTATAAAATAGGTCTGAGGCCAACAAAACATGTCCATTGAATTTCTTTCAATTAGAGGAGTTCCAGCATTTTTCCGGTTTCAGATGTAATTTCATAAAAATCAAAAGATTATTGAAGCAAAGATCCATAAATTTATAACACAATAACTCCAACAATTGATTGATAAGATGCTGCTATAAAATAGGTCTGAGGCCAACAAAACATGTCCATTGAATTTCTTTCAATAAGAGGAGTTCCAGCATTTTTCCGGTTTCAGATGTAATTTCATAAAAATCAAAAGATTATTGAAGCAAAGATCCATAAATTTATAACACAATAACTCCAACAATTGATTGATAAGATGCTGCTATAAAATAGGTCTGAGGCCAACAAAACATGTCCATTGAATTTCTTTCAATTAGAGGAGTTCCAGCATTTTTCCGGTTTCAGATGTAATTTCATAAAAATCAAAAGATTATTGAAGCAAAGATCCATAAATTTATAACACAATAACTCCAACAATTGATTGATAAGATGCTGCTATAAAATAGGTCTGAGGCCAACAAAACATGTCCATTGAATTTCTTTCAATAAGAGGAGTTCCAGCATTTTTCCGGTTTCAGATGTAATTTCATAAAAATCAAAAGATTATTGAAGCAAAGATCCATAAATTTATAACACAATAACTCCAACAATTGATTGATAAGATGCTGCTATAAAATAGGTCTGAGGCCAACAAAACATGTCCATTGAATTTCTTTCAATTAGAGGAGTTCCAGCATTTTTCCGGTTTCAGATGTAATTTCATAAAAATCAAAAGATTATTGAAGCAAAGATCCATAAATTTATAACACAATAACTCCAACAATTGATTGATAAGATGCTGCTATAAAATAGGTCTGAGGCCAACAAAACATGTCCATTGAATTTCTTTCAATTAGAGGAGTTCCAGCATTTTTCCGGTTTCAGATGTAATTTCATAAAAATCAAAAGATTATTGAAGCAAAGATCCATAAATTTATAACACAATAACTCCAACAATTGATTGATAAGATGCTGCTATAAAATAGGTCTGAGGCCAACAAAACATGTCCATTGAATTTCTTTCAATTAAGAGGAGTTCCAGCATTTTTCCGGTTTCAGATGTAATTTCATAAAAATCAAAAGATTATTGAAGCAAAGATCCATAAATTTATAACACAATAACTCCAACAATTGATTGATAAGATGCTGCTATAAAATAGGTCTGAGGCCAACAAAACATGTCCATTGAATTTCTTTCAATTAGAGGAGTTCCAGCATTTTTCCGGTTTCAGATGTAATTTCATAAAAATCAAAAGATTATTGAAGCAAAGATCCATAAATTTATAACACAATAACTCCAACAATTGATTGATAAGATGCTGCTATAAAATAGGTCTGAGGCCAACAAAACATGTCCATTGAATTTCTTTCAATAAGAGGAGTTCCAGCATTTTTCCGGTTTCAGATGTAATTTCATAAAAATCAAAAGATTATTGAAGCAAAGATCCATAAATTTATAACACAATAACTCCAACAATTGATTGATAAGATGCTGCTATAAAATAGGTCTGAGGCCAACAAAACATGTCCATTGAATTTCTTTCAATAAGAGGAGTTCCAGCATTTTTCCGGTTTCAGATGTAATTTCATAAAAATCAAAAGATTATTGAAGCAAAGATCCATAAATTTATAACACAATAACTCCAACAATTGATTGATAAGATGCTGCTATAAAATAGGTCTGAGGCCAACAAAACATGTCCATTGAATTTCTTTCAATTAGAGGAGTTCCAGCATTTTTCCGGTTTCAGATGTAATTTCATAAAAATCAAAAGATTATTGAAGCAAAGATCCATAAATTTATAACACAATAACTCCAACAATTGATTGATAAGATGCTGCTATAAAATAGGTCTGAGGCCAACAAAACATGTCCATTGAATTTCTTTCAATTAGAGGAGTTCCAGCATTTTTCCGGTTTCAGATGTAATTTCATAAAAATCAAAAGATTATTGAAGCAAAGATCCATAAATTTATAACACAATAACTCCAACAATTGATTGATAAGATGCTGCTATAAAATAGGTCTGAGGCCAACAAAACATGTCCATTGAATTTCTTTCAATTAGAGGAGTTCCAGCATTTTTCCGGTTTCAGATGTAATTTCATAAAAATCAAAAGATTATTGAAGCAAAGATCCATAAATTTATAACACAATAACTCCAACAATTGATTGATAAGATGCTGCTATAAAATAGGTCTGAGGCCAACAAAACATGTCCATTGAATTTCTTTCAATTAGAGGAGTTCCAGCATTTTTCCGGTTTCAGATGTAATTTCATAAAAATCAAAAGATTATTGAAGCAAAGATCCATAAATTTATAACACAATAACTCCAACAATTGATTGATAAGATGCTGCTATAAAATAGGTCTGAGGCCAACAAAACATGTCCATTGAATTTCTTTCAATTAGAGGAGTTCCAGCATTTTTCCGGTTTCAGATGTAATTTCATAAAAATCAAAAGATTATTGAAGCAAAGATCCATAAATTTATAACACAATACCTCCAACAATTGATTGATAAGATGCTGCTATAAAATAGGTCTGAGGCCAACAAAACATGTCCATTGAATTTCTTTCAATTAGAGGAGTTCCAGCATTTTTCCGGTTTCAGATGTAATTTCATAAAAATCAAAAGATTATTGAAGCAAAGATCCATAAATTTATAACACAATAACTCCAACAATTGATTGATAAGATGCTGCTATAAAATAGGTCTGAGGCCAACAAAACATGTCCATTGAATTTCTTTCAATTAGAGGAGTTCCAGCATTTTTCCGGTTTCAGATGTAATTTCATAAAAATCAAAAGATTATTGAAGCAAAGATCCATAAATTTATAACACAATAACTCCAACAATTGATTGATAAGATGCTGCTATAAAATAGGTCTGAGGCCAACAAAACATGTACATTGAATTTCTTTCAATTAGAGGAGTTCCAGCATTTTTCCGGTTTCAGATGTAATTTCATAAAAATCAAAAGATTATTGAAGCAAAGATCCATAAATTTATAACACAATAACTCCAACAATTGATTGATAAGATGCTGCTATAAAATAGGTCTGAGGCCAACAAAACATGTCCATTGAATTTCTTTCAATTAGAGGAGTTCCAGCATTTTTCCGGTTTCAGATGTAATTTCATAAAAATCAAAAGATTATTGAAGCAAAGATCCATAAATTTATAACACAATACCTCCAACAATTGATTGATAAGATGCTGCTATAAAATAGGTCTGAGGCCAACAAAACATGTCCATTGAATTTCTTTCAATTAGAGGAGTTCCAGCATTTTTCCGGTTTCAGATGTAATTTCATAAAAATCAAAAGATTATTGAAGCAAAGATCCATAAATTTATAACACAATAACTCCAACAATTGATTGATAAGATGCTGCTATAAAATAGGTCTGAGGCC
Source organism: Caenorhabditis angaria (assembly GCA_947459285.1). Lineage (NCBI taxonomy): Eukaryota > Metazoa > Nematoda > Chromadorea > Rhabditida > Rhabditidae > Caenorhabditis > Caenorhabditis angaria. The sequence goes on from CANHGI010000003.1 coordinate 8,977,940, forward strand.
AACAAAACATGTACATTGAATTTCTTTCAATTAGAGGAGTTCCAGCATTTTTCCGGTTTCAGATGTAATTTCATAAAAATCAAAAGATTATTGAAGCAAAGATCCATAAATTTATAACACAATACCTCCAACAATTGATTGATAAGATGCTGCTATAAAATAGGTCTGAGGCCAACAAAACATGTCCATTGAATTTCTTTCAATTAGAGGAGTTCCAGCATTTTTCCGGTTTCAGATGTAATTTCATAAAAATCAAAAGATTATTGAAGCAAAGATCCATAAATTTATAACACAATACCTCCAACAATTGATTGATAAGATGCTGCTATAAAATAGGTCTGAGGCCAACAAAACATGTACATTGAATTTCTTTCAATTAGAGGAGTTCCAGCATTTTTCCGGTTTCAGATGTAATTTCATAAAAATCAAAAGATTATTGAAGCAAAGATCCATAAATTTATAACACAATAACTCCAACAATTGATTGATAAGATGCTGCTATAAAATAGGTCTGAGGCCAACAAAACATGTACATTGAATTTCTTTCAATTAGAGGAGTTCCAGCATTTTTCCGGTTTCAGATGTAATTTCATAAAAATCAAAAGATTATTGAAGCAAAGATCCATAAATTTATAACACAATACCTCCAACAATTGATTGATAAGATGCTGCTATAAAATAGGTCTGAGGCCAACAAAACATGTCCATTGAATTTCTTTCAATTAGAGGAGTTCCAGCATTTTTCCGGTTTCAGATGTAATTTCATAAAAATCAAAAGATTATTGAAGCAAAGATCCATAAATTTATAACACAATAACTCCAACAATTGATTGATAAGATGCTGCTATAAAATAGGTCTGAGGCCAACAAAACATGTCCATTGAATTTCTTTCAATTAGAGGAGTTCCAGCATTTTTCCGGTTTCAGATGTAATTTCATAAAAATCAAAAGATTATTGAAGCAAAGATCCATAAATTTATAACACAATAACTCCAACAATTGATTGATAAGATGCTGCTATAAAATAGGTCTGAGGCCAACAAAACATGTCCATTGAATTTCTTTCAATTAGAGGAGTTCCAGCATTTTTCCGGTTTCAGATGTAATTTCATAAAAATCAAAAGATTATTGAAGCAAAGATCCATAAATTTATAACACAATAACTCCAACAATTGATTGATAAGATGCTGCTATAAAATAGGTCTGAGGCCAACAAAACATGTCCATTGAATTTCTTTCAATTAGAGGAGTTCCAGCATTTTTCCGGTTTCAGATGTAATTTCATAAAAATCAAAAGATTATTGAAGCAAAGATCCATAAATTTATAACACAATAACTCCAACAATTGATTGATAAGATGCTGCTATAAAATAGGTCTGAGGCCAACAAAACATGTCCATTGAATTTCTTTCAATAAGAGGAGTTCCAGCATTTTTCCGGTTTCAGATGTAATTTCATAAAAATCAAAAGATTATTGAAGCAAAGATCCATAAATTTATAACACAATAACTCCAACAATTGATTGATAAGATGCTGCTATAAAATAGGTCTGAGGCCAACAAAACATGTCCATTGAATTTCTTTCAATTAGAGGAGTTCCAGCATTTTTCCGGTTTCAGATGTAATTTCATAAAAATCAAAAGATTATTGAAGCAAAGATCCATAAATTTATAACACAATAACTCCAACAATTGATTGATAAGATGCTGCTATAAAATAGGTCTGAGGCCAACAAAACATGTCCATTGAATTTCTTTCAATAAGAGGAGTTCCAGCATTTTTCCGGTTTCAGATGTAATTTCATAAAAATCAAAAGATTATTGAAGCAAAGATCCATAAATTTATAACACAATAACTCCAACAATTGATTGATAAGATGCTGCTATAAAATAGGTCTGAGGCCAACAAAACATGTACATTGAATTTCTTTCAATTAGAGGAGTTCCAGCATTTTTCCGGTTTCAGATGTAATTTCATAAAAATTAAAAGATTGAAAATTTTTTGTTTCTAGTCTGGAAAATGTTTTTTCTGAATTATTTCATGGCTGGCTCACTTTCCAGAAATCGACTGTTTCAAAAATTTAGCTTGCCTACTGTAGGCCCCAAGGGATTGCTCATACTAGCTGAAAATTTAGGATTACTCATGTTAGATTGATTGCTCATATCAGAATGGCTAAGTTCAAGAAATTTGGGATGGTTCATATTAGGATAGCACCATAAAATTTTGTCAGGCTGAATTCTAATTTTTTCAAAAAAATTCGATATTCCCGAATTTTTCCTCCATTTTCCTCCCTTGCAAATCTAATATTTTCCAGATTCTCAAAAATATATTGGATCGCGAAAAAGGCTTCGGAGCTCCACCAGCCGGACCAGAAGCTCAACACTTTTGAATCCCATTTTTCCGAAATTTTTTGTCTGAAAATAAAGATGACCTCGCTTCCGGTTTCTGGTTATTTGTATGAAGGAAAAGGTAATTATTTTTTGATTCGAGAGTGATAATAAATTAATAATAATGAAAGCCTCTTATATAATTAATACGAATTGGGCGTGTACAAATATAATTAGGTTTCTCTCCTTTATTTTCTAGTTATAGTCAACTCAAGTTGGTTTCATTTGTAGTTTCAGTCAGGCCTGAAAATAAATATGATTCTGGAGAAAATGTCATCGCCGAAAATGGCAATGATATTATCGGTGACTGCTTTGGTTTATGCGTCGTTGATTTGTCCACTCATTATTTTGCAGATTTTTATTTTGAATCAACCTGCAATTCAGAAAAATATGAATTGTCCGATTAGTTTTCTGGGGTATCTGAAATTCTGGATTCATGAAAAACTACAGTAACTTAGTTTACCACGTGGAAGATTCTGAATCCCCGCATGATGAAAATGTTATTATTTAGAAAGCTGAAAAGTTTAGTTGAAGTTACAGTGATCCTGTTTTTGCCACGTGGAATAGAGCTGTTTTTTTATTTGAAAATTAATCTTGATTTCGAATTTTGAATTTCAACATTATAAAGTGGTATCATAATTTCTTCGGGCACTACAGTAAGAACTACAGTACTTTTTTTTCTTTTTTTATTCGCAATTTAAAAATTTTGCATGAAGCCTCATGTTCCTTCAACCTTCCAAAAATACTGTAGAAAAAATTGACTTTTGAAACTTATAATCAAAAATCTGAAAATTTAGTTGAACTACAGTAATTTTTACGTTTTTGCCACGTGAATTTCATCCAGATTCAACATTCTAAAACATTCATACTTCAAATTATACTCTAGCTAATAATAACGACTGGAAGTTGAAAATTTCATTGGAGGAAAAATAAGATTTAAAAAAAAAATTCCAATACTAGGGATTATTCGATTTGTCGTGTTTGAGTGTTTCCGGTTTCAGCTGTTCGAACGAAACCTCCAAGCCTTCTGACACGAAACATACACCAGCAGCATTGTCAAATTGGCCAAGATAATATGCAGCCAAGAATACAGTAACACATTTCCGACCCGCATTAAAAGCATAGCCATCTTGAACAACTTGATGTCCTCGAATAATCATATCAACTCCCAATATCTCCAAGAATTCGTCTAGAACATCCGAGCCAAATGTGAGCGCATTTCCTCCTCGATCTTTATTCGGTTCGAACCCCAATGCTCTTCACTTGGATCGGACCACATCAAATCCATTTCGAGACATACTTGCCTCTTAGCATAAAAAAGTTGTTGGAATATCGAATTTCGTATGCTAAGCACAATATGAGCACCTCCATTGAATGTCTTCCACGATCCACATAATCACCCAGAAATAGATAGTTTGAGTCTGGGGGAAAACCGCAGAAGTTGAAGATTCGTATCAGATCCCCATATTGTCCATGAATATCTCCACAAACTCGTACAGGTCCTTCCAACTCGACCATTCTTCCTTGCTCCTCGAATATTTGTCTTGCGATATAAAATATGCGCAAAATTTGCATTGGATATAAGGTTTTTGTTAATCCTCTTGCATTCAAAATTGCGAGGATAATGTTCTGGATGAACATTATATTTTCGCTGTGCGATTTTGCTGCGAAAAGTTTGTCTCGATCTTCTTTCGAGAGAGTTATCTCTTTCTTAATCACAGCATCATCGAAAGCTTCTGTGTTTGCAGAGGATTTTTCAGCTTGTCTTGGCATTTTGGTAAATAGAAACAGTGAATATTTTTAGATCACCAAGGTTTAATGCTGAAACGTCTTTCTTTTATACACAAATACCTCAAAATAGTAGGCCACGCTTCATATGTGATAACTCATTTTCTGATAAAATTTTAAAAATTCATTTTAAAGGAATACTAGAAGGGCTTCGCTGGCTAACGCCATCTACAGGTGCGCTTCCTATTCATTCTTTCTCAAAATGTCTGTGAGTGCGCGGAGAATGAAAAGTTTGAAAATCTCAATGTATTTTTCGGATTTAAAATGTGTCGCTCGACTTTTCTCAATTTCCAGAAGACCATTTTTGATGGGACTTTCACCATCCGATCCCAAATTCTTTCCCATCGAGGCGCTAATATTCGATTTTTCAAAAAATGCGCGAGTTTTCACGTGAAAAATCAAAACTTTTTTCATGTAAAAAAGAATGATCACGTTTTTATTCCAAAAAAATTAAAGGACACGTTTCTTATCTGATCTTTCTATTCTCTGAAAAAGTCAACAATTTTTGGGCATTTCTCAATTTTTCTCTTTCCCTAACCGGAAAATTAATCAGAAAAAGTAAGTCAAACTACTGTAGATGGCGTTAGCCAGCGAAGCCCTTCTAGTTTGAGTATAAAAGAAAGACGTTTCGTCATTAAACCTGGTGATCTAAAAATATTCACTGTTTCTATTTACCAGAATGCCAAGACAAGCTGAAAAATCCTCTGCAAACACAGAAGCTTGCGATGATGCTGTGAATAAGAAAGAGATAACTCTCTCGAAAGAAGATCGAGACAAACTTTTCGCAGCAAAATCGCACAGCGAAAATATAATGTTCATCCAGAACATTATCCTCGCAATTTTGAATGCAAGAGGATTAACAAAAACCTTATATCCAATGCAAATTTTGCGCATATTTTATATCGCAAGACAAATATTCGAGGAGCAAGGAAGAATGGTCGAGTTGGAAGGACCTGTACGAGTTTGTGGAGATATTCATGGACAATATGGGGATCTGATACGAATCTTCAACTTCTGCGGTTTTCCCCCAGACTCAAACTATCTATTTCTGGGTGATTATGTGGATCGTGGAAGACATTCAATGGAGGTGCTCATATTGTGCTTAGCATACAAAATTCGATATTCCAACAACTTTTTTATGCTAAGAGGCAAGTATGTCTCGAAATGGATTTGATGTGGTCCGATCCAAGTGAAGAGCATTGGGGGTTCGAACCGAATAAAGATCGAGGAGGAAATGCGCTCACATTTGGCTCGGATGTTCTAGACGAATTCTTGGAGATATTGGGAGTTGATATGATTATTCGAGGACATCAAGTTGTTCAAGATGGCTATGCTTTTAATGCGGGTCGGAAATGTGTTACTGTATTCTTGGCTGCATATTATCTTGGCCAATTTGACAATGCTGCTGGTGTATGTTTCGTGTCAGAAGGCTTGGAGGTTTCGTTCGAACAGCTGAAACCGGAAACACTCAAAGACGACAAATCGAATAATCCCTAGTATTGGAATTTTTTTTTTAAATCTTATTTTTCCTCCAATGAAATTTTCAACTTCCAGTCGTTATTATTAGCTAGAGTATAATTTGAAGTATGAATGTTTTAGAATGTTGCATCTGGATGAAATTCACGTGGCAAAAACGTTGTATGGTCGTGGAAAAATTATCTAGTTATTCATAAGAAGTAAAAAAGGTCACGTGAAAAAATAAATTTTGAAAACTATTTTGCTAATTTATCAATTCTTCAGATTATTCACATCAGAGAAAATTCCCCAAATTTGCAATTTCGCAAAAGTCAACAAACAATTTACAAACTTTATTCCGATTTCTCAAAAGCCATACATACACTATTTATACAGTATCTTTCGCCGGTCGTTTCTTTCGGACCATCATTGAAAACGTGACCAAGATGAGAATTGCACTGAAATAGAATAGTTTATTGGGGAAAATTTTGAAAAATCTCACATTTTTGCACCTGACTTCTGTTCTCAACATGCCGTGTGAATTGTCTTGAATTCGAATGATATTTAAATCTTTTCCAACTGATTCCGAAAATGCTGGCCAACCACATCCTGCCCAGAATTTCGAATCAGAGCTGGAAAAATGGGGGATTTTGGTTTTGAATTCAGGTAAAATCTCAAAACTAACTTGAATAATTCGACTCCACAACACAGACAAACATATCTTCCTTTTTCGAAATAATTGTCAAATCCACCGCTTCCGGGTCTCTCGGTTCCTGAAATTATTGATTTATTGGATTGAGGGGAGGGACACATGGTTTTTTATCGAAAAAGTTTGGAATTCAATTTTTTGGGTTAATCCTAGAATTTTCAAAAATCAAGTTTTTTTGAGCTAAACATCTCAATTTTGGGCCAATCAAAGTTACTTTAGCTCGGATTTCAGGTCCCTTTCATGGTCAGAAACAATTTTCTTAAATTTGCGTTGACACGTGGCACTAAATGAACTTTTTCGAAAGAACAAGCAAAGAAAAAGTCCCCAAATACTCATTTTTGGTCCTAACTCCATGGGATAATTTTTTTTTCGAGCCCCTAGTCTCCATTTTTTTCAGATCAAAAAATCACCAACCTGATTCCCTTGTAACTCGATAAACTTCTTCCGGCAACACCTTCTTCCAGTCGCTGTTCTTCACATTTTTCGCATCATTTTCAGCCAATTTTTTGATTCCAACATCCTCCAATCCGAATCTCTTCGTGGTCATTCTACGAAAAAAATTCGACAAATTTTTGAATCGAAGAATCTGCAAAAAAATATTTCGAGGTTTAAAAACCAAAATTTCGAAATACTCAATGTTAAATGAACATTTCTACCAAACCGAATTGAAATGATAAGAATTTTAATCAAAGGAAAAATGATTTTACTTAACATACCAACAAAAAAAAATAAAGACAGAAAATAATAATTGAAAAAAATTAGAGAGTTAAATTATACGTGTAGGTGATTTGTGGTTTATCTGGGCGATTTAAGATAACTTCAGTATCTTGATTGTCAACATCTTCGAATCTGGAGAAAAAGAAGATTGAAGAAGGTAAAAATGGAAGTTATAATAACTTACTTTCCAGCGAGTTGCTGAGCAACATCGCCAACATGTTTAGACAGAAGATGAAGATAATATCTGCAAAAAAACATGGATAGGGTTGAAAAAGAGCGCGCAAATCTCAACTCTTAAATGAGTTATGACGTGGCAAAAGTTCGAAAAATGATTTTCATCAAAATCTGATGAAATCACGATTTTACTCATTTCAGAGTTGAGATTTACAGTTTTGGAATAGCTAACGCTTTTAGAAACCATAATTTTCATCGCAAAAGTTGGAAAAAACTCACTGGCAAGCATTAATAAACTTGACCTTGCATTTTGGACAACCGACTCCAGGCGGAGACACTTTCTTGACCTGCATGTAGTCCCCAACATAAAGAAACATTGTGATTCGATCGAAATCGGCTTGATGAACTTCAATTTCTGCAAAAAACTTTACTTTATTTCCGGAAATTTATTTTTCAAATTCTCTTACGATGAGCAATTATACTGCTGAATTTATTGCACCTGTATGAACAAATATCACAAGCTCTTGGGGCGGATTCTGTCAATTGAGAGCGAGGCCGATTGCCAACATTCAGCAAGATAAGTTTCTTTGGCTCGGGTGGACTTATTTGTTGTTCATCTTTGTCTTCTCGACTTGTGGTTTTTCTTCTTTTCACAGTTTTTGGCGACAAAGATCCGGAATTTTCTCGTTTCTTTGGAGCAATTGGAACAGTTTCTTCTTTTTTGATCTGCTGCAAATATGAAAATTTGGAAGAGTTAGAAGAACTTTGGAATTTTTTGATTACAAAATATATCTTCCGATATTTTTTGATTTTCCGGAAAATAATTTTGACAGTAATTTCTTCAAAATCACCCAATTTTAAAAACTTCCTGCTTTCAGAACAGTTTCTGAAATTATCAGTGAATGGAATTCAAATTGAAAATTTATTGCTGAAATTCAACAAGACTTTAAAAAATTCCCCACAAACTTTTATCCTAAAAATCCCCAAATCCTCACCTTCTTTATCCCCAGCTGAAGTTGGCTGTGGTGATACAGAAGGTGTAACTTGTTCCGATTTTTCGATTTGACGCTTCTTGCGATTCTTCTCATTGTGCCTTCCATGCCATATTTGATAACTGTACGCATATAATTGATGATTCAAAATATGTTTTTGATAGTCCAAAAGATTCGGGAAAAAATCGCCGCAAAAATAGCACAGAAAATGTTTGACTTCGGATAATGAAGCTCTCTCGACCTTATGTTGTCGACGTCTGAAAATTCAGAATTTTGGGGAAAAATTTGTGGAGAGAAAAAAACTCACTTTTGTTGTGACCCTGAAGGTTCTTGTGACATCTGAATGAAAAAAAACATTAGAAAATATGGGGAAAAATGGAAATAAGTATGAAAATCGATCAAAACGATAGATTTTAGAATAAAAAAAAGAAAACCAGTTTTTTTTTAAAAATGTTCATACAAAGCAAAACAAAACAATAAATAAATATGGAAAATCTCATTCTGAGAAAATGACAAAAATATTATATCAACATATGAGAGAAAGCGGGAAGAATTAGAGCTCCGAGCGAATTTGTTCACGAACCTGGAAAAATTGAGAAATTAATTCAAATGAGCCGAGTTCACGTAAAAAGAGCCCTGTTTTTCATTTCTGAATTTGAAAATAGTCTAAAAATGTGAGTCATAAACCAACCTTCATCGTGATCATTCCCAACATATTTTTGCCATTCACAACAATCGGAAAATATTCAAAAGTCGAATTATCGATTTTCTTTGGAACATTCAAAGTTTGTCCAGCATTTTTAGACATCCATTCAGTTGTTGTTTTGACAGTCGCATTTGCCGCAAAGAAATTGTCACCCATATAAGTTTGAACCAAAATTTTGTCTTGAGAATCGAGCAATTTTTTACGAAGCTCTTCGTTTTGCTTGAATTTTTGATAAATTGCATGTTCCAAAACAGTGAAACTGTCTAATCGTTTCCATTTTTCAATCTGAAAATTTCAAATTTAAAATTGAGTCTTCTCAAAATATAAAACCACCAACATTCGCCTTTTCGATATTTCTATCTTTCAAAATCTTCTTAACTTCTTGTTTAACTTCAATCGGTGTTGTTGCAGTCCTAAGCAATTGTGCAGTATCTTTTCCAGCCAAAGTGAATACTTTACATGCTTGATAATAATGTTCGACTGAATTATAAGAATGTCCATCAACGTTGATTTCAACAGGATATAGTGCTGATAGGAAATGGTTTGGACCAAAGAATGGTAAAAAATTATTGGCTTCAATGTGATATTCGATGATTTCGATGTCTTCTGTTAATTGTTTGGTTGGTTGAGCTTCGAGTGGTCGAAGAGCAAATTTTCTATAACTCTTTTTCTTCTTATATCCATTGTTATTATTTCGTTTTTCTTTTGAATCTGATTTCGCTTTCTCAGTTTTTCGTTCACCAAATGATGTAAACTGTTCCCCGGAAAACGAATCATTTGAGAAATCTTCGGTTTTCTTCTCAACTTCGGCACTCTAAAAATTTAAAAGTATTTATTTTCCCCAGAATTCTGAAAAACTCACAATATTTTGTGCATATTTTGGACGCTGGACAGCTGGTTTTTGAACTTGGATTTGAGCTTCAGCAGAAGTTAGAGGTTGAAGAGGAGCCAAATTATTTGGTGCAGATAATTCGCCCGAAACTGTTTTCTGCTGTTTCTTCCCTTTTCCACCTCCCATTTTATTATACCCTTCAAATTCCACGTGGCTTATGAAAAATTGAAATTTTTAATTACAAATATACTGAACTTGGTCAGAGTACCAATAAATAAAATAATAACTAACGATATTTTGAAAAAAAAAACAATTTATGAAGTAACAAAAAGCATACTACAACTATAAGGCTATTATTTGAAATCTAAAACAAACCTAAATTATACCACCAAATTTATGTTCAGGTGATTTAGCATTTATACTTTGTTCATAACTTCGAACTTCTTCTCGTTGAACAGCTCTCAATTTATTTTCAAAATCTAATTGGAAATCGACTAAATCATTTGTTTTACAGAACAAATCGAAATCGGGAGATATTAGTCGCTTCAAATCATATACAATATCAGGTGTTGGGAATCCAAATTCTCTAAAATGAATGGAAATGAATTGGAAAACAAAAAAAAATAATGAACTTACAATACAAGAACTGCTAAACCAAGTTGCCAAATAATATTTGCACCAGATACTTTTGCATAATCAAAAAACGCTTCTTTCCGATTTTTGTAGACTATTCGCTCTCGATTCGGCAGAAATTTCCAGTTATTGGAATTGCAGAATAATATTCGTGTCCTTGATAACATTCTGTAAACTTATGATTTCTGGTTTCCAAGGTAACAGGTTTAAAAAAAGTTTGAAAATTTCGAACGCGAAATGAATAAACCCGGCTGTGTATCCTGAGGCAATGGAAAAGAGTCGATACTCAGTTGGTTTTCTCGGCCACGTCTGTTGGTTTACTCGGTCATTTTGAATTAATTTATTTTCTTTTTTTCACGCGCTTGAGATTCCTGGTTATTTCTTGTTTTCCTGTTCAACTCATCTGGAAAATAGAAACATCGAGCCTACTATAAAAGGTAATTTGAAGTTTTATCAGTTCTGTTAAAATAGGAATAATCTTTCATACAAAGTTTTATTCTTTTAAGTGAAACAAACATTAAAGTGATTTAATTTGACATTTGGACAACGTTTTTTGGCAGAATTCCAGCAGGCAATGTTTTGAAAGCTTCTAATTTTCCTCTAAAATAATAATCATCCACATCTTCAACAATCAGCAAATGATCTCCTCTAGTTACATATAAATGTTTCGGATCATCTGAGTGATAATCTGCAATTGCCAAAGCCTTTTTCGGCGAAAATGCAGTAGATATTTCAGCGATTCCTTTACTTGGACTCTTTTTCGGTGATCCTAGAAAATATTGCTTATTTTTAAAGTTTTGAATTTCAAAAAAAAATGAAAACTAACCATACGGAGGTCCTAAAAATGTCTTCGGGGCTAATCCCCTCAACCCATTCAATTCTCCCATTATCCATTGTGCATCAATATCTTCTAAAATAGTAATAGTATCACCTTCAGCAAATTGCAAATCAGCTGCAACTCCCGAAGAATAGTCATAGTTTGCCTTGACAGTTCCCAAATTTGCTGATGGTTTATTGTATGTTGGAGTTGTTAGTTTCAATGGAACCCGATAGATTTGATCGCATGTAACGAAATTAGCTGGAAATATTCCAGATTTTCCATTGACTTCTCCTTCCAACCATTCGTCGTTGATTTTTGAGGTGACGAAAATCGATTGATTTGCAGAAAACTAAAATTAATTTTAAAAAAATAGAAGTTTGCAATTTCCACATTCACAACTCACGATAAGATCTCCTGGTTGTCCTGAATTATAATCATATAAAGCTGTTGCACAAACTGCTCCAGAGGAATTCGAGTAGCTTTCCGCCAATGGAATCATAACTTGAATATAGGATGATGGAACAATTCCAGATTGATAAGTTCTCGAATTCTCTCCATAAAACCATTGATCGTCCACTTTTTTCCGCAACAAAATCGTATCTCCGACATTGAATGATAATTCATCGGATTGGAGGGCCGAGTAGGAATATTGAGCAATTCCGTGAGGTTCTGTGACTGGTTTATTGTAAGATTGTGAGCTAGAAGTTGAGGATGAGTTCATGTATGAAGAAGTAGAAGATGATGAGTTTTTGTACGACGAATTGTGACTTGGTAATGGTGGTGGAATACTATTATCTGGAATGTAAGCTTTTTTCCACAATGATCTATAAAAAACTTACTTGACTGATATTTGGGTGAAACAGGAGCAGGTGCAGATGTTGATCCACCCAAATGCAAATTCTCAAGCTGAGATCGAATAGCAGAATGTGTTCCCGATAATTTTCCTGGTACACTAGGTACACTACTCGAAGAACTAGTCGTAGCTGCATTATTTCTATCTCGATGTGGCGGTGGCGGCGGGGGACCATCTCCAGCACGACGATTCACATCTGCGACAGCGAAAGCTGCTTGAAATTTGTTGCCGGCGCTTGGATCTTTCACTGCGTTCAAAACTGCTCCACGAGCTTTTTCATCTTGTGCCACGTTTTTCGCCGCCTGTCGAACGAATGGGTTTTTTAGCTGCTGCGATTGCTGCATTTCGAACTTCTGGTTTTTTAGCTGCTTCAAAGAGAGCCTTCGCTGCCGAAACAGAAAATCCAGTGCTTGTATCTAAAAAAAAAACACGTCATGACTAAGTATGTAGATAAGATACAAAAAATTGTAGGATTAAAATTTTTGGACCCACAATTGAGCATTTTATATTTTTTTCCTTAGAACCTATACCTATGCAAATTTTTATTATCAAAATAAAAAAATTTGGCAAAAAACCGGAGCCCAGAAATTCAAATGACACTCTTCCCAAGTACGGTGTTTCTTTCAGTCGCTGCGAGACCCACATGTGCGTCTTTGACTTTGTTTCTCTGCCCAATGGTGTGGTCTCGAAACGGTGTTAGTGACGCAGAGGAATACCGTACTTGGGGAAATTGGGATTTGAATTTCTGGCTTCTCTTTTTTTGCCAAATTTTTTTACTTTGATAATACACAAATATTCAAAATTTGAACTAACCTCGTGACATTTTGTCTGAAAATCTCTGTCAAAGAAGACGATGACTCAACATAAAAATAAATAAACGTTTCTTTTTTCCAGCAACCCTTTCTTTTTTTCTCCTATCGATCAAAAAGACGCAGAGAAAAAAAGAGGAGAATGACGAAAAAAGTGTGTGTGTGCATGTGTTTTTTGTGATGAAAGTCTAGCTAGATTCTTGGGTTATGAAATTTTTGGGAATTTAAAAAATCTGATGCAAAAGTTTAATCCAGAATTAGTCATATTGGAAGTTTATCACCTGGATATCCTAGTTTTGACTTTCAATAGTCACAAAAATGCTCCGCGAGCTCAAGAAAAATCGCAGAAACTACAGGAACCTAGCCCTTCTTTTTTTTTCTTGAGCTCGCGGAGCATTTGTCTGACTTTTGAAAGCCAAAACTAGTATATTCGATTGATAAATTTTCATTTTAGAATATGATTTAATTTAATTCTTTAAAAAATTAAAAAAAAACCTACCAATATTCTCTTGATTCACTTGAATTTTGGGTTTCGGTGCTACCGGAGGTGGTTGAGATCGAATCATCTCGCAAAAATGCTTCTTCCGAACTCTTCCCCACTATTTGTCCAAACAAACCTGTGTTTGTTTTTCTTTCCATTTTTTTCAAGTAAATATAGGTGCTACAAAAAAGAAACTACATCGTTTATTATCTAACCAATTGCAATATGTACAAAAACTACAGTATTTCTCATCAAAAAGTGAGAATAACTAAATAACATTGTGAAAAAAAATATTATACAAAAAACAAATAATTTATAATTCAAAAGTCACAGAGCCTTGCCGATATACAAAATACCCATTTTATTGAATGGAAAACACACAATTAATCACTGGTACAGGTACGAATTCGTTGTCTGAAACGAAAAACACTTTTTAAGATTCTAGAAAGTATTTTCTTACCTACTGAGTTTAAGAAGAAGCGTGTAAGCTATTTTGAGCAATAAGTGGTACATTTGCTCCAATGTCTTGTTCTCTTCGATTTTTCCAAATAACAAATACAAAATAGAGAGTGAGAATAATGAGAAGAACGAGTGCAGATTTATCAACGACGTGGGGGAAAAAGAAGAAGAATGTTGTTATAGCGACAATTTGACCTGCAAAATTATGTAGAACTATTTTTTGGGAATTAAAAAATCGATAATCGCATTGCTCAGGTCAACAACTTTCACTCTAGATTTTTAGTAAAATATATGTTTTCTAGAAGTTTTCGACCCGCTGTTCATGATCCTGTTGTCTAAAATTGCAGAACTCAACTCCTAACATGAGTTATGACGTGGCAAAGCTCGAAAATTTTGAAAAAAGTCCCGATTTTTCGAATTTCGCCATGTCATAACTCATTAGGAATTTAGTTCTGCAATTTTAGACAACAGGATCATGATCAGCGGGTCGAAAACTATTAGAATACATATATTTCACTGAAAATCCCCTTCAAAACAATACCCACCTCCAAAAACCAAAAATAATCTCGTCGGAAATCTAACCGGCAATCCAGTTCTCGGATTAACTGGTCCAACAATATCTTCATCCAAAATGAAATTATGAACAGATTGATAAGCCAACCAAAGAAGACTTGGTTGCATCGCATGTCTGCCTCTTGTCCAATTCATTCGAAGTCTCAAAATATCGAATCCAAGTGCAGTTACAATTGGAATAATTGAATATAAAAGAAGATTGATTATTCGGAGCATTTGAACTGTTGTTGTTTCGGTTTCTTCATTTTCAAATAATTGTTGTTGAGCGGCTTCACGAGCTGCGGCTTGGCTTGCGAGTGCGAGTTCGTGTCTTTCTCGTCGTCTTGGAGGTGGGTAGAGGGAATTTGAAGGTTGGGAAGTTGATGGAATATCACTTTCATGATTTGATGTTGACTAAAAACAACTCTTTGATAGGAGAATTCTAATTCGGACTGATTTTTTTCAAAAACAGGAAAAGGGTGAATTTTTGAAAATAAAATTCTTTGAAAATTTCACAAGACATCAATTAACAATTATTATGCAAGAATTTGAGATCACATCTGGACTTAAACTGTTCAAAAAATTTTACCGTTTAAAATTTAGAATTTTTCGTTAAAAATCAATGAAACCTATACTTTTTCGGTTGATTTCATTGGTTTTTTATGAAAAATGTTTTTTTTATACCGTAAATTTTTTTGGATAGTTCAAGTCCAGATATCTTCAAATCTTCCAAAAAATTTTTAATTGATGTTTTTTGAAATTTTCAAAGAAATTTTGTTTTAAAAATGAACTTTTTTTTCAATTTATAACGTGACATATTTTTGTAGAAATTCAAAAAGAAAATCATTCTTTGTTTCAAACATTTTCTAATTTATGATTTTACCGCCCCCTTTCCAACAAAAAAACTCACAGCTCTCGTATACGGTGTCGAACTAATATGACAATGTAAAACACTTCCACTTTTCAATCCATATGATTCAAGAGTCCGATTATCATCTCGTAATAATTGTCCCTGATAAATCAATCGAACCACACTATTGTTATTATTTCCATTCGAGAAAAATTCAGCTTTTTTATATTGTCCAATTGTAAGAGTTAAAGGGTAAAATGTCTCTTTTTCAGTGTCATTCATGAATTTCAAACGAATCAACACTTTTTCTTGATCTTCTTGAGGTACTTCTTCATTTTCTTCCTCTTCCTCTTCTAATTCCTCATTTTCATTCATATTTTCCTCAACTCTAGTCGATTCCTCTTCCTCTTCTTCTTCTGGCAAAAAACTGCTATAATCAGTTGGAACATGATCTTCATCAATATGTTCCTCTGGAATATATTCCCTTGGTTGTGCCACATTTTGACCAGCTTCAAATCGTCTTCGTGTCCCAGGAATATTGTAGTTCTGAAAGAACAAATTGCAATTGTAAAAAGATTGAACTTTTTTTTAAAGCGGATGTAGTTGATTCTAGCTAGACTAGAACTAACAAGCTGTGAAATTACCGCTGCAACACGATTTCTTGATGGCGAATCGGAGGTGGAATTTCGTAGATTGTCAAAGAAGACATGGGAACGCATATGGCCATCGACACTGAAAATAATTTTGAAAATTAGTATAAAAAATAGAATTTTACACCGGAAAAACTAACCCTCTGGCTAAAATAGCAATAGCAGCAGCTGCTGCATATTGACTATCTCTTGTAGCATCTGGTAGTTGTCCATTTGGCCTTCGTGGCATTTCAATATCCCAAAAAGTTATGCGATTTGGATCCGGTGATCTTGTTGAAACCGGCGAATCGATAACTGTATTTGGTGATTGGATCACAATATTTGTGTCAGATACAGCGACTCGGGTTTCGCCTTGAAATCGTGGCGCACGTGCGCGCATTCGAGAAACTAAACGATTCCAACCTATTGTTGGCATATATTCTTGACCAAGATGTAGAACCTGCACTATTCGCCTCGTTGACCATGTGTGCATTTCCACCAAGAATAAATAATAATAAAGCGGTTTTCGCCATGATACTATGAATGAAATGTAGAAGCAAAGAATAATCACTAAAATTCCTAGCACAGCGGTACCCTGAAAAATTTTTATATTCAAAATCGTGTTAGGATACAAAAAAAAGAAAAAAATTACCTCAATATGAACATTTTCTGATATGTAACTGATTATTGTGTCGATAATTCTCATAACTATAATAAATAAGCTGAAAAAATGGATGATTATGATAATATTCGGGAGAAAAACAAGGAAGAAACGTGTTTTTTCAGGTTTCAATCAATATAGAAATGTGAAGGCGCTACATGTGACGGGAAAACGCACACAAAAAAATAGACAAGGAAATGTTCAAATTCCATTATTTTCTTCTTATTCACTCAAAATCTGATGTTTTTGATCATAAAACAGATACAAAATGCTTAATTTAGAATTTGTAGTATACAAATTGTACGATTAAATGCACTTTTCAATTTTCGGATAGAAAATCCGCTACAAAATGAGATACATTCGAAGATTTTCCGTATTTTGTGACCGAATTCGGCCGAATAAAAAAAAAACAAAAATAATTTTACTCCGCGCGCGGCTGCAAAAACCGATTGTGCGCCAGCAATGTCTCCTGCACTCTTCTCTCTCGCCCTCCACGGGCGTGTGTGTTTGCCGGCGTCTCTATGGGCGCACACACTCTCTCGCCGAAAAATTTTTTTTTAAATTTTTTCTCGAATTGTTTGAAAAAAGCTGAATTTAGCGGAAGTTTCAACAAATGAATCGTACATGAGAAGATAGAGGAGAATGAGACGAAGACAGAGAAATATAATTTGTTGAGTGAAACAATTTATTAGCCGTGAAAAACGTGAGATTTTGGAGTACCCTCACAGGTGGATGGAGTGTGACCCACGGCGGACCCACCGAGGATCCACGGCGATTTCATCCGCCGTGGACTACTGGTGCACCAACGGCCTCACCCACCGTGGGTCGGCGGTGGGTTTAGATTATTTGTTACTTCCCTTTCCCTTTACTACCCAAAAAATATGATTTATTCTCAATAAAAAACATATTTATTCTCATTTAACAAAAACCAGAGAATAAATAAAGATTTATTGATTTCCTGGTTGCGTTTCGGGAGCCAGAGTTGCATAATCCTGATCGCATAACGTCTCGCTCAGTCCAGATCCTCGTTCGCTGTTTTTCCGAGTTGGCAATATCTGTAAGAATTTTATAAGATGCGCGAACTACAGTTTTGGATTGAAGGGTTGGGTTTAGGCTTTTAGATCAGAGTTTTGAAAATTTTGTCAGAGTTTTTTATGAATGAAGTGACATTTTTCTGCCATAAGTTGATCAGTAGACGGCATAGTAAAGTGTTATCTCTTTCGCTGCAAACTTCCGATTAAACAGTAGTTTGCAGGTACTTTATCACTTCTTATATTCATAGATTACAAAAAAAACTGACCTAAAAAATATTGACCATATTGAGCGAAGTCGGTGATTTATGTTCTTGGTGAACGCTAGACTTCCAAAATTCATCCAAGTCGGTACAGGCGGAGATATCACTGCCTGAAAAATATATAACTGATGAATATATAACATTGTTAGAATGTTGAATCCTTACCATTAGTTCTGAATACTGGAAGCCGAGAAGATGTTGAGTCCAAGTGACAGGAGAGCTGGTGAATCTTCCAATGTCTGGAATGAAATAAATAATTGAAAAAATATATTTCAAAAGTCGTTTATTCAAACTTACATCTAGTGGTCTACCAGCAGATCCATCTGAATATACAATTTATTCCATTTTTTTCTTCTGTTTTTCCGGCTCTCAGCAGTTCCTCGTTGTAGACAAAGTCACGAACTATGAATCTGCAAAATTGTGCCAAAGTTAATGGTAAGGAGACGAATGTAGAATAAAAATCAAGAAAACCTTGGTTTTAACAGAGTATTCGGCGAAAATAATGTAATTGAAAAAAATGGAATGTTTTCCCCTAATATCCTAAAATTTGCTACTTTTACATACTTTTTATTTCTGAAACTATATAAGGACTACTTTAAATATCATTTAGTACTACAAACATGAGCAGATGATGGGAAAATCCGCAAAAAAACACCAAAAATACATAAAAAACGTTTGGCCCAAAAAAACGAAAAAATAAAAATAAGTGCGCGTCAGATTAAATGCCACTACACACATCTCGAACTACAGTACCCCAACATTTTGCAAAAATTCATAAAATTATGGAAGCAACGCTTTAAAGTTGAAAAAAGAGATGAGAACAGTAGAAAATGAATTATTTAGTGAATCTGATCAAATTTATAGAGTTTTAGAACTAGTTTTCATGTTTCATAACATTTTATTTTGGTCCTCCGCTATACAAATGTGTGTCTTCACCCTTGAAAGTGAGTAAGAACTGAAAAATGATTCTATAGCCAATATAATCTTTTTTTACACTATCCGAGGCATAGCGGAACTCTTAAAAATACATTTAGTTCATTTAACAGTTTTTTATAAAATTCTCCCAAAATCTCACCCACAGCGGACCCACCACGTATCCACCGTGGGTGAATTTTCCACATTGGTCCTCAGTGGGTCCGCCGTGGGTCACACTCCATCCACCTGTGCTCACAAAAAAGATATTTTTGAAATAATGAAGCAAAACTTTTAAACTTTTTATATGAAATAAGATGTTTCATATACTTATGTTGAAAAAAGAAAGGAGAACTTCTTACCGGACAATGAATTTGGCTTTTAGACGAAAGAATAACCATCCTTTGTCTTAAAAATTGCTAAGAACCGATGTTTTTCGGGAAAATTTTCAACAGTGATTTGAAAAATTACATGTATGGCTTACAATTTCATGATAAAATAATATTTTATTTTCGCTAGGATGATTCTGAAGCTTTTGAAGCAGGATCTCTTCTGAAAATCAGAAAACCACATTTATCATCGAAATTTGAAGTTCTATCCCACAGCTCCTAATTTTGCGGCACTTTTTGATCGAAATTTGAAGAAAATCAACAAAGCTCAAGTTGAAACCACCAAAAATTCATTAAAAATCTGTTATTTGACGTATTATCAACTCCACTTCGTCCATGATCGAAACCGTTGATTCCACTTGGATGACGTTCGCAATACCTGAAAACAACCTTGGTTGTTTGAATTAAACAGTTTTGAATCACGGACAAATGAAATATTAGTTCTTATTAAAATAAAATGCGATGAAAATGAAAATATGATTTTACTTTTCGAAAATGAACGGTAGAAATGTTATTTGAACATGTATCTTGATATAGTTTTTGCTTCTGAGAAAGATAGACTAAGTCTTGATACTCCCCCGTGCCTCTATCATGGTGAAATAACGTCAAAATGACGGAAACATTGAATTTTCATTATTTCTTCAATTGATTTCACAATATAAAATTCAATCAAAAATAGGAATTACCTTTAATAAAATGTTCCATAGAATCCCAAAACTCTCCTCATGAGTCTCTCCACGTGATCTCCTTCGTGAATGTCTGGTCAGGTTGGCAATCAATTGGATTCGTTTATCGAAATAATTTTTGTTTGGCACTCTCCGACATCTTCATGTTTCAGTCAACTCGTATCACGCTCATCTAAATATAAAATCATGATTTTTTGATAAATTTAGATACGAATAACTCACTTTTCAACAAGAAAAATATTGATTCGCCGACCTCGAAAAATTCTTCTCTAATGCATCGCATCTCACTCAAAATCATCGCAAATTCATCTCCAACCAATTTTATATTCATTCCAACTCACAAAAATTCAAACTCGATCAATTCCAGAATAAATAAAATTTTCTTCGAAAAAAATGGACTTCATAAAAACAACTTTAGCATCCGTCAGCCCCATTTTCATCACTCGATCCAAACATAATAAAATTCTCCTTTAAATTCTCTACAAACGATAGTCTGTCCGAATATGTGAAACTTCCTGAAAAACTCACAAAAAAATAAAAAAGAAGAAAAACATTAATTTTCTGATGGAAAAAAACAAAAAAAAAGAAAATTTTTTCTCGTGCAAAAACCGAAAACGCGTCAACTACTGGCGCGTTTCGCGCGATCATTCAGTTTTTGCAGCTGTGCTCCGAGAGAACTCCGGAAATACGGTTTGTTCAAAGGGACACAACAAAATTACTTGAAATCTATGCGAGACCACTACAGTTTTTCAAAGGAACATGACTACTTTTCAAATTCGTGCTGAGACCAATCAAGCCCATGTTTTTTTTTTCATTTTCGATTTCAGTTTTTGATGCAAAAGCTTTTCATTGCATTAAAATCCCTGTTTCGCAAGAGGCTACAATATAGTTATAGTTTTCAAAGTACAAAGTACATCTGTCTCTTCTTTTTCTGTCCCGCTCATTATATTTTTATCTATCAAGATTGACCACACACGCGTTCATGTTGTGTTACCTACTTTATCTTGTATCGATTGGTATTTAGTTTTCTGTTCATTTTTTGAATGTTTTTGTTTTTGTTGTTTACCGGTTTTCTATTGATAAAAAGCTGGATGGCAGCAATGTGTTCGCGTTGTAATGTTGACGGCTTGTATACTTTTTATTTTTTCTCAAATGAGAAAAAATGCTGTTCTAATTTTTTTTCATTTAATTCAAATTCGTGACCTTTTTCTCGCGTGTTTTTGTTTTTGAAATATATCAACATTTTCGATTCTATTAACACTAGAAGTAAGTGACTATAAACAATGTTATCTTTCATGAGAAACGTGTTTTTTTCGTACTATCTCTCATTCTGATAATCTTTTCGTACCTTGAACCTTGTCCTTTTATGAAAATGACATATTTTTTTATTTTCATTTTCCAGAAAATGCTTCGAGCAGTTAGTTCATCATCAGTCAGCGCAGCTCGCTGTGCGTCAACAGCAGCGAAATCTCGTAATCTTCCAAATATTGTGCTCGTCGATGCGGTCAGAACTCCTTTCGTTGTTTCCGGAACAGTTTTCAAAGATCTTATGGCTGTTGATTTGCAAAAAGAGGCAATCAAAGCATTGGTTGAACGCACAAAATTGCCATACGAGCAATTGGATCATATTATCTGTGGAACTGTTATTCAAGAATGCAAAACCAGTAATATTGCAAGAGAAGCTGCTTTGATGGCTGGAGTTCCGGATAAAATCCCAGCTCATACTGTCACTTTGGCTTGTATTTCATCAAATGTTGCCTTGACAACTGGAATGGGAATGTTGGCAACTGGAAATGCAAATGCTATGATTGCTGGAGGAGTTGAATTATTATCCGATGTTCCAATCAGATATAACAGAAAGGTTTTCTATTGGAGAAGATTCCTCAAGTGAAATAAAATAAAATAAATTTCAGGCTCGTAAAGCTATGCTCGGGATGAACAAGGCGAAAGATGTTCCATCAAAACTTAAAATCGGAGGAGAAATCGTCAAAAATTTGTTGTCACCCGAACTTCCAGCCGTTGCTGAATTCTCAACTGGTGAAACTATGGGACACAGTGGTGATCGTCTTGCAGCCGCTTTCAATGTTTCTCGACGGGAACAAGACGAATTTGCGATCCGTTCCCATACCCTTGCTGATAAAGCAGCGAAAGCCGGAAAATTCACTGATGTCATCCCAGTTTTCTTAGACGGAAAGAAACCAAAAACAATCAGCGAAGATAATGGAATTCGTGTCTCAACTATCGAGAAACTTTCAAGTTTAAAGCCTGCTTTCGTTAAACCACATGGAACTGTTACTGCTGCAAATGCTTCTTATTTGACTGATGGAGCATCAGCTGCTCTTATTATGACTGAAGAATATGCATTGGCTAATGGATACAAACCAAAAGCTTATTTGAGAGATTATTTGTATGTTGCTCAGGTTAGATATTAATTTTTTTCAAAAAATCTTCCAAAAATACTGTTTTTCAGGATCCAAAAGATCAACTTTTGCTCTCACCAGCCTACGTAATTCCGAAACTTTTGGACAAAGCCGGACTTAAATTGCAAGATATTGATGTTTTCGAAATCCACGAGGCTTTCGCTGGACAAGTTTTGGCAAATCTCAACGCAATGGACAGTGAATATTTCTGCACAGAACAAATGAAACGCTCTGGAAAATTCGGACGTGTTCCCATGGAAAAATTGAATCTTTGGGGAGGATCTCTTTCAATCGGACATCCATTTGGTGCAACTGGAGTTCGTCTCGCAACACATTCAGCGCATAGACTGAAAGAAGAAAAAGGACAATATGCTGTGATTGCTGCATGCGCTGCTGGAGGTCATGGAGTTGGAATGTTGATTGAAGCTTATGGAAAATAAAGTCCTTGTGTAGTATTTTTTGCACATTTTTATTTAGTCGCATTTTCTCAATAATTTATTTCTGAAATTGCTATGTATCATATATTTTTAGACGTGCCTTTTCTCTCCTTTTTTAAATATTTGTGTATTTTTATACTGGTCGAATTAAAATATGAATTTTCATTGATTGATTTTTTAGAAATGTCTAATTTTTGAATAGGTTAAAGTTTCCTAGAGACTAGAAGAAATATATCATCATGGGTTATAAATTTATATCCATCTTCTGTATTTGTTGACATCCCGTTAGTTTTCAGCGAATCCAGTATGTGCTGCTGTTTTAACTGGTGACATCGGAATGTTTTTCCTCCGAAGTTATAAGTTGTTGCGTCAAGAACACCACCTTGAATCTTAAAAAAAAAAGATCTTCTATCTATCTAGGTTTTTGATTCAAAAAAATCTCACTAGAAATCCTCCATCCTCAATAAGTGAGCAAGCATTTTTGACGGCTCGATTATAATCCTCCAATTTTTCGCAAGAATATTCGAGGCAGAAGACTGTGGAAACAACTTGGAATTTTTCGGGAACAGTGATCGAATCTTCTGATTTCCAATGAATGTTTTGAATGACTGGGGAAGAATGGACATTTACCTAGAAAAGGAAAATTCGGTTTTCCCGCACAAAGACGTGGCATCGCTGCGAGACCTTAACCCTTCGAAAACTGTGTCTTTGATTTTTGATTTTCAGGCTGTGTGTGAACACCGCGACCCATAAATGCACAGATTTGTGTACCGTAGTGAACTCACATCTAAAACTGCTCGCATCAGATTTCTTGTCTTAGTTTGCATGACTTCTGGAGTTTCCATCGATGCTTCGATGTTTGAAATCCACGTGCAAACATTTTTCCAGTCAAATGTTGACTTTTTCTCAATCCAATTCACCAATGTTTCCCGATTTGCTGGCGCATAATCCGATGTATAAATATTCTGAGCTCGAGATCTTAGCGAAATTGGGAGATAAACTGTTGGCCCGGCTCCTAGATCCAAAACACTGTGAACTTTTTCGGGTAACCTGTAGAGGATTCCAGGGAGGAAGAAAAGGACGATTTGCATTGCTGTATCTTCAGAAGCTGTTTTATAAAAACTTTCGAGATAGGCATCAGGGTTGAACTGGAAATTCGAATATTTCGATGGCGTATACTTCAAAATTAAAAAAAAATCTAAGTTACCTTATCCTTATGATCAATCGCTGAACATTCTTCATCTTTTGGTTTTTCAACTTCTTCTTCAACTGTCATTTTTTAGGTGGAAAGTGTAAGTTCAAATAGATAGAAAAATTATTTAGTGTGCAAAATCCGGTTAGCTTTTCCTTTTCTCTCTTTGCTCCCCTCTCTTTTTTACACAAATATCCCATTGATTTTTTGTAAATATCCCATTTTTTGTGGGAAATTGAATTTTTTTTATTCTAAATTTCAATTATTTGAACTCGGGTGTGTGTTCGAACATGTTCGCTTCAAGACACGTACGGTAGCAATTGGTCAGCTGTGTGAATAAATTTATTTTTCTTTTTTTCTATTTTCCGCCGACAATTCGCGCATCAACAAAGATTCTAATCGTAAAATTAGCATATCTTCCGGTAAACAAGGATGTTTTCTATGGATATTTCCAAAAGAAGTGTCATTTTGTCTCATCTCGGCCAAACATTCACAAGTGCACACACATATGTATATACTGTCCATTCTCTCTCATCCTCTCTCATTTCGCCATACTATTTCCCCCATGTTACACTCACCCTCCCGTTCCGTCTCCACCGAAAGTGCACTCTCTCGTTTATTCGCCAGATTTTTGTGTGTTTCGTTATTTTTTGCAATTATATCCCAGAAGCGTTCTATTGTACTCTTGAGCTAGAAAAATTTGTATTTCTCACATTTTCCAGAAAAAAAGAAGGAACTGCAAATGAAATAAAATGTCGACGGGTGTTTTGCAATTCGTGAAAGGTGTCGATTTTTCGCGCAATGATTTTTCGGTGAGCAAAAAAATTATTTTTAAAATTTGTCATTTCCCGCGTGAAAAAAAACGTGATTTATTTCATTTTGAGAAAAAATTATATTTCTAGGGTACTCGATTTCCGCACGATGTCGAACAGATGACACAAATGACATGGCTGAAATTGAACAAATCAAATCTGGAACAAGTTCCTGATGAATTATCAAGATGTGAAAATTTGGAGCATTTACAAATGGCTCACAATCAATTGACATCAGTTCATGGAGAATTGTCAGATTTGCCAAGATTGAGATCGGTTATTGTGAGGGACAATAATGTGAGCCTTTTTATTGGGTTATAAATTTTAAATTTCATTTTTGATTGATTTGCGCTCTATAAATATGCCGCAGTCTAATCCGGATTAATCAAACTCAGAAAAAAAAACATATTTTTGCAGCTCAAAACAGCTGGAATTCCAACGGATATATTTCGAATGAAAGATTTGACAATTATCGATTTATCTCGCAATCAATTACGAGAATGTCCACCAAATCTTGAATATTCGAAAGGAGCAATTGTTTTGAATTTGAGTTTTAATAATATTGAAACTATTCCGAATAATGTGAGTTTTGGGTCGGGAAAAGGGGAAAGGAGGGTTTAGGAGAAAAATATTTTTGAAAATTAAATTATGCCGCAAAAAAATAATGAAACTTTTATTATTTAGGCTTGCTCATGCCTATTTTCAGGCTCATATATAGGCTTTACTTCAGCTCTTTTCGAGCCTCATTAAAACATTAATTAAGGCTGAAATAGAAGCCTAAATTCAGGCTTAACTCTTGTCTCAAATATAGACATTTCAGGCTTGTGCAGTTATAATTCCAGGCTCTTCCAGGCTCAAATTCCAGCCTGAATATAAGCTCATTCAAGCCTCATTTTTACAGGTTTGCGCGAATCTCATCGATCTGTTATTTTTGGACTTATCGAATAACAAACTGGAAATGTTGCCACCGCAAATCAGAAGGCTAACAATGTTACAATCTTTGAAATTATCCAATAACCCATTGACACATTTTCAATTGAAACAATTGCCAAGCATGACTAGTTTGAGTGTATTACATATGTCAAACACAAATCGAACCCTTGACAATATTCCGCCTTCCTTGGATGATTTGAATAATCTTCGCGATGTCGATTTCTCATGCAATGATCTTCCCTCAATTCCCGATGCTCTTTTCAAATTGAGAAATTTGAGGAAATTGAATTTGAGCGGAAATAAAATCGAGAAATTGAACATGACTGAAGGCGAATGGGATTTGTTGGAGACGCTGAATGTTAGCGATAATTTGATCGGGTGTTTACCGGATTGTATTGTGAAATTGGAGAGATTGTCGAAGTTGTATGCGTCGGGAAATCAATTGACCTTTGAGGGTGAGTAGAAAATGATTTTTGAGAAATTTGGAAATGAGATTGTAGTTCGATTGAAAATATTAATTTTTTGGATTTTGAGAAAAATTCTTATTCAGAACCTGGAATTAGAGTTTTTCTGAAGCTTTTCCACAAGCCATTTTTCAGAGCAAAAATTTTTTAGGGCGAAACTTTTCTGGATTTTTTAAAAATTATCAAAAAATCTCTAGAGCTATTTAAAAATCAGAATTATTATAACTCTAGCAAGTTCCCACAAGAATTTTCTGGGGTGAGCTTTTGACTGAAGATTTGGAAAACTCGAGATTTTTTGAAATAAAAGTTGATTTTCAGAATTATTTGATTCATACCAAAATGAAGATCCCATTAGGCCTTTCACCTTTTTCCCCTCACATTCTCATTTTTTCCAGGAATCCCATCTGGAATCGGAAAACTCCTCCAATTAACCGTCCTCCACTTATCATATAACAAACTCGAATTAGTGCCCGAGGGAATTTCACGATGTGTTAAACTTCAAAAACTGAAATTGGATCATAATCGATTGATTACACTGCCAGATGGAATACATCTGTTGCCCGATTTGAAGCAGTTGGATCTACACGAGTAAGTATTGATTTTTGGCAAATTGAGAAATTTGCAAAAAAAAATCAATGTTTTGCCAGCCCGTGGGAAAATGAAGATTTGCATATATTAATTTTATCATGTTGTTTTTTCCAGCAATGAAAATCTTGTAATGCCGCCGAAACCGAATGACGCGAGAAAGAAACTGGCATTCTACAATATCGATTTTTCACTAGAACATCAGGTTAGTTTTGATCTACCCCGCGGGAAGAAAATATGAGAGATCAAACTACATATTTTTTTTGGCTGTTTTTTTTTCATGATGCAATTATTTTTATTTTCAAATTTTTCGAAACATTCTGTTATCAGTTTCAGTCACAAGTTTTTTTTTTCTTCAAAAATAAAACAAAAGTTCAGACGTTCCCTTTTTTTTTTTTAGAAAAAGTGCACTTTTTTTTGCAAAAATTGCTCCAAACTTTTTTCCTCGTCTCCTAGACCCAAAAAAAGAACACATACATTTCCGTCAATTTTTTTAGTGTGCACAGCACAGAAAAAATATTTTCCGGATTTTTTGGAGCCCCTAGAAAAAAAACACTAAATTGTATTATGTTGTGTACATTGGTGAGTTTCATTTCTTGGATTGCAGAAGCAGAAAAAAATATTTTATTTTTTATTTGCAACTAGTTTTTAATAGATTTGTTGACTTCTTCTTGAAATCCACAATAATTTTTCAAATTCCATTTTTTTCAGCGAAAAATCGCGGGTCAAATGGCGAGCCCTTCTTCGTCAGTTTCATCGATTCATTCTGGCGGTGCGAAACAGGACGCGTTGGCGAGGCGGAAGGATTTCATCCGCAGACGGAAGCAGCAGGCGGATCAACAGGGAGCGGATAAAGTTATACAGGTTGGTAGTTTATTTTTTGAAGGCGGCCCTAGGGGACATTAGCCTTAGGACCACCCACGAAGCTTCTGAACTTGAATAGAAATTTAATTTTGAAAGTTAAAATCCTACTGTACGCAAAATTGCGTCGCAGTGTTTGCACACACAAATCCGCTGAACGTGGAGGCAATTTAAAATTTCTAGTTTGATGAATTTGCCACGTGGATTTTTTTAAAACCCCAATTTTGGAAATATTTTTGAAACTATAGTCTAGTTTAGGAGTTTTTCACTTTTTTCAAACTAGACTCTAGTTTGGATAGCAAAATTATATTTAAAAATTCCATGTCCCTTTAAAGTCGTTTTGGTATTTTTACTTTTATTTATTATCAAAATAAATCATATCAATTTGATTTTGACCCCAAAAATTCATTGATTTCTCATCAATTGTTTTTTCTTGTTCCTCTCCTTTTCCAACGTTTCCAAATTTTTTCCGTTCAGGGAATGTCAAAAATCGCGGGAGTTGGCGCCGAATTAACCGCTCGACAAGAAGAAGAAGAGGCCAAACAAATTGAATTGAAAAGTGCGGTGCATTGGAAGTCGAAAATGGAGAAACAGCGCAGCAAAATTGATTATAGCGAGATATTTGGCGATGAAGTCGGACACGAGGAGGGACTTTGGGTTTGGGAAATTGAGAATTTCTATCCGTCGATTATGGAAAAAGCGTTTCATGGATATTTTTATGAGGCTGATGCCTATTTGATTTTGAAAGCTTTTTATGTGAGTTTTTTGGAGGGGGGAAAGGGACTGAAATTGTAAAATTTCCAAAAATTTGAGAAGATCAGATAGAAAGCTTCAAATGAAGTTCTGAAGGATTTAGAATTAGGTTAAACCTTTGGTTTAAATTGTGGTTCAATTTGTTAGAATCGAATCAAAAACTACTGAAATTCAACGTGGCATTTCAGATTTTAAACAACTCACCTAAGAACCTAATTATCTAGGATCCTATACCTTCTAAAATTCATGTTTCCAGGTCGAAGGACATCTAAATCACGAAATCTATTATTGGCTCGGCGAGCATGCTTCACTCGATAAAGGAATGTGCGCAGCTGTGCATGCTGTTGGACTCAGAAATCATCTCAACGCATCTTGCCGGTATCGATTTTTTCTTGATTTTTTAAAATTTCCACACCTCAATTTTTTGCAGCACCCAAAGAGAAGAAATGAACGATGAATCGGAAGAATTTCTGGAAAATTTTGGCGAACAAATTGTGTATGTTGAAGGTGGAAGAACGAGTTCGGGATTTTATACAACTGAAAAAGCGGAACATGTTACACGGTATGTTTTTCGAGGATTTAAAAAAACATTTCTGATCACGATTCTGGAAGATATCTTATGAAAAATAGAATATTTTGGGTCCTGCCACGATTTTGGAGGTATTTAAAGGTGCATAAACTTTAAATTCGTGTCAGGACCCAATTTCTGTTGAAAAATCAATTATTTTGGGTCTTGCCACGATTTTGGAGGTTTTTAAAGTTGCATAAACTTTAAATTCGTGTCAGGACCCAATTTCTGATGAAAAATCAATTAGTTTGGGTCCTGCCACAATTTTGGGGGTATTTAAAGGTACTTAGGAAATATTTTGAATTAAATTAATTTTCAGTTTATATCGAGCCAGTGTAAACGGAACTGCTGTTGAAATGGAGCCTGTTCCTTTGAGTGTTGAATCATTGGACCCAAGATTCTGTTTCCTTTTGGATGCTGGAGATGTTATGTGGATTTGGAGCGGGTATAAATCGAGGGTAGGTTGTTTTCTGGATAAAATCATCCCAATTTCTTTCAAATTTGCAGATCACTGTGTCTAACAAGGCTCGACTTTTTGCCGAGCGACTAAATAAACGCGACAGAAAAGGGAAATCAGAGATCGAGACTTGTCGACAAATCAGATGCCCTGAAGAATTTTGGACCGCGCTAACCGGAAGCCCCAATAAACCAGAAGGTCCCATAGTTGAACATGTTCCGGAGGGATTTGTACCAGAAAGACGGAAGCTATATCGAGTGAATATTGGGATGGGATTCTTGGAATTACCGCAAGTTGAACTACCGAAGGGAATCGCCAAACAGGATATGTTGAACTCGAAGTGTGTTTATATTTTGGACGCGAATTCGGATATTTTCCTGTGGACTGGCAAAAAAGCGAATCGATTGTTGAAAATGGCTGGACAGAAAATGGTTGTTGAATTGTATCAAATGATTGAGAGACCGGATTATGCGCAATTGTATCGAGAAACTGAGGTGAGACCTTTTTTCTTAATGAAAAAATCAGGGCTTTTTGAATTTTCGGGCCAAAAAAATCACATTTTTACAACCAAAATTCAATGTTTCAAAAATATATTTCAAGAATTTTCAAAAGATTTGAATTTCAAAATATGGGGGCCAAAAAGCCACGTGGCAAAAATTTCCAATTTTTTTTTGGAAAAAAATCCACGTGACAAAAATGTTCAAAAATTCAAATTTCAAGATTTTGGCACGAAAAAAACCACGTGGCAAAATATTTTTTGAAAAAAAATAAGCAAAAAATTTTCGAAAAAAAAATCCACATGGCAAAATTTTAAAAACAAATCGTATTCAAATTTTTTGGCACCAAAATTCAATGTTTCAAAAATTTTCAAAATATTTGAATTTCAAAATATTGGGGCCAAAAAGCCACGTGACAAAAATTCTCAAAAAATTTCAAATTTCAAGATTTTGGAACGAAAAAAACCACGTGGCAAAAAGTTTCAAAATTTTAACTTTTCTTGATTTCAGGGCGAGGAAACAATGATGTTCCGATCGAAGTTTGCTGGATGGGATGAGATTGTTCCTGTTGATTTTACAAGAACAAGTGAATCTGTTCAAAGAGTTCCAGATCTCAATGTGAGTTTTATTTTTGAGCGAAGTTATGACCCAAAAACCGGCCCAAATTTTTCCAGACAATTGTAAAACGAGACAATATGATGAAAACTGATCTTGGTGCACTTTTCCTTGAACGACAACCATCAATGCCTTTGGCTGAATCTGAAGAACTTATGGAAGAATGCAATTATGATCTTGAATTGATGGAAAGTTTTGTGTTAGAAGGTCGGAAGTTTGTGAAATTGCCACCGAGGGAGTTTGGAATATTCTACACGATGGATTGTTATGTGTTCCTTTGTCGTTATGCTGTTTTGCCAGAAGAAGATGAAGATGAAGAAGAAGACGAGAAACCGGAGATGGATTTCAAATGTGTTGTATATTTTTGGCAAGGAAGAGATGCTTCGAATATGGGATGGTTGAATTTCACGTTCCAATTGCAGCCGACTTTTGAGGATATTTTCAAGGATAAATTGGAGGTTGTCAGAATGTATCAGCAACAGGAGAATCACAAGTTTTTGTCGCATTTCAAGCGGAAGTTTTTGATAAAACGTGGAAGACGTGGGTTGACACGGAGTTTGGGTGGAAAATGGCCGGAATTGTATCAGATGAGAGCGAATGGATCGAGTGTTTGTAATCGGACGATACAAGTTGATTGCCAGTAAGAATTTGATTTTTTTTTTGGGCTCTCAAGGGACGGCTACTTGAAAACAAGAATTTTCTAGGCGCAGCAGCCTGAAAACTAGGGTCTCTAGGCGTGGCTGCTGGAAAACCAGGGTTTCTAGGCTCAGGTACTTGAAACCCAGGGTCTCTAGGCTCGGCTGCTTGAAAACCAGGGTCTCTAGGCTCGGCTGCTTGAAAGCTAGGGTCTCTAAGCGCTGATCCTCGCCAATTGAATTTCCTAGGCGCGGCTACTCAAGAACTAGGATTTCTAGGCGTGGTTACTTGAGAACTGGGCACTCAAGGCACGACTCCTTAAATTCTAGAATCTCTAGACGCAGGTGCTTGAAAACTAGGGAGTCTAGGCGTGGCTTCATGAAAAATGGGGTTTTGAATTTTCTAGAAAAAGATTTTCTAACGACTTTTTCGAAAAAATCGAATTTTTTGGCTTTCCGAATCCGATATAATCAAAAAAAAAATGTTCTTATGCAAAACTCCCTTTTTTATACAATATTCTTTTGAATAACCCCTATTTTTTCCAGAGCAAATCAATTGTGCTCAGCATTTTGTCATATTCTCCG
Source organism: Caenorhabditis angaria (assembly GCA_947459285.1). Classification (NCBI taxonomy): domain Eukaryota; kingdom Metazoa; phylum Nematoda; class Chromadorea; order Rhabditida; family Rhabditidae; genus Caenorhabditis; species Caenorhabditis angaria. Next base: position 9,009,542 of record CANHGI010000003.1, read on the forward strand.
AATCCCATATAAAGTTCCATTAGAAACTGGTCAAAAAGGAATAGTTTATGTTTGGTATGGAAAAGATTCGGAAGAATGGGAACGAGATGTTGCCAAACAAATTGCATCCGATCTTGTGATTCGAGACGACGATGATAGTTTTGATGTGGTTGATGTTGATGAAGGAAATGAGAATGATGAATTTTGGACAGCTTTGGGTGGAAAGAAAAAGTATGTTTCTCGCTTTCTGAATGATTTTTCAAAATCTGATCAAATTCCAGATATGAAACTGAAAGTTCATTCGTCAAACACACTCGACTCTTCCGATGTACCAATGAGAAGGGTTATTTCGCGGTATCCGAGAAAACTGTCGATTTTTGTCAAGATGATTTGGATGATGATGATATTATGATTTTGGACAATGGTGATGCGATCTTCCTTTGGATTGGTGCTAGATCATCGGAAATTGAGGCGAAATTGGCGTATAAGGCGGCTACGGTGAGCATTTTGGGGTTTTTGTTGGGAAAACTACGATGCTCCGCGTTCACGCGGTGAGAAATAATGCATTTCGAACGGAAAATTGGGAAAAATGATCACGGGATTGTGGAGCATCGTTAAAAAAAATTTTGTCACAAATCAGAAAATCCTGGAAGTTTTTTTTTACAAAATTTTGAATTTTTGAGATTCTTTCCGGAAATTCCCGACATTTTGATTGCTCATATTATTATTTGAACCATTAATTTTTCCAGGTCTTCCAAGCGCATCAAAAAATGAAGCAAACTGATCGTCCCCGAAAATTGATGCTAGTTTTACGAGGTCGCGAAAGTCAACGGTTCCGAAAATGTTTCCATGCTTGGGGAAAACATAAAGAAGCAATTGGATCATAAAACACTTACGTGTAAATAATTTATGCCTTACACTATTCAAATACTACGTATTTTTCTTTAATATTACATACTTTTTTAACTCATACAGGTGCTTTTGCATATTTTTTATAACTTTTTTCTTTTCGTTTTTTTTAGTGTTCGTTAACAGTTTCTGTAAATAATAAGATTTAATATTTATTGTACTCGTTTAAAATTTTTTTCAATAGTTTCATCGGGTTGTCTCAAATTTCCAAATCTTTCTGAATTTCTTCGAATCGTTTCATCCAAATTGACTTTCAAAAATATTTATAACAACAGAAATCAGAATTTACAATATAACTTTGATTGAAATATTCGAAGATTAGAAGCCCCCAAAAATCATATTAAGGTCTTTGCCGTCTTTGACAACTTCGCATTTCACAAAACGTCCATAAACATTTGAAACATTGTTTTCCAAAAAATTCGCGATCGGTCGAATTTTTTTTTTATTTGATTTTTTATAGTTAGTAAAATTAAATAAGAAGCGAGGATGATATTCAATGTTTGGCTTGAGTTTCTGAAAAAATAGAGAAATAGTCTAATATGAAATTCTGACAAGGATTTGAAACTTGTATGAACACTCTAATTTTTGAACGATCTCGAGTTTAGTTAAAACGTTCGTAACTGAATTGTATTTCCTTTTTTAGCTGTGAAACTCACCATAAAAGAATCCTCGTTTTTTTCATAAATTTCCGGGTGTAAACTAATAATCGAATCATAAGTGAATTTGATTGCTTCAAAAATGTCATCAATATTTTCAAACCATTCAATCAAAACCCATGTTTCGTTGACATTTTTTTGCGATATTATGAAACTCCAACGATTAACAGCAATTTCAAAATGCTGATAATTATATGCAGCAAGAAGATCAATAGACATTTGATTGATTGTTTTTCCTGAATAGGTCAAAATATCGATCGATTTACAGCAAAGAATTTTCTTCAAAATTTCAAATGGAATTTCATCTTCTTCTACAATCATACTAAATATTTCACATTCTGCATTTTTGAAATAATAATTCCATTGATCAAATGGAATAGTTCTTTTCAATTCAATTGTTCTTTTGAATGGAAGTATTCTTATCCATGGAACTTCAACGAAAATTGTTATTTCTAATCGAAGTTCCTTATTTTTGTTATAATACACATTGGCATCACATTTTGGACCAGCAATCTTCCGACGTTCTAATTTATGAGCGTCGAATAGAAACTTTGATGAGTTTTTCAAATTTTGAACATCTTCGTATTCAAGCTGAAAATCATTTCAATTGGAAAAATCACAAATCATTTGAAATCTTACCTTTTCGAAAATTGCTCCAAGAACTTCGAATGGCAATTTTTTAATCGGAGGCTCTTCTTTTTCTTCTTCAATTTCTCTGGCAAATGGCTTCGTAAAAAAGTTTAGATATTTGCGGAGGATCAAGAAAATGACCAACATCAAAGAAACACAGAAATTGGTTTGTGGTGGAATACACCAAGCGAGAGTAGGACGCTCAGAAAATATCACACATTATTGTGCATGTGAATTGTTCCCAAACTGTTGTTGTGGTATTTTGGGAAAACACACACATCAGCTGCTCAACTTCTGGTGGAGCTCAGAAAATTGAGAATCTGAAACTTCTCGCTGTTTACTTTTTGAACTTATACAGGTGCTTTAGCATATTTTTATAATATATTTTAGTGTTCGTTAACACTTTGGAGATAGAATATATCTTCGATGAAGTAGATTGGTTTGTTAGAGAGGATGATTGAGAAAAATGAAAATTTGAGGAAAAATTTAGAGAAAGGGAAAAAACTAACTGATAATTTTGAAAAGCATGATCAGATGTTGATTTGATACCGAGTTCGGCTAACATTTTGGCAAATTGTTCTTCATCGATCTGAAAATGGAATTTTGAGATATTTCGAATAGAAACTGAGGAATCGGGCCGGGATTACTGTAGATTGAAATTTTGCGTGAAAGTTTGCTCTAAAATGACACCACATTTGGCATCAAAATTTTCAGATACTGCATTTCAAGTTTTTGTGCCGAAATTGGTGTCGGCTTGAAGAATTTTTCGTGCCAAAAATTAGGGTTACTGTAGGTCAAAAATTGGCCGCAAAATTTCTCTATTAAGAACTCACAGATCTGAAAACGATTCTCACCAATTCGCCACTCGGATCTTTATTTGCCGCAACTTTCATCAACGCTTGCGTGATTTCCCTTCTGGATCCCCCCTGCTTTTTCTATTTTTCACCATCCATTAAATTCCCATAAATCTCCAAATAAATGATTGAAATCACCTTAAAGTCACATTTCCGTTGTCAAATATCGAATTTCTTTTGCAAATCGATGAATAATTCCGATATCAATTTGTTCAAAAGAAAAAAAACCTTAATTCGACTCCATATAAAGACGATTTGTTATCTCATGAATTCTCGCACATGAATCAGAAATAAGAATATGCGCAGTTTCATAGAATGCAATTTGAACTTGTTCATTTTCATAAAATGACACTAATAAATTATAATCCATTTATCAAGACAATATAAAGAGTAGAAAAATTACGTAAATAATCATTAAAAAAATTGTGCAAAGATCATTGTTTTAACAAAGTTCCAAAGAAATTTGAGCAATTGGATTATAAAATATTCCAATAATTTCTCGAATAAACCAAGTGCGATATTTCGAAGAGTGAATAATTCGCGCACGGAACGAAACATAGCAGCTACAGATTGTTCCTCTTCTGGTTGTAACACTGGCTGAAAAAATCTTATGAACTTGAAGAAGCCGTTTATATAACGAACCTCAGCTCTGTCAGCAATCGGATCATCCCTACAAATCATATAAAGGTCTGTGCCGTCTTCCTCAACTTTGCATTCAACAAAACGTCCATAAACATTTGAAACATTGTTTTCCAAAAAATTCGCGATCGATCGAACTTTTTCTTCATCTGTATTTTCAGCAAAGTGAAACAAGAAGAGAGGATTATATTTAATGTTAGGCTTGAGTTTCTGAAAAATAGAAAAATAGTGTAATATGAAATACTGACAAGGATTCGAAACTTGTATGAACACTCTCATTTTTTGAACGATTTCGAGTTTAGTAAAAACTTTTTACAAACATCTACCGTATACGGTAGGGAATAAATGGGGAAGTTCGTAACTGAATTGTATTTCCTTGTATTTTTTTGCTGTAAAACTCACCATCAAAGAATCCTTGTTTTTTTCATAAATTTCCGGGTTCAATCTAATAATCGTGTCATAAGTGAATTTGATTGCTTCAAAAATATCATCAATATTTTTAAGACACACGATCAAAACGAATGTATAGTTGGCATTAATTATATGCAATACTTTAAAACTCCAACGATTAACAACAATTTCAAAACTCTGAGAATTATATGCAGCAAGAAGATCAATAGACATCTGATTGATTGATTCTCCGGAATAGATTAATTTCTCGATCGATTTACAGCAAATAATTTTCTTCAAAATGTCCAATGGAATTTCATTTTCTTCTACAGCCATGCTCAATTTTTTACATTCTGCGTTTTTGAAATAATAATTCCATTGATCAAATGGAATAATTCTTGTCAATTCAATTGTTTTTTTGAATGGAAGTATTCTTATCCAAGGAACTTCAACGAAAATTGTTATTTCTAATCGAAGCTCCTTGTTTTTGTTATAATACACATTGGCATCACATTTTGGACCAGCAATCATCCGACGTTCTAATTTATGAGCGTTGAATAGAAACTTTGATGAGTTTTTCAAATTTTGAACATCTTCGTATTCAAGCTGAAAAACATTTCAATTGGAAAAATCATAAATCATTCAAAAGCTTACCTTTTCAAAAATTGCTCCAAGAACTTCGAATGGCAATTTTTTAATTGGAGGCTCTTCTTTTTCTTCTTCAATTTCTCTAGCAAATGGATTTGTAAAAAAGTTTAGATATTTGCGGAGGATCAAGAAAATAATCAACATCGCAGAAACACAGAAATTGGTTTGTGGTGGAATACACCAAGCGAGAGTGGGACGCTCAGAAAATATAACACATTATTATGCATGTGAATTGTTCCCAAACTGTTGTTGTAGTGTTTTGGGAAAACACACACATCAGCTGCTCAACTTCTGGTGGAGCTCAGAAATTTGAGAAATCTGAAACTTCTCGCAGTTCACTTTTTGAACTTATACAGGTGCTTTAGCATATTTTTCTAATTGATTTTAGTGTTCGTTAACACTTTAGAGATTGGTATCGGCTTGAAGCATTTTTCATATCAAAAATTAGGGTTACTGTAGGAGAAAAATTGGCGTCAAAATTTCTCTATAAAGAACTCACAAATGTGAAAGTGATTCTGACCAATTCGCCAATCGGATCTTTATTCGCCACAGCTTTCATCAACGCATCCAATTATGTTATTTTTCTTCTCGATTCCCCTCCTTGCCTTTTCCATTTTTCATTATCCATCAAATTCCCATAAATATCTAAATTTTTCATAGAATGCAATTTGAACTTTTTCATTTTCATAAAATAACACTAATAAATCATAATCCATTTATCAAAATAAAGATTAGAAAAATTACATAAATAATCATAAACAAAAAATTGTGCAATGAATGAAATGAATTAGATCATTGTTCTAACAAAGTTCCAAAGAAGTTTGGGCAATTGGATTAATTGGACAACAATTTTCCGGAATAAATAAAGGGCGATAAAATAAAGGGCTCGAAGAGTGAACATGCGGAAAGCTCTCCGATCTCTACAAGTTATATGAAGGTCTGTGCCGTCTTTGAAAACTTTGCTTTTCACATAATATCCATAAACATTTGAAACATTGTTTTCCAAAAAATTCGCGATCGATTGAACTTTTTCTTCATCTATATTCGTATAGTTAGTAAAAATAAAAAAGTAGTGAGGATAATGTTCAATGTTTGGCTTGAGTTTCTGAAAAAACAGAAAAATAGTCTAATATGAAATTCTGACAAGGATTCGGAATTTGTATGAACACTCTCATTTTTCTTCAGATATTTCTGATTTTTTTGATTGAAATATGGTTTTTTAATTTTTTTCTTGAAGTTTGTAATTATAAACAAACAATTTCCAACAATACTAACATATTTCAATCATTAGATTTGAGATTATGACATATATGATCTTCCGATGTTTCCAACTATAACTTCGACTTGCATTATTTTTTTTGGAAAAAAAGGGGAAGTTCGGAACTAAAGTGTTTATGTACCTAGGAAATATATAGCAAGAGGTCGCAAGAAAAATTGACTTTTAGCGTGCTTCCGACCATTTTTAGCAAGTTTGCTAGATTTTTTTCCATTTTAAAAATTGTAGCCAGCTCCTAAAAGTCGATTTTTGTAGCAAAAGTTGCTACTTTTTCACCAAGTATTTCCTCATATTTTAGCTGTAAAACTCACCATAAAAGAAACCTCGTTTTTCTCATAAATTTCCGGCTGAAAACTAATAATCGAATCATACGTGAATTTGATTGCTTCAAAAATGTCATCAATATTTTCAAAACAATGAATTATAACGAATGTATGGTTGAAATTAACATTTTGAAATACTCTGAAACACCATCGATCAACAACAATTCCAAAACTCAGAGAATTATATGCAGCAAGAAGATCAATAGACATCTGATTGATTGATTTTCCTGAATAGGTCAAAATATCGATCGATTTACAGCAAATAATTTTCTTCAAAATGTCCAATGGAATTTCATCTTCTTCAACAATAATCCTTAATATTTTACATTTTGCATTTTTGAAATAATAATTCCATTGATCAAATGGAATAGTTCTTGTCAATTCAATTGTTCTTTTAAATGGAAGTATTCTTATCCATCGAACTTCAACGAAAATTGTTATTTCTAATCGAAGTTCCTTATTTTTGTTATAATACACATTGGCATTACATTTTGGACCAGCAATCATCCGACGTTCTAATTTATGGGCGTCAAATAGAAACTTTGATGAGTTTTTCAATTTTTGAACATCTTCGTATTCAAGCTGAAAAACATTTCAATTGAAATATTATAAATCATTTTAAATCTTACCTTTTCAAAAATTGCTCCAAAAACTTCGGAAGGCAATTTTTTAATCGGAGACTCTTCATTTTCTTCTTCAATTTGTCTGGGGAATGGCTTCGTAAAAAAGTTTAGATATTTGCGGAGGATCAAGAAAATGACCAACATAAAAGAACGGTTTCAATAAATAATATTCTTGCACACAAAAATGTAAGTGTTGGTTTGTGGTGAAATACACCAAGCGAGAGTGGGACGCTCAGATATTATAACCCATTATTGTGCATGTGAATTGTTCCCAAACTGTTGTTGTAGTGTTTTGGGAAAAAACACACATCAGCTGCTCGAGTGAAATTTTGCGGGATAGGACTTGTGAAATCTAGAAATAGCATTCATCTGGATTTTTGATAATACATTCTTGAACTTTCACTGTGCCAAGCAAGTGCCAGGGCATCCTCAACTTTTTTCGAAACAAAATATTTCAATGTACCTTTGATCTATTTTTCTCGATAAATAATTGGTAGAATATTCAGGAATTGGGACTCTAGTTGGTTGTTTCAACCAGGTTCAGAACCTCATCGATTCTTCGGACATAAATTCCCCGACACAAGTTCAGTAAAGAAACAATTTTGTTTGTTATAAACCGGAAGAAAGAAGTTCAATGTGAGATAAAACGTTTCTAGGATTACGGTATTTTCAAGACCGTTACTTCTCTAACAAGGAATGTTCCCCCTCGAAATGATGGGACTATGCGGATATTGTAGGTTTCCCTGGATTTGGAAAACCCAACAGAGATTTTGTAAGTAAACATGTGGAGTTTCCAGAAGATCAGATTTGACTAGAAGAGCTAAAAAAAATTCACAGATTACTGTAGTTCTACATCGATTGTTACAATAATCATAGAGAAAAACTATACAGTAATCTTATTGTGGACAACAACAGCTACAGTACCCTGATTACTGTATTTCTGAATAAAACGAAACTACGAATTTTAGGATAAACTATTTTCTGACAAATCTACATGGTGCTGCAGAATCACAGTATCCCTGTGGGTAGTCTAACCAAATGCAAAACCACAGTAACCCGCAACTTTTGGGCTGAGAGTCTGTGATATAGTACTGTAGAAAAATCTTGGTGCAACAGCTCACTCAAGTTATTGTATGCTTCCAAAGACAAATGTACAGTACTTTTTTCAAAGTCACAGATTACTGTAGTTCTACATCGATTCTTACAGTTCTCGCTAATAACAACTACAGTAATCTTATTGTAGACACCAAATCTACAGTACCCTGATTACTGTATTAGAAACAAAACTATAAGGTATTGGCTTTTATGCAATAACTCATAGTGAAAAGAAGAACTACAGTAATCTTATTGTAGACATGTGATGATCTACAGTACTCTGATTACTGTATTTCTAGGCAACAAAACTACAAGTCACTGGCTTTTATGCAATGACTTATAGCGAAAAAAGAGAACTACAGTAATCTTCTACTTTTTGGCTTTTAAGCAAAAAGTAGGGATAAATAAATAAAGATAAAATTAAACACAGTAATTAAAATCATGGAAGAATCGAGGAGGAGTTGCAGAATCTTCGAAGTTGAAGGAATTCCAGAAAAATTGGCCCCAAATCGCTCTGAAAATTTGAAGTTTTTGATTAAAAATTCAAAATTTGGGCATAGCTTCCGCATCTCCGCTGAAATTCCAAAAAATAACTAATAAAATCCAGAATTTTCAAGATTTTCTAATTGAAAAAAAAAAGAAAATCAAGAAAATTCTGAATTTTATAAGTTTCTTTTTAGATATTCCAGAAGTTCTCTTTTATTTTATAATTAATACTTACCGTAGCCAACACGTGGATAGTTTGACGGGGGCGCAGTTGTTGTATGGCTACCTGGAATAAAAAATTGAATTTTTGATAAGAAAATATAAGTTTTTCTCTAAAAATTCAAAATTTGGGCATAGCTTCCGCATCTCCGCTGAAATTCCAAAAAATAACTAATAAAATGCAGAATTTTCAAGATTTTCTAATTAAAAAAAAAGAAAATCAAGAAAATTCTGAATTTTATTAGTTTCTTTTTGGATATTCCAGAAGTTCTCTTTTATTTTATAATTAATACTTACCGTAGCCAACACGTGGATAGTTTGACGGGGGCGCAGTTGTTGTATGGCTACCTGGAATAAAAAATTGAATTTTTGATAAGAAAATATAAGTTTTTCTCTAAAAATTCAAAATTTGGGCATAGCTTCCGCATCTCCGCTGAAATTCCAAAAAATAACTAATAAAATGCAGAATTTTCAAGATTTTCTAATTAAAAAAAAAAAAGAAAATCAAGAAAATTCTGAATTTTATTAGTTTCTTTTTGGATATTCCAGAAGTTCTCTTTTATTTTATAATTAATACTTACCGTAGCCAACACGTGGATAGTTTGACGGGGGCGCAGTTGTTGTATGGCTACCTGGAATAAAAAATTGAATTTTTGATAAGAAAATATAAGTTTTTCTCTAAAAATTCAAAATTTGGCCATAGCTTCCGCATCTCCGCTGAAATTCCAAAAAATAACTAATAAAATCCAGAATTTTCAAGATTTTCTAATTAAAAAAAAGAAAATCAAGAAAATTCTGAATTTTATTAGTTTCTTTTTAGATATTCCAGAAGTTCTCTTTTATTTTATAATTAATACTTACCGTAGCCAACACGTGGATAGTTTGACGGGGGCGCAGTTGTTGTATGGCTACCTGGAATAAAAAATTGAATTTTTGATAAGAAAATATAAGTTTTTCTATAAAAATTCAAAATTTGGGCATAGCTTCCGCATCTCCGCTGAAATTCCAAAAAATAACTAATAAAATGCAGAATTTTCAAGATTTTCTAATTAAAAAAAAAGAAAATCAAGAAAATTCTGAATTTTATTAGTTTCTTTTTAGATATTCCAGAAGTTCTCTTTTATTTTATAATTAATACTTACCGTAGCCAACACGTGGATAGTTTGACGGGGGCGCAGTTGTTGTATGGCTACCTGGAATAAAAAATTGAATTTTGTAATTAAAATATAAGTTTTTCTCTAAAAATTCAAAATTTGGGCATAGCTTCCGCATCTCCGCTGAAATTCCAAAAAATAACTAATAAAATGCAGAATTTTCAAGATTTTCTAATTAAAAAAAAAGAAAATCAAGAAAATTCTGAATTTTATTAGTTTCTTTTGGATATTCCAGAAGTTCTCTTTTATTTTATAATTAATACTTACCGTAGCCAACACGTGGATAGTTTGACGGGGGCGCAGTTGTTGTTTGGCTACCTGGAATAAAAAATTGAATTTTGTAATTAAAAATATAAGTTTTTCTCTAAAAATTCAAAATTTGGGCATAGCTTCCGCATCTCCGCTGAAATTCCAAAAAATAACTAATAAAATCCAGAATTTTCAAGATTTTCTAATTAAAAAAAAGAAAATCAAGAAAATTCTGAATTTTATTAGTTTCTTTTTAGATATTCCAGAAGTTCTCTTTTATTTTATAATTAATACTTACCGTAGCCAACACGTGGATAGTTTGACGGGGGCGCAGTTGTTGTATGGCTACCTGGAATAAAAAATTGAATTTTGTAATTAAAAATATAAGTTTTTCTCTAAAAATTCAAAATTTGGGCATAGCTTCCGCATCTCCGCTGAAATTCCAAAAAATAACTAATAAAATGCAGAATTTTCAAGATTTTCTAATTAAAAAAAAAGAAAATCAAGAAAATTCTGAATTTTATTAGTTTCTTTTGGATATTCCAGAAGTTCTCTTTTATTTTATAATTAATACTTACCGTAGCCAACACGTGGATAGTTTGACGGGGGCGCAGTTGTTGTTTGGCTACCTGGAATAAAAAATTGAATTTTGTAATTAAAAATATAAGTTTTTCTCTAAAAATTCAAAATTTGGGCATAGCTTCCGCATCTCCGCTGAAATTCCAAAAAATAACTAATAAAATCCAGAATTTTCAAGATTTTCTAATTGAAGAAAAAAGAAAATCAAGAAAATTCTGAATTTTATTAGTTTCTTTTTAGATATTCCAGAAGTTCTCTTTTATTTTATAATTAATACTTACCGTAGCCAACACGTGGATAGTTTGACGGGGGCGCAGTTGTTGTATGGCTACCTGGAATAAAAAATTGAATTTTGTAATTAAAAATATAAGTTTTTCTCTAAAAATTCAAAATTTGGGCATAGCTTCCGCATCTCCGCTGAAATTCCAAAAAATAACTAATAAAATGCAGAATTTTCAAGATTTTCTAATTAAAAAAAAAGAAAATCAAGAAAATTCTGAATTTTATTAGTTTCTTTTTGGATATTTCAGAAGTTCTCTTTTATTTTATAATTAATACTTACCGTAGCCAACACGTGGATAGTTTGACGGGGGCGCAGTTGTTGTATGGCTACCTGGAATAAAAAATTGAATTTTTGATAAGAAAATATAAGTTTTTCTATAAAAATTCAAAATTTGGGCATAGCTTCCGCATCTCCGCTGAAATTCCAAAAAATAACTAATAAAATCCAGAATTTTCAAGATTTTCTAATTAAAAAAAAAAGAAAATCAAGAAAATTCTGAATTTTATTAGTTTCTTTTTAGATATTCCAGAAGTTCTCTTTTATTTTATAATTAATACTTACCGTAGCCAACACGTGGATAGTTTGACGGGGGCGCAGTTGTTGTATGGCTACCTGGAATAAAAAATTGAATTTTTGATAAGAAAATATAAGTTTTTCTCTAAAAATTCAAAATTTGGGCATAGCTTCCGCATCTCCGCTGAAATTCCAAAAAATAACTAATAAAATGCAGAATTTTCAAGATTTTCTAATTAAAAAAAAGAAAATCAAGAAAATTCTGAATTTTATTAGTTTCTTTTTGGATATTTCAGAAGTTCTCTTTTATTTTATAATTAATACTTACCGTAGCCAACACGTGGATAGTTTGACGGGGGCGCAGTTGTTGTATGGCTACCTGGAATAAAAAATTGAATTTTGTAATTAAAAATATAAGTTTTTCTCTAAAAATTCAAAATTTGGGCATAGCTTCCGCATCTCCGCTGAAATTCCAAAAAATAACTAATAAAATGCAGAATTTTCAAGATTTTCTAATTAAAAAAAAGAAAATCAAGAAAATTCTGAATTTTATTAGTTTCTTTTTGGATATTCCAGAAAGTTCTCTTTTATTTTATAATTAATACTTACCGTAGCCAACACGTGGATAGTTTGACGGGGGCGCAGTTGTTGTATGGCTACCTGGAATAAAAAATTGAATTTTTGATAAGAAAATATAAGTTTTTCTCTAAAAATTCAAAATTTGGGCATAGCTTCCGCATCTCCGCTGAAATTCCAATTTCAAACTGATAAAATCAACTATTTTTCTTTTTACAAAGAAAATCAAGAAAAATCAATACTTGATCAGCTTCAAATTGGATATTTCAGAAATTCATATTATTTCTTTCACCTACCATATTTTCCGAATTTTCGTTGAGAATTGAAGTTGACAGAGCGACCCAATCTGAAAACAAAATTTGATAGTTTTTATGACTGCTGTTTCAAGATTACTGTAGTCCTTTTTTGATGCCAAACACTACAATAATCCACTAGAAAAATCCAGAAAAAATTAGGTTTCTAAAAAAGTGATAAAGTTCTCTAGCTTCCGAGAATTGGTAGTTTTTCTCATAGAAAATGGTCATTTCATTAATTCTGGTATTATAAATACTTGTCTGTTCAAAAATTCAGGAATCTTAGAAATTCGGAATTTCAAGTAATCACTTACCAAAACTTCCAATTGTCTTCTCGAATTTTCCAAATGATTGAATCCTTGCTGAAATTTAATCAAATTTTGAACCAAATTTCATGTTTCCCAAATTTCCCTCCAAAAATTCCCAATTAAATTTCTCAATTCAAAACTTCGCCACCCAAAAAACTCGATAGAAATGTACAAAACCCGTGATAACTGTTACTTTCCTACAGCTTTCGGTTATCCAAAAGGATTCTTTGACAAATCCCTACTCAAATTTGAATCAAATTTGAATAGTTGCGGGTTTCAACAACTGGTAAACGTACTTGCTCAGAAAGTAACGCACATTTTCCATTTTGTAATTTGGGGGCTGGTTTTGGAATTGATTTTTCAAAAAAGTGCATCAAAATTTGGATAAATTCCCCAAATTTAAACTCATCTTCAAAAATTGCTCCAAAAATTGCTCTACTGACTTTGGCCCAATTCTTTGACAATCTTGAACCGATTCTGAAAATATAACAATTGAAAAAGGAGAAACAAAAAAAAAAAACTGATTTCCTTGAGAAACACACATTTTGTGAAAATGCAATGACGTGTCACGTCACGTAAAAATAATAATATTCGTTCTCTAGAATTTGTCGTAAATCTAAACAATTTTTTTTTCCGCTGAAAATGCCAAAACCATTTTTTTTTCAGAATTATTGTTTCTATTTTTTATGTATTGTTCTGAATCACACCTGACGAGAGAGTGTCTCAAAATTTTTGTGCAGCGTGGAAATTTTTGCAAAAAAAATTGTGCAGCGTGAAATTTTGAATTTTTGAAAATTTTCATCAAAATCGGCTGAAAATCAATGAAAACTACACTGTTTTCGTGAAAAAAATGTACAGTGTGGTTTCTGAAATTTTTTGTACAGTGTCCATTTTGGACACGTCTCGTCAGGTGTGTTCTGAATTTTAAGGAACAATTTGGTGCCAAAATTCTAAATTCAATTTTTTTTGTTTTGTTGAAAAATTAAATAATCTTTAATTTTTCGAATTAGATTACTGTAACTCCAAATATTTGCCACTGAAAACTCAGATTTTTGTGCTGCGAATTTGAAAAAAATAAAACTGCTAGCCAGATTAAAAATTCAAAATTTGGGCATAGCTTCCGCATCTCCACTGAAATTCCAATTGGAAACTGATAAAATCAAAATCTTTCAAGATTTTCACAAAGAAAATCGAGAAAAATAAAAGTTTTAGCAGTTTCAAACAGGATATTTCAGAATTTCAATTGAAATGTTTTTTGCCATAATTTTGCTGAAGAAGATCGCACTCACCTTCCACAAATGATGATTGACCGAATTTGAGCATCGTTGTCACGGCAAATTGATTCGAAATCCTGAAAAAATCGAAATTTTTGAGAAAAATAGTGAATAAAAAATGAAAAATGTTTTCTCCACCAATGCTCGAAAAATCAATACACACAAATAATCAAAACATTTCGAGAAAACATGGTAGATCAAAATTAGTTTCTAGTGTTCTTCACTCAAAAATGATGACAAATCGAACTTCATGGAGCAAAAGTAGCACAAACTTCTGAAAACTGGATTCCAAGGTCAATTTTCATCAGAAACCCCCTAAAAGCTTCACATTTTGAAGCGTCTAGGTTCAAAGCCTCGATTTGTCATCATTTTGGATGATAAACTTTTGAAAAAACTAATTTTGATCTACCATTTTTTCTCGGAAAATCTTGAGAATTGGGCTCATTCCAAACTACGGTAGTACCCAAAATAACTCACAAATAGACAATTTTTGCCATTTTTGGTGTTCCCATACATAAATGGAAAATGAATAATCTGATTGTGAGAGATAAATAGGAAATTCAAAATTGGGTCACGTTTTACGTGGGATTTCTGAAGAATTCAATTTTGTTTTTTTGAATCTTTTAGAAATGCTAGTTTAAAAATGTCCCGTTCAGAATATCAAGTTTTTGATTAAAAATTCAAAATTTGGGCATAGCTTCCGCATCTCAAATGAAATTCCAATTTCAAATAGATAACATCAATGTTTTTTCAAGGTTTTCGAGGAAAATCGAGAAAAATAAATGTTCTATCATTTTCAAATTGGATATTTCAGAATTTAAATTTTTTTCGGGCCAAATGTGTTACTGTAGATGCAAATTTTGATTTATTGGCATTTTCTAATTTTAGAGCAAAATATTTGTAAATTATTCTTACCTGATCATTTGTCCATCATACCAATCCAAAGCAATGTGTAGAATAATCCAATTTTTGTGGACCATTGAAGTTGTTGAAAATGCTCCAAATTGTTGCCAGAAGTTGCTCCATTTCTAACACATACCTAACACAAAAAAGGTGCTCTCGGAGTCGAAAATCCATAGGTTGAGAACATAAAAGTGCAGTGAAACATAACACATAAAACACATAGAATACCTTTAAAAATCCATTGAATTGAGAAGAAAAACTCTGAAATATCATAAAAATAAATAAATAAATAAGATATTTAGAAAAGTTTCAAACTTTTGAATAAAAAACAAGAAAATACAAGCTTTCTATTATAAATTTAATAATAGAATGAAAATAAAGCGAACGAATTCGTTATACAAAAATAAATATTACAGAAAATTGGGGGAAGGGGGCTGAAAATACTGATAGAAAACTCGAATATAAAACACTGAAAAACCCCCAGTTTCGCCTGACTTTCACTTCGAATAATATTACAAAAATCACCCGGAATTTTGAAAAGTTTATGGGATTTCACTACTTTTTGGGAATTCGAAAAGTTTCGTCATCAACTAGCAAAAATCAATGAAATTTCCCCGAAATTCTGAATATCCAACTGGAAAACTTAAAGTGACCGAGTTATGAGAAATCTAATGAATTTTGTGAAAATAAGTAGAGAATTTGAGGAAGGCTTGGAAGATTAATCTGGAATTCTCTATTTTTCAGATTTGTGGAAAACCTGAAAATGAGAAAAGGTTTGGGTAGAAAAAAATTCAATAAAAAACCTAGTAAACCATTTTCCCTCAAAAAATCTATTATAAAACCTGCTCCAATGTGCAAAACAGTGCAAAAACTTACTCTGAAAAACAAGACAAGAACACGTGGGACAAGGACAAAAAACAAGGTGAAAGGACAAAAACACGGGACAAGGACAAAGACAAGGAGCAAGTTTTTTTTAATGATTTTTTTTTTTGGAAAAATAGTTCCCTAGATTTAATACTTAAGGCTACCCAAACCTAAACTTACCTAAACTTACCTTACCAAACACAAATCCTACTCCCTAAAGTATCCCAAGAAAAACCAACCTCCCCCTTCCCAAATTCCCTACAAATCCCCCCGCCAGTCACTAGATTCCCGCACTTCCCAAATCCCAATAAATCCCCCGAAAAACACCCAAAACCCCGGGGAAAACCCCATCAACCTTTCCCAGCTTCTGACTAGACTCTTAGAATTCCCAAATAACAAGTGAAAAGGCCCATTTTTTAACCTCAAAAAATCCCGGGAAATTTTCGCGCCAAAATTCGAGGTGGAAATCATTTGAAAATCTGGGGATTGGACTAGAGAATTTTGAATTCGAGTTTTCTATTCGATTTTCAGCCAAAAAAAATATGGGGGAACATTAAAAATACACAGAAAAAATTATACTTACAGAATCCTTTTTTTTTTAATTGTTGAAGACCAAATTTTTGTTGAAGAAGTATATCTTGTTTAGAAAGAAATTGTGACCAGTTGATATAAAAAAAATGTTGCCAGAAGTTACAGGAATTCTGAAAAAATAGATTTTTATAGAGCCCACAAAACCAAAAACTTACATTCACAAGAAGATCCACAAGATTTCGATGATTTATTGATCTTCTCAAATCGGAACTTCGAGCAAAGATGGTTTGGAGTTGGACTCCTTGGCAGCTTTTGAAGCTACATTCATCTTTGTTGAATGTTTAGAACAATCCAAATACCTTTTGAAGGATTCCTGAAAATTCGCAATGATTTTTCGATAAGAAAATTAATGAAAAAATAAACTCACAATTGATTTCCCGGGTTTTGAGCAAATTTGGAGAGTTGGACTCTTGAATAAGCTTTTGAAGCTATGAACAGTTCAGCTAGCTGAAAAATTTAGAAAATTAATCATCACTCAAAAAACTTTTCAAAAAACTCACGAGATTTTGCAATTTCCTTGCCAAGACATCTAATTACTTATTTATTTTCATCAGCTGTCCTCACATGTGAAAATCGCGAAGTTCGGTTCCAGTTTGAGGAACAAAATCAGCTTGGCTCCACTTGGAATCCAGGGATTTTTGGACTTTGTCCAAAAGTTGCTGCAGCATCTTGGATGTTTTTGAACTTCCAAAGTTCACCTTTTGAAGGATTTCTGAAATATTTGTATGATTTTTCAGCACAAAAATTAATGAAAAAAGAACTTACATCAAGTTTCCTTTCATAAAAATCGAGCGGAGTGCAAAAGTTGGAGAGTTGAACTCTCGGACAGCTTTTCAAGCAGCTTCTGAAGCTAATCCATCTAAAATATTGGAAAATAAATTCATCATCTAAAAATCTTTTCAAAAACTCACGATATTTTGCAAATCTCCTTCTGCTCATAAATCATTGCTCGACTTGGAATCGAGACATTTTTGAACTCGAAGTTGGTCCCGAAGTTGTTGGATGTTTTTGAACTTCCAAAGTTCACCTTTTGAAGGATTTCTGAAAAAAAAGAGTCTGATTTTTCAGCAGAAAAATTAATGAAAAAAGAACTTACTATAACTTTCGCGGTTTTCGAGCAATTTCGAGTTAAACTCGTGGATTGTGTGAGCTTTGGAAGCGAAGGCACATCTGAAACATTGAAAAATAAATTCATTATCCCAAAACCTTTCAAAAAACTCACAATATTTTGCAATTTCATTACTGGGGCAGATGATTACTATCTAGAATTCATCATCAGCCCCGCAATTTTGAAAATCGCAAAAAATTTGACTTGAAGTTGGTCCAGAAGTTGTTGGATATTTTTGAACTTCCAAAGTTCACCTTTTGAAGGATTTCTTAAAAATTTGTCTGATTTTTCAACACAAAAAATAATGAAAAAAAAGAACTTACATTGAATTTCCATCTAAATTGGCTTAGAGTTAAACTCTAGAACATCTTTTGAAGCTATATCACCAACTGAGCCAAAAAACGAGCATTTTTGGGTGAAGTTGGACTTCCAGCTCGAAGAACACAATCTTGACTCGACCCAGGATCCATACATTTTGGACTTGTTGCAGGTCTTGAAGTTGTTGCCACTTTGATGTTTTCGAAGTTCACACTTCATTTCGATTTGATCGATTAAAACGCCACCAATTGAATGACTATTGAAATCCTGAAATATTTTTTTGATTTTTCAAAAATTAATGAAAAAAAAATAAACTCACATCCAATTTCCCGGTTCCAAATCGGATTTCCGACTACAAAAATGCATCATCTTCCATCCTTGTGTAGAACCAGCGAGGTGTTTTGAATTTCAACTCTTGCAGAGCTTTTGAAGCTATTATCATTTAGAGTTGAGCAAAAGTGTCATCTGAAAAATGAAAAATTAATTCATAATCCAAAAATCTTGAAAAAAAACTCACGATATTTCACAATTTCCTCGATAGGACATTTCGATTACTTATTACAATTCATCTCACGTCCGCGCTTCTGAGAAATTGCAAAAATCATCTCAACTTCAGGTGTTGCATCAGGAGAAAAAACAATTGGAACCAACAAGAGCTGCAGTCTCTTGCGGTTCCACGTGGGGTCCAAGTCCATGTTTGTTTGATACCAAAAATCGCTGAGAATCTCCAAGGGGTGCCAAGTCCCAGATTCAAATATCGATCCAAAAATCGGAGTTTTTTCGGCAGTTTCAGTTTGGGGTATGAATTCCCTTCATGAATTCAAAAATCGATATCCACGTGGGGATTAATTCCACGTGGATTCCAAGATTCCATCGAAATCGGGGTGCGAAGTCCCGATTTCTTCCAACCAATCACGAAACCAACCGGCTTCTGAAAATTCCAAAATAATTAATAAATATTACTGTAGCTCGCAACGGTGTTTGCACACTCTCTCTCTCTAGCACTCTCTCATTTTCGCACACTCTATGTTTATTGTTTTTTTTTTCTCAATTTTCGAAAAAATTACTAGAAAAAGCTAGTTTGAAGGCAAAATTCATAGTACAAGAAATAGAGAAGGTGAGCCAGAAATAATTCAGAAAAAAACTCACCTTGAAATTGGATTTTCGCATCCATTTCGGGGTATCAATTCCCTTCATAAATTCCCAAATCGATATCCACGTGGGGCTTAATTCCACGTGGATTTCAAGATTCCATCGAAATCGGGGTGCGAAGTCCCGATTTCTTCCAACCAATCACGAAACCAACCGGCTTCTGAAAATTACAAAATAATTGATAAATATTACTGTAGCGCGCAACAGCGTTTGCACACTCTATTTTTATTATTTTTTTCTCAATTTTCGAAAAAATTGCTAGAAAAAGCTAGTTTGAGAGCACAATCCATAGCACAAAAAATAGAGAAGCTTAGCCAGAAATAATTGAGCAAAAAACTCACCTTTAAATTGGATTTTCGCGCTTCTTTGGGGTATCAATTCCCTCCACAAATTCCCAAATCAAAATCCACGTGGGAATCATGTCCACGTGGATTTCCAAGCTTCCGATAAAATCGGGGAAATCAAGCCCGATTTATATCCATTCCACATTCCAAGTCCAGGTTTCGACATATTTCGATACCAAAAAAAAGGTGCCACGGTGTTCCATTGAATTAATAACCAAATTGCACATTGAGCAAGATTCCGGATTTCTTCTCAGCAGTGAATTTGGCATTTTTTTGGTGGGTGGCTTCGGCTCCTCGCATTTTTTTCGAAGTATGTCGGAGGCCAGAACATACAACGTTGTTGATCCATTTGTGGTCATTTGACCAAATTCATAACTTAACACAATTGGCAAGGTTGCGCGTCGTTTTAATGGAGAACGCCCATTTCAATTTGCTGCTTCTCTCCCACAAAAATCGATGTTTCAATAATGACCAATAGATGAACATCAATTTGGCGAGTTCCACAGTTCTTTCCATTTATACACTAACTGATCATTTGTTGCCATAAATCAATTGCTTCATATAAAATGTTCCACCCGAATCCATATCATAATATATAGCAAGACGGGGAAACATTCGAATAATCCACGAATTTGATTAGGTTTTCGTCGGTTTGTGGAACGGCGAACGCCCGTTTTTTTTTTGCTACATCCATCTTCATCGAAATTCCAGCTCCAAAAATGGGCAATGCAGAAGAATGGCAAGCAGTTTCGTCGTATTTCCGGAGTACGCCCGGTATTCTCCATAGTTCCTCGATTTCATCATCGGCATGTATTTCATTTTTCGGATATTCAATCGAAGTCATCATTGGATAATCAGAAGTTGGCGAAATTCATGGTATTTTCCTGACAAATTTCATAAAATCCATTCAAAACATATTTTCGATAATTTGAGATGAAATCGTTGACCAGACAATAATCTCGATTTGAAATATGAAAATCATAAAGCTGAACCATTGAAAATATTCCAATCATCTTCAAAATCATAACATTTCTCAAAAATCGCCAAATTTCTTCAAATATACGGGAATTTGAGCTGGAAAAAATCACATTTTTAATTAATTGATTTTGAAAAAGCTTTTCATTTTGGAAAATGAAAAAAAGTTTCAAAAAACTAACTGAAAATCAGAAATCGCCAATGCTTCAATCATCAAAGATATTCAGAATCCTTTCTCAAATCGAGGCATAACAATTCGAAATCTTCCAAGAATGTGATGAAATCAACAGAAAATGAAGCGAATTCCAAGTGACAAAATCCAAGGTTCGTTTTGATCGTGCAGATGGTGTTCTTCGATAATCCGCACATCATTTCAATCATTCCTTGTCCAAAACTTCAGCTCAATGCGAAATCAATGCAAATTCAGCTAGGGTCATCACTCCTAGCTGAAAAATCGATTGATTTGGGCCTTGTCCAATCACATCCAAAAAATACTCATTGAATCCCAAGTGACCAATTCAGCAATCAACGGTAACTGAAGATTTTCCAGAGTTATTATTCCAAAAAAATTAATAAATATGTATTACTGTAGCTCGCATCGGTGTTTGCACACACTTTCTAGCACTCTCTCATTTTCCAACAATATCTAATTTTCATTTTTTTTTTAAATTTTTGATTGTGAGAAAAAGTTCGTTCCAATGAAAAATCGATAGCGCAAAAAAGTGTTCAGAAAAAAAACTCACGTTTGAATTTGATTTTCGCATTTCTCGATCATTTCTGGATCGCAACTTCGACCAGAGCTCAAATTATCCAAACAGCAAATTGATTCTCGTTGTTTTCAATGTCTTTGAATTCGTTGGCAAAGTTGGATTTGGTTTTGTTGGCCAAAGCACGACGTCGGAAACCATTGAAGTAGTCGTTGAGGAATGAAATACCAAAATTGTGTCAAACCAAATCAACCACCAACTGAACATTGTCGACAATTCGGATTCATTTTCAAATGCACAATTTGATATCCTTCGAAGATTTCGGCTCCTCGCATGTTTTTCGAAGTATGTCGGAGGCCAGAACATACAACGTTGTTGATCCATTTGTGGTCATTTGACCAATAACATACCGCGCAGTTGGCAAATCTGCCGGTTCATTCCAAAATGCTTCACAACAAAAAATCGAATATCGTTCCAATGACCAGTTGTTTGATATCGACTTCGAGTTGATCCGCATTTTCATCCATTATAAACACTATTTGATCAGTTTATTGCCATATCAATCGATTGCTTCATATCGAAAATCCAGCCGAATCCAGTTCAAGTAAAAGGCAAGACGGCCTTCATTCCGATAATCCACGAATTGATTGTTGTTTTCGTCGGTTTGGGGAACGGCGAACGCCCGTTTTTTTGCTACATCCAAATTCAACAAAATTCCAGCTCCAAATTGAGAAGAATATGGGCAATGGGATGAGCAATGCTTCGTCGTATTACCGGAGTACGCCCGGGATATTGTTCATTTCACATCGATTTGATAATCGGTAAGAAGTGCATGTTCAATATCCATCATATGACTTCGTGATTTGCTTCAACAGTCAAAACTTGTCTATTCAAATTGACATTCAAATTGACATTCAATTCTTCTGGTTTCAAATGGCGAACATCCAAATCAACAGCAAATTGATTCTCGTTGTTTTCAATGTCTTTGAATTCGTTGGCAAAGTTGAAGTTGGTTTTGTTGGCCAAAGAACGATGTTGGAAACCATTGAAGTAGTCATTGAGGAATGAGTTGAAGCGATTCGTGTATGGGCAGACATTTCGAAAATTGATTGCAAAATTGTGTATACAGCTAGGGTCATTACTCCTAGCTGTATTATCGATCGATTTTCCGTTTGTCAGCGTAAATATTATCAGAAAAAAACCATTGATCCGGGTTCGACCAAATCCAAACCAAACAGCTTCTGAAAATTCCAGAGTTATTCCAATAAAAAATTAATAAATATTACTGTAGCTCGCAACGGTGTTTGCACACTTTCTATTTTTTGGGCTGTGAATTTTTTTAAAAATTGCGAGAAAATGCTAGTTTCAGGAAAAATCCATAAAAAATTGAGAAAGCTGAGCATGAAATAATTGAGCAAAAAAACTCACTTTCCGATCGGATTCTCGCATCCAAAATCGAAGTACACGCATTTCGACAATTCCAAAATTGAACATTGAACCATCCAAAGGCCAGGGTTTTGCAAATTTTGCGTCATGAATTTCGCATTTTGCCAAAGTCGAGGAATCTTGAAGCGGTTCCAGTTTTATATGGCACATGGCAAAAATTCCATCCATATTTATCAACGCGGAAATTGAGATTTTATCACCCGAAATGAACATTACAAATTCGCAAAAATGATGCACGCGTGAACCCAAAATTTCACGCTCAAATGAAAAGCTCGCGCAACAATTTGTTCGATTCCATAATACTTTGAATCGATCTGTAAAATTATCGACTTTTGAAAATATATTTAAAAAAACGTTGGTCATCAAATATTTTTCTTGTTTCAACTTTCTGCTCCCAATTTAATATACTGACACATTTTTTCAAATGCTCCCCGAAATTAGCAAAAAACTCACCTTTCACTCGAGTTTCAGTGAACATTCCACAGAATGCATATAAAATCACACATTTGCAAAATCCAGTGATAATAAAAAATGTATCACATCAGCTCGAGGTTCGATTGATCTTGAAAATGCGGATGTTGGTTCAAGTATTGAGAAACTTGTGGGTGAAGTTGGTTGTGAGTGTTGGCCAAAGAACGACGTCGGAAATCATTGAAGTAGTCGTTGAAGAATAAGTTGAAGCGATTAGTGGCAGACAAACATTTTGAAAATTGATTGCAAAATTGTGTATACAGCTAGGGTCATTACTCCTAGCTGTATTATCGATCGATTTTCCGTTTGTCAGCGTGAATATGATCAGCAAAATACCATTGATCTGGTTTCGACCATTTCCAAACCAAACAGCTTCTGAAAATTCTAAAGTTATCCCAATAAAAAATTAATAAATATTACTGTGGCACACAAAAAATATTTGTTAGAAAATGCTAGTTTCAGGAAAAATCCATAAAAATCTGAGAAAGCTGCGCATGAAATAATTGAGCAAAAAAACTCACTTTTCGAACAGATCCTCGCATCCAAAATCGAGTTACAAGAATTTCGAGGCCTTCGAATTCATGAATCAACCATTCAAAAATTTCTTGACATCAATTCACACATCGAAGTCATAAGCAATTCGATATTTTCATAAGCAATTCAATAGCAAGATCCAATCGAAAATTGTCAAATTTCGCAAAAAGCCAAGTTGGAACGTTTTGATCTTGAATGTGGGGTAGTCGTCTTCAGTTTGACTCAATTTTCAAATTCAATATCCGAAAAATCGAAACTTCTTTTGGATCTTCGTATCGATCAAAACTCTCACTTCGTGATTTTCTTCAACAGTCAAAACTTGT
The DNA here is from genome assembly GCA_947459285.1 of Caenorhabditis angaria. Lineage (NCBI taxonomy): Eukaryota > Metazoa > Nematoda > Chromadorea > Rhabditida > Rhabditidae > Caenorhabditis > Caenorhabditis angaria. Next base: position 9,033,234 of record CANHGI010000003.1, read on the forward strand.
CCATTCAAATTCACATTCAATTCTTCTGGTTTGAAATGGCGAACATCCAAATCAACAGCAAATTGGTTCTCGTTGTTTTCAATGTCTCCGAATTCGTTGGCAAAGTTGAAGTTGGTTGTGTTGGCCAAAGCACGACGTTGGAAACCATTGAAGTAGTCGTTGAGAATTGCGTTGAAGCGATTAGTGTATGGGCAGACACACATTTTGAAATTGGTGTGGTTGGAAGCATAGTTTGTCTATTTTTCGAAGGGTGGCTTCCAAACACCCAACGCGTCGTTAACGGAGGTACGCCCGTAGTGCCATCAAATCATCGCAAATTCTGTAATAATGAAGCCTTATTTCAAAAGTCATCTATTTTTGTGTTAACACGTGTAAACACGTGTTTTTTTTCAAAAAAATTAAATTTCAAAAAAATGTGTGCATTTGCGCGTCAGCGTGTTGGCACATTTTTTTTCATTTTTAAAAAAAATTGTTTTTAATTTCAAACTCACTTGAAAGTTCACGACAAGGATGATTTGATGGCGCTAAGAAGGTGAATAGCAAGTCGAAGGGATCATATCGATTCAAAGCAATTGTTGCCAATAATTGGTGAATCGATAAGGCAAGTGAGGCATGGGAGGGAGTACAATAACCAAAATAACCGGGGAAAAATTGAAGAAAAAAAATAATTTGACAGGATTCTGAAAAAATAACAGTATTTATTTGCAGATTTGATGAAAAACCCACCGAATCATTGAGCGAACCGCTCCACATCCTTACTCAACGCCTTCGTTTTCGAAATCAATTTCGCCAATTTTTCTGGAGTTGGATTGGCGCCATATGTCAGCAAACTTCGAACCAATGTGCGATGTTTTGTGACAATTTCGAGCCCATTGTATCCAAAATCCTGGTTCTTCACAGCAATATCAATATGGGCCAATTCTTTATGCACATCACCCATCGTTTTCATCTCCTTATCTTTGTCGGATTTGGTCATTTTCGGTGGATTTGCTGTTGAAGAAGTGCCGGCTTGGCGTTTCAAATTCCATCTATTAGCTGGTACTGGAGCATTTGGTGGAGCAATTGCAACTGTATTCGTGTTTTGCTGCGCAGCCATTCGTGCAGCCAATCTCGCAGCCAATCTTGGCGGAGATGTTGCTGGAGCAATTTGAATTGCAGCTGGTGCAACAACAACATTTCGCCGAGCAGCCAAACGAGCCGACCGTGCTGGTCGGGCAACGGTCGGTGGAGCTCTGCGTGTGGCTGGTTTTGGTGCTGGCCTTCTTCGTTTTGGCGGAATTGGTGGTTGTGAAGCAAAATGTGCTGCACTTCGTCTTCTTGGCATACGATTTTGTGGTGTGGGTGGTCGATGAAGCACTGAAATGCTCGAAACAACACTCAAATCATCGTCATCATCATCATCATCACTATTGAACGCATTAAGAGCGTCTTGCATCATTAACTTATCATACGCTTGTTTCGGGATGCGTGTTCCTTTATATGGCACCAAAGTCGCCTCGAAATCCCTCTCCAATTGTCTACGAATCATCTGCTCTAATCTGGCAGCTGACACATTTGGCGCCATTATAGCAACACTTCCATCCGTATCCACATCCACCACATTTTTCTTCAAAGTTCCAATCGCGGTGATCGATCTTCCTTCAATAATAATCCTGGCATCTTCCTCGAATAAATTTTTGGATATTTTCAATGTGTGAGTCCCATCAAAATTCGACTCGATATAAATATCCGGATTCAAATTTCTTGGAACGTGATGGTGTGAAGAAGCTGGTGAAGAAGGAGCTTCAGACGAAGTCGAACCACGAGATGATAGCTGTTGACGTGGTGACGAACCAGGCAAATATGGATTATTAATTGGTGGCGAATTTCGCGATGAATTTTTTGATGAAGACGAGCCTCGCGAAGATGGTTGTTGTCTTGGTGATGGTCCAGGCGAATATGGGTTATTTATTGGTGGCGAATCTCGCGAAGATTGATTTTGTGATGGAGTGGAACAGATTGGTGGCGTTTGTGGTGAATTCCGAGTTGATTGACGAGACGATACACCAGAGATGTGAGATTTTGGTGAATCTGCTACTCGAAGTCGCCGAATTTGTCCGCCTGGCAATGGAGATGATTGACGCGATGATTCAGCAGAAGTTAGAGATTGTGGCGAATCTGGAACTGGACGTCGCCGCATTGGTCGACGTGGCGGCGTGGATTGTCCTGCTGATGAATCTGTGCTATATTGATCCGAATTATCGCGTTCTTCACCATTCATCACAGCTGGGTCACACGGAATCATTTTGTATAATCTCTTCAAAAATGCAAGAGAATCTTCTCGAGTTGGATTATTTGTTGCTGGTATCTGAAATGAAGAATTGAATAATTTCGAATACGGTAAGACATTTTTTGTTTTCGAAAATCTTAAAAATCATATTTTTACTCAAAATTTCTAATTGTTTCGAATAAATTCCAAAATTATACTTATTTTTTCGAAGTTTTAATCCAAAAAACTAACATTTTCAGATGTTCCTGGTCTTGAAGCATCTTCATGATTTTCACGATCTTCCATCTGCTCATTTTGTTCGATTTCAAAAACTTCTTCATTTGCCTCAACATTTTCATCAGAAATTTCCAAATGTTCCCCAATATCAACAGTTTCTTCCATCATTTCGTTGTCATTTTGTGTATTTTCGGTAGCTTCTTCATTGGTTGGAACAATATCAACAATTGACGATGTTTTTGGTGAAGAATTCGGAGATTTTTTCGAATCTTGAACTGATTGATGAGTGGTCGATTCCTGGAACAAAATTGGATTATTTTAGATATGGTAAGATATTTTTTTTGCTTTTAGAAATCCTAAATTTTGAGGAAAAAAGTGACGAGAAATTTCAGAAATTTATGTTGAATATTTTTTCGCAATTTTCGAACAAAAAACTAACTTGATCCAAATTTTCAGATCTTCCACCTGATTCTGATTCCATCAAAATATTTCCATTATTCGGAACAACTTCGGAATCTTCAATTGGAATTACATGTGGTGTCATATTCTCATTATCTCCAGAAGAAACTTGTTCTCCTCCAATCAAATCCATTTCATCATTATCAATCCCATTTGGCTGTGTTGAAGCTTGGTCAATTCTTCTAGTGCTTCTGGATTGGTTTGACGATGAGAATAGAAGATCGAGTAAATCTTCAGATGAAGATTCATTTTGGGCTGTCGAGGAAATCATCGGATCATTGAAATCCATGTCAATGCTTGTTTCCGAATATCTGCTCACATTTTGCGAACTTTGTGTGATTTGAGCTGATGTTTCAGGAGATTGTGGATTTGGTTGATGTGTGGTCATATCCTGAAAATTTTTGATATGGTAAGACATGTTTTTTTTTTGATTTTTGAAGTTCTAAATTTTCAAGGAAATATTGGCGAAAATTTTTTTGTTTCTAGAAATCTTAAAAACTATTGTTTTTGAAAAAATCAGCTCATTTTTCAAGCATTTATTTTTAAAATCTAAATTCTATGATTTTCTTTCCAAATTTTAGAAAAACATAAATTTCCAAAATTTCTAGCTAATAATTGTTCGGATAAATTCAACAATTATTTCTCGATCAATTTTTGAACCAAAAAAAAACTAACATCAGATATTTCAGCCACCCACGATTCAGTCACAACATCAATCATTCGTTCGTCTTCCAGTTGGTCCGGATTCAAAACATCTTCAGATTCTTCCTGTGCTGTTATTTCTGGCTCATCTATCAATACATGTTCTTGAGAAGTTCTTTCATCTCCAGGTAATATCATATTTCCAGCAGCTTCATTTCCAGATGAATTCAATTTATCATCACTTTCAGAATCTTCCGAATAATCTGGGCTTCCAGACTCCGATGAATCCCTTCCCGCGGCTCTTCTGAACTCCGAAATAATCGATTGTTCTTCTATGTGCTCTCCTGAACTTGGCGGTTCCGATTCTTCACGAAATGGCGTGTTTTGGTATGATTCGAGTTGAGTTGGGTATCGCTGAAAATAGTTAGTTTTTTTTGGGGGGTTTAAAAACCTCCGATTCATTTAATACCGAATCAACATTTTGTTCGACGTCCGACGAGTTGATTGTTTGAAGCATTTCGACGAGTTCTTCACCGGTCATTTTCGGGATATTCGCCAATTTTTCGCGCAAATCAGGAATGCTATTCAAATAAGTTTGAATTTCTTCTGGCGAAAACAATGGCATTTCCATCATAATCGGAGGCGATTGGGAATTTTTTTCGTTGACCGATTCTTCTGAACCAGAGTTGGTCGAAGACTCTGGTTCAGTCTCCTCAATGATCGTGGACAAAAGTGTGTCCATTAAATCCACCACTTCTTCAACAACTCCAACTTGATTCTCCACCGCGTTTGGCTGAACTTCGGCCGTGTTTTCTGCCCCAGCGTTATCTGGGGCTCCATTTTGATTCATTTTTAAATTCTGCAAAAATATGAAATTATAGTTTTTGATTTCTATTTTTAGAAAAACTTGCCATCATTTTTGCGCAATAGCGACTTTATAATAAACACCAAGCGAGATAAACTGTAAAAAATGAGCTTTGATAATTAATTTTCCAAAAGATTCCGAAAAAAAAAATTCAGATATTTTCAGAAGTTTTATGAAGAAAATTGAAAATCATCCAGAAATTTAAGTTTTCCCTGAAAAAAATCTGAAATTTCTTTTTTCAAGCCAAAAAATATAAATTTCAGAAAAAACATCAACAAAAATTTCACAGAAAAAAGTTTTTTGTTGAGATTTCGGATATTTTTCAGAAGACATTGCTCAGGTTAGAAAAGATAATAAAATTCTAATCTGAGCAATGTTTTTTCAGACATTGCTCAGGTTTGATTAGAACAAAATCATGAATATTCTAATCTGAGCAATGTTTTGAGCAAAAAAGACCAATCAATTTCAGAACTAAAAATTATCAGAAAAATCCTACAAATTTCATAATCAAAAATTATTTTCAGATATTTGAAAAATCAAGAATTAAGAGAAAACATCTTTAAATTAATATTCCAGCAAAAATTATCTGAAATTCCCTTTTCCAAGCTCAAAAAATTCCAAAAATTGCATTCGAATCCAAAAAATACTCAAAAAACCATGTCCCAAGAAAAAAAGCAAAGACGCCATCACAAATTCACCCATTCCCTGCGCACTCTCTTATTTTCCCATACTCTCTCGCTCATTTTTTCTGATTTGACCTGATCATTTTTGGATATAATATAGCCTGTAGTGTTTGTTTGTTTGGACTTTGATCAAAAACAATATTTTTGTTTTTTTTCTTTTGGAAGAAATGATTTTGTACAAAAGTCTGGAAATTAAATGAGAGTACTGTAGATTGTTTACAGTAGGGTTTTTGAAGTTTATTTTTATCTGAACATTCCCCAGAAGCTTCATAAAATTATTTTTGTCATCATTTTTGACTGAAAAATTCAACAAGCTTATTTTGATCTACCATTTTTTCACGAATTTTTTGCTATTGATTTTTTTCGTTCCGAATTAGCCCCATTCTAATTTTTTATTCACTGCATTCTCTCAAAAATCTTGATTTTTTCAGGTCGCGACTGCTTTATTCGAAAAATTAATGTATGTAATGGTTTGCCGAATAAATATACCGTGAAAATGTTCACTTCTGGAAAAGAGAAACCTGGACAAGATTTTGTTGAGCTCCTTGATATCATTGATGAATATTGATTGTCGTTGGAATGCAGAATGGAATCATGGTAAGCTTTTTATTGATTTACCCAGAAATAAAAATTATCATGAGAACTTCTGAAATATCCAGTTTGAAACTGATAAAACAATTGTTTTTCTCGATTTTCTTTTTGAAAATCTAGAAAAATGATTAATTTTATCAGTTCCAAATTGGAATTTCAGCGGAAATGCGGAAGCTATGCCCAATTTTTTAAATTTTTATTCAAAAACGTTTTTTTTCTGGAATTGATCTTCAGAATCGTTTTGATTGCCTGAAAATTTAAAAAAAAAATTGGACCTACAGCATCGCTAGGATTTTTCTTTTTTTTTAATTTCCCAGCACAAAAATCTGAATGGCAACCATTTAGAGTTACAGTAACCTGATATCGGCGCTTTTTGCGTTCTAAATATTAAAATTACAGTAATCCAATTCAAAAATACAGATCTTATGAAATTTTTCCAACAAAAAAAGAAAAAATTGTGTTTCGAGATTCTTCGCCAAAATTTGACACGTGTTTGTTTTTTTCTAATTTTTTATTTCCCAGGAGATTCCACGACTTCTTCAACAACATCCAAAGGCTAAAAATCATGAAATCTTGCCACTTCAATAAATCAATCAATTCTGCTCAATCGATATTTTGTTGAACTCCTCGATATCATTGATGAAATTTTTGGAATGCAGAATTGGAATCATGGTAAGCTTTTTAAAAAAAAATCATGAGAACTTCTGAAATATCCAGTTTGAAACTGATAAAACGATTATTTTTCTCGATTTTCCTTTTGAAAATCTAGAAAAATGATTGATTTTATCAGTTCCAAATTGGAATTTCAGCGGAGATGCGGAAGCTATGCCCAAATTTTGAATTTTTAATGAATTTTATTTCAAAAAAAAGCCGATTTTTAGTTCATTTTCCGATTACTGGCCCCCCCCGTTTCCCCACCAAGTCCCTCAATTTTCCCCCATTTTTCCAGGTTTCTCGTCTTCCTGACAAATTCTAGTTGTGTCGATTTTGGAGTGCCCGGGATGTTAATCAATTCAATGGCGAATTCGGAACAAGGAGTTAAATTGCGGTGAGTTTTTTGACAATTTGAATTTTTGAGCGTAAATATGACCATACCTTTTTCAAAATTTGGTCTCAGCCCGAAATTTCAAAAATCCTAAAGTTTCATTCAAAATGTTGGAACTTTTCTGAAAATATTCTGGAAAATCTAACATTTTTGAAGTAAAAAATAATAAAAAAAATCTACTCAAATTCTCGAATTTTGAATGAAAAGTGTGTTTTCACACAAATTTCGAGTTCAATCCGGAAAATTTGACTGAAAATACAGCTTTTAATGAATTTCGATTCATTATTGCATAAAATGTGTTTATATTTTCATCGAATCTGGAATTTTGTACAATTTTTTTCTTTCTTATTGATTGTCGATAATTGCTGAATAAAATATTAATTGTTGGCTTTTTTTTCGAATTTTTTGTGAAATTAACGGTGTTTTGTCCGTTTTACATCTTTTTTTATTGATTTTTCATGAACATTTAATATTCAAACAGCTTAATATCCAATTTTCTACCTATAATTTTGAGTCCAAACAAGAAAAAATTCGTCAAGAATATTGCAAAATACAGTTTTGGTCCAAACTTTTATTCCAAAAATTAACTTAAATTTCACACAAAAATATTTACAAACACAATTTCAAAAACCCTCGGTTTTATGAGATCTTTCTAATGAAGACAAAAGTAGAGAATGTTAAGAGATACATGATAAAAATCGACGAGATACCAAGGAAATAAACATTTTCATGCATGCAAATCTGAAATTGCTGATTGCCATCACTTTTCAAAGCTTGCGATCTTCTTATCCGATAATTTGCTGTAATTGGAATCAATGTTGAATTCCTCAATTCCCTTCGATTTCTCAATTTTTCTGAACAACTTCTCTCAACTGGACACAAATCCGAAGATATTGAATTCGATAGATGATTGAATCTTTTCACACATATCTTTACATAACATCGAATGAAGACTTGTGTTTCATCAGGGAATTTGAAAGCTTCCGAATTCGCCAAAATCCTTGTGTAATCGGGGGAAACCATTGAATCAGATATCAATTCTTCATCCAAAGAACATCCATTTTCCAATATTCTCATCCCTCTTCCATCCGATGTTTCAGCCGAACATCTTTCAAGTGATAACCCAAGTATTCCCTGCTTCTTTTCCACGAATTCCCACTTGAAAATCAAAGGTTCACCGATCTCAAATTCTTTCCGATTTCCTTGCTGTGATTCTATAGACATTGAAATTTTCGGAACATATTTCAGTTCTCCATATAATTTTGTGGTTTCTCTGCAATTTTTTTTAAAATTCATTATTAATTTACTCACTCACAGATTATTTTCAATCAGATTTTCATCTTCAAATTCACAATTCACTGAAAAAGCGCGGTCCGAAGAAGTCACCAAATCCGGGTGAAATGCCACAATAATATTTCCAGTTCCTAGATATTTAGATGAAGCAGGCTGAAAATAATTAAAATTTATTTTTTTCAACTCTGAAAATAGACAACTTACGATTCTGGAAAATTGAAATCCACAAGATGTAAGTTGAGATTTATCAATTTGAAATTGTAGATTTCTAGATCTAGATTCTCCATTTTCATATTTCTTCCAACAATTTTGCGTGTTTCTAGAACCTCTCACATAAATTTGACCCTCGAATATTTTCTCAACTTCCGCTTCCAAAAATACACCAGTTTTCAAGCAAGACACCAATGGTTTTCCTGGGAAAAAATAATTTTTTTCAGCAATTTTTTTTGAATTGCACCTTACCAATAATTCTGTTTTCAACGTGAGGTTCAACAAATCCAAATCCATATAAAATCTAAAAAAAAAAAGAGAAGTTCCATAAATATTTTTTAGGTCAAAAAACTCACCAAACCAATTATTAAGAGACTCAATTTCATAGTTCAGAAAGAAAAAGAAAAGAAATAAAAGTGAATGAGTAAAAAAAAAGAATATGATGTCCTTGAACTTATTCAGCTATTCGGGTTATGCAACATACTAAAAAACGAAAGAAGGCGTGGTCAATGGACAATAAGGCGGTAACCTGTAATTAAATAATTTATGATTAGTTAGTGAGAGGACATATTTATTTGAAAAAATGGGGAAGGCTCTTTTGTTCTGCAAGATTATTTTGGATCTGAAGATTCTTCAAAAATTTGAATTTTTCAACTTCGCTCCTCGAAAAAGTGGTGGGAAATTCTCATTTTTGAATTTCGCGCCTCTCGAAAAAGCGTCAAGAAAAAAATTCCAATGTTTAGAACCAGAATTTTGAAATTTTCCCAATAAATGAGTAGAAAAAGTGATCGAGACAACAAAAATTGATATTTTCTCGAATAATTTGGAATTTTGTGGCTCAAAATTTTCAGAAATCTCGAGCTTTTCATTTTTATATCATTTTTATTGGGAAAAAAAATGAATTAATATTTTATTGAAGAACAACCCAATAAATGAGTAGAAAAAGTGATCGAGACAACAAACATTGATATTTTCTCGAATAATTTGGAATTTTGTGGCTCAAAATTTTCAGAAATCTCGAGCTTTTCATTTTTATATCATTTTTATTGGGAAAAAAAATGAATTAATATTTTATTGAAGAACAACCCAATAAATGAGTAGAAAAAGTGATCGAGACAACAAACATTGATATTTTCTCGAATAATTTGGAATTTTGTGGCTCAAAATTTTCAGAAATCTCGAGCTTTTCATTTTTATATCATTTTTATTGGGAAAAAAATGAATTAATATTTTAATGAAGAACAACCAAATAAATGAGTAGAAAAAGTGATCGAGACAACAAAAATTGATATTTTCTCGAATAATTTGGAATTTTGTGGCTCAAAATTTTCAGAAATCTCGAGCTTTTCATTTTTATATCATTTTTATTGGGAAAAAAATGAATTAATATTTTATTGAAGAACAACCCAATAAATGAGTAGAAAAAGTGATCGAGACAACAAACATTGATATTTTCTCGAATAATTTGGAATTTTGTGGCTCAAAATTTTCAGAAATCTCGAGCTTTTCATTTTTATATCATTTTTATCGGGAAAAAAATGAATTAATATTTTATTGAAGAACAACCCAATAAATGAGTAGAAAAAGTGATCGAGAAATTTCATTTTTTCGTGTTCTTCCAAATTAAAAAAAAATTCCCTATATTTTTTCCAAATCACAACCCCTCCCAATTTCACATTCAATATTTTCCAATATTTACATACAGTAGTCAATCCACGTCATGAAATTTTTTGCTTATCAAAAAAAGGCAAATAAATTCTATTAAACCCCTATTAAATCAAATTTTCACCTGATAATAATTTATTATCAGTATAGTTTTTGCTACTGACAAAATGAAACCTCAAATAATTTTTCTAGGATTACTGTAAGTTTTGGGAACAATGAAAGAGGGCTCCAAAATTAATGTTATTTTTCCAGAGATCAGAAATTGAAATTTTTAAAAATTTCTAGATTATCGATTTTTCAGATTGGTTTTGGGTGTTTTTGGAGAAAATCCTTCTTCAACAGTCGAAACAACTATAGCGATTTCAACATCCGCTGTAGATTCCACACAAGCCTCAACAACCGTGGCATCTGGTAGTTCAACTGAATTATTCACTGGAAGCACCAACACACCTGGCTCAACAATTTCAAGCGGAACTGATGGAACAACAGCATCATCTGCCCCTCAAGATAGCACCACATCTGGAATTCCAGCTTCAACAACTCCAGCCGGAAGTACAACTCCTCCAACCCTGCCGAATGTTACAGTGAACTATGTTCAATTCGCTTTCTCATCATGCGATGATACACAATGTACCTATCATTTTGATGCTCCCAAAAATGATCAAACATTTTTGGCGACTGAAGAAGCGATTATTGCAGCTGATCAGACAGAGTTTTCGAGTATCAAGACAATTGCGAATACAAATGAAGCTGCGGTTCAAAAGGCGAATAATGAAGCTGCTTTGAGAGTTCAATCATTGCTTGATCAATTGAATGCGATCCAAACGTAAGCTCTATTTATTGTCGAAGTTAAAGCTACTTCGTCAGTCGCGTGCGGCTGTGCGTCGCGGTCGATATCCCTTTTTCGTCTCGCGTCTCTTCTGCCAATTTTTTCTCTCTCTAACGTGAAATTTTGGATTTTTTTTCCAAATCATTTGATGCTCATGTACGGTGCCAAAATCGCACGATGTTTTTGGCGCGAACTTCAAAATATGAAAACTTTTCAGCCAACTCGACACAATCAACACAAACATCCAACAAATCGTCAATAAACAACAAGATGCTCGTAATCGTCTTCAATACGTCGAGAATTTCATCAATCAAATCAACAATTCACCAAACACCTGTTACTATCAAAGATGTTTGAGACGTAGGTTGCCCAGGATTTTTTTGGAGTTTTTAAATTCAAATAATTTTTTCAGCAACACCACCTCCACCACCAAGTAAGAAGCTTCGAACTGATTGTGAATACTCCAGAAATCGGAAAAAAATGAAAATTTTCAGCGACCACAACAACTCCAGCACCAACAACACCACCATCTCCATGTGTGAACTTTACTTGTCCAACTGATACTGACACTTCTAAAAACTGTCAACTTGACGCTTTCAATAAACCATATTGCACTGATTGTATCGGAAATTATGATGGATATACACACTGCCTACAAAGTAAGTATTTTTTTTCAAGAATCAGATAAAAATGAGAGGTTTTCAGTCGCTTGCTCATCTTCTGGAACAAACTTCACGTTTAATAGCACAGCTGGTGCTGATACTACATTATATTCATATGGATATAACAGTTCGAATCCAACTGGCTCGGTTATTCCAAGAGGTAGTAATTGTCAATGGAATTTGTTTGGGAATGCATTCACGGTATATCTATCTTCAATGATTTACTATAACATTCTATTTTAAGGTTGACAATGGCTTTAAGTTGGATTGTATTGTAAATGGGGCAAGTATCAATGTCATTACAAAAGACTTCACTGCATCGTTAGTTTTTTTTAAATTAAAATATGATTTTTTTTTAAATTTAACTATTTTACAGCTTAACCAATGGAATGCCACTTTGGAAGATTAATGCCATCTTCAATGACGCAGTTAATCCACGTATCATTTTGACAACTGGAACAAACGCGATTTCAACATTCTGTTCGCTTCCAATCAAACAAGGATCATCTTCTTCTGCTTCCTTCTCAAGAAAAATTCAAATTTCCCAAAAATCTCAAGGGTATTTCGGATGGCTTTTGGGATATTAATTGAAAGTATTTCCATACGTTGAAATAAATTGTTTATCGCGCACAAAATGAGAACATGAATTCGGGGTTTGAAAATTCAAAGAAAAAAGGGGTGAGGATCGGCAATTGTTGAAAAGTGAAAATGAAAAAAAAAATACCGGGGGAATTCGAATTAACCGGAGCACATAATACATCCCTCGTCTGGTGATTCTGGAGCAGTTTTGACCTGGAAAATATTCATGATTTTCAAAATATAATTAAAGCAACACCCTCGTGTAATAGGCACTTTCTTGAAAAAAGCCCAAATGTTCTCAAATCTTAGATTTAGCTTAGTTTTACTGTTTTCTAGTTCGGAGAAAAAATTCAATACGTTTCAATAAGTATTAGCCGAAATATGGAAGTCCATTGAAAAACTGAAAAAACTCAAATTCAAACAACGCGGGCTAGCGTCAACGCGGAGTCTCGTTGTTTTCTTTTTATTTTTTTGCAAAATTTTTCCGTTTTTTTCGGAAAATGACAATTTGCATGGAAAAAACTGTTTTCTGGGTATGAAAAAAATAAAGTGAAGAAGTATAAACACGAAGATTCAATATTTCAGACGAAAACTAAATTTTTCAATGGAAATTGTGTTTTTTTTAGTTTTTGACCAGAATATGCAATACGAAACTGAAATATCGTTGTCAAAAATGAAAGTAGTGATAGTTAAGGATGTTCAGAAATCATTGTTATAAATTATTTCAATGTTTTCAGTGAAACAATTCACTTTTTGTGGAAAAAAGTTGAAAGGGGTACTGTAGCACACAATTGTCGTCACAGTGTTTGCACAATTTCATGAAATTGCGGATCTGCACAATCTGCAGGCGATTTTCAAAAAAAAATAATTTTTTTTCTCAAAAGCGGTCAAATTTGATCGCTTTTGAGTATTTCTTTTTCATATTGCTTGTGAACATAGCTGAATAGGTTAATTTTATATATTTTCGTGTTCGAAAGCATTTCGCAATGGCCTTATTATACGAGGGTGTTGCTTTAAAGATTACAAAAAAAGAGCAAACCTCAAGTTGCTTGTTGGCATTCGATGCTTTCAATGCAGTTTTGTCAACAGTAAATTGAACAGCATTCACAGCTGGTTTTGTTCTCAAATAATACATTCCAGTCTTCAATCCCTTCTTCCAACCATAGAAATGCATTGATGTGATCGCGGCATAACTTGGTTTAGCCATATGAATATTCAAACTTTGTGATTGATCAATGAAAGCTCCGCGATCTGCAGCCATCTCAATAATCTCTTTTTGCGATATTTCCCAAACTGTTTTGTACAACTCTTTGATTTCAGTTGGAATTTGTTCAATATTTTGAATCGATCCATTGCTGGCAATCAATCGATTTTTCATATCATCATCCCATAATCCAAGTTCAACCAAATCCTTCAACAAATGTGGATTGACAATTTGGAAATCGCCAGACAAAACACGTCGAGAATAGATATTGGAAGTGTATGGTTCAATTGACTCATTGTTTCCGAGGATTTGAGCTGTGGAAGCAGTTGGCATTGGAGCCATGAGAAGAGAATTCCGGATTCCATGTCTAGAAAAAAAACCAATTGAATAGAATCATAATAAATATGAAAACAACTTACTGTGCAATCTTTTGTCTCAAAACATTCCAATCACATTGATCAGTTGGTGTAACTCCCCACATATCAAACTGCAAAACTCCCTTCGAAACTGGACTTCCGTCATATGTGGAATAGGTTCCATAAAGTTTCGCTTGCTCACAACTTTCATCCAATGCAGCATAATAAATTGTTTCGAAAATCCGTTTGTTCAAATCTCTGGCAGCTTGAGAAGTGAATGGATATCTCATAAGCATGAAACAATCTGCCAATCCTTGTACACCTAATCCAATTGGACGATGACGCATATTTGAATTTTTGGCTTCAGGAACTGGATAATAATTGATGTCAATGATCTTGTTCAAGTTTCTTGTGAGAGCGCGAGCAACTTCAGCGAGTTTGACGAAATCGAAAGTCTTTTCAGGGGTTACAAATCGATTCAACGCAATTGATGCCAAATTACAAACCGCAACTTCATCTGGACTCGAAACTTCCATAATTTCAGTGCACAAATTCGAGCATTTAATTGTTCCAATATTTTGTTGATTAGTTTTTCGATTAGCCGCATCTTTATATGTGATATAAGGCATTCCAGTCTCAATTTGATTCGATACAACATGCTCCCACAATTTTCTCGCTTTCACAGTTTTTCTCACTTTTCCCTCTTTCTCATATTTGGTGTAAAGAGCTTCGAACTCTTCACCCCAAACTTCATCGAGTCCTTGACATTCGCAAGGGCACATTAGCGACCAATCTTCGTCTCTTTCGACGCGTTTCATGAACAAATCTGGGACCCAAAGAGCCAGGAAAAGATCGCGAGCTCTCTCTTCTTCTGGGCCAGTGTTTTTGCGGAGAGCGACGAATTCGAAAATATCGGCATGCCATGGTTCGAGATAAATAGCAAAGGCACCTGGACGTTTGTTTCCACCTTGATCGACATATCTGGCTGTGTTGTTGTAAACGCGAAGCATTGGAACAAGACCATTTGATGTTCCGTTGGTCTGAAAACATTTACTTTGAATTGAAATAAAATGAAAATGATGATAAAACTTACTCCGGCAATAACAGAACCAGTCGCACGAATCTTGTGTACATTCAAACCGATTCCACCAGCATTTTTCGAGATCAATGCACATTGTTTCAGAGTATCGTAGATTCCCAAGATCGAATCATCGCTCATTGTTAGCAAAAAGCAAGATGACATTTGTGGCCGACGAGTTCCCGAGTTGAACAATGTTGGCGAAGCATGTGTCATATATCTCTCCGACATGAGATTGTAGGTTTCGATGGCTGCATCAACATCGTCTCCGTGAATTCCAACAGAAACTCTCATCAACATTTGTTGTGGGCGTTCGACGATTTGATCATCGATTTTCAAAAGATACGATCTTTCCAGAGTTTTGAAACCAAAGAAGGTGTATGAGTAATCGCGATCGTAAACGATGGCTGAGTTAAGTTTATCTGCATTTTTCATAATTGTATTGTAAGTTTCTTGACTAATCATTGGAGAATGTTGTCCGGTCAAAGGATGATGGAATTCGTACAAAGTTTTCATCACTTCAGAGAAAACTTTGTTTGTTTTCTTGTGCAAGTTAGAAACAGCAATTCTTGCAGCAAGAAGAGCATATTCTGGATGTTGAGTTGTCATTGAAGCGGCGGTTTCAGCGGCAAGATTATCCAATTCAACAGTTGTTACACCTTTGTACAATCCACTGATGACTTTGATGGCAACAGCAACCTGAACATGATAATTGTTTTTGGTAAAAGTTAGATGAAAACTTACGGGATCAACAAAATCCATATTGAGACCATAACTCAATTTTTGGATTCTTGAGGTGATTTTATCGAAGTGCACATCTTCCTTTCTTCCGTCACGCTTTACAACATAAGTACTGGTGTAGCGCTTCATTCTGAAACTCGAAAATATAGGAAAACGATCAAGGAGCCGAAAAGAAATGGAGAATGAATGAAAAACGGGCGGGGACAGAAACACATGTTCAAAGCGAAATTTTTGGCGCGCTCGCGCCGAAAATAATGGAAGTGCGCTCCATTGCGAATAATTTTGAAAAACTCTTTCACGACTTCAGAATGGGATTCCAGAATTTTTCCGCGATGAGCGATAACAAATCTGGATGGGGAACTTTTGAGTTTCACTTGGGAGAATGACATTTTTCGAAAAACAAACAGCTGAGAGCTCAAAAGAGCTAAAACCGTGAAGAGCTCTCGTGGACTAGTTTTTGGTGAAAAACTTAGGCCAATCTTTTTTATTTTAATTCGACCATTTCAAGGTTGAAGTGGAGACCATTCTAAAACGTAGCCTGCTGGCCAAAAAAAATATATTCGAACCACAAAAATTTTGCGCCCATTTATATACACCAAATCGAGGGCGGGGCCTTGATGACGTAGCAAATGGTCACCAACAGGGTGTTTTGTGTTAATGAGCGTTTGGCGCAAATACATCTGTTGTGACGTCAGAGAAAAGAATAACGATTCATTATTGTTTAGTGTGTCAATGAGAATTCAAATTTTATGCATTTTTCGATCGCATTAAACCACCAGTTATCAAAACTTCCACACTTTCGCTATCATCTTCCGGACCATTTTTATTGACAACATTGTAAACGGCCTAAAATTGAGGAGGTTTTGTTAGTTTTTGAAAAATTCTCACATTTAAATCCACAGCTTCACTAGCAGCATCGCAAATTTTCTTGACAGTTTCATCACTTTTATTCAAAATTACTGATGCACCATTCCATCCAACGTGAGCCAAATGTTTGAAATCTTGCGGTAGGCCGATATTTTCAGCAGTTGCTTTTGTCTTTTTTGAAGTTCTCATCGGAACAAGAACCTGTGGCTGGGAAGAATTGTTGGAAGGTGGTGGTGGTGGCTGAATAAAAGGTGGCGGTGGTGGAGGAGCTAGAAAAATTCACTTTTTGCTAAGGAAGTGATGGTTAAAATAGGGTTTCTAGTAGTTTTCGACCCGCTGAATACGACCCGGTCGTCAAAAATCGCAGAACTCAACTTCCTGATGAGTTATGACGTGGCGAAATTCTAAAATTTTTAAGAATCGGGACTTTCTCGCATCGATTTGCATAAAAATCAAGCTAGTTTCCCGATTTTCAAAATTTTCGAATTTTGCCACGTCATAACTCATCAGGAAGTTGAATTCTGCAGAATCGTGATCAGCAGGTCGAAAACTACTAGAAAACATAGATATTCCATCTCACGTTTTGTCATCGGTGGTTTTTGTTTCACTGGTGTTTTCACCGGAGTGTTACAATTACACTTCAATTTCGATTCAACAATATTTCGAAGTGGTCCAATGTTGAAAATCCTAGAAATTCATTAAGCTAAAATTTCAGCTATCTAAAAAAAATGAAATCAAACTTACACAGCTTCTCTCAGAATCCGTTCCAAATGATAATTATCAACTGGAAGTGGGCATTGTTCATGATCCCGAAGGAAGTTCAAAATAACTGGGAAAACTGTCGAATCACGATCAATAAAAAGTCGGCCATCCTGTATAAAAACTAGAAATGAGCTGGTTTCTCAAATGTTTTCAAAATAAATAGAAAAATGAGGTCACGCTGACGTCTTAGTTCATAAATATTAATTTCCCATTTTGAAAAAAGTGTAGTTTTCTGCCTGCTGATCACGATTCCGCTTTCAAAAATTGTAGAAACAACTCATAACATGAGTTATGACGTGGCAAAGTTTGAAAAATCGGGACTTTACGAAACTCTGAGAATTAAATTTTGTGAAAATCTGAAAGCACAGCGTTCATCAGATTCTCATGAAAATCAATTCTGAATTTAGTCAAAGCTTCGTAAAGTCCCGATTTTTCAAAATTTGCCACGTCATAACTAATTTTAGAAGTTGATTTTTGCAATTTTTGAGAATGTCTAGAAAACATGAATTCTCTAAAAATTCTCCCAAATCCCCCTAAAAACCTACCCGATCCAAATCTTTCTCCCAATCCTGTCTCTCGAAAAAATGACTAAACCAAGTGCCTTCAATCGATTTCAAGGTTTTAATTCTGGTTTTAAAAAATACACCTTCCACGTCCAAAGTTATTATATTATTATTTTGGTTAAGAATCGACATTAGAAAAATACAACAAATAAAACTGGGCCTATAATACAACAATAAGTCTAATTGTTGACATTTTGCTCGTATTTGTTTGATTTTATGAGTAGAGGTGTGAATTTCTTAAGTATTAGTTTCTTGAGTGCTCGACAAAAAAAATTTATTATTTTCAACATTTTTATTCACAGATTGAGAAATAAATATTGAGATCAATTCTTTTTTCGTTTTTCTGCCAATTCTCCATGCTGAAAAAGAAAATTAAAGATTTCAATAAATAATTTGAGAACTTACAGTTCCAAATTCATAATAATGCGGTGCTAATTCATATAACCATTCCGGATCAATCACAGTCACATCACGAATCGAATCTTGCATAACTTCAGTGAATATCACCCTGTAAAAGATATCTTGGAAGTTGATTTTTGAAATCTCAAAGAGAACCTACCATTTCGGATAATCCTTTTTGAACATAATTGACGATCCTTTATAGACATTGAACGGGAATTCTTCCTTGACAGTCATATATTTTCCAGTGTAATGATATTTTGCAGCTTGTGAGAAGAATCCAGTCACCAAACATCGTCGAATGTTTTCAGAAGCGTCTGGAAAATATGAGCTTAAAATTGCCACGTGGCACTAAAAAAGGGTAGTACTGTATTTGTTATTTTGAGCGCGAAAATTAAATTTTTTTGTTGAAAAATCCGAATTTTCTCAGATTTTCAGCATGAATTTTCCGGTTTTTTAGTCATTTAGACCAAAAATCTCAAAAGATGGCTC
Source organism: Caenorhabditis angaria (assembly GCA_947459285.1). Taxonomy (NCBI): domain Eukaryota; kingdom Metazoa; phylum Nematoda; class Chromadorea; order Rhabditida; family Rhabditidae; genus Caenorhabditis; species Caenorhabditis angaria. The sequence goes on from CANHGI010000003.1 coordinate 9,051,704, forward strand.
AAAATCCGAGTCTAACATGAGCAATGCCCCTTTTGAATTAAAAAATAAGCTTTTAACATGAGCAATAATAACCCATTTTTCAAGTCTTCAAAAAATCTCCTCTTTGAAAATCCAGTTTGATTCTAACATGAGCAACTTGTTTTGGATGTTCGGATTCAAAATGAGGCGCTTAACATGAGCAATTCTAAATTTAGTCTCAAATAAACCTCCCCTTTCCAACTCACTTATCAATCCTCTACACGACATTTTGGCGATGCCAAATCGATTCAACAATCTCACCAATTGCGATCTAACATTATCCGCTCGCATCAATCCACGATAGTTCACAAAATGATCCGTACACCATTTTTTCGATTTTCCCGACTCAACAAATTTCGTATACACATTCAACATTGTCATATGATCGCCCTCTTCAACCGAAAACTTTCGTCGAGTTGCATCCTGAAAGATTTTTTGAAAACGAAATTCGAAAAATTCAAAATGAAAAGAAAACCAACCGCTTGATGTCGACTTCTGAACGGTGTCACAAAAACATCCTGAATTTGCATCATCGCAACAATCGTCACAATTTCTTCACTACATTCGAATTCGGCGGATTTCAAGAGGCATTTACTGTGCATTGGTGGCAATGGAAATTCGGCCATTTGAACTCCTAATGGGTTGGTCAACAGGGATCTGGAAATATTTTTTTGAGGGCGAGAGATTCAGGGGCTGGGCTAAGTTTGAAATTGAAACTTTTCAAAAATTTTTCAAAAAAGGTACAGTATTTTTGTGGTCTAAAAGCCTTCTGGACCATTTTCAAATAATAAATTTTAAATTTTTTAAAAATTTTGGGTTTGACCAAATTTTTAGATGTCATAATTTTGAGGATAAAATTTTTCTGGAATCCAGATTTTAAAAATAAAAATTAGGTCTAATTTTTTCAGAATTCGGATTAAATTTGAAATTTAAAAATTCCAATTCAAAGCAAAGAACTTTTCAAAAATTACACAGTCTTTAATAAAGACAATTTTTAATTTTTCAAAAAAGTGCAGTATTTTTAGGTCTAAAAAAATAAGCTAGATTCAAAAATCGACAATTCGTAGTAACTACGAAACCACGATCTATCATTTTTATCATATTTGAATAAGATTTCAAGTTAAAAATTTCAAGTTAAAACTTCTCATATTAAAAATATTTTCAAATTCTGATGAAAATTTGTCAATTTTTTGAATCCAGACCAGGTTTGGTTGAATAAGATTTTAAGTTTAAAAAACTCACTTTTCATCCAGAGCTTCAAGTGCGTATAATAATTCCAATCCATTAATCATTGACCAAGATGGAGGTGGCTGAAATTTTTTTTTTAATTTTCCCCATTTTTCTTCCCCTCTCTCACCGATAAATAATGAAATTTATGAACATTCTGAATGCCCAACGCTTTCAATTGCAAAATCGTCGGCGCCAAATGTGTTCGCTGAATCTCGGGAATAGTTCCCTCCGTCATTTTCTCAAATTCACTTTCCGGATACAATCGATAAGCTTTCCCTGGTCGAATTCTTCCCGCTCTTCCAGCTCTTTGTTCAGCCGATGCTTTCGATATTCGAATTCGCATTAATGATTCAATTCCATTTTTCGAATTAACAGCTCGAAGTTTCACAAATCCCGTGTCAATTACATAACATATTCCGGGAATTGTCACCGATGCTTCGGCAATATTTGTAGCGATTACAATTTTGCGAGTTCCGTGTGGAGTGGAATCGAAAGCTTTCATTTGTTCTTTGGCGGGAAGTGCGCCATAACACGGAACAACCCATAATTTATCGCAATTTCGCAGAGAACTTGAGGCATCTCGCAGCTTTTCGCAAACCTGAAAAAAAATTCCTGTTTTATATTGGGAAATTAAAAAAAAATTCCTCACCTCCTCAACTTCATCTTGTCCTGTTAAAAATACCAAAATATCCCCGTGCATTTCATGTTTGTGTATATTTATCACAGTATCCACAGCAGATTGGCAATAATTTGGAACAGAACTGAAAAATTCAAAAATTAATTTCACGTGACGTGTTGATAAAATCTCTTGAAGAGGTCAGTTTGGCCTATATTTAGCCGTCATTTTGGATATTCACTCATTGATCAAAACGATTTGTATTCAAGAAATTAATCGTTTTGAAAAATTGCTTCCTCGACAGAGACTTGATAACTAGAAATGACGTCGTCGACTGGTGAGAGTTCTAATCTGAGCAATGCAAAAAACAAATCGCTTGATTTTCAGTGGCTTCAGAGTCGGGCTCAAACGATTCGCTCAAATCAACAACGACAAAAACTTCGGAGGCATCGACGAAAAAAGAGCCAACGAAATCGGCGGAGAAGCGCGAAGAGGATGGATTTGCGAATCCGTTCGAATTTGTGCTAACTGCACTTGGTTTGGCTGTTGGGCTTGGAAATATTTGGCGTTTTCCAACAAGAGCTTTTAATAATGGTGGATGTGAGTTGGAAATTGGAGAGGGTTAGAATAAGCACGGCGTTTTGGATTTTGAGAAATTTGAATATTGAAGGAGAGGCTCTTTCGATCGAGGTCACGTCAAGTTTTCACGTTTTTTTTTACTGTTGAAAACTTTTTCAAAAGTAAGCCAGAGTGCAATTTCAGAAAAACAATTTCTAGGCACGCCTGCTTGACAATTAGACTCTCTAGGAGAGACTACTTGGGACCTTGAGTTTCTAGGCGCTGCTCCTTCACAATCGAATTTTCTAGGCGTGGTTACTTGACAACTAGGGCTTCTAGGCTTGGCCACTTGGCAAATCAGCTCTCAAGTCTTGGCTTCTAGCCGGAGTAGTTCTCTAGGCGCCGGTCCTAGACAATTATGTTCTATAGGCTCGGCTGCTTGAACTCTAAAGGCTTCCGTGTGTGAAAAATCATCTGGTAATCTCAGAAGTTCAGAATTCAGAACACCTTAGCCAAGATCTAGAACTATACAAAAGAAAATCATAATTTCAAAATTTTCAGCCGCATTTCTCATACCATATATAATATGTGCAATAACTTTCGGACTTCCCGCGATTTATCTCGAATTCCTCGTTGGCCAATATCAAAGAGCATCACCACCAATCGTCTTTCGTCGCATCAAACCAATTCTCGAAGGAATTGGATGGGGATGTGCTTTTGTCTCAACAAATGTCGCCATTTATTACATTGTTATTATTGCCTGGGTCGGAATTTATATTGTAAATCTATTCCGTGGTCATATCAATATTTGGAACAATTGTGATAACGCCTGGAACAATGTATCAACTTGTATTGATATGGTTGCTCAAAAACAGTGTCGCACATCAAATCCACCAGGATGGAATTTGACTGGCACCGAAACGCATCGCCCTGATGAATTTATATTTTTGAATGGATCTTGTGTTGATAAATCACTTCACACTGGTGTCAAATTCATCTCAGCACCCGAACAATATTTATATGTGAATATTATTCAAAGATCGAATGGTCTTTTGGATATCAATCATATTAATTGGCAAGTTTTTGGTTCAATCACTATTTGTTGGGTGCTTACCGCTCTGTTGATTTGGAAAGGAATGAAGATGCTTGGAAAAGTTTCATACGTAGGTTTTGAATAGGAATTCATGTTTTCTAGTGATTTCAAGCCGCTGATCACGAACTTCTAATATAAGTTATGACGTGGCAACGTTGGAGAATTACGAAAAATTGGGAATCTTCTGCTGATCTTCATCCCGTTGCCAAAAATTGAAAAACTCTCCTCCTAATATGAGCTATGACGTGATAAATTCAGAATTATCGGATGTTCAAGCTTTGCCACGTCATAACCCATAGTAGGAGTTGAGTTTTGCAAATTTTGACATCGGAATTGTGCTCAGCGGGTTAAAAACTACTAGAAACCATATATTTCATCACAAAATAAGTTATGACGTGGCAAAGTTTGAAGATTTCGGATAATCAATGTTCCAAGACCCGATTTTTCGGAATCTTCCAGCTTTGCCACGTCATAACCCATAGTAGGAGTTGAGTTTTGCAATTTTATAGCCAACAAATTTATTTCAGTTCCCTTTTTGCAGATTACTGTAGTTCTTCCATACATTCTCGTAGTTGTTCTTTTTGTTCGTGGTGTCACCTTGGAAGGCGCTTCAACCGGACTCTATTATTATTTCCTGAATCCAGATTATTCAAAAATCATGTCGCCAAGAACCTGGTCCGAAGCATTGAAACAATTGTGTTTCTCACTTTCATTAGGACACGGTGGTTTAATGAGTATGGCCTCCTACAATCATCCGAAAAGTAATTGCCTTCTCAACGCATTTATTGTGATTGCCGGTGATACAATGATGAGTGTTATTGGCGGTGCAGCTGTGTTTTCGACTCTTGGATTTTTGGCGAATCAAAGAAATGTGACAGTTCCCGAAGTTGTTGAGAGTGGCATCTCGTTGGCATTTGTTGTCTATCCTGAAGCATTATCTCAAATGCCACTTCCATGGTTGTGGGCTGGATTATTCTTCATTATGTTGTTCTTGTTGGGAATGAGCTCGGAATATGGTTAGTGTGGGAGCTTTTGAAGCGGGCCGGGTTTTGAGAAAAATTCTGAACTAGAAATTTCACCGCGTGAATTTTGGAACCAAAAAGATTCTGGTTTACTGTAGTTTTGAGCACCAGAAATTTGAATTTTTTTAAAAATCAGACTGATTTTAAGGATTTCCAAACAAATTCTTTAAAAATTATTCTTGGCAGAAATTTTACCACGTGGCTTTTTAGCGCTAAAAATTTGAAATTCAAAAAAAAATGGCCCTAAACACCAGGTTGCAGTAATTTCAAAAAAAATTGTTTTTAAATTTTTCTGGCAGAAATTGAGCCACGTGGCTTTTTAGCGCTAAAAATTTAAAATTAAAAAAAATAGGTCCTAAACACCAGGTTACAGTAATTTCAAAAACAAATTCTTTAAAAATTATTCTTGGCAGAAATTTCACCACGTGGCTTTTTAGCGCTAAAAATTTGAAATTCAAAAAAAAATGGCCCTAAACACCAGGTTACAGTAATTTCAAAAAAAAATTATTTTTAAATTTTTCTGGCAGAAATTGAGCCACGTGGCTTTTTAGCGCTAAAAATTTAATATTCAAAAAATGGCCCTAAAAATCAAACCACAGTAATTTCAAAAAAATTTCAGAATAAACTATTTTACCACGTGGTGTTTTGGCCCTGGAAAACTAAAATTCGAAAAAAATTGGCCCTAAAAATTAGGCCACAGTAATTTCAAAAAAAAATTGTTTTCAATTTTTTGGCAAATTTTACCACATGGATTTAAAAAAAAGGAACTTTTCTAGAATCGCTAAAAAGAAAATCGAATTTTTCTCAAAAAAATCAGACCTGGCTCGATTTCTCTGATCTTCTAAATCTCCCGATTTTTCCAGCATTGACCGAAGTATTCTGCACCTGCCTCTATGATCAATTCCCAAAACTTCGCACTAAAAAATTGCTGGTCGTCACCCTTTGGTGCACTCTTCTCTACGTAATTGGTCTCATATTTTCAAGCGATGCCGGTTTCTATTGGTTCGAATTATTTGATGAATTCGGCGCTGGTTTCGCATCAGTTCTTTCAGTCACAATTGAAATCATTGTTCTAATGTACATCTACGGACATCGTCATATGAAAACCGATATTGTTGAAATCTGGGGTGAGGCAAGAACCAAGTTTGGAAAGTATTTCGGAGCGAATTCACCATATTGGCGTTTTAATTGGATGTTTATGAGTCCAATAATTGGTGGTGTTTTGTGTGGTTTGTGTGTTTGGAGAGATTATCCATATAATGGAGATGGTGTTAAATATCCACCATTATTCGATTATATTGGCTGGTTTATTGCATTAATTCCCGGTTCAATGATTATCAATTTCGCCATTATAAATATGATGAGATTCCAAAAAGCTGGATATCCTCTTAAAACTGTTTTCATGCTTCAAAAACAGCATAAATCGTATCCACGTATTTCGGAAGGTTTTACCGAAAAGCAAAAAGAAGACGCGAAATTGTTGCCAGAATATGAGCCATGGGATGTTAATAATAATAACAAGAGAGCGAGTTTGTCGGATAAAAGTGTTGAAGAGGGAAAAAGTTTGAAGGATAATTCGAAGGCGTCGGTGAAAAGTGTTAAGCAAGAGTTGCAGGATATTCGGAAAGATATGAAGAGTATGAAAGAGCAAATTGATGATATGAAGGAGGAATTGACTATGGGACCAATGGCTACGAAATCGACATCGAAAAATTAAAGCAAAAAACATAGAAATGTGAATAAATATTGTGAAAATGTGAAAGTAGATTCGTTTTTCGGGGAGATTCCACGTGTCTCGATTTTCAGTGATTTGTTTTTGTGTAGTTCTCGAGGAGAAGTGACGTGGATTATTACTATCACGTACAATATCAGTATTTTTAAATTTGAGCACGTTAGAGGTCAAAAAACTACAGTAATAAAAGTTAGGGGACAATTTTGACCGCGATTTTGGCCGAGGTATATTTCCACGTCATAATTTCAAATCTCTTTAAAAAAAACCCACGTTTTTGTGTGATGCACAGCAACTGGATGAGTCCTCCCCTCAACTGAAATAATAGCAGCCGTATCATTTTCCGAATTTCCACTCTCATTCATCTCGAAAAAATCCTTGAATAATTCGGCGTCAAGAGTTGCCGAAGAGACAATGATTCGTAAATCGCTTCGAATTTGCATGATTTTCCGCAGTAGACCTAGCAAAATATCCGTGTTACACGATCTTTCGTGAGCCTCGTCGATCATTATAATACTGTATTTCGCCAATAATGGATCCACTAAAATCTCCCTTAACAATAATCCATCGGTCATAAATCGGATTTTTGTTTGTTTATCCGAAACATCATCGAATCTTACAGTATAACCAACATCATGTCCAAGAATACAATCTTTTTCCTCAGCCACTCGAGTAGCCAACTGCAAATATTTATAAATTTGCATTTGAATCATATTGCTCATGTTAATTCTCATGAAATTCTGAGTTTTTTGATACCAAACATGAGCAATATCACTGTTTATCAAAATAGGTCAAATTTTTTGGTTGCAAAAAATTCTGAATTTCTTGAAAAATTCGAATTCCCAACTTACGGTAACTACAGCAACCCTTCTCGGCTGTGTAACTGCAATTTGTCTTCCATCAGCCGCCCATCCAGCTTCGAGTAAAAATTGTGGAACTTGTGTCGATTTTCCACACCCAGTTTCTCCCACTATTATCACTGTTCGATATTTTTCACATAGATATAGAATATGACCGCGATTCTGAATGAGAAATTTGATTTTTCAATATCTCAGCGAATAAAAAAGCACCTTAAAAATAGGCAATCGTATCCGCTGTTGCTGTATATTTAGACTAGAATATGGATTGTTGTGAACTTGAAGAGATTCTTCAACTGGCGCCGATGTTGTTTCACTTGTTTTCTCTTCTAAAATCAATGGTCCGGTTCGAGGTTTATCGGCGGAATCATCTGGTTTTTGAAACCCTCTTCTTTCGGTGGCATATTTTCGATCTCGATGGCCATGTCCAGGATGATAAGACATCTAGATTTATGAATGAACAAGAACATATTCAAGCAAAAATATTATAGAAAGTTACTCTAACTTTTTTTTTAAATGAGTCGTTTTTATTTCCAAAAAAAAATTTATATAAGAAATTCAAGACTTTGTAATTTTCTTGATGAGCCCGGCTTGTTGTGCTTCCATGAGTTTTCTTTGCTCTTCAGAAATCGCATCATAGAAACAGTTTTCGGGGAAGCAATGAGGATCGAAAATGTTTTTGGAGAAGTTGGTTCCTGGAATTTTTTTTTGGTTTCATAATAAAAAATTTCATAATAAAAATATCTAAAAAAAAATATTCACCTTTCTCATCAATCTCGAACATTTCAATAAATCTTTCATAACTCATTGGATTACTAAAATCCTGTCTCGCTTGCATTTGTTGATTCAAATTGACTCCGCGATTTTTTTGATGGAAAGCCGCTTCGAAAGTTGCTTGTAGTCTTTCGCTAACTTCACATTCTGGTGGTGGCGGTATTCTTATTTCAGTTCCATCATTCTCCAAATGTTCAACAATTTCTTCTCGTGGAAGTGCGGGACTTCCTTGTTGAGATGGTCCTGGTGTGGGAGTTTTACTTCCAGGTGAATCTTCCATTTGATTCTTCAATGCTTTTTTCGATTCTTCTAACGCTAAATCAATAAGCCTTTCTTCTTCGTCTTCATCGATTTCTTCTTTTCTTGCTGGCGGTTTTGGCTCGTGTAGTTCAGATTGTGGAGTTTTTTCAGAGTCTTCCAATAAAAATTTAACCGGTCCAATGTCATCTTCATTATCTCCAGAATAACTGACTAATGAAACTTGGGAACTTGTCTGAAAACATGAATTTCTCTGTATAAATTACTTTTAAAAAATATATTACTCACATGAGGCATCGCATTTTGCGGAGTTCTAAATGCCGCCGGCGATGGAGAATGATCAGCGTCGACCATTCTTTTTGGAGGTGGTGGTTCAGCGAAATTAGATTCTGAATGATCGGAATCTTCAGTCGGCGAGAAATCATACATATCCGAATCTCTTCGTTGCCTCCGCTCGCTTGACTTCTTCTCTTCCTCCTCTTTTGCCCATTGCACAGTCGTCGCTTCTGTTGATCTTCTACGTGGGGACATATCTTCGTCACTATCCGCATCATAAGCAACCAAATTCTCCATTTTATTCACTTTTTTTTGGCTTTGAAAGGGGAGAAACGCACTTCAAACAAACAAAAAAATTATTTTTCGAAATTTGTCCGAGAGAAATACAAAACATACAGACTGCAAACACCACGACGAGCAAATGCACAACTGAGGAATTTAAATTTTTATTTTCCGAAAAAAAGGATCAGTCAGATAAAAACGATGTCAGTTGTTGAAAATGATATCAATCTTGCTATTTCTATCGATTTTTGGATTGGCTGAGTCATCAATTAACTGCTATTATACTATTGGCAAACCTGACATTTCGGAATTGCCTGGAAAATGCGATTCATATATTTTGATTGGCTCAACAAGGATAAACAATGAAACCGGAATTTTTGAAGCGAATAAAGAAGGTAAGTTGGTTTTCAAAATTATCTTTTAAAAATTTCATATCAAAAATTCAGAAGTCGAGAAGTTTTCTCAACTAAAACAACTTCAACCCAACAAAAAACTCCTCATCACTATACTGTCTTCAAATCCTTCTTTCACAAAAATGTCCTCAAATGCATCATCAATTCTCAAATTCTCATCTGACACATTGGACTTTTTGATTTATTACAATTTGGATGGAATTGATATTGATTGGGAGTTTCCAGTCTGGAGTTCTGATGCCAACCAAGATGATCGCATTTATTTTCGGAATCTGTTAGAAGTTTTATACGACAAATATCATAATAAAGGAAAATTGATTTCTGTTGCTGTATCTGGTCCACCAACAATCACAAAAATCGCATACGATGTTCAGGCTTTAGCAAAGGTAATTTTTTAATAAATTAATTATAGACAGAAGTACCGAAAATTCATAATATTTTCTGTCAGATACGCTGATATGGTTCAAGTGATGAACTACGATTTTCATGTTTTCTCCCGAAAAAGCAATCCACTTGTTGGTTTCAATGCTCCACTTCATCCATTGAGATTCGAATTCTCGTTATTGGCAAAAATGAACTCGGAATCATCGATGAACACGTGGTTTTCGTTAGGACTTCCAAGAAATATCACATATTTTGGAATTCCAACATACTGCCGCGCTTTTCGTCTTCTCTCCAAATATTTTTTCAAACCATATTCTCCAGCTGTTTCAGCAATTGATGAGTTCACAGATTATGAAAGTGTTTGCTATTTGACTGAAAAGAATTCGAATTATAGAAAAGTATGGAATACAAGAGCAGCTTCTCCTTATTTATATGGTAATTTTTTTTTGAAAAATCATTTTCAAAACCTTATTGAATTTTAGGTTCCGATCGTCTTTGGATTTCCTACGAAAATCCCGAAAGTATTCGACAAAAAGTAACTTTCGCCAAAACTTTGGGAGTTGCTGGAATAATGGTGTTTTCCGTTGGAAATGACGATTTTCACGGAAAATGTGGACAAGGAAAATATCCTCTCATAAATTCAATAGATTTTTAATTAAATATTGTTTTATTTTCTTGTTTGACTGCTCAACAAAAACTTGTTTGTTCACTTGGAATGAGTAAATAATCACAATGAAGTTGTGTTTTTTGTATTTGAAATGTTTTATTGAATTATTTCGTTGTTGAAATCATAATTATACTTGTCACATCAAATATTTTCACCTTTGAAAAATTTTGAAATAGAAAAAAAATGATATATTATTTGGGTAAGTAAATATCACCATGGTAATGTATTAGATAATGCTGTTTTTGTTGAAAACCAAATGATATCTCCAGTATTTTTTCTTATAAGTTTTTGAAGAGAAAAAATCGATAATTTTTCAAATTCATGAATTAGATGTTCATGTGTTGGAAATAATTGAAATTGATTTTTTTTTTCATGAAAAATTCAATTTTTGTCGAAAAACATGAGCTTTCTAATATGAGTAATGACGTGGGAAAGTTTGAAAATTTTTGGACTGGAAAACTAGCATGATCTAGGAGATTTTCAGGAAATTACCCCGAAATTTTTGAACTTTGCCACGTCATAACTCATGTTAGAAGTTGAAATCTCGAGTCAACATGGAAACCCAAAAAACCCAAATTTTTATCAGAATTTTTTTGATGTTGATTTCCGGACTGAAGAAGAACAGTCGTTTTCTCGGAATGAATCATCATCTTTTATTTGTCCGAAAGGTGTTAAAAAAATTGAAAATGATAAAAAAATTTCCAATTTCTTCTTCAACATAAACAAAAATGTGTGATGCTTTTTTGAACCGTCCATATTTGTTCACTTTTTCTCCTAGGTAAATATTTATTTTAAATAGAATTTTTGTGTAACAGTTTTTCTTCCTTTTTCAATTTCCTGATGGCAAAACTTCAACTTAGAATTATTCATATAATTTTTGCCGATGACTCAATGTTCAATTATGTCATTTCATTTCATTTTCTTTCTTACTTACTCTATATCTCTAAACTCTCTCCATTTCACATACTATTTTCTCTATCGCGCACTTCTTTTTTTTTACTGTTTCACCTAGGTAATATCTATTTTTTCGTGTGTGTCTCTGTGTTTGTTGTCGATTTTTTTGGCGGTTGAAAATTTTCTTTGTTTCCAATTTTGTTCTATTTCGAATGATAAAGCTCTTGTGAATTGAAAAGTTTTTTTCAGGTCGGTTGAAATTTACGTGAATGAGAGAAATTATGATTCGAGCTGTTGGTGAGTTTAAAAAATTGATTTCAATATAAATTTTAATCAAAGTGACCTATTTTTTCCCCCGAAAAATCTACGTTTCAAAATATTTCATAAATTTTAACTAAAAATTCAATTGTTTCGGGTTGCTAGAAAAAAAATCGATTTTCAAAGGTTTAGAGAATTTTATATCAAAAATGATTTTTGAAAATTTAAAATTTCTGTTCAAAAAATATATGTTTTATTTCAGAAATATCTGAAACTTTTAAGACAAACAATTTTTCGAAAATATTTTTTTTTAACCTGAAAAATCCGGGAGTCTTTTTTAAAGAAAAGTTGAGCTTAAATATTTTCAGGAAAAAAATTTGAAAATCAATAATTTCTACCCAAAAATCAATTTTTATTTAATTAACAGCAAAATTAAAATTAAAAACTTTATTTTTAACCTAAAAATCCCTTTCTGAACCTAAAAGCCTTTTTTTTCCCTGAGAAAATGTGCAAAAATGTGGCTTTTTCTCATAACTACTGTAAGGTTTCTGATTTGCGCCTAAAAACTTTGCTCTATTTTTCGGCCAAAAAAAATTCTCACCACTATAAAAATTTATGATCCAGATATAAAATACAAATTAATGCGCCTAGCAACGTTTGGTGCCATTTTTCTTAATAAAAAAGCTCGCTAAATTTTTCTAGTTTTACTATTTTTCTACACAAAAAAAAAACAGTGTTAGTTACGTCACAGTTATGCAAATTTTTCCCCAGTGAAAGTGTGATTTTTGAAGTTTATAGACTACTCAAAAAAAAAAGGGATTATTCACCTTTTCCCCCTACAAAATTCCAATTTCCCGTGGCATTTTTCGCAATTTCCTGTGTGAAGCCCCGGAAACCGAAAGTGTGATTTGAGCCCCGAAGCCTGACAAAAATACATTTTTTATCATCAAATATTTATTCAAGAATTATTTGTTCTCAAAAATTGCGTATAAATAGATGATAGTTAACTAGTTCACGTAACTCCAGTAACTTTCATTTTCTAGCACCAACCACATCAACTCATTTATTGCCTCTTCTTTCACCAGCCGCCAAAATGACGTCAGACACAATCACGGTTAGTTGAACCTTTTCTTTTATATACATATTTATATTTATTTTTTCTAGTTGTCTAGTTGATTTAAATATTCACGCGAAGATTTTTGTACTAAAAACATGTAAACATGTATTATTATTATTATTATGATTATAATAATAATATACATAAATAAAATTTGTTTCTTCCTATTGGATGAAAAAAGAAAGAAATCGAAAGCTTCCTATTTTTCTTTTTATTCTTCTTCTTTTTTCTTTTTTTTTCTCTTTCTAACACTTCGAGAATTTTTATTGATTGATTGGGTACTGGAAAACAACAATTATGTTGCAATTTTTGAAAAAAAAACAGTGTCCAATATTCATCAGAATTTTTTAATGCGAAAAATCTGGCGAAAAATTTTTTTAAAAAATATTTTTGACCCTAAGAAAATGAAATTTTGAAAATCACTCTCTCTAGGCGCAGCTACTCGAGAACAAGTCTCTCTAGGAGCTGATCCTTGCCAACTGAATTTTCTAGGCTCGGCTACTTGCCATATAGGATCTCTAGACGTGGGACCTAGATGATTAGGTTCTTTAGGCTCAGCTGCTTGCGAACTAGGCTCTCTAGGCGCCGATACTTGCCAATTGAACTTTCTAGGCTCGGCCTCTTGCCATATATAGGATCTCTAGGCGTGGGACCTAGACGATTAGGTTCTTTAGGCGCGGATGCTTGGCAGCTAGGATCTCTCGGCTTGGCTACTTGGCATAGCAGATCTCAAGGCGCGGCTACTTGCCATATAGGATCTCTAGACGTGGGACCTAGACGATTAGGTTCTTTAGGCTCGGCTACTTGACAACTAGGCTCTCTAGACTGAGCTCCTTGACAACTAGGTTCTCTAGGCTTCTCTGCTTGGCATAAAATATCTCAAGGCATCACTACTTGCCAGAATGGATCGCTAGACGTGGCTCCTAGACGATTAGGTTTCCTAGGCTCACTTACTTGACAACTATGCTCAAAATCTCCATTGTCAGGTTTTTCACAGAATCTACAACATTCTTCTAAATGTTTGAAAAATATACTATTTTTCCCAAAAATCACATTAATCTTTGCGATTTTCATATTTTTTGGCGCCAAAAATCAACTGGTTTTTCTCTTCTTTCTATTTCGGAAACCCAGAAAAGTATATCCGGCTTATACGTATGTTTTCCACGTAAATAAATACATGTTTTTCCTTTTTCTGTCTTTCTATTTCTATTTTTTGCCATTCTTATATGATCCAACCCTAAAAATATCTTTATTTTCTCATTTTTTTTTCTCGTTTCTCGTCTCTCTGTCGTTTCAGGACCACCCTGGAATGTTAGAGAAAAACCTCAGAGTGGCGAAATAGTGTGTGGAAATGAGAGAATCAAATGGGCGGATATAGAAGGACCCAGAAAAAAGAAGAAGAAGATAAAGAGAGTGAGGAGAGAAAACATAAAAATGAATGCATTTTTCGTTTTGGTTTTGTGGCAGAATGCCAGAAATTAGAGAGAGAAATGTACTTTTTAGTTTATAATGTGTATAGATTTATGCTTTGAGATTTCGAAATAGATTTTCAGTTATTTCTAGATTTTTCTGATATCATGTTTTTTTTTGAAAAATTTCGAAATTCATATTTTGTGATAGCTTCTCTGGACCTAAAGATTTTCAGCAAGTTTTCTAGTTTTCTAGTACGATTTTCAGCCTAGCCTATAATTTGCTTTGATTTCTGACAGCTCTGGAGCTCCCAGAGCTCCAAAAAAATTTAAATCTAATTTTTTCTCCCAAAACTCCATAGATCAATTAGATTTCAAAAATTTATAAAATTTGAAAGAAAAAATTAGATCTGAATTTTTTTGATTTTGAAATATATTTTCAGATAAGTCTAGATTTTTCTGATATAATTTTTTTTGTTGAAAATTTGGAAATTCCTATTTCTAGTTTTTATCAATTTCTCCGGTCCTAATTTTTCTTAGTAGATCAAATTCCCAAAATTTTTCAATCTGATTTTCCTTCCAAACCCCATAGATCAAAGTTAGGCAAATTTATTGGATTCCACAACACAAACCCATAAAATTCCAAAAAAAAAATTAAATCTGAAACTGAAACTGACATTTTTATTTCCCTCCCCAATGTTTGGTCACTTGTTGCTGCCATTTGGGAATTACTAACGATGCCTGCTGACTTTTTTTTTTGAAGCTCAGTAAAAAAAGCTCGGATTCTGTTTTTTTTTTTTGGAAAATATTTTTTGACCTTGTGGGAAAAGTGCAATTTTGGAAAAACAGTAGCTCAAATCTTGAAATGAGCAATGATTTGGGAAATTTTCATGTGCCTTTGAAAATTGAAAACTAGAGAAAAACTGAAAAGTTGCTCTTGTTCATGTTCAAAAAGCCTGTAAGCCTTATGTTCATCATTAGGCCCTAAATTCGAAGCTTAAATTTCTGAACCTTAGCTTGATTGAGCCAAAAATTTTGAACTTTAGCTTGATTAAGCCTTAAATTCTGAACCTTAGCTTGATCAGGCCCAAAATTCTAAATCTTAGCTTCTTCTGAAGGCGGATTTCAGATTGGATTTCAAGCTTCATACCCCTCTTTTTTGTCCAAAACCATTTTTCATTCCTAAATCTCCCTTTTCCCTTTCAGTCCACGTTTTTTGAGCTCAAAATCAATCCAGTTTGTTTATTCAGCCTGAATAAACTATGAATCATATTCATATTGGTATTAAACTTTTTTGGATTAAAAATGAAATTGCAATTGATTTTTTTTGCATTTCTGACTAATCATACATCACATTTTTTTTTACATAATTCAAATTTCCGCTCCGATCTTCGATGTTTTTTTTTCAGAATAAAAATAATAAATCAAGATCTACAGTAGTCATTTTTCGGACCATCCATTTGTTTTTAGTTCCCATAGAAATTGTCTAAGTTTTTCAAATTCAAAAAATACGAAAAATTGGAGACGTCACACATTTCTTGTTGAATTATTCAAAATTGTTCTTTTTCTAATTTTTCCGTCCTCTTTGTTTGTTGTTTTTTTCCTCGTTCAAAGTGCAAAAACGTGTGGGTTTCAGAGAAAATCATACTTATCTGAATGGTCAAAACTGTCGAGTTTTGCGATTTCATTCCGCGAAGTTTTCAATATTCAATTGAGGTGAGGAGATTTAGAAAAGGCACAATTTTTGGATTTTTCTGGATTTATTAGCCACGGTGTTTCACAGGGTGAATTGAGAGACGCAGAGAAACGAGACACAATCTTAGAGAGAGAGAGAGAGAGAGAGAGAGAGATCAAGCGCGGGAAACATTTTGAATTCAAAAAAATTCCCCGCGCTTGGTCTCGAGACGATCTGATTTTCTCTCGGAGTTTTCTCTCTGCGTCTCTTCCCCGATTTTTAAAAGGCTGTGTACCTCGAAATTATTTTTTAAATTAAAAAATGTATCTAATTCAAAACAAAAATTCCTAGTTCACTGTGTGTCAGTCACATCAATCGCTCAAAAAAATAACTGGAAAAATTGGAAGGAGAACACTAACACATCATTTCAGAAAAAAAGACTGTGTAACAATTTTTGTCGCCTTCTTATCGATCCGAAATCATTCTTTAATTTAGTTTTTTTGTTGCTGTGTTGTTTTGTTGTGTGTTTTTTGATTGAGCTTATCAATCTTGTTTTGAAAAAAAAATTTGAATTTGGAGCTGTGTGGTTTCAAATTTTATATTAGTAGTAGGATTTTTGATCAGAAATTTTTCCCTCCAAGGTTCCCATTTCAAAAATAGTTTCCAGAAAAAATTTAATTTGACGTGAACTATTTCCACCAGTTCCGAAATGCCCTACATTCTCACCGAAAAAAACTAGTCATTTTTTAGTTTAGACAATTTCACTAGAGGTTTCCCACCATTACTATCTATTTTCCACTATTACATTTACAGACAGACGATTCAGTTTGTGAAGAGACGGGCACAAATTCCACAAATCCATCACCAAATCATCCAGCAATAATGGAAGATGGAGTTCGAACAATTCGCGGAACTAACACAACAAATTCCACATCTGAATCGTCGTCCAACACTTTTGGATGGCACAAATGTATATTTCTTTTTTTCTACTTATTTTTCGCCGGCATGTCGAATTGGGCTGTTTTGGCGTATACTCATGATTATGTGCCAAGAGAAGCTCTGCCTGATTTGATATTCAGTTTGGTCGATGAAAGAGCATGGGCAAGTATTATTGGTGAGTCTTTGAAGCGAAAAAATAATGTTGTGTGTACTTCTCTCGGAGAAATTATCGATTATTTTCGGTATTAGATTTAGGCCCTTTTATGCTTATCTAAAAATTTAAAAGAAACCTCAACCCAAAACAAAAATCAATTTTGATGACGCAAGTAACCTTTAAAAGTTCATCTTCTCTATTTTTCAGGTGACATTTGCGTTGCCCTTTGCATTGTTTTCTTGGCACTTCTACTCGTTGTCCACAAACATCGTGGAACTATTCTACGGCGTGTTGTTTTTTGCGCCGGAACACTTTATTGGATGAGATCGGTTACGTTGGCAGTAACTCAGTTACCATCATGTGGGTTTTTTGAGGGGCAACTCAAAAACGGCTTGGGAAAATAAATTGTGGATTTTTTCCGGATATCGCAAAATATTTCTGAAATTTTTTTTAACTTTTGGAGCCCTGATTCTAGCCGAGCTTTGCTGAAGAAAAAAAATTAATCAGAAAATTGTTTTTCAGCCCTGAAATTTCGGGTTCTGGAATTTTTCACTAATAAAATTTACCTTGAGAACGGTGGGAGAAAAAACCAAGATACGGTAGAATTTGTCAGCTTCTAGAATTCTTTGATCTTTCTGAGGAAACTTTTGGTTTTCTAGGTCATATGAGTTCTTTTCCAAAATTTTCGAAGATTTCTGATTTTTGTGGTCCTATTTTCACCCCATCTTCTTCTTTAAATCAATTTCAAATTCAATATTTTTCCAGCTTACACTGAAAATGAAAAGAAATGTCGAGAACGAGTAAATTCGCAAATCAGTGTATTCCTCGATCGACTAATCGAACAAACAATCCGATTCGGTTTCCAAAGTAAAAACGCGATGCTTTGCGGTGATTTGTTATTTTCTGGTCACACTCTTGTTATGGTAACATGTTCCCTATCAGTTGCATATTATTTACCAAGAAGTGTCAAATCACTTCAATGGCTTTCACATATTTCTTGTTTTATTGGAATGATTTGTATGATTATTTCGAGGACACATTATACAATTGATGTTGTTATTGCGTATTGGTTATCGAATTTTGTATTCAGGTGAGTTGGAAGGAATTTGGAATCAGAATGTTTTTGAAAAATCCAATTTCTCGTGAAAATTTGAATTTAGAAAATAAAATTTCAGAAAAACTTGCTGAAAACTCACTGAAATTTTGTCCAAGAGAAATTAAAATCATAGGAATTTTCCACGTCTTGTTCAGATTTTTTTTTCAAAAATTCAACAAATTTTTCCTCATTTCAGAGTATATCATGCATTTTGTGAAGTTGATATGTGTATGGAAAGACAAAAAAGTATATTATATTCGTGGTGGCCGTGTCGAATTGTTGATTGGCTCGAAGAGAATCAGATTCCAGGTCGCCTCGAAAACCACATCAATCTACCATTCTACAAAAAACATCAGAAATCATCAATGCCAGATTCGTCAACCGATATTCGACAACATCACAAACAGGTTTCAATTGTGAGTTGTTGACATTAATTTTTGTTTCTAATTTCTCATTTTCAATATATTGTAGAGCTCATCTTCATCCACCTATCCATGTTGAAAAAATGCGGTTTTTTTGCAAATTTTTTGAATTTTGAGCGGGTTCTCTTTTTTTTTGTAATTTTCATCCGGTAATTTCTCATTTTTGTGTTAGTAGAATTCATGTTTTTACGGGTACCTTTTTTTACATTCCAGTATATCTACATACAAAATTGATCACCGATCTGGGTCACGTGATTAATTTTGAATTTTTGAAATTTTTGTTGGGCTTTTCAGAAATGCTCATCGAATTTTGACGTTTTAAAAATTATCAAGAAATGGGGAAAAACCTATTTTTTAATCGAGTGCCATTTAATTGGATTCGGCGGTGATTTTCGGTTCCAAAAATCAAAGAACTGACAAAACATCGAAACTTCAGAAACAAACAGCATTTTTTCCGACAATGCCGCATTCAGAAGCTGAATTTCGAGGGCGATATTTTTTTTTCTAATTTTAAAATTTGCGCGTAGCGGCACCATCTGAATTTTTAAGCTGCAACACAAAAATTAAAAATTTTATTATATAAGAGATTCTCAAACGGTCCACTTCAACTTTCCACATGATCAAAATAAAAATCCATCTGAATATTAGCAGAAATCGAACATTAAGAACAGCATTTTTCGAACCGGCATTTCGTAATTTTAGTAAAATAGAGAATGATCTCAATTAAGTGCCCGCTTAATTCAAAATAAAAAAGGTCACGTTTAAAATAAAATGAATCACATCTTGATTTGATGAGCATTTTTAGAAATCCAAAATAAAAATTGATCGCGTGACCCAATTAAGTGATCAATTTTGTATGTAGATATACTGGAATATCCTTTTTTTCTTGTGAATGAATGATTGAATGGAATAAATGTTTTATTAATGAGTGGCCGAATTTTTTTTCCAAAAATAAATGCTTCAGCCAGCTACAAAACCTCATTTATATTTCGCGAACAAAAAAAAACGGAAATTTTTGAATAAGTCATTTTCTTTTCGTATACATTTTAGAGCAAAACCAATATTTTCTTCTCTTTTTTCCTAAAGCGAAACAAATGCCGTGCAAACTTTGAATTCAATTTCTTGAAATCGAATTAGACGCTTGTGTCAAACAAAAAGAGCCCCCAATCTTCTCTCTGGAGATTTAGTAACTCTTTTTTTTGCGTTGAGAAAAATAAACAGCAAAAGATTGGATTTGGATTAGATTTTTTGGAAGGTTTTTGTGGTCAGCAAAAAACGTAAGTCTTTTTTTCTTAATATATGCATTTTACAACAAGTTTTATTCAAAAAACCACAAAAAATAAGTAAATTAAAAATTGCCAAAAAAACAAAAACAAGAAAATAAAAGTAAAAATGGAAGTGCGCCCTATTGATAAAAATTGCATGTCTCGCACTCGCTCATAAAAGTGTGTGTTTCGTCGTTGCTGTTTTATTATCAGACTAAAATGGTGTGTAACTACTATTTTTGCTTGTTTTTTTTACCATTTTTTCGCGATTTTTACTATTTTTTTCTTAGTGATAAATAGGAAATACGAATTTTAATTCAAAATTTAGCCTTCAAAGGTCAGATTTTTCTCAAATCCTATTATTTCTCTCTAATTTTTCGCATCCTTTCCTCAAAATAGCACATAAAACCACTTAAAAATTGTTGTCAAAAATTCTCGATAATCCTCATGCATTTCTTCTCATCCTCTCCTCCTCATCTCAACGACCTTCTTCTAAAAAACACCCATTTTACGACTTCATTTATTTACCACTTAGTACTCCTCCCCTTTCCTTTTGCCTTTTTCTCCATCCATTTTATTCCTTATACTACTTTCAAAAATTGGCTTTTCCCTGCCGTTTCCTTCCGCACGCGCGGAAAAAGTTGTACTCTTTTCTTTTCCCGTAGTAATTTGTCACTTTTTTGCTGTTTTCTTATGTAAGCAATTTTGCCCAAGGAGAAATGTGCGATCTCGTGGTGTAGTGGTTATCACATCTGTCTAACACACAGAAGGCCGGCGGTTCGAGCCCGCCCGAGATCAGACATTTTTTTTTCCTTTTTTTTGTTCAATGTTGGCGGCGTCATGTGTAAGTCAAGGCGGCGCCTTATGTCTAAGTGCAACGCCATTATGGTCAGTCACACCTCGTTTCTCATTTAACACCTTTTACTTTTCTTTTTCATGTTTTTTTACCTATTAAACCCATTTCAATTCCTTTTCTTCCTCCTTTTTTACATTTATTCATGTTTGACAGCTGGTTTCCAATAAGTACAGCGAAAAGGTCTAAATATTTATTATTAGTCCAATTTGACTGACATAATCCCGAGTTTTATTTGTTTCTTCTATTGGGTTTTTATTAGTCGTATTAGGAGGAGGTGCTTCAAAATGTTTTATTGGGTTATAAAGATTTTTGTGGCTCGGTTAGGGACATTTTTAGGAACATTCAAAAAAATTGGTAGGAAAATTGAAATACGAAGAATATTTTTTGTTTACCTTCTCTCATCCATGCTTTATCATTTTCTCGTTTTCTCTGCGTCTCTCACTATTTTTTTTGAAAAGGATAAGCTTGATGACCAGAGCCGAAGAGCAAAACGTATATATATATATTTTTGAGCCACTCCAAACTTTTTTTTTGCTCATTTCTATTTAGAATGTATGTTTTTGTCAGGACATAGAAAAAAAAGAAGAAACATTTTTTGCTGTGACAGATTCCAAAAGAATTCCCAAAAAAGTTGTCATTTTCCCACTATTTTTTCTTGGTGCCAAAAGAAAATAATAGTGGGCCGGAAATTGTTGAGGAGGATCGAATTTCTTGTTATTTTATTTTTAGATTTAGATTTAGATTTATTTTATAATACGTACATACATACATATTCACATGGTTGAATGACGAGAAGAATTATGTTTTGAGAAGAATTCTTTTGGAATTCTTATTTTTTTACGAAAATTATTTTGGATATTTGCTTTTCTCGTGTTTTGAAATACTTTTTGGGAGTTTAAGTCTTTTTCTGAACAAAAAAATTCTGAGATGAATATAGCTACAGTAACCATTATTGAATTCTTCCAAAAAAAGTTCCAAAAACTTTGTGGATCAAAAATTTAGGATTCCAGCTTTTATGGCCCCAAAACTAGCTCTATAAAAATTGTGCTTCTTAAAATTGATCATCTTAAAGTTATTCTAAGTCCGTCTGTTTTCCTTATTTTGCTGTAAAAAATCCTGAATTAAGAAAAAAATTTTGAAAAAAATCAAAAAATTCTGAAAAAAATCAAAAAATTCTTTGATAAATTTTTTTGGAATCTTTTTTTCTTGATGTTTTTTCCACTTCTATTTCCAAATTTATTCATTGAAAACTATTCTGAGCCTGCCTGATCTTCTAATCATCAGAATCTACATAATCTTTCCCCAGTCCCAAATTCCCTCAAAACAGCGTGCGCGAATCCTTCCCCCTCCCCCAAATCACATAAAAAACGACTGGTCATTATTCTTCTCTCCTTGATTCATTTGAATATATTATACACACACACCGAATGAAATCAAATAATAATATACGTCTTCTTCATTCGTTTTTTTCCCACAATTACAATTTCTTTCATCCATTTGCCTATCTTCTTCTTCTCCCATTTTCTTCTACCAATGTCCACTTCAATTCTCTCATCGCATCTCGATTCTTCTTGCTATTTTCTTATCATGATACGTAGGTGGCAATTAGTCACATACACACACTCAAACACAACGCTTTTTCTGTTTTTATATTATTTATTATTCATTTTTTGTTTTGGAATTTTGAACTGAAAAAATTAAATTAGAACCTTGATCACTGTAGGCTACTATTTTGAATTCAAAAAATTCCCCGAATTTATAAGTTTCAAATTTTTTTTAAAGATTTTTTTCACAAGCCAAAGTATATTCCTTCTCCCTTCTCCCTTCCCTCAAACTCACTAAATAATAAGAATAACAATAACAATAAAATAACCTTGTTTAGAGGCATCCAATTAGGATCTCCCTCTCTCTTCAATTTTCACGCTTCGATTAGTTATTAAAAATGGAATTAGGTTTCTTTGTGACACATGTTTGTAAATTCGTATATGGGCATTTTTTCGCAAACCAAAAAAATTTCGTCGAAAATCTCGAAAAGTTTTTAAGCCTACATTTTTTGGCACTAATTTTTTTTCTGAATTTTGGACTGGCTTGAAATCTAAATTTTCAGAAAATCTAGATTGACTCTGAATTTTTGAGGTGAACTGAAAGAAGTTTTTCATGAAATTAGTTTCAAGTTTAATATTTTTCCTGAGTTTTATTTTTGTACTCATAAAAAACCTAAAAATTTTTTGGAAAGCCTAAATTTTTGATCTACAAAAGATTTTTTGACCACAAAAAAAAATGCCAACCAGATTTCTGTGATAATTTCTCATTTCATTCCATGTTTATTATTTACCATGCACTTAATTCGACTTTTTTCTGAAGTGCTTTCTTTTCTTTTATTGCCAAACATACTTTCATGTGTGTGTAAATATCTCTGTAAATACAAAGTGTCAACAATATTTTCGAACACCCATTTTCCCATTTTTCTCTTCCTAATCTAATTTGAGTAGGTATCAAGTAAACCCAAAAAAAATCAAAAATTCTGTGCCACATCTGTTTCCACTTTTCTCTTTTCTCACACCAAAATCAGAGAGTATTTTATTTTATTTATATTATTTTTGTGTGCTCATTGTGCTCTCAGATTACCCGATGTGCACATCCCAGAGCAACTTCTAATATTACATAAACATTTGACTTCACTATTTTCGCTCTTTCCAATAATTTATTCATTTTTCTAGATGAATAAATATGCGCGGTAAACGATTTGAGAGAATCGAAGCGTTGGCGGTTTTCCGCGAATGGTTTTCGCAATGCGGACAAGCGTTGGCTATTGTTGGACCAGCGCAATCGGGGAAGACTTATTTTGCGCATCAGGTTGGTGACTATTTTTGGGAGAGTTTTGGAGCTGAAGAATTAGGACAGGTCTTATTTTTGAAGAAAATTCTGAATCACAAAAAAATTTCTGGATTTCAGAAAGTGGATCGAAAATCATGAAAAAAAATGAAAATCTGAAAATCAAAATTAAATTTGGTAGATCAAAAAATATCAGAGTTATTTTTTTTTGATTTACAGTAGGTTTGGGATATAACATGAGCAATCCTTAACAGTATAAACATTGCTCATGTTAACTGTTTCATAGAGCTTAACCTGAGCAATTCAACAACTGTGTAAGATGAGCAATAGGATTTATTAATATTTTCCAAGTTTTATTTCAAAATAATCATTTTCCATACAAAAAATTGGAAAAGTCTCTGAGGTTCCAAAATAAATTCTCTGTAGAAATCTAAATTAAACTTTTTTTTGAAGGTATCTTGGGTTACTGTAATTCTTTGATAATATATCCTCGCTAAGTAATTGAAAAATCGATAAATTTTGGCGTGAATCATTTCAAAATTATTTTTTTTCAATTTCCAGCTCTCCGAACTTCCCGAATGTGTTGCTTCTCATTTCTGTCGATGCGACGAACCCCAATCATCCGAAACAGCCACACTTTTTCGATCAATCGGTGAACAACTTATGAAAAAATTTCCAAACCTGGTGCTCCCTCGTCTTTCTACAGTAACCCTTCTGAAAAACGGCGAAAGTGCTCTAGAGCATTTTTTGAAGTCACCACTGGAAAGTATGCCAAAACCAGCGAAACCTGTTTTTCTGATTATTGATAATGTGGTGGATGAGGCTACGAGGAAACTCGTTGAAATGGTGAGTTCTAAATCTGAAAAAAAACATTTTCAAATTTTTTAGATTCGTGTGATCCTCCCAAGATGGATTAGAATTGTACTGACAACAAGGAAAATAGATCCTGGTGGAGCAAATGATTTACACGTTATGACAATATCAACAGATCAAAAAGATTTGGATAGATTCATAAGATCTAGACTTCCAAACCTACCGTCTTCAGAAATTCTATTGAATTCACAAGGCTCTTGGTTCTATGTAGATCTCCTCTCGAAACAAGAATCTTCGGCGAAGAATCTGGAAGATCTAATGATTGATGTTGCAAAATCGCTGCCCCCAAACTTCGAAAATATTCTAAAACTAGTCAAAATTTCAAGAAATCGTCCAACTTATCAACAACTTCTTGCAGTTGCCCAAATGCTTTCTCCTCAGGAAATTAGTCATTTAGAAAAGGATCTCAAACATATTTTGTCACTAATCAGTGATTCAACTACCTCAATTGATATTCCACAACCATGGTTTGATTTTGTCGCGAATTGTGATACTCGAAAATGTCATTCAGCATGGGCGGAACATTTTAAGACGAAAAGAAGGAAAAATGCACAAGATATTGTTGAACTCGCTTATCATCTTGCACATTCTACAAATAATCCGATGAATGCGGTTCAAACTTTGCAAAGTGTTGGAGCATCTCAACTTATACTCAAATGTCCTGTTATTGATTTATCAACCACGTCACTTTTGACTGCAGCTGGTGCAAGTATTTCTGAAAATGATTTTGATATTGTTTATGCTTGTTCAATTGGAAATGTTGAAATGTTGGAAGTTATTTTGAATGAAGTCAAACCTTCGAATATGGCGAGTTCGGAATTTTGAAAATAGAACTTGCGGGAAAAAATGTGGGAATAAAATTCACCCGGGCGAAAGCTGAAATAGTATAATCTGAGCAATTAGGGAAGAACTTTCAACCTGAGCAATCTTGAAGGAACCCTTGATATGAGCAATCTTTGAGGAATCTTTAACATGAGCAATCGTAAAGAAATCTTTAACATGAGCAATCTTGAAGGAACCTTTAACATGAGCAATCTTTAAGGAACCCTTAATATGAGCAATTCTGAAGGAACCCTCAAGCAATCTTTTATGAACTCTTAACATGAGCAATTTTTGAGGAATCTTCAACATGAGCAATCTTGAAGGAAACCTTGATATGAGCAATTCTGAAGGAACCTTTAACCTGAGCAATTGTATAATTTCATTGCATACATGTCTATTCCCTGAAGTCAGCTAGGGTTGTACAAACTTGAAATTTTTTTTTCAAAAAAATTGAGGCCTTTGAAAAAACTCTTGCTAAGTTTTGAAGAATAATTTAAAATTCTGAAAAGTTATAATTCCAAATTACGATACCATCGGAATCGGAAATTCATAAAAATATTCTGTCCTGACTTTCGAAGTTCCGAAAATTTTGATCCAAACTGATTTCCGAATATCGCCCTCTGATCTCGGAAATTGTGTTTCAATTCCAAAACTTTTTTTCCAGGATATTTGCTTCGGTCTCCTAATCGCTGCTGCTCGTGGTCATCTAGAAATGTGTCAATTCATCGTTGATAATTTCCCAAATGTTGCAATCAGCACTTGTTGCGGAGAATGGAATGCGTTACGAAGTGCCGCTTGCAACGGCCAACTCGAAATCCTAAATCTCCTACTCTCCAGAGGAATTGATGTTGATGAATGTGGAAATAGTGATCGAACTGCTCTCCGAGCTGCTGCCTGGTCTGGACAACTTGCAGCTGTTCAACTACTCCTTCAAACTGGCGCGAATGTAGATCGACGAGATTCCGAACAACGAACTGCGCTGATGGCTGCCGCTTTTATGGGGCATCGCGATGTTGTTGCAGTCATCCTTCAGTATGGCGCGGATATCAATGCCACCGATAAATCCGGAGCAACGGCATTGCATTTGAATCTTGCGAATGGCTCAAAACAACTCGCGCAAAAACAAACAACCGAACTGCTTTTGGAGAACTCGGCGAGTTGCACAATATCAGATGCGAATGGTAGAGTTGCTTTACATCTTGCTGCTTATCATGGGGATGAATGTTTACCAACGATTCTATCCTTAACATCATCCCCTGATGTTCAAGACAATCAGGGACAAACTCCGCTGATTCTGGCAGCAAGCCAGGGGCAAATCGAAGCTGTGAAATATCTGGTTAAGGAAGCCAGTTCAGATATTGATTGTATTGATGCAAATGGAAGAACAGCTTTACAATGGGCTGCGATAAATGGGCACACAAATGTTGTTGAATTTCTCTGTGCTGAAGGTTCCGATGAGGCACATAAGGATAATGATGGGGCGATCGCTTTACATTACGCTGTTGCACATCAAGATGCACAATTGAGCAGTTTTCTGATAAATGAGATGACTGTAAAGGCAACTGATCGATATGGACAACATCCATTATTAGTTGCTTGTACACATGGACATCTTCAAGTGATTTCCGAATTGATTAATCGAAATGCTCCGGTTAATCTTGCTGCGTTGGATGGTCGAACTGCTTTATCTGTGGCAGCTGCGAATGGACATCTAGCTGTTTGTCAGTTATTAGCACCGTATGTTGATGATTGGAATCAATTGGATCATGATGGTGTTCCATTGGTGCAAAGTTTGATTGCGAGTGGGCAAATTCGGGTTGCTGAGTTGTTATTCGGTCTTGGAACTTCGACGTTGGTGAAGGATTCACATGGAAGAACTTGTGCACATGTGGTGAGTTAGAGAAACTTTCTTCAAATTCTCAATAGAGCGCGTTTGCTAATTTTTGTGTTAAAATTTCAAATGTTGGTTTAATAATTCAAAAACCTAAAAATTCTCAATAGAGCGAATTTTCTCATTTTTTTGTTAAAATTTCAAATTTTGGTTTAACAATTCGAAAACCTTCAAATTCTCAATAGAGCGCGTTTGCTATTTTTTCTGTTAAAATTTCAAATTTTGGTTTAATAATTCAAAAACCTTCAAACTCTCAATAGAGTGCATTTGCTTCATAAACCTTGCCACGTCATAACTCATGTTCAGAGTTGAGCTAAGTAGATTTTGATAACGGGAGCTGGTTTTGGAATAATGAAGCCTCGAAAATTTTCCATAGGTTTTTTGGAGTCAAAAATATATTTAAAAAATTGAATTTTGAGATCCAATAACTACTCTACTTAGAAAATCTTCTTGTCAATAAAAAAATCAAATAATTCCTAGGTTGCTTCCACAAACGACATCTCCGCTGCAAAAATGCTGCGATCAATCGACGCCTCCTTTGAAACCATCGACGATGGCGGTCGAACTCCACTCATGACATCAATCTGGTCCCGAACCCATTCAATTGCATTCTTCCTCCTCGACACATGTTCAGTTGATCCGAATCGCTGTGATCAACAAGGTGCTTCAGCCCTTTCAATTGCTTGTCAACTCGGGGATCGAGATCTTGTCGCACTTTTATTGAAATTCGGAGCTGAACCTGGGCTGCGCGATTCTGCTGGACGAACTGCTAGCGATGTCGCTAGAATTTCTGGAAATGATTCGATTATAAATATGTTGCGAGCTGCGAATGGCAGTTCAGATAGTAGTGGAATTGGAAGCAGTGTTCCGAATAGTCCGATGGATGCTGCAAAACAAAGAGCACGTGCAAAACGTGGCAATTCGCTTGTTCGAATGAAATTGTAAATGAAACAGAACTATATTGTGATCTCTAATTAATAATCGGTGCATAATAAATATTTCTATTTTTCTCTTGTTTTAGAATTCTGTGGCTCTTTTTTTCATCAATAACAGTTCCCACAAATAAAAAAAATCAAATCAAATAATATTATTTTTTTTCTCAAACGTGTCCCAAATTCTTGTTGTCATTTTGTGCCCCGCAAAAAATCGATGGCCTCTTATTTTCTAAATTTTTCTCGAAAAATCATGCAATTTTCATTATCCCAAATCGAAACTAGAATTGCTTATTATCTAAATCCACAAGCAGCAAATCGAGCTGAAGGTGGAAAAGAAGGAAACGAGGAAAATGAGATCGAGAAAATCGAAAATTGGAAGGAGAAAATCTGGCAAAATGCTGAGGGTTTGAGTGGAATGAAGAGGGAGCGATTGACTGTGTATGCTGTTGGATTCACGGTGTTTTATGTGATTTTTGGAAGTGTTTTGGCCATGTTATCACATGTTATTTGCACTTTTTTGCCGGTTTTGCAATCGTTGAAGGTTTGTTGGAACAGGCGCAGAAAAATGTTTTAAAATTCAAATTTTTGAGCAAAATTATCAAATGCGCTCTACTGGCAATTGTGTGTTTTCTGAAATTTTTTGAAATTGGAATCCAATATGGCCTAGAAAACCAAAAGAAATATTTGATTTTCTAGGCCATCTCTTCCAAGGGAACATTTTTGTCACTTCCAAATTTCCCACGCATTTTTCTCCTATCAAAAATTCCCAAAACAAAAAATTTTGTAATTTTTGTTACAGCACATTCGAAAATCGCCAAACAACCAGAAAAACGCTGAAAATCTTCTGCTGTATTGGATTGTTTTTGCAGTCTTCACAATTTTTGATTTTCTTCCCATCGCAAGTATTCCGATTTATTTTTTTGTTAAAGTGAGATTTTTTGGAATTTTTTTTCAAATTCAATTTTCAAAAAAAATATTTTCAGTCCGCTTTCTTCTTCCATCTCTATCATCCATCTTCAAATGCAATTGAACAAGTTGGACCTTATATAGACACATTTTTCAAACTTCTCGAATCAATGTGGATTCAGAGTTCGAATCAAGAAGAAGAAGAAGTTTTGATCAAAAATTCAGAATCGCTGCTCGCAATTACGGAAAATTCTGAAATAGAAGACGAAAGTAAAGAACATAATTGCTGATAAACTTATTTTTTTTTGAAAAAAAAACTGAAAATTGAGGGCTCCAAGTGTTCGAAACTTGAAAAAATTGACACTTTTTTGGGAGGTATTTAACTAGTAGGTTAGACTGATATTATAACTATATTCGTTGGTTTTGAAATTATTAGTGTAGATTTCTGAACATAGTTTTTATTGGTAAAAAATTCTGAATATTTTTTTAAGCTTCGGAAGGTTTAGAAACGGATATGAGAGGGCTCTGAGAACTTTAGAGAGTCTTGAGAAGCTTTAGGGACTTTCCAAAAAGCTTCCCGGTCTTATTAAGAAACAGAGGGCTTTCTTAAAGGCTTTGGGGCCTTCTTAAGAAATAGGAGGCTTTCTTAAAGGCTTTCGGGACTTCTTAAGAAATTTAGGGCTTTTTAGGGCTCTCCTAAAGGCTTTAGCGTTTCCAGAAGTTTACGAAAATATTTGAACCGGACCAGGTCAGATTTTTTTTGGTGAAAATCCCACATGAAAGTTTCCCTAAAAAGTTTATATTCATTTTTTTTCCCGAGAAAAACTTTTTCTTCCGCGAATTCTCGTCATAATCTTCCGCTGACCTAGCCAGAAAAATAGCCGAAATTGCGCAGCCGTCGGCTAGTGAAACTTTGACCGCTCGCGCGCGACAAAAAGTAGGTTAAATCGAGAGTTGCGCAATCTCCTCTCATTTCTTCATTCCTTCTTTTATTTTTGTAAGAAATATGGGGCGGAGTCATTCATGAAAACATAGATATTTTGAGGATTCTTTCAGATTTGAAGAAGAAGAAATGAACTTTTCACCGAAAATCGAAATTGTCGATTCGACAACTGAAGAAGATTATAGTAGTAATGATGAAGCTAAAAGTTCGAAAAATGAGCTAAAGAGGCCCGATTTGAAAGGTTAGTATTTTTTGGGGAAATTTTAGCATTTTTCAAATTCAAAATATAATTTCAGGCTCTTTCCGCTGCTCAATTTGCTCCAAAATCTTCTGTCACTCTTCAAGTTTGTCTCGACATCGAATGCAGGCACATTTTAAAAGTTATAAATGTACAGTATGCAAAAAGGATATTTCAAGTATGTTTTGGGTCAAATAGAGCAGCTGAAAATCCAGATTTATAGCTTCAGTTATTAGAAAATCGTGCCAAAAAATTCTAAAAATTTAGTAGATCAAAAAATCAGGGCTTCCAGATTTTTTGGCCTACAGTACTCCTTGAAAAATTTTCTCTGAAACTCTTTCCTCCTCTGAGAATTTCAGCTTTTCATCCCTAAATGCAATATAGCTACAGTAACCTTTGTAAAATAGTGCCAAACATTTAGTAAATCAAGAAATTTAGGCTTCCAGATTTTTAGAAAATTTCAGACTACTTCTGAAACTCATTCCTCCTCTGGGAATTTCAGAAAACCACAGATCACTTTCCTATTTTTTTTTGAGAATTGCGCAATTCGACCCGATTTTTTGTCGCTCGCTTATTATTTTTTCCTTCTTCATAATCTTCTCCACTTTTTTTGTTGAATTCAATTGAAATTCCACCGATTATTATTATTATTATTCATATTGTTGTTGTTGTTATGCGTAACCCGAATGACCTCAATATTCTTCTTCTTCTTTTTCTTCCCGAAAAATTGAATAACAACAAACAAAATGAAATAAAATGAAATAAAACTATTCGGAATCTCGAATGAGATGAGATCATTTGAAAATGTTTACAATTAGCAAAGGGTATAAACTTGGAAAAGACACATTTTGAAATGGTACAATTTTTGACAGAGAAATTCGCTAGACGCTGATCCTTGACAATAGAGCTTGCTAGGCTCGGCTACTTCGCATAGAAGCTCTCAAGGCGCGGCTCCTTGCCAGAGTGGATCTCTAGACGCGAGTGCTAGACAACTAAGTTTTCTAGGCTCGGCTTCTTGACCACAAGTTCAGAGGACATCTGAAAATCCTCTGACTCAGAGTTTGTAACTAAAAATTAGGAGTACAATTTTCACTTCTAAAACCACGTGGATTTTTAAGCTCAAAAACTGTCCAGAAATTTTGCCACTTGGATTTTTGAGCTCGAATTCCATTTTTTGAAAATGAGAAGTTCAAAATGGAGAAACCTAGAGTTGATCTACAGAATTTTTGGAACTTTTTCGGCACAATTTTTGAAGGGCTCATTTTTTCTCATATTCAAAATGTAACATTTTTTATACAGAAAATTTTCTGAGAAAATTTTTGCCGAATGAAAAAAAAAACAATTTCCAGGCAGTGAAAGTCTCCGAAGTCACATGTTCAAACAACATCACATCTCTCGAATGTACATGTGCCGATGTTGTAATTGGGCATTCCCTGACAAATCTCTACTCCACCTCCACCTTCAAACATCATCGAATTCTCGCATTTCAGTGATCAGTGATCCATATCAGCGTATGTTTTTCTTCACACTTTGAAAAATTGAAGATCATGTGTATTTCAAAAATTTCAGTAACTCAAAGTCCAATTTTCTGCGAGACCAATAACAATAATTCCACAAATAGTTTATTGATTGGATTACCAAAACCGATTCCAAGTAAGAAATGTCCCGATGATTTTTCCAAAAAAAATTTTTTTAGCAACAACTCCAGTTTATCTAACAGAATGCCCATCCCGAACATCTTCACAATCTCCAAGTTTTAGCGGAAGTTTTAAAAGTGATTCACAAACCAGTGCATTTCATCAGTTGGCAGCTGATCGATCTGCACCAACATCACCTTCAGAATCTTCACATTCACAATCAACATCTGATTGTTTCGATTGTCATGTGAACAAAACTCGTTTGAATATTGCAGAAAATAAATGTAAATATCTAGAATCAAGGGCTAGAACTCTACAGGTTTGTAGTTCTCTGATGTCTCTGATCTCTCTCAATTATCCAATTTTCCCTTCAGAACGAAGCTGTCGATGCGCATTCCCAACTACAATCAATTGAACTAGGCGTGCATCGATTGAGAGCGGAGAATCTGATGCTTCGCGAGCATAATGAGATTTTCCAACGAAAACTTCTAGAGTGTCAGGCTCTTGCAGTTCGATTTTTGCAAAAATCTGGTTCGGCAAATCCAACGGAAATTCAGCAATTTTTGAATTTTTTGGTTAATTCCACGATAATTGGGTCGTGAATGAATGTGTAGATACATATTTGAGAAAAATAAAGTTTTTTGAAATATTGGGAGGATTTTTGAAACAGGGGAACATGAAAATTTATAGAACTGGGCTTCCGAAAATTGGCTCATAAAAGTTAGCATAACTCAATTCAAAGTTATTTTTGTAGAAATTGAATATCAAAAATCGATCAATAATTTGAAAATTCAGAAAAAACATTCTCAATGTTGATAAAATTATGGGACTTCTGATTGAAATCTGAAAATTCTGAGCCTTCAGATTTTGACCTGATTTCAGATATGATCTTCATGAGCCAATTTGCGAAATTTTGAGAGCTAAGAACTCTGCTCAGAGATTCAGTGAGAACATTTTTCAGACTTATTTTCTTGAAAAGGATTGCTTGTAAAAAATTTATTTAGAATTTTTTTTTTGAAATAAAAACGTGAACCACTTTCATTAATAATTCCGCTTTAAAAAAAATTCATCTTCTCTAAACATTCCTAGTTATTTTTAAAAATAGATAAAACAATGTCTTTATCGTCTACAAATGGTAAATCATACATCTTTCGTCGTCTTTTTCGACTAATCCCGATATCTCATCAAAATTACAGACACTGATTTTCGTGAAGAGGAGGAAAAATTATTGACAGAATCTGGAAAACAAAATCATCCAAAATGTCTGGAATTTCGAGACATCGAAGCAACATCAATCAAAAAGAAAGGCGTTCGACAGGAAATTTTGAAAGGTGTTTCAGGGAAAGCGAAAGCTGGAGAGCTGACATTTATCATGGGATCAAGTGGAGCTGGCAAAACAACATTGCTGAATATTTTAACTGGAAGGAATTTGAAGAAAATTGAGCGAGATGGGGATATTTTAGTTAATGGAACTTTGATAACAGCTTCGGAAATCAAGAAGATCAGTGCTTATGTTCAACAAGATGATATATTTATTGATAAATTGACGGTTAAAGAGACTTTGAGATTTTCTGCAAAACTTCGATCACCGAAGAAGTTGAATGATGATGAGATAGACGAAATTGTTGAGAAACTCATGAAAGAGGTGAATTTTAAAAAGGCTTAAAATTTCAGCTCTGGACCAAATTTTGGTGCTCTAAGAATTTAGAAGCTCCAGAGCTCAAGCAAAAACTATTCATTAGAAAATTTTGAGCCAATCTCAAATTCTGAATCTAACAAAAATCCCCTCATTTTCCAGATGAACTTGAAGAAATGTGAGAACACTTTGGTTGGATCAATCTCGCAAAAAAGTCTATCCCGAGGAGAACGTAAAAGATTGGCATTTGCTTGTGAACTTCTGACTGATCCACAGATTTTATTCTGCGATGAGCCAACTTCTGGTCTAGATTCTTTCATGTCGCATAGAGTTATAAAAGCATTGAAACAACTTTGCTCACAGGGCAAAACTATTATTTGCACAATTCATCAACCAAGTACTTCGGTTTTCAAAATGGCTGATTCGTGAGTTCCTCGAAGTCTTATTTAAAAAAAAATAAATTATTTTATTTTCAGGCTTATATTACTTGCTCAAGGAAATATAGCTTATCAGGGAAGAGCTCAAGATATTGGAGAGTTTTTTGAGAAATGTGGATATCCGGTTCCAAGATTTGTGAATTCTGCAGATCATTTTATGCGTGTTTTATCTCATGGAACAGAAGAAGACGAGAATGTTTATAAAAATCGAATTGATGGAATTATTGCTGAATATGAGAATAGTAAAGAGGAATCAACATCGCATTCATCAAAGCGGGAGAAAAATAATGACAAAGTTCAGATGAAGTAGGTATCTTGATTCAAGATTCTCGAATATTCAAGCTTCCAAAATAAATTCGTGAATTTCCAGATTTCCTCGCCCTTGGATTCTTCAATTTCTATATATTTTCCATCGCTCATTGGTTGTCTTATCCCGTGATAAATTCGAGATGATTGTAAAATTTACTCAAATAATAGCAATGGCTGCAGTGTTAGGAAGTATTTATTTCAATATTTCGATTCAGAAAAGTGATTTGTTGAGTTTGAAAGGATTCGCATTTACGACTGTTCAATTGATGCATTTGCTTTTTATGTTTCAGACTTTGCCTGTGAGTTTTGGGGAGAAACTTAGGCTCTTCAAGCTCAGCAGCTTGATAAATAGGATTTCTCGGCGCGGCTACTTCTCATACGAGCTTTCAAGGCGCGGATCCTAGTCAAAGTGGTTTTCAAGGAGCTGGTCTCAGACATTTAGGCTCTCTAAGCTTTGCTTTTCGTCATAGAAGCTTTCAAGCCTCGGCTCCTTGTCAGAGTGAAATTCTAGACGCGGGTCCTAGACAATTAAGCTCCCAAAGCTCAGCTACTTGACACATAGGAGGATTTCTCGGCGCGGCTACTTGTCATAGAAGCTTTCAAGGCACCGTAGCTAGTCAAATGTGCTCTCAAGGTGCGACTATTTTCCAGAATTGGTCTCTAGGAGTTCGGCTTAGGAAAATAGGATCAATAAGCTCGGCTACTTGACAACCGAGTTCTCTAGAGTCGGCTACTTGACTTAGATGCCTTCAAGGCGCGACTCCTAGACAGTTAGGTTTTCTAGACACTAAGAGCCTTAGCGTACAAGTTTTTACTTCTGGAAACCCCAAACTCAATCCGAGAAAACTAAATTTTCAGCTTTTCTGGAAAGAATATCCGGTTGTAATCCGCGAATATCAATCAAATATGTATTCACCAAGTGCCTATTTTCTTGCAAAATCAATGTCTGACATGATTCAATATTTGATATTTCCCTTCATTTTTTGCTCGATTCTAATCTGGTCAACAAATCTTCCAAGAAGCTTCTGGCCTTTCTTTCATTATTATTCAATTAGTTTGATTTTGAGTCTACTTTCAACGTCTTTATGTGAGAAAATCTTGTTTTTTTTTTGAAAAAAAATAATCATTTTTTGCAGCTCGAGTAGTCGCTTCAATTGTTGGAGAAATTTCGAGTGCTGTGAATCTTCTGTTCACAATCACAATTCCTTTTATGGTTTTTGGTGGATTTTTCATTTCGTATGACAGAATTCCATTTTATCTTGAACCAGTTGCCGCAATTTCATGGCATAAATATGCTTATGAAGGATTTCTGATTGGGTTTATGAAGGATGTTGGTCAGATTCCTGGCTGCAATGAAACATCGACAGTTTTTCGAGAAAGTTGTTCAACCGGAATAGAATTTATCAGACAATTATCATTCAAGGAAGATAATTTATGGCTAGATTACACTGTTCTACTAACTGTTGTAGCCATTCTCAATATTGCTGGAATTTCAGCATTTGTGTGGAGAATCAGAAGATCCTAATTAATTAGTACTTATTTTTGTAGAATAAATGAATT
The DNA here is from genome assembly GCA_947459285.1 of Caenorhabditis angaria. Taxonomy (NCBI): domain Eukaryota; kingdom Metazoa; phylum Nematoda; class Chromadorea; order Rhabditida; family Rhabditidae; genus Caenorhabditis; species Caenorhabditis angaria. The sequence goes on from CANHGI010000003.1 coordinate 9,086,988, forward strand.
TTGACGTGACATTTCTACAACGTGAATCAGATTGGTTTCTGAGAAAATGATGAGATCAGTTCCTAATTGTGATTTACTCAAAAACTAGTCGAATAGAAAAAATAATGTCTTTATCGTCAAAAATAGGTGAGTACAACAATAGGCGCTGCTTTAGTTAGGCTAACTTTCAAAATTTGAGCATAGCTTTCGCTGAAATTCCGATGGAAATCTGAAAAATTCTAGATTTTCTCCAGTTTTTTTCAGATTTTTATCGGATATTTCAGAAACAGAACCGTAATCCTACTGAATTTTTTCAGAAAATAATTTGCAAAAATCGGACATGTCTACTGTAACTGAACCACTTCTCCCAAAAGAATCGTCAACTCAATCAACCACCGCTGAAAGTGGCGAAATATTGAAAAACGAAGAATTGGAATTGGCAAGTGAACGATTTCGAAAAGCAAAAACACCGAAAGAAAGATTCGAGAGCGCTGAAACTGGAGTATCGCCAAAAACCACGTCTGGAAAACGATTGGTGTTTCGAGATATTCATGCGACTGCGGTGAAGAAGAAAGGTGTTCGACAGGAAATATTGAAAGGTGTGACTGGAATGGCGAAGGCTGGAGAATTGACATTTATCATGGGATCAAGTGGAGCGGGAAAGACAACATTGTTGAATATTTTAACTGGAAGGAATTTGAAGAAAATCGAAAAAGATGGAGATGTTTTTGTAAACGGCAGACAAATGACACCACTAGAAATGAAAAAGATCAGTGCCTATGTTCAACAGGATGATGTATTCATTGGTAAAATGACTGTGAAAGAAACGCTAAGATTTTCCGCAGAACTCAGATCCCCAGTCAAACTTGATAAAGAAGAGCGAGATGAGATTGTGGAAGAATTGATGGTTATGATGGGCTTGAAGAAATGTGAAGATACAATGGTTGGATCGATTTTACAGAAAAGTTTGTCACGGGGAGAAAGAAAGAGATTGGCATTTGCTTGTGAGATATTGACTGATCCGCCAATTTTATTCTGCGATGAGCCAACTTCTGGTCTAGATTCTTTTATGTCACACCAAGTTATGAAAGCTTTACGGAAATTATGTTCGGAGGGAAAGACTGTGATTTGCACAATTCATCAACCAAGTACTGCAGTCTTTAAAATGGCTGATTCGTGAGTTATTACACAAAATTATACGATGTGGGCGATAGAGCAGATTTGATTGCTCATGTTACTTTTTGTAGGGAAAAAAACGGCCCACGGTCACAGAGAGAAAACGAGAGAGTATGTGTGCAGAAGAGACGCGAGACAAGAAAGGGATATGGAAAAATCCTTAAAATTACAGACTCATTCTCCTTTCACTTGGACATATCGCATATCAAGGGACCGCTAAAAACATTGACGACTTTTTCGAGAAATGCGGTTATCCAACACCGAAATTTGTCAATTCACCCGATCATTTTATGCGTGTTCTTTCACAAGGAATTGATGAAAAAGAAGAGGTGTATAATGAGAGAATTGAGAAAATTGTGGCCGAATATGAAGCGACAAATGATCAATCATCAATGCAATCAACTCATACACCATCGACGAAAAGTGAAGGTTCACGGAAAAGATTACGGTATAGTTTTAGGCGCATTATGGATAGGACAACTAGAAGCTGAATAGATATTCAAGAAGTTTTGCAGGATTCCTCGAACTTGGTTTTGTCAATTTGCCTACGTCTTCCAACGATCACTTATGCAATTGAGTCGAGAAAAAGCGGAGCTAATTCTAAAACTTCTTCAATGTATTATGATTGCAGCTGTCTTGTCATCAATCTATTTTGGCCTAAAATTCCAGAAAGATGAATTGCCAAATTTCAAAGGTTTTGCATTTTCCAATGTTCAAATGATGCATATGCTGTTTATGATGCCAAGTTTGATGGTAAACCTTACTTCAGAAGAAATTCCGCAAAACAATCAAACATTTTCAGCTTTTCTGGAAAGATTACCCGGTTGTAGTTCGTGAATATAGTTCAAACATGTATTGTCCAAGTGCGTATTTCATTGCGAAAACGATGGCCGATACAATTCAATATATCATATTTCCATTTATTTTCAATACGATTTTGCTGGTCACAACTGATTTGCCAGGCGGATTTTGGCCATATTTTCATTTTTATGCAATTAGTGTGATTTTGAGTATCAATGCAACATCGATGGGTAAATTTTTTGAAGTGTGAAATCGGAGATTTTTTGCGCTAGGCAGTTGAGATCTTGGTTTTCAATCGTAATTATAAGATAGACTAGGTTAAGACGATAAGAATGATATAATTTATGATAACTTTAAGTTAACCGTAAGTTATTTAGCGAAATTTTGACTGAAAATCGCTAAATCACATATTGGTGACGTAAAATTATCGAAAATTATATAATTCAGAGTCTCCGAAGCATAAGAACCAAGATTTAAACTGAGTTGCGCACGCCAAAAATATGAAACTACATTCTAAACTGTTTTTGTTGCAGGTCAAGCAACAGCTTCTTTGGTTGGCGATCCCGCAACAGCCATGACTGTTTTACCAACATTTGCAATACCTTTTCTGATTTTTGGCGGTTTTTTCATCTCCTTCGACGCAGTTCCCATCTATTTTCAACCATTTGCCGCACTTTCTTGGTACAAATATGCATTTGAAGCATATATTATCATGTTTTCACAAGAAGTTGATCAAATTCCAGGCTAGTTTTTTTTCGAAATTCGAATAACTTTCTCAACCTATTTTCTATAGGCTGTGATGTTCGAGATTCGGTGTACGAAGATACTTGTTCAACCGGAGCCGAATTTATCAAAAGCATGGCATTTACTCCAAGACTATGGTTGGATTATTTATGCCTAATTCTAACTGTCATATTCTTCAAATTGGTTGGAATTGCTGCATTCACTTGGAGAGTTAGAAGAACTTGAATAAATTCTTTCATTTGTGTATTATGTTCAATACATATATGTGCATTATTATTATGGCTTCTTGAAATATTACCTTAAACTCGCTGTCTTTTTGCATCTGGTGGTCCATCATTGTCATTCTGTCCAGCAGATTGTTGTTGCGCAGCTTTTGCTTGTGCCGCCGCCACCGCAGCCAATGCTTTTTCCTTTTCAATCTTCTTCAACGCCAAATCTTGTCTCTTCTTTCTTGCTCGAATATCTGGAGCTACCATTTGTCGACACTCAGCACTAACTTGAATATAGGTCTTTGGAGTCATCTGAAAATATATAATTTTCTAACATTATTCATAGAAGCTTCGAAAAATGCGTACATGTTTCTCTAGAATATGGAAAATAGCCCAAAATGCTGTGTGACTTGATGATTCGTGTTGTTTTGTTCCTGCGTAGAATTGAATCACATCGTTGACTTTGAATGGTTTGATGTAGTACTCAGATGAACCGATTTCCTGAAGAAAATGTGAATTGAAAAATTTTATAATTTGCCACGTCATCTTACTCCTCTTGCGATGAAATTGATAGCAATCAGTGGGTTTTCTCGATCTTCATTTCCAGGCGGATACTCAAAGACTGGAGAATCAGTCAAGCAAACTAATGTGACACGCAAGTCATTGAACTTTTCGAGCATTTTCGAAACATCATATCCTCCTCGACTGTGCGCAACAATATTGATTTTCTTCGCTGGACACGGATGCACCAAAAATTGCCAGGCATGGATACAATGTTCTACCGGGTTTTCACTGTATTTCAATGGAGAATATCCGCCATTTCGATAATCTTTGAAGGAATTGTGATTCGAATTAAACACCAAAACACCCCAATTGTTTTCGATCGCTTTGTTGATATATTCCAATTGTGTTCCGGATTCCAAATCTTCATTGATAATCAATCTTCTTGCCCATTGTCCAGCTCGAACTACTCCGGAACCGTGGATCAGAATGAGAATAGTCTCTTTTTGGAAGTAATCGGGTGTGGCGAAGATGAAACCAACTTCTTCGTCTGGAATTGTGCAGCCACTTGGTTTGATTGGGATTTGAACCAGTCCACATCTTTCTTTCATCAATTTGTATACTTCGATCTCTACAGCTTCGCCTAATTCTTCATATTGCTCTTGAGTTGTGAAATTGAATTTCACATTGTCCTGAAACAACACTATTTTGAAATAAAAACTTCAAAATCAGAAAACTTCACGTACACTGATTGTCCGAAGAACATCTTTGTCGTCGAAATAATAGCCAAGTGCCTCTAGTTTCGAACTTTCAACCATTTCTACCTGAAATACAACAAGTTTTCGGCTAAAATAGAGAAAAGGTGCGCAAGAAACAGAGAAAAAAAGAAAGCGAGAAATTTTTAAATCGATGGCCTAGAAAACCAAACGAGCAACGATGCTCAGCTGATAAACTGGACGTTTGCCAAAAAAATATTACACTTTCTTTTTTTCCCGTTTGTCCAGTTTCGCAACCACCCAAAAAACTATTCAAATTAATTTTTCAGTTACTATGGCATTAGTCGAAAGTGACATTAAACATGATAATTCTACAAGACCCGAATCACCAACTTGCGCAGCTTCTGGTCAGCTGACAACACAAGATTTGGATAGGCATATCGAAAAACTGATGAGATGCGAATTGATCACTGAACAAGAAGTGAAATCATTGTGTGCAAAAGCAAGAGAGATTCTTGCCGAAGAGGGAAATGTTCAAGTAATTGATTCTCCTGTCACGATATGCGGTGATATTCACGGACAATTTTATGATCTTATGGAATTGTTCAAAGTGGGCGGTGCTGTACCGAATACAAATTATCTATTCCTCGGTGATTTTGTTGATCGTGGCTTTTATTCCGTTGAAACATTCCTCCTTCTTTTGGCATTAAAAGCCAGATATCCGGATCGAATGATGCTTATAAGAGGAAATCATGAGAGTAGGCAAATTACACAAGTCTACGGTTTTTATGATGAATGTTTGCGGAAATATGGAAATGCATCAGTTTGGAAACATTGCACAGAAGTGTTCGATTATTTAGCGCTGGCCGCTGTTATTGATGGAAAAGTGAGATTTGAAAAAAGTTCATTTTAATTATGCATTTTATAGGTTTTTTGTGTTCACGGTGGTTTGTCGCCTTCAATTTCAACAATGGATCAAATTCGAGTAATTGATCGAAAACAAGAAGTTCCACACGATGGTCCAATGTGTGATTTATTATGGTCCGATCCAGAAGAGGGAAATGTTGGATGGGGTTTGAGTCCAAGAGGTGCTGGATATTTATTTGGTGCTGACGCTTCGAAGGTTAGCTTGAATTCTAGATTCTGTAATAATAAAGTAATTTTTCAGACTTTCTGTGAGACGAACGGCGTTGATTTAATCTGCAGAGCTCATCAACTTGTGATGGAAGGATATAAATGGCATTTCAATGAGAAAGTTTTGACGGTCTGGTCAGCACCAAACTATTGTTATAGATGTGGAAATGTGGCGGCAATCTTGGAACTCGACGAGAATCTCAACAAAGAATTCACAATCTTCGACGCAGCGCCACAGGAAAATCGCGGAGCACCCGCTAAAAAACCGCACGCCGACTATTTCTTGTGAAAACATTCAATTTTTATTTTATTTTTTTTTTCGAAAAACTGGTGCAAATCTTTTTTTTCTTCTGAACTCTGAAAAAAGTATGATTAATTATTATGCTTTATTTTTTGTGCTATTTTCTATAAACTTTAATTTTATTTTTTTGTTTGATATTTGAATTTATAGTTACAATTGGTTTTAGAAAAACCCTCAAATATCTTATTCATATTTTTTTTTCCTTTTGAGAATTGGTGAGAATTTTACAGAAAAAATGCTTCGGGTTTTGTCACGACAAGCTTTTGGTGTGATACGTGCTAATTATTCTTCAGCTTCAGCTGGAGGTCAAGTTTTGAATGAGGAATTGAAGAAGAGAATTGATGGATTAGTGAAGGCAAGCGATGTGGTTGTTTTCATGAAAGGAACTCAACAAGAACCAATGTGTGGATTTTCGAAAAATGTCAAACTTGTGCTCGATTTTCACAACATCAAATTCAATGATCATAATGTTTTAGCTGATGCAGAATTGAGAGAAGGAATCAAAGTTTACAGTGATTGGCCAACAATTCCACAGGTTTTTGAAAACTTCTCACATAAATAAATAACAATTTCATTTTTTATTAAGGTTTATGTGAAAGGTGAATTTGTGGGCGGTTGTGATATTATGATCTCAATGCACAAAGATGGTGAAATTAGCGACTTTTTCGATGAGAAAAATATTCCAAACAAATATGGAAAGAAATAAGTTTCGGAACCATTTTGGAAAAAATGTTGTTTAGATGTTATATAAATAGGTTTTTATTATTGTCAACGAGAAAAAAATTCAGACAAACACATTTATTCAAGTACTTTGTTGATTATTCTCAACTTCCTTTTCGCCTTCATCCGATTCCGAGTCGGTTACCGGCACATATTGAAAGCCGGGCCGGCAACCCTGTTCCCGGGCCTCCTTCTGCAAAAAAAAATTATTCCTCCATTTCCTGATCAAAAAACATTCTAACTTACTATTCTTTTTTTCCTCGGGCCGGAAACATCTTCCCGAGGGAAGAGGGGCTTTTTCTTGCCCCTCTTCCTCGGGACCTTCTTTTTCCTTACTTCCTTTTTCGGTTTCGGTTGATCTACCATTTTGAATTCAAATACACAATTAAAAATATTTAATCACAACCAGCAACTGTATTTATACAAAACATTTACACGTCATTTAGGTTATTTGTGGAAGATAAGATCTAACGTGTAAAAAATATTATGTTCATTTTTTTGAAAACATTTTCTTCAGTGTGTATTTTCTGTTGTGCGTTGTGCACAATTGTGTAGGAAAATAATCAGGCCCGCAAATTTTCCATACGGTTTAAAGGAACACAGGTGATGTTTGTTGTCTGGGTCTTGCCACGACAAAGGAGCGCAGCAAGTTTCAAATTTGTTTTTCGTTTTAGGCATTTCTCGTTTTTTTTCAGTCGCAACCTGTTTGCAAGCTTGCTGCGAGTTTTGTCATGAATTTTAGAAGTTAGGTGTGATTATCAGTTTTCTAGACTGTCTATAGTTCAGTTTAGATGAACTTTGTTCTTGTATAATTTTGAAAATGTTCTAATTTTTCATTTCGAAACGAAATTTCGAAATTTTACTGATGACCTATTTCAATTTTAAATTCTTTCCTAACACTCATTTGAATTAAGTAGCATTAGTATTCGGCTGGACAAATATACATGTTCTTCTTCTTCTTGTTCCTCCAAATTTGGACGCGGAAAAACGAAACGCACTCACAAGACAATCAAACGAACGAAAAGACGTACTTTTCCTTCTCTTTTTTTTTTGCATTTTACATCTGCGTCTCCTCTCTTTTTTCCCATTCAAACCAGTGTCCGACCAGTCGTCGATTTTTTGTTTTGCGCGCCAAAAAATACTCCTTTTCAGCCAGCGCCAGTTTTTGAACAAAAATTTCATAATTGTGGTGGTCCCCGTGTGTAAAAATATTGATTTCCCTGTTTATTCAAGCGTGCTGAATAAGTATTTTCATTTCCGTATTGAAGAAGAAGAAGAAAACAATTCAAGAAGAAGCTAGTTTTTATTGCAGTTTTATAACCTTCTGGAACACATATTTTATATAGATGAAACAGAAACAGAAATTTGGTTTTATTTTTTTTTCTTTTTGTTGACAAATGTTATTAGAGACACTCTTTTTTTATAATCTGTCAGAAATATGTGTCTCCTGAGAGTTGCGAAATCTTTTTTCGGACTAATTATTTCGTTTGTCCTCTTTTCTTTTTTGATGCGAATGATGATGAAATTTGATGCTAAATAAAGGATTTAATTTCAGAATGTTAGCCATTGGGATGCATGTAGAGATCCAGCGATCCGATGGCCGAATTCATGGAGCGGTAATTGCTGAAGTTCGGAAAAATGGTCGATTTATGGTGGAATGGCATGAGAATGTAAGTGTTTCACAAAAAAAGCTGGGGAAAAAAAGGGAATCGATAGGGTTACATAAGTAATTATTTATTTTGTTTCGTCTGAATGCATTTGGGATTAGTTGAGCCTTACCAAAAAAAAAACGAAAAGAATGCATGAACTTATTTCAAATATTTTTGCAGGGTGAAACAAAGGGAAAGGAATCAACACTCGATGAATTGCTCAAATTGAATCCGACGCTCAAGAAAAAGGAACCAACACCTCAGCCAATTGCTCGTCGTCCACCTTCTGATGATGAAGACACATTCTTGTTGGATATTGTTTATGAAAGGAAAGATCGAAGTGTGGCGAAGAATACGAGAAGAACCGCAACAAATGGTGATTCTCATCGAATTGAGCCGGTTGCTCCAGTTCAACGACGTGAACCTTCACCAGTTCATCGTGATCCTTCTCCAATCAATCGTGCTCCGTCTCCAGCAGCAGCTCAACCAAGAAGAGCAACTCAACCACCGGAACAAATTGTCAAACCACAAACTCGAATCAATCCACCAAGAGCTTCGACAAACTCGGTGACTGCTCCAAAATCATTGCCAACAGTGGCGAAAGTTGAGAAACCAATTGAAAAACGTGATCCAAGTCCTGTCAAAGTTGTGAGACCAATCACACCAATTCAAGATGTTCCGAAAGCTTATCCACAACAAGATGTTCCGTCGACAAATCAACATTTCGCGTTTGCTGAAATGATCAAGAGTTTTAGAACGAATGTAGGTTTTTGTCCAGGAAAAATTGAAACATTTCAAATATTTTTGCAGATTGATTATCGTCCATTGACATTATTCGATAATGTAACCGAAAATAGAATATCTGTTTGCGTTCGGAAACGTCCAATGAATAAAAAAGAATCAGCAAAAGGCGAAGTTGATGTTGTGACAATTCCAAATGGTGACATAATTGTTCTTCATCAACCACAAGTTCGTGTTGATATGACAAAATTCCTGGAAAATCAGAAATTCCGTTTCGATTATTCGTTCGACGAGACTTCAAACAATGAAACGGTTTATCGTTTCACAGCTCAACCACTTGTCAAAACAATTTTCGAACAAGGAACTGCGACATGTTTTGCGTATGGTCAAACTGGTTCCGGTAAAACGCACACGATGGGTGGCGATTTCTCCGGCAAGAAACAGAATGCCTCTTTGGGAATATATGCGCTGACAGCGCGTGATGTTTTCGAAATGGTCAAATCGCCGGCGTATAGAAAGAAGGATCTTCAAGTTTATTGTGCATTTTTCGAAATCTATGGCTCGAAATGTTTCGATTTGTTGAATGATAAAAATAGTTTGAGAGTGCTCGAAGATCAACAGCAGAAGGTTCAAGTGGTTGGGTTGAAGGAAGAATTGGCGACTTGTGAGCAAGATGTATTGGATTTGATTACAAAAGGCTCACTTGTTAGAACTGCTGGAACAACATCAGCGAATGCTAATTCATCAAGATCTCATGCCGTGTTTCAAATTATTTTGAGAAAGTTGGTTTTAATTTTTTTTTCTTTTTTTTGTTGTTGAAAATTTTATTTCATCATTTTGCAGAGAGAAGAAGTTGTGGGGGAAGTTTTCATTGATCGATTTGGCCGGAAACGAAAGAGGTCAAGATACTCGTGACAGTGACAGAGAAACTCGTCAAGAAGGAGCTGCCATCAACACTTCTCTATTGGCATTGAAAGAGTGTATTCGAGGAATGGCTAGAAATAGCACACATATTCCATTTCGACAATCGAAATTGACGATGGTTTTACGAGATAGTTTTATGGGAGAAAAGTCGAGAACTGTTATGATTTCGATGATTTCACCTGGAATTTCGTCGAGTGAAAACACTTTGAATACTCTGAGATATGCTGATAGGTGAGTATTTTCATTTGAAAATCGTTAGGAAATATTTTTCAAACCTAATTTAATAGGAGTTTTTTTTTCAAAATATCATAATTTCGGGAAATTTTCAAGGTTTCATTGAGAAAAAAATCCCAAAAAATCACTGTTTCAAAATGTTTTAAATTAAATTTATCAGAGAAAAATTGAGAGAAATTCAAAAACAAAATTTGACTGCGTACTAGGCTGAGTATCAAACCTCACTGACGCGTGGATTTTGAAACCTGAATTTTCTGAAAATTGTGAATTTTCATTTATAAAGTATGAATTTTCATTTATAAAGTATAAAACCTGAATTTTCTGAAAAATTATAAAAATGAGCTTTACCACTAACTTTGTTCTGAAATTTAAAAATTTTAAGAGATTCTGGAAATATTAATTTTTTGTTTTATTCAAAATTTCAATTTTCGACCAAAATCTGAACAAAAATTTTTGTAATTTTATTAAAAAGACTTCTGAAATCTGAAAAAGTTCACGCCTAAAAAGAATATCAAAAATATTTTTTTTCAGAGTAAAAGAAATGGGAACGGATGGAAATGGCGATGCAACTCCGATTCGAGACGAGGAAATGTTCCTTCCGCCAAAAATCGACGAATCCGACGAAGACGAGGAGGACAACAACACAATGACAAAAGCGGCCGAAAATCGAGCAACGTTCATCGACAACACGAAACGAGCCGAAAACCTATTGCCACGTATTCTCGAAGATGCCTGTTCGACTGACAACTATACGAGCAGTCAAAAACGAGAACTTTCGCAAAAAATCGACAACATTATCGATATTTTGAACAATGCCAAAGATGCACTACGCAACACTTGATTTTTTTCCATGTGAATATTATTTTTTAACACTTTTTTTCTATTTATTTATTTTAGATTTTTCTTGTGACTAACGGGTTTTATTGAATGATTTTGGGCAATAAATGTGCCAATTTTTATTGCGAAAATTAGTTTATTAAATAATTGATAACCCGAAAAAACAACAAAGGCAAGTAAGTATGTGATAAATAGGTATTTGAATCTAGATAGTTTCCCAAACATTTTTCGATAAATCACTTGAGAGATTTGGTGTATCTCTTGGCTCTGGGCCAACTCCCAAATCACCAACAAATCGCTCATAATCGGTTGATTTCAAGCCACATGGTCTACGGAATTCATTTCCTTTCTCATGAATCCATTTGTTGGAAACCCATTTGATACCAACTAAAACTGGACAAGCCGCGTGGCGAGTATCTGGATTACCGTCTCCTTGACGGAAAAGATTGTACCAGAAAAGTGCGTCGTTCTGGAAAAAAGTGGGTTTTTTGGGTTTTTATTTTGGAAAACTTGAAATTTTTTTCGAAATTTTGTGATTTTTCGAAGTTTCTGAAAAAACTGAAATTATAAAATAATGCCTGAAGTTGTTTTCAGAATTACAAAAAAAATCAAAGGAATTGGGCCCAAATCTATTTTTCAAAAAAAATGTTCTTAAAATGTTTGTTTTTGAGAATTGAATTTTTGATTTTCTGAAATCAGGAAAAACTTTTTTTTTTGAAATTTTGAAAATCTTTTAAAATCTAACCTTTGTTGGCAAAATTGTGGATTTCGCTTCGGTGAATACAGTACCTCCTCCGTGTTGTGGTTGAGACATCTGAAATTATGGGAAAATTAAAGATTTTTTCTAAATTTTTAGGAATCAGGTCCCCAAGAAGATTCTAAAAAATTCTAAATCGAGTTTTCACCCCTCAAAAACATAGCACCACACAAAACAAGAAAATGCGCTCTAATGCACAAATTTTTTCCGAAAAAACTTACATAGAATAACACTGTAGCAATACGATTACCAGTTCCAAGTGATTTAAATGATTCCGATTCCTCTTTCTTCGCATGATCAAAATGTGGATCATAATGTCCACCAATTCCATAATTAGCGATTTGTAATTCTTCCGCAGTTTCCATCTCCAAATTAGTCATCAAATCAATTCTCTTGTTAACTCTCGCAACAACTTCATGTTCCCATTCTTTAAGCCAAGCACTTTTACTAATTCTATAAGTTGCGGTAACTAGTTTTCCAGTCACTGAATCATGAACTGTTGCTCTTGCCAACTTTGGCTTTGCTAATTCTTGAATTTGTGCAATTTCATCGTCACTTATGACTTCTTTAAATAACACTGCTAATGGATTGAATCTTTTGATCTCAACTTTGATTGGAGCATAAACTAGGAATGGTCGATCACGTTTATAATAACAATAGAGTTTTGAGATGTCTTTTTGGCTGACTGGAACTTCATCACGACATAATGCTTCATACATGGTTCTTTCTTGATTTCCGAGAACACTGTCTGGTCGACGATTTGCGATTTTTGGAACATTTCGACGCATTTCGGATTTTCGGACACCTTCTTGTTCCAATAAATCTTCATACCATTTTACGTTTCCTTTGGCACGTGGATGAGTTGGATCTGGAAAATTTTAAGGGGTAATAAATTCTGAGAAAATCATTTCTGAGGGTCGTGCGACTTGGGAAATTATAATATTAGGTTGACACGTGGCACAAAAATCTAGATGGGGACCTTTTTTCCCAAATACCCTATTGATATACATAGAACCTAGACCACCAGAAAGCTAGAGACGCAGAGAAGTCAGAGAATCAGACGAGACGCAGAGAAACTCGCTTGCGATTTACATTCGCCTATAGATAATGTAGAATTAGGAGATATAGAGAAGTCAGACAGTTAGAAAGTCAGAGACGCAGAGAAGCCAAATAATTAGAAAGCCTAATTGAGTTAGAGACGCAGAGAATCTCGATTGCGGTATACACTCGCTTAAAGATAATTTAGAAATAGGAGAGACAGAGAAGTCAGACATTTAGAAAGTCAGAGAATTAGAGATCCTTATAAAGTTAGAGGCGCAGAGAAGCCAAACAATTAGAGATCCTAAAAGAGTTAGAGACCCAGAGAAACACAACACTTTCTTTGCTCGATTACACATCGTGTAGAATTAAAAGACAGAGAGAAATCAGACAGTTAGAAAGTCAGAGACGCAGAAACCCCCTCCCCCTGTACTCACTCAATTTATAAAGTTGTTCAGTCAATTGCAAAGCATTCTTCAAATTTCCTTGTTTATACAAAGCAAACGCCAAATATTCCAAAATATCTTCCAAATCAGCAGTTGGTTCATCTCCCTCATCACCCAATCTTCTTTGCGCCTCTTCCATCCACATAACAGTATGGAAATAATCTTGCTCATTATAAGCACTTCTCGCAATTTCGAAACAATCTCTAGCTGAGAACGTGTAGTTTCCTTGTTCTTTATAAATCTTTCCATCAGCTAGATCTTTAGTGTCAAGTCGATAAGTGTCTTGAAGTCTGAGCAAAGCAATCGCAGCTCCATTTAGATCATCTTCTGTTGGATAACGAACACCATAGGAGGAATCGGAGACGGTTTGAATGAAGCTATCAGCTTTGTTTGCATTCATTTTGTTTTCCAATGCTTTCCAATCAAATATTTTTCTCTTGATTAATAGAAATGCGTTGATTGGATTTGTAATATCTTTCAAACCATTATCAATCGATTTTTCATTTTTCACAATATATTCATCTTTCAATTTTTTCAACTCAACCAGCCGTTTTTCCTCCTGTTCAATATAATTTTGCAAAACTTTTGGAATATTTTTCTCAGTCTCCAATAAACTTTGCATTTCAGCGATTGATGTGAATAAATCAGCAGATGCCAAGTGAACGGCTATTAGAAGAATTAGAAGTTTCAGCATTATGGTGAATGTGGGAATAACACCTGCAAAAATATATGTGAAAAATATAAGTGCGCAATGGTATTTATGTGAAACAAATTGAGAGGAGAAATATTGTGGGAGGGAGAGAGGTTGAGAGAATCAACATGTAAGAAGACGTTGAATAAAAGAAGAGTGTAAACTAGGGTTGATTGCGAAATAGAAAATGAAGATTTGAGATTCTAAAGAAAATCAGGTAAATCTAGAAAACTTCGAAATGGCTACAGTAATTCAAAAAAGTATTACCTAGGAAGTTCGGCGCCAAAAAAATTCTGTAGAAGTTTTATATGGGAGCAAGACACAGTTCCCTAGGAATTTTTTTGATTCAAAAAATATTTGATCCACAGATTCTGAACTTCAAGATACAGTAACCTCAGGTGAACTATACATAATCTTAAAATGACAGGATTTTTTTTTACATTTGATCTACAGATTTTGAACTTCAAGATACAGTAACATCATGTACACTAATCGGCTATGGAGAAAAATTAAGATCTGATTGTGAGCTGTAATTTTCAGACTTTAGAAAATAACGTTTATTTTTTGTTAGAACATTTTTAGAATCACCTAATTAAGATACTAATTTTCAATAAAAATCCCCCTTTAGCTCAAATAATTTTGATTTCATTGTATTTTTAACGAGAGCTGTAATTTTCAGACTCTGAAATTCAAGCTCAAATTCAATCTTATTTGATTCTAAAAAAGGAAAGTTATTTTTGATCAGACAAAAAAAAACTTGATTCGGTCCATTTTTGCACTTCAAATGATCCAAAAAACAAAATAATTTTTGAATCTAATTGAAAGAAAAAATATATTAGGAAATCCTTGAAGCTAAACAGGTTAGAAAATGTAGTGTAAAGAAGAAGAAGTGTTGTCACGTATTCTGAATAATACCACGACAAGAAGAAGAAAAATACAAATGAAGAAGGCGGGGAAGAGAGAGAGGAGACGCAGAGAGAATAGAGAAAGGTCAAGGAAGCGAGATGTTTTTGAGATAAATAGGATATTGTCGTTCCGAAAAAAAAAGACCGTTGGAAGAGAACCGAAATGGCCTAGGAAACCAAAATACAGTAGACTTCGCAAAATTTTGGAGTCTTTTTGAAAAATAAAATGCGAAATTTACACGCTGGCTATTTGCCAACCAGTTTGATATGCATGTGTCACGTCATTTTTAGTCTACTGTACGTGAGCGCCAATTTAAACGGGGGTTCTTTTTATTTTCGGAATGACAATATATTTATTTATGTTGTAAATTATTAATTATGGGCAAAATATTAATATTGATCCATTAAATATTTAAAAAATAAACAATTATCAAAAAACGTTTCTAGTTTGATCAAAGTTCATGCTCCGGCCCGGAAAACCACAATTTTTTTCTGTTTCAAAAAATTGTTCGCAACAGAAATGCGTCTTTCTTATTATAAGCATTTCTGCAACAGAAGAAAAGACCAGAAGCGTAAAAATAGTGGAGGTTTAGAGAAAAAAGCGACCTCCTGATGGGCGAAAAAAAAGAAATAGTAGAAGAAGAAGATGAACACGTTGGAAGTTTTGACATAGATTTTTTTGCGGTTTTTTTTCGGGAACTGCTAGCTAGAAACTGGTTTTGTGGATGGAAAAAAGGAAGAAAAGGAAACGATAATAATAATAAGATGATGAAAATATATTAATAATGTTTTAATTAAAAATTTGGGATAGAAAAAGTTTCTGAAACTCTGACAGTTGACAAATATTTGTTCAACTTATTGGGATTTTTTTTTAATTCAGGGGAACTTGTGCTAAGTACAAAAAATTGGGAAAAAAACATAGTAAATCATGTTTGCTCTATCGCACACTTGTGTGTACTTCTCTCGGAATCCAAATATTTTTCGTGATCCGTTTGGAAATCAGAGTCAGCCTGCGCGAAAAATAAATTTGAATTTGCGACAATCTCGCGATGCGTGTGCGTCGCGGTCGCTTCTCGATACAAAAACCCCGTTGGCTGTTTGCCAGCGGCTTGCGTCTCTTGGAGAGAATTCAAATTTTTTTCACCAGAAAAAGTGTGCCAGCGTTGCAAAACTGCATGTTCACCTTGCAAAATTCCTCTCAAAGTACGTAACTTTGTCGTGGAAGAGAAAGCCAAATATACAGAAAATGCGCTCTAATGCACAACTTTGATGTGTGCGTGTTTGCAGATTTCACCTGCAACACCTTGACGCCTATTTGCAGGCAATCTTTTTTTTTGTTTGAAGCGAAAATTTTATGAAAAGAAAAAAATTAAAACGTGACCTACTAACCCGATTTTTTCGACGCGTCAAAAAATCTGGTCTTTCTCGATTATTTCTCATTGACGAATATCTGACGAAAAATAATTGAAATCTTCCGATCAAACCAATGAATATGTTCATGTTTGCGCAGGTATTTGAAACCACTCTAACAAAAATCAATCAATAATTACAGTACCTCTTATTGGCAATCGCTTCCTGTTTGATGCTTTCAATAATCAACTGTGGTGGAAAGAAAAAACCGGCGGCCGGTGCAAAATCGGCGGCTGAAAAGGGGAAATCGGAGAAGGGCAACAAATCGGCTGCTCCAGGTGCTCCAGGTGCTCCGGCTGGAGGTGCTGCCAAACCAACCGATGATAAAGTGACCGATGTGAGTTTCTTTTTTTTGTTTTTTTTTAAATCTAGATTTCAATATGAATTTTTGCAGGACGGAAATTATGAAGAATTGGCAGTTCCACAATAGTTTTTATGGAAATAAACTGTTTTACTCGCAATTTTTTGTTGTTTTTTAATGAAATCTGTGAAAAAGGTACTGTATCTGAAAAATGCGGGAATTTATTATTTTGAAAAATGAGGAAAATTGGCATCAAAAATATTTAGGTCACGTGGAAATTCTGGAAAAAGATAAAAGGGTTTTTCAAAAAATAAATGCTACAGTAATCCTTGCAGTCCGGAATGATCCTAGACTACAGTATCCTCGTCAGCTCGGGGCACACCTGACGAGACGTGTCCAAAAGGGACACTGTACAAAAATTTTCAAAAGCCACACTGTACATTTTTTCATGAAAAAGTTTAGTTTTCATTGATTTTCTGCGAATTTTGATGACAATTTTCAAAAAATTAAACATTTCACGCTGCACAATTTTTTTTGGCCAAATTTTCCACGCTGCACAAAAATTTTAGGACACTCTCTCGCCAGGTGTGGCTCGGGGTATAGTATACCTTGCAATTTGAAGGTTTTCAACTACAGTAATCCTTGCAGTCCGGAATATCCGAGGTTTTCAATTTTTGCAGTCCGGAACAACCCTATGCTATCGTAATCCTTGCAGTTCGGGGTACAGCATACCTTGCAATCTGAAGATTTTCAACTACAGTAATCCTTGCAGTCCGGAACAACCCTATGCTATCGTAATCCTTGCAGTTCGGGGTACAGCATACCTTGCAATCGGAAGGTTTTCAACTACAGTAATCCTTGCAGTCCAGAACAACCTTAGGGTACAGTATCCTTTGCAGTTTGGGGTACAGTATATCCACAAGTTCGCCTAAGTTCTATGACGTCATATACTATTTAAAAAATTTCAGAACACTTTTTTGTTATATCATATTAGTTCTCAGGCTGACATAAGCCAAAGTTTGAGGCAGGCAAAGCCAGAACTTTTGAGTTAAAAATATTTATTCCTCCTATCATTTTGCAATAAAATTACAAACATTTCAAACATTCGGAGTTTCTCCTTTGATCACAGATGACGTATCTTTCGTCGTTACAACTCCAATCTTCCCCCTCTTCATTCGACAAAAAATCACATCTCGAAAATCTCGAATCATAAAAATAACAGTCAATGCATCCAGCGCCGGATAAATACTCGCATAAGCTCCAGTTGTATTCGCAATTGTTCCCAAATCAATCGAAAACATTGGAAGTGTAAAAAGTATCGAAACCGGGATGAAAAGTGTGAATAATGGGACTAATGTTTGAACAACAAGGGTTTGAAATAATTGACGATTCAGATTTTTTGTGCGATTGCTCATGTTTGGGATATGATCTAGTTCTTTGTAACATCGATATCCACAATAAATCATTGTTGAAAAACAAATATTCATAATTAGAACAGCTATGCAAGAATCATACCAATCAAGCCAATCAATAATCAAGTTATTAGAACTGTCCCTGTGCTGAAAATCAAGAAAACTTTTTTTCTCAACTCAAAGAGAATATTTTTGAGAGCTCACATAGTATAAAATTGAGACGTAGGGAACATCATAAATATCAACTTGATAGGATTCCAAAACTGTTTCACTGTAAAAAAGAAATTGAGTATATTATAGGAATACCAGGGAAATCTTACTATAATAATTGCGATTTCAGCGGAGCAGGTTTCAAAATAAAATATGAGTTTAGAGTCCAAATCGTAGCCATGATTATTCCGGGAATAAACATTTTGATAAGCCTAAAGCCTTCGAAAGAAGCTAAAGCTTGACGCTTGCAAACTGCTAGATATCTGTAGAAAAAATGAGCAGCTAGGAGACCGATGCATAGACCAAACGAGCCGATGTACAAACCTGAATTTGAAAAAAATTGGACCAGGCTCTAAAGAAGATTCAGAATATTAGCTTCTTCTTCCCAAAAAAAATCTCACATAGCAAAATGAGGCCAGCAAAATGATGTTCCTTGAGAAAACTATCAACCATCATCACAAAAATCGAGCCCTTTGAGTGCATAATTGGTTGAACACAAAATTCAACAATAGCAAACCAGATTGAATAAAATGCAAAGTTTAACATGAGATATTTGTAGGATCCAACTTTTTTGCTCATTTTTGTGGCAATTAGGAATGCGAGAAATAAATTGAGAAAGACTGAAGTAATGAAACCGCAATATTGGATTATTCGAACAAACATCGCTGGAATAAAATGAATGAAATCAGGCGGAGGAAAATGATAAATCACAAAAAATATCATAGACGAGACTAATTCAAAAGATCAAACGATGTAAGTTGAATACATTATTCTGACAAAAACCTAATCCTAACATAAGGTTGACGGAAAATGCCACAAATAAATAAATGATGACGTAAAAATGTAAAGGAAGGATAAAGATCACTCTAGCCAACTAAAAATACGTGAGTTATTCATACAAAATCAAATTGTCAAAAAGTGTAAATAACATTGAATCACAAATAATTCAATTCAATTTTGGGTATTGTTATTTATTTTTGGAATAACTTCCTTCCTTGAATATTTGAGAACTATAATTATATTTCAAAAAAAAAAATAAAAAATCACATGTTCGTGTCATAGAAACCCAAAAATTAAACAAAACTTTAAATCAGAACAGCGCCAGAAGATTTTAGTTAATATGAGCAATGGCTCAAATTTTGAAAAAGATTTTAAACTTCCGAAAAGCCACGTGGCAACTAATTTTAGATTAAAAAAATTTCCACTTGAAAATGGTTGTAATCTGAGCAAGGTAACATGAGCAATCGTTCAAAAATTGACAAAATTTTTTTTCAAAATCTGCACCTTTGAAAAATCTACATGGAAAAGAAAATTTCAGCTAACATGAGCAATGGGTTAAAAAATAGACAAAATATTCTACCATTCAATAAAATCGCCCAGTGTACAATTCGTATAGAAATATTTTTTTCCGGATTTTTGTGACAACGGCGGATATTTTTTCCGAAAATATGCGTTACCGGATATAGGGACAAAACAGCGGGCCGTGGGACTCGAACCCACAAAATTAAGCGGGTTGAATAGAACACAGAGCTCTTCCCCACTACACCACGCGTGTAGATAAGAAATGAGGCACTTTTGGTAAATATATATTTATCAGAATTTCACGTGACTCAGATAATCAGGAATAGAAAAAAATCTTTATACCTATGAAACATTTCATAGTTTGTTTTTCAATAAAATCTAGAAGCTGATCCTATACCATCAAGTGTAATTCAAAGCTTTATCTAATCATTTAAACATAGTAATTTATAAACAACGTTCAATAGTAATTATGAATTAAAAACTCTACCCAATATTTTTCAATGATGCTCTAATCTCACCTGTTAGTTTTGCTCCCCCCCCAAACCTCAAAATAAACTAACTTGACTGGCCCGTTCCGTGAAAAGTTGTTGATATCTTCGAATGTCCTGTCTAAACCAAACATCATCTTGTTCGGAAGCCTGAAACTTCGACATTCTTTTTCTCAAAATTTTCGCCTATTCTTAAACTTACATCAGACAATGACAATTGTGGATTTGATAGGACCACTGCATTCTGTGACTGTTGTCTCTGAAAAAATAACAAAATTAAAAAATGTACCAAACCACCCCATTAATAACTTTTTCTGCGCTGAAAAAAACCATTCAAAAACGAGAAAAATAAACAAAAAATAAAAAGGGCGTGGAAAAAAAATAAAAGAAAAACAACGATACTCCGCGTGCACGTTGTTTAGTTTATTGTGTTGTTTTTTTTGCAGTGTAGACGAGAGAGTGTGGTAATGGGGAGAGAGTTAGAGAGAGAGATATATATGTTTTTTATTTGAAAAGAAATTATTGATTGAACGTTTTTTTCTCGAACTGAATCATTTTTCTGGGTTTTTTTTCAGAGCAGAAAATGTTATTAATGGGGTGATTTGGTACATTTTTTAATTTTCTTATTTTTTCAGAGACAACAGTCACAGAATGCAGCGGTCCTATCAAATCCACAATTGTCATTTTCTGATGTAAGTTTAAGAATAGGCGAAAATTTTGAGAAAAAGAATGTCGAAGTTTCAGGCTTCCGAACAAGATGATGTTTGGTTTAGACAGGACATTCGAAGATATCAACAACTTTTCACGGAAAGGACCAGTCAAGTTAGTTTATTTTGAGGTTTGGGGGGGGGGAGGAACAAAACTAACAGGTGAGATTTGAGCTTCATTGAAAAATATTGGATAAAGTTTTTATTCATAATTACTATTGATGTTAAAGGAAAGTTGTTTATAAATTACTATGTTTAAATGATTAGATGAAGCTTTGAATTACACTTGATGGTATAGGATCAGCTTCCAGATTTTATTGAAAAACAAACTATGAAATGTTTCATAGGTAGATTAATTTTTTCATAGTTTAATGCAGGCACCGCCCCTAGTCGAAAGATTTCAAAAGTCACGTGGCAAGTGAATTAAAATTTTCTACTCAAAAATGCTCATAATCTGAGCAATGAAAAAATTCGCGGAACTTTTTTTTTCCAATACAAAAAATCAAACTAAATTTTCATTGAAAATGCAAAAAATCAGGCTCATTCCACACTTTTGGTTTTGTTGTCCGCATTTTTTTCAGGCTTCTTCGTTTTGCCAAGTTCTCTGCAAAAATTGGAAATTTTTATAAAAATGAGAAAAATATTATTCTAACAAATAAGTCATGTGAAAAAAGTGATGCACTTGAAATAATGTTCTTTGATACAATGTCTATACAAAACAAAAAGATTACTGTAGGGCCCCCCACTTACTTTGTCTTCTTCTTGATTGAACGTTTGGCTTCGAATGAAAAATATGAGGCGACCAGGGAAATTGTACTCGCAACCAGCATTAGGGAGGATAAAATCAATTCAACTGTGATTGTTTTTGACTTCCTGAAAAATAAAAATAAAATTTTTTTTTCTGAATTTTCAAACTCAAACTCACTTTGCAGCTGTCTGGGCTGCTGTAACTGGCTTTGATTCAACTCTAGATGTTGTCACTGGCTTTGGATTTGGTGGGATAGTTATAGGTGCAGCTTGTTTTGTAGTTGCAGCAACTGTGACTGGTGCTGTAGCTTGTTTTGTTGTCGGCGCATCAGTCTGAACTACAGTAGTTGAAGGTTTCGCTGTGGCTACTGTAGTTGGAACTACAGTAGTTGTTGGAGCTATAGTAGTCGTTGGAACTACAGTAGTTGTTGGAACTACTGTGGTCACAACTACAGTAGTCGTTGGAGCTACAGTAGTTGTTGGAGCTACAGTAGTTGTTGGAGCTACTGTAGTAGTTGGAGCTACTGTTGTAGTCGGAGCTACTGTAGTAGTAGGAGCTACAGTAGTCGTTGGAGCTACTGTAGTGGTTGGAGCTACCGTAGTGGTTGGAGCTACTGTAGTGGTTGGAGCTACAGTAGTTGTTGGAGCTACTGTAGTGGTTGGAGCTACAGTAGTTGTTGGAGCTACTGTAGTTGTTGGAGCTACAGTAGTAGTTGGAGCTACAGTAGTCGTGGTTTTGGCAACTGTAGAAGTTTGTACCGTAGTATCTGGAGCCTTTGTAGTTGTAGCCTTGGTGCTCGGAACTTTGGTAGTTGTGGCCTTGGTTAGAATCTTCGGAGGTTTTGTAGTCTTATTTGGAGGTTTCGTAGCTTTTTTTGTAATCACAACAACTTTGGCAGCGGTGGTTTTGACTGCTGAATCAAGCCGACTTGTCGAATTATCAGCTCCCAGATCGCCGACTTCTGACATATCGAAGAAATCATCCAAATCTCCCAATGCATCATATTCCTGTTGTTGCACTTCAGCCAAACTCGACGATGCCAAAATCATCATTATCATCATGAGAATACCAACAAAATACGATGATAATAGAATATTATTCATTCTCTTGAAAGTATCGTTCTAATCAATCCAGCTGCTCACAATTTCGATTTTGTTGACGTTTTGAAAAATGCCGGATTTGGGTGTGGTGGATTTTTTTTTGTTTGGAAAAAAATTGGGTCACGTTTGGTTTTTTAATTTTTTAAAATTTTTACCCGAATTTTTGGGTGCGGCACAGTTTTGTGGGCGTGGCTTAATATATAGCTTTCATGATAAAAACTGAGCTTTAGAGATTCCTAAAAAAACCGCGAGGCACAGAAAAATGAGCGGGGCTTATTTGGTGTCAAAAATCGCTTAACTTTTGCTGCGGCACAGTATTGTGGACGTGGCTTAATATATAGCTTTCATGATAAAAACTGAGCTTGAAAGATTCTCCAGAAAAACCGCGAGGCACAGAAAAATGGGCGGGGCTTATTTGGTGTCAAAAATCACTGAACTTCTGCTGCGGCACAGTTTTGTGGGCGGGGCTTAAAATAAATCGTGTTTGGTTTCAAAAGATTCCAAATTTCGTGTAGATCATCCAAAACTGTCAAAAATCGCTGAACGTTTGCTGGGGCACAGTTTTGTGGGCGGGGCTTAAACTAAATCGTGTTTGGTGTCAAAAGATTCCAATTTTCGTGTAAACCATCAAATTAGATAGAATTTCAAACAGAATTTTCCGACTTTGAAATTTTCCGGAATCCAGAGACTTCCTATATTTCCGGAAGGACATGTGTAATTTTGCATATCTTTTTTGGTGTTGCCATTTTCAATACTCTTTTTCGGGGCCGATTTGTTCTCCCCTGGGACAGCCAAAAATCCCCCTTTTTTTGTGAAACTTGTCCGACTTTTCCTCTTCTCGTCATTATTCAAAAAAATATCCACAACACACCACACTTTTTTTCTTTTTTTTCCATAAAAATACTAGATTTCATGCCACGTGGCAAATAATTTTTTATTTTGAAAGTTGTTCTGTTTTTTTAAAAGGTCCCGAAGGATAGAGTTTAATGAGCTTTTGTTTTCCAAATGTTCTTTTTTTTCGTCGTCGTTTTTTTCATGAAAAATCAAGTGGCTCTTTTTTTTTGTTTCAAGAAACTTCCTATGCATTTCCAAAAATGAGGAATATTTTGGGCGTCTTCTCAATTTTGGTCCATTTTAAGGTAACCTTGAACAAAACTTAACTTCAATTTCAAAACAAAAACGAAAATATTTACAGACAAAATGCGACTATACAGAAATAATGAATATGAAATTGGGTGTCAAAGTCGAATTGCCAAATATAGTTTATGATAATGAATCGATAATAACATCAACTGGACATCCGAAATGTAAGATGAGTATTCATCGAACCGATTTGGGGACAAATCAATGTGCGAGACAGCAATTAGGAATACATGATAAGATTGATTGGTCGACTAAGTTATGCTATATTTGGCATTGTCCAACGTGTAAGTTTTTGGTTTCTGAAATTTTTAAGGATAAGCCTAAGCTAAGGTTAGGATAGGGAATTTGCCTAAGTCTTTAGTAAAGCCTATAAAGAAGCCTAAGCCTAAATTGAGGGGGAGAGTTTTGCCCAAGGCTTTAGTTAAGCCTATCAAGAATCCTAAGCCTAGAGTTAGACTTAGAGTTGAGCCTCAGCCTTTCGTTAAGCCTATGAAGAAGCCTAAGCCTAAAGTAAGGGTGAGAGTTTCGCCCAAGCATTTAGTTAAGCCTATGAAGAAGCCTAAGCCTACGCTAAGGTTCATGGTTGTGCCCAAGCCTTTAGTAGGGCCTATAGAGAGGCCTAAGTCTAGAGTTAGAATTAAAGTTGTGCCCAAGCCTTTAGATAAGTCTATGAAGAAGCCTAAGGCTTAAAGTTGAGCCCAAGCTTTCAGTTAAGCCTACCAAGAAGCCTAAGATAGTCAAACTAGTTTAGTTTTCCACGTCATAGCCTCTGGGCTTCATCTGAGTTAGCCTAAATTCTACTGAATCTCTCCCGTCAGCTTCAAAATCCAATTATTTCCAGTAAAATACGCAATGCGAGTCGAAAATTGTTGGATGGGTTCACCTCGTCATCCAGTCACAATTCTCGACAAAAACGGTTGCTCGCCCGAAAAAATCATGCTGGAAACTCCAGTCTATTCATCGTATAATAAAGCAGTCGCATCGGGTTTCGCATCGATTCGACAAGAAAATATGAAACATATTCATTTTGGTTGCACAATTCGATTATGTCATGTTTGTGATGTTTCTTGTCAAGCGATGACGGTGGGTTTTTTTCATTTTTTGTTGGGAAATACATATTTAACATTTCATGAGCAAGTAATTTCAGCCACCTCGAACATGCAATGATAATTTAACCAACGATTACGATGCAATGTGGGCTTCATCTTCAAAAATGCGCAATTTTTGTTATCCAACTACAACCATATCTCCAAATGATCTCAACTCTAATTTATCATCAGGAAATTTCAAATTCTTAATTTTCACCCTGTCTTTTCTGCTCTCTTGAATTCCTACTTCAAAAATCCCTGTTTTCCTCTTGTTTTGCAAATGAAAAATATCAGCCGATTTGTTTTTGCTGACATGAGCAACAGACGTTTTTTTCTTGCTTTAAACTCTTGTACTTACGTAAAACGACAACTGTTTTTGAGAAGGAAAAAAATGAAAAGCTGACAAAATGTTTTTTTTTCTGGTTCGAACCTTGAACTTAGATAGATATTTTTCAAAAAAAAGTTATCAGTGTTCGTTGCAGAATGTAAAAAAAAAGTGTGATAAAAATATGAAATTACGTAAAAGTACACGTTGATGACGTCAGAGAAAGTGAAAAGGTTTTGATTGATTGATTCAAATTCAGAGATCAGAAAATCAGATTTTTTCGGAAGAGGGAAAAATGAAGGAGGAAAAACCTTGGAAGAGAACCGATATGACCTAGAAAACCAAATATTTTCTCTTTCAATACAAAAAATCAAAGCAACCGCGAAGTCTACTGTATTTTGGTTTTCTCTTCCACGGATAAAAAACTCAAAAAATTTTAATCCAAGAAATATTTTTTAAAATTAAATCGTGATCACGTGAAAATGTGTCATTCCAAGTCATTTCTTCGAAAATTCTGGAAAACAACTGAAATTTTTTTTGGTGATTTGGTATCTTATCAAAAAAAAACCTAGGTTTTGCACTTTTTTGTAGTTTAGTTTATCACATTTTGCCTGTAACTTCTAAATATTTCCGCATTTTTTCCCTCACTACATTTCCCAATATTTTTTCCTCGAATCTTTCATTCTTTGGCCCGACCTATGTGCTGTTTTCGACCAACTGTTTTCTTTTTGCTGCTTCTTTTTTATCTTCGAGATAAATAAATAAAAAAGATCAAAATAACATCGATTTATCAACAATTTAACTTGTAGCTTATTCATATCTCAAGTACGTTTTTCTTTTCTCCACAGACAAAAAATATACTTTTGCAATTCACTTTTTTTATTAAATGGATGGATAGCAAATATCAAATATATAATAGACGTCAAAACCTTTCTTATTAGACCCGGCCAAAAATATTGCGTGGGAGCTGTCAATCGCGATTGCGCGCGCTAAATTCAAATATTTGAATTTTCTAAACTTTGCTCTTACAGTACAAGTTTCTATCATTCAATTTTCAATCAATAATTGATACAGAACTCTTATGCCTCTTATCAAAAGGTAATAATTTGATTACGTAAAGCGTGGGAAATCAAATGATAAAAATGCACTTTTAGTTCAGCTTTTAGACCGCCAAACTTTTTTCATATTGTCGAGACCCAAACAAAAAACAATGTGCGCCTTTAATAGGGTGTACGGTTGACGCGTTTTTTCTTTTTGTTTTTCGACCAAGGTTTCTTCATTTGTCATCATTTTTATTGGAAAATTCTAATAACTTGCTAGGTTTTTGAAAAATGTTCAATTTCGAACAGATGTTTTATTTGGTGGTTTTGAAGCGAAATATTTAATTTATTCAGAAATCGACATGTTTTTGAAATTTTCGCTGTTCAAACGTTTCGTTGCAATAGTCTGTTGAAAAAGTTGTTTTTCTCCCCAAAAAAAAACAAAAAAGTTTTCTTAGTTTAGTTTTTCAAACTTCATAACTTGTGAGCTTTGCTCTTTTTCGCTCCAGACTTTGTTTTTGTTGATCTATCTCATTTTCAGCCGATTCTTTCTCATCCCATATACTTTTTTTCCTAATTTTTTTCCTGTTCTTCTGACAGATGTCGTCGTTTCGTTTCACCTCACCTTTTGCACAGATTTTTCATTTCTTTCTTTTTTGTTTAAAATGAAAAAAACGGCGTTGACTCCGCCCGAAATTGCCCAATCTTTGAGTAAAAAGATAAATAAAGATATCATCAAATATATCGAGATTCGATCTATTCTCGTCTTTATCGAATTGATGGGGAAAAAAAGAAGAGCATCGGAGCATTTTGATATATTTGTTCGATTTTTTTGACTTACGTTAAGTAAGGTTTCATTTTTCTTTTTATGGTAACTCATGTAGATTTCGAGTTTAGGACTTTAGCTAAATCCACACAGAAAAGTTCGCTCTATCGCACACATAATTTATCCACGTGTACTTCTCAACCATAAGATGACGTGTACCAATTCAATTCCACAATTTCATTTTTTTTTCTCTCATTCATTTCTCACATTTGTTTTTGCTCGTCGTGTCACTGGTCAAGTGTTATTTACCTTTCCTGTTCCTGTCTTCTTACTCAAAAATCATCTCCCCCCTCCCCAAATTTCTCCTTTTTTATACTACTACTTCTACTATAGTCATTGATTTTTATAAGTATTTAAATAACAAAAAGAGATCATTGTTATTATATATTAGTACTAGTATTTATATCATTCGATTTTTTCTGTGACACACACACAAAAAATGTCGCCTTATCATTTTTGTCATCGAAAATTCGAGTCACTTTAGGTCATAAGGTGGTTTCTACACGTCGTGCCACCACACAAATTCGAGGAGACGCAGACATTCATTTTCGGTTAGAAAGTCGCTGCGAGACCTCAACACATCAAAGGGCGACGCCGATGTGGTCTATAAACGCAGCGACAGACGAAAAAGCGGCGCGGCCATGCGCTATGTTTTGTGTGTGTGTCTGCTTGTCTGCTGTGTCTGCCAACAGCACACTGTATCGCCCGAGGGGGAAGGAAAGGCGAGAGATGTCTCTGCCTGTGTTAAAAGTCTGCGTCTCCCAGAAATTTAATTTTTGTATCGGCTGGCATAGCGTGTCTAGGCGTTTTTTCGTCCCTATTATTTTTTAAAAGCTAATAAGATTTTGCCTGGTTTCCGCGGCAACTTGAATGAGGAGAGATTAGATTGTACTTTTTTTGGAAAATTTTATTTCGCCATAGTTTTGTCAGAGAAAATTCAAATATTGTGAAATGCATCAAATTTTATTTAAGTTCTTGAAAATAGGCGAAAATTCTTGTTATTTTATCTGAATCTGAATATTGAGAAAAATTTCAAACCTTGAAAAATTGTTTTCCAAGAGAGAAAAATCCAATACGTATTCGAATATCTAACAATCAAACACAGTCTTTTTTGAAGTTTGTCTAACCTGCTTCCTCCTCCTAAACCCTAATTATTCTAGAGGTTTCCATGCAATACGATTATTATAAAATTAAAATGTGCAAAAGTGCGTGACGGTGTCAAACACTGACAACGAACACGTCGCACAACTACACACAAGCGAGGTTGGCTGGCCTATTTCGGTAGAAGGCAGCAACCACAAAAAAACGAAAGACAAAAATACTCTTATTGTCTGTCTGTCTCTCTTATTACACGTCATCCTTTGACATTTTTTGACCCAAAATTTTCTTGAAAGAGTGTTGTTTTTTTTTGCTTGTTCTTCCGTAACTTGTCTGTTTGTAGATGCTCTTCAAAATTTTTTTTTTATGTTTATTATCCTGAGAGATTTGTGAGATATCATCTCAATTTTGATGAGAAAATTTTGAGTTTTTTGTCGGCAGGCAGGGTTTGATTTTTCTTTTTCTACACGAAAATTCCCACAAAAAATTGATTTTTGAAAAAAAACATGAATAGGAACGACAAAAATAAACCCAAATGATTTCATTTTCTCCGATTATTGGCTCATCTTCCAAAAAAAATGTCAGATTAGAACATCTTTGATTACGGCTTCATTCATTTTCGTAAACATTTGAGCTGTTGTTTTTTTCCAGACAAAAACTAACTAGTTTTCTTTGTTTGTTAATCTGTTTTTCATTTTTTCTCCTCACTACAGAAAAAAAAAACGAAGATCCAACGTGTAATCTTATCTCATAAATGTTAACACCAGTTGTCGTTGTTTTCTCGATCTCTGAAGAAAAACAACTTCGAAGTACGATCTTCAGAATGCTAATGCAAGCGCGCTCTACCGACAATACATATTTAATATGCCGACGCAGTTTTTTTATTGTTGTTAGTTGGTCAATAAGCGGAAGGTGTTCAGAGGAGGAATTACTATTGAACATAGCCTAAATAAAATGTTCATATTTTTGCGCAAGTCAATCGAAATCTTTGGTTTAAATCGTATTCATAGGATAGAACGTCTCAAGACAATTCGAATGATATAACTTTTTATGACTTTACGTTATCCGTAAGTGATTAAGCGATGTTTAGTCAATAGGCTTGACTTATCAACTAAACGTCCTTAAATCACTTATGGGTAAGGTAAAGT
This sequence comes from Caenorhabditis angaria, assembly GCA_947459285.1. NCBI lineage: Eukaryota > Metazoa > Nematoda > Chromadorea > Rhabditida > Rhabditidae > Caenorhabditis > Caenorhabditis angaria. The sequence continues at coordinate 9,115,837 of CANHGI010000003.1, forward strand.
CATCAAAAGTTATATCATTCGAATTGTCTTGAGCCGGTCTATCCTATGAATACGATGGAAACCGAAGATTTCAATTGACTTAGATTTAACGATGTAGAAATGAGAAAAATGTGTTCAAGAACACCGAGTTTTCGTGAAAACTTCAGTAGTTATTTATTTTTTCCAGTATACTTATGTTATTGTTTTTTGCACAAGTCACAAAAACAAAAAAACGAAAAATTTGTTGGGCGAGTTGGAAGTTTTCGTTTCCTGAGAAGCTCGGCTTCTAGTTTTGCCATTATCCCTCATATTGTAAAGAGATGTTTTTATTTTCTATCTTTTTCAGTTTCTCCGTCGCCGTTTTCTACTTTACACAATATATATAGAAAGAAAAGATATCTTCAACTCTTTGCTCTTCTTTCACTTCTTCTTTATCTTATTCTTGTTCCTTTTCTTCAGCCTCGTTGACTTTTTGAATTGAATACAATTCAATTTCATTTTTTTTGCAGAATAAAAACCCAAACTTGTTAACTTGGGTACACCATGGAGGACGCGCACGCCAAAGAAGCCGATGAGGTGTGCAAATTTTTTGGCACCGGGCCAGAAGGATTGAGTGATTCACAAATCGATAACCTGCGGAAGAAATATGGAGAGAATGGTGAGTTCTTTTGTTCTTTCTGTGAGAAGATCTAAAAGTTTTCGAAAAAAAGAAATCTACATTTGATAATTTTTGGAAATGCTTTCAAATTCTATTGAATTCGAGGCCAAATAATGAAACTTCCAATTTGTTTCAATGCTCCATCTGAATTGCTTTCAAATAATCATAAAATCAGTGGTTTCGCTTTATTTTATATGAAAAAACAGATGTGTTTTATTTAAAAACCTCCCACACACAAAAAACACATTTTCGATAGACAGTTTCCAAAGTTCTCGAATTCCAAACTGTTCCAAAAAACATGCAGAAAAAAGTTGTTGTATCTTCATTCATCTATCTTGCCATTTGTTCACATTTTTGTGAATGTGTGTGCAAAAGATGAAACCTGAGTAGGATCTTTCGATGTGTGTATGTTGTTTTTTTGGCGTCACGAGCCGCCCGTCTTCTTCTTCTTCTTCATCTTCAAAATCCTGGGAGTTTCTCTCTCCCTCATCTTTTTTGCTTTTTTTTCATCTGAAGAAAGAACCGCCCGATTCTGATGATTTTTTATTGATTTTGAAGAAGGAACACAAAAAAGATGAGAGAAAAAATAAGGGAAAGAGGTGTTATACATAAATATACAAATATGTTATCATTGATATATAGTATTTATAAAGGGAATCAAATAACACACACAGACAAATATGGAAATTTCGATTTTTTTTGTGTAGGAATATAAGAAAGGTACTTTGGAAGGATGAAAGAGTTGAAAAGATATCAGGCAAAATGAGTAAACATTCTGAAATTAGCTTTCAATGAAACTTGATGAAACTTGCTTCTGAACATGATCCTGAAGTCAAAAACTTCTCTTTTGGCTAATTTTAGAGCTCATGAGTGCTCAAAATGCATTTTTGACTTCAGGATCTTCATCAGCAGGGTCAATTCAGTAGGTTCATTGAATCCGAGCCTAGAAAATCTGAAATATTTTCATTGAGAAGTGCACTTCGGAATTCATAGTGAATTTTGAATCAGATCAGATCAGAAATCAAAATTCGGACTAAATTTTGATAATTTCTTTGTGTTATAATTAAAATTGGGTGAAAAATTCTAAAAATGATTTTCAAAACACAGAATTTCAAATCATCTTCATTTTTATTCCAGAAATGCCTGCCGAAGAAGGAAAAACATTATGGGAGTTGATTTTGGAGCAATTCGACGATTTGCTCGTCAAAATTCTCCTCCTCGCCGCCATCATCTCATTCGTCCTCGCCCTATTCGAAGAGCATGAAGATCAAACTGAAGCCGTCACCGCCTTCGTCGAACCATTTGTTATTTTGTTGATTCTTATCGCCAATGCCACAGTCGGAGTCTGGCAGGTAAGAAAATTTGGAGTTTTTACATGTTTTTTTCACGAGGAGTTCCACCAAAAAACTCGGAGAAAAAAGAGATAAAAAGTGTAATATCTTTGGTGCGTAAATGCTCTTTGCGCTCATTTTTTTGCTGTTGTTGGGCCATGAGATGATCTCAATTGATTGCGTAAATTTTTGATGGATGAGTTGATCCGGAAGAGTGTACTTTTTTTGAAGACAAATTGGTTTCTCCCCAGAAAAAAGATGTAAACATCAATCCAAATATTCAAAATCAAAAATAATATTTTTAGGAACGTAATGCCGAATCTGCCATCGAAGCCCTCAAAGAATATGAACCAGAAATGGCCAAAGTTGTTCGATCTGGACATCAAGGAATTCAAATGATCCGTGCCAAAGAACTCGTGCCAGGAGACTTGGTCGAAGTGTCAGTCGGAGACAAAATTCCAGCCGATCTTCGACTCATCAAGATCTACTCAACAACAATTCGAATTGATCAATCAATTTTGACCGGAGAATCTGTGTCAGTCATCAAACACACCGAATCAGTTCCAGATCCACGTGCCGTCAATCAAGACAAGAAGAATTGTCTGTTCTCTGGAACCAATGTTGCGTCTGGAAAAGCTCGCGGAATCGTTTTCGGAACCGGATTGAACACTGAAATCGGTAAAATTCGTACTGAAATGGCTGAAACTGAATCTGACAAGACGCCACTTCAACAAAAATTGGACGAATTCGGAGAGCAATTGTCGAAAGTCATCTCGGTCATCTGCGTCGCCGTTTGGGCCATCAACATCGGACATTTCAACGATCCAGCTCACGGTGGATCATGGGTCAAAGGAGCAATCTACTATTTCAAAATTGCTGTCGCGTTGGCTGTCGCTGCTATTCCAGAAGGTCTTCCAGCTGTTATCACAACATGTTTGGCTTTGGGAACACGTAGAATGGCCAAGAAGAATGCTATTGTCAGATCATTGCCATCTGTTGAAACTCTCGGATGTACTTCAGTCATCTGCTCTGATAAGGTAACATATTTTTGAGCTTGGAAATTTTCAAATTATTATTTTTCAGACCGGAACCTTGACCACCAATCAAATGTCTGTCTCAAAAATGTTCATTGCTGAGTCCGCCTCAGGAGATCAAATTAACTTCACCGAATTCACCATCGGAGGATCAACATACGAACCAGTTGGAAAGATTCAACAAAATGGACGTGAAGTGAGTTCAGAATTCTAGAAAATCAGAGAATAATGTTCCAATTTTCTCTAGATCATCCCAGCTAATGGAGATTACGACGCGCTCACCGAATTGGCCACAATTTGCGCTATCTGCAATGACTCGGCTGTCGATTACAACGAAACCAAGAAAATCTACGAGAAAGTCGGAGAGGCCACCGAAACCGCGTTGGTTGTTCTCGCCGAAAAATTGAACGTCTACGGAACATCGAAAGCCGGACTCGGACCAAAAGAATTGGGCGGAGTTGCCAATCGTGTCATCCAACAAAAATGGAAGAAAGAATTCACTTTGGAATTCTCGCGTGATCGTAAATCAATGTCTGCCTATTGTTTGCCAGCCGCTGGAGGATCTGGAGCCAAGATGTTTGTCAAAGGAGCGCCAGAAGGAGTGTTGGGAAGATGTACACATGTCAGAGTTAATGGACAAAAGGTTCCACTTACACCAGCAATGACACAAAAGATTGTTGATCAATGTGTTCAATATGGAACTGGAAGAGATACACTTCGTTGTTTGGCTTTGGGAACAATTGATTCGCCAATTGCAGTTTCAAGCATGAACTTGGAAGATTCCACCAAATTCGCGCAATACGAAAAAGATATCACATTTGTTGGTGTTGTTGGTATGCTCGATCCACCAAGAACTGAAGTTATGGCCTCAATCAAGGATTGTAATCATGCTGGTATTCGTGTTATTATGATTACCGGAGATAACAAGAATACTGCTGAAGCAATTGGTAGAAGAATTGGATTGTTCGGAGAAAACGAAGATACAACTGGAAAAGCTTACACTGGAAGAGAATTCGATGATTTGCCACCAGAGCAACAATCGGAAGCCTGCAGAAGAGCCAAATTGTTCGCGCGTGTCGAGCCAAGTCACAAATCAAAGATTGTCGATATTTTGCAATCACATGGTGAGATTACTGCTATGACTGGAGATGGTGTCAACGATGCGCCAGCTTTGAAAAAGGCCGAAATTGGTATTGCTATGGGATCCGGAACTGCTGTCGCCAAATCTGCATCAGAAATGGTTTTGGCTGATGACAACTTTGCCTCAATTGTATCCGCTGTTGAAGAGGGACGTGCCATTTACAACAATATGAAACAATTTATCCGCTATTTGATCTCGTCCAACGTCGGAGAAGTCGTCTCGATCTTCATGGTCGCCGCTCTCGGTATTCCAGAAGCCTTGATCCCCGTCCAACTTTTGTGGGTCAATCTTGTCACTGATGGTCTCCCAGCCACTGCTCTCGGATTCAATCCACCAGATTTGGATATTATGGACAGATCTCCACGTTCGGCCAATGATGGTTTGATCTCTGGATGGTTGTTCTTCAGATATTTGGCTGTCGGAAGTGAGTTCTTGATTGTATTCCCTGAAGTGTCTTTGTGAAGAGAATCAAAAAATGATTCTTGTATTTTAGTTTTTTTCTCTCAAAATTTCCTGTTTTTTTCCAGCCTACGTCGGAGTTGCCACCGTTGGAGCTTCAATGTGGTGGTTCTTGTTGTATGAGGAGGGACCACAAATCACCTATTATCAATTGACCCACTGGATGAGATGCGAAATTGAGCCGGACAACTTTGCCGATTTGGATTGTGCCGTCTTCGAGGATAATCATCCAAACGCTATGGCTTTGTCGGTTTTGGTTACCATCGAAATGTTGAACGCTGTCAACTCATTGTCCGAAAATCAATCGTTGTTGGTGATGCCACCATGGAAGAATATCTGGTTGATGGCCGCTATCACACTTTCCATGTCTCTTCATTTCGTTATTCTCTACGTTGATATTATGGCTACTATCTTCCAAGTGAGTTTTGTGCTTTCTAGGCGCGGCTGCTTGTGAACTAGGGTTTCTAGGATCGGATGCTTGGAATAGGAGTTCTCTAGGCGCGGGTCCTAGACAATCAGATTCTGTAGGTGTGTCTACTTGAAACCGAGGCTCTCTAGGCGCGAGTACTAGAGAGCTAGGCTTGCTAGACTTAGCTACTTGGTAGTGAAGTTTTTGAGACGTGGATCCTTATTGTGGTAAAATTCTAGACGCGGCTCCTAGACAATTAGGTTTTCAAGGCGTGACTCCTTGCCAGAGTAGATCTCTAGGCGTGGGTCCTAGACAATTAGGTTCTCTAGGCGCTGATGCTTGACAGTTGGAATTTCTAGGTGTGGCTGCTTGACAACTAGGGTTTCCAGGCCTGGCTACTTAGCATATAAGCTCTCAAGGCGTGGCTCCTTGCCAGAGTGCTTTTCTAGACTAGGGACCTAGACAATTAGATTCTCTAGGCTCAGTTACTTGACAAGCTCGAATATTTCACACAGAAGCTCCAAAGGCCACGTGAACGAGTCAAAAATCTTTCAAAATTCAGAAATTCAAAAAATTTACAGGAAATTTTTTGATTTTCACGACCTGCTTCCAATAACTTCATTTTGTTCAGATCACCCCATTGAATGTGGTCGAATGGATTGCCGTATTGAAGATCTCATTGCCAGTTTTATTGTTGGACGAAATTCTCAAATTCATTGCTCGCAACTACATCGACGGTAAGCCCGAAACAGTCGGCCAAAAAGTTCGAACAGTTGTATCGTTAACCGCGTGGATTGGAATAACTGTCGCCTACTTTGCATGGATGTTGGGACCATATGCTGATCTAATAAATCATGCATTAATCGGACCACAAGTTGATCCACATTCATATGATACTCCTCCAACTGGAGCAATCAAAAATGAATTGTAGACTTGGGAATGACATCTTCTTACACTCTGTTTGTTTTTTGTCTTTTCTAATCTTTTTTATTCGCGATTGTTTTGGAAATAATCAAAATGTTTCATAATGGTCTTCTTGTTACTTGATTTTATTCCTTTCTTACCCCGAATGTCACCTAAAGGGAGTATGTTTTCTAATTTCATGGATATTTCTATATGGAACTCCTCCCTTTAATTTGAATTGCGTGTTTTTGTGCCCTTCTTCTTGTATCATACAAGTTTTGTGCTCATTTTCATATTTTCCCTCTTCATATTTATGCCCCTTTTTCCTTTTTTGTCCTACGGTCCTTTTATCCCCATTCAAAAACTTGTCGAGACCCAAAAGATTTTCTATGATCGATTTTTATATTTCTTAATTTATTTGTTCTTACTCGTGATATGAATTTTATTGATGAAAAATAACAGTGTGCTTTTTTTTTTTTGAATTCTAATACCTTTGGTAACTTACCTCTGTGTTTTCTTTGGATTTTTGTGTGGAAATTCTCTAAACCTCTTGGGGAAAAATAATCAATAATGAATTACAGTTGAACCAGCGGCAAAATCAAAGAAGGACTAAATCGAGTCACATCAAAAATTGAAGAAATCTTTCAAGTTCTCTCTAGTTATTTTTTTTTTGCTCTTTTCGGTTAGAAATCTCTTTTTTTTTTCATTTTTTGTTCATTTTTCTACGGTGATCATTCATTTTCGCCTTATTCTTTTTGTCTGTCCTCATTCTTATAGGATAGTGTTCTTAAATTTGTCTGAAAACATGTAAATCGACACGATTTGTGTAATAAAAATGTGAAAATTTGGTAAATTTATTTGACAAGGAAATCGGGAATTACTTACAAAAATTTGATTTTTTTTTTGGGAGGAGCCTGTCAAGTGAAGATTTGCAAAAATAAATAAATAAAGAAAAAAGAGATCGTTTGGAAAATTGTGGTAAATAAATAGGAAGAGGGTTGGGGGTTAAAAATAAATAAATAAATTAGGAATTTTGTGATATAAAACATAACGCATTGTTTAAAGACGCGCGATTTTGAAATTCAATTTTCGCAGATTGAAAATGGTTAAAACGTCCGAGTTTGGTTTGGTGTGTGCTATTTAACATAACAAAACAGGTTGGGTTAAACATTAGAAACAAACAATTATGCTGGCAAAAATGACAGCATTTCAGGGCAATTTGACATCATCATTTCATATGGAATAACATATACATTTTGTGGTGCTGGCAATTGTGAAACACTTCCATAACCGGCATCGCTGTATTTGTTGTAGATTGAAAGTGTATCACCTTGACTGGCCGAAGTGAATGCCCTGAAAAAAACAAAAATTAGAATAATAATAAAAAATTATTTTTGAGCTGACCAAAAATTCGCTTATTCGTTTTTCGGTCAAAATTGGCCTATTATCAGATAATCGGAGTCTTTTGGTCAATTTCTGACAAAAATGTTGAGAATAATCTGGCCAAAACAGTGAATTGCTCAAAAAATGGCCAAATTTTAACTTTAAAAATGTTTGGTCAAAAATGCACCAATTCGTTTATTGGCCAAGTTCTGACCAGTTTTTCAAAAATCAAATTTTGAGCATAATTTGGCCAAAAATGCACCAATTTTTCATTTTCCTTTTCCTGTGTAGATAAAAAACATACTTATATAAATGTGGCAAAACAACAACAAAACTGTTCAATCGAATTTCAGTTTCTTGTGCAACTTTTCCCGACCAAATTTCCTCTTCTCCAAGAACAACATTTGCGAAACAGAGTGCAGCGGCAGCGACATGAGATGGTCGGAATTTCAAAAATTCATAACCCAGCATGGCCAAATCTACCAAATATTCCATCAATTGACGCGTCTTCCTGAAAAATTATTATTTGTTGGTGAAAAATTTGATTATTTAGAAAACTCACTTTTTGGCTCCATGTCTTTTAGCCAAACATGTGGCAAACCAGGAAACTGTTGGTGCAGATATAACATAATTCAATTGGGCCAACAAATATCGTTCCATCATTAGAATTTGATCGGCTTTGCAAGTTGAATCAGTGATTTCAGCAAAGTCGCGCAACTCTGGCGGATAGATTTCTTCATATTTCGAAGCAATCATAAGCGCTGTCGTTCCAACAAGTTGCAGCCGATGTTTTTCAACACAAAACTTCGACAAAACTCGATCAACCAAACTAACAGCCAAATGCAGTGTTTCTTGTTGCAAACCATATTCAATTGCTACATCATTGAACCAATCAATGAGAATCGATCGCATCTCAACAGTGATATCCGCCTGTTTTTGCATATATTTTGAAGAAGGCCGAATTTTTGTCCCCCGATCTGCCATATATTTGAAGATGTCTTTGAAATATTCATCACATGTTAGCATTTCATCGAGTTTTCGCTCTCTTTCAGCCAACGTTTTTGCATATTTCGAATCAGCATCCGAATCTTGGAATGGATTTTTCGAGATTTTGGGATATTCTTCGACTTTCACATTGATTTGTGAGAATTCGGCACGGATTGATGTTGTGGCCGATGAGATTACCGAACATCTCTGAAATAAAGAACGAATTAGATATCAAGAAATCTCACAACATCTGTTTCGCTCTTTGTCACACCTGTTTTCGTTAGAAAAAAGATATTATCGGATTGAAAAGGGGCAACCGGCAGACAGAATAATTAAAAGGTTTTCGGGATTTTTTTTTTGAAAAAAAAAACTAACATCAAAATCATCATCATCAATAAAACCCATAACAGACGGTGGAGCTGTCGACATTTCATCACAAACTGAAAGAGTTTCCGACATTTCACGAGCCATCAGAAATTGCTTTCTTGGATAATTTTGCACAACTTCTTGCTTCATCTCTGTTTTTTGTTGTTGTTCCATTTTCCGATCCAATTCATGCAACATGTTATTGTCCTCTTGACTATTCTCCCCTCCATCTTCAAAAATCTCAAAATTCTCCTCATTCGCCATAATTTTCGGCGAGAAGTCTCGTGGTTTTCGAGATTCTATTAGAAGATTTGTTCGTCCGATTTGTCTTGTCATTTTTCCACCGGCGCCAATTTTTTGCTGAGTATCATTTTGCATTTGCTTATTTGATTGCTGATTAACTGGTGCTTGAACATTTGCATTCTGAAAAGAAATTTATTTAAATTCCAAAAATTATTTTCAGTTATCAAATAAAAACTTACTTTAACGCATAGAGCTTGCCGAACAGTATTGCTTCCACGCATTTTCTTAGTTTCGCTAGGCGCTTCTCCTATTGCTTCTTCTTCGATTCCTACCGCAATTTTTTTCCTAACGCGCGCGCGCTTACTGATACCTGAAAAATAAATTATTTAAATCAATTTAGGAGCAAAATACATACATTGATACATGACGTGAGTATAATACGGTAAATATTGGGATAAATAATGGTATTTGGAGAGTATATAATATACTTAGGTCTATAAAAATCACATGGGCGTGGTTCAAAGACTTTTGGGAAGTTATTAACACCAACGAGATTACGGTCGGTAGGTGATGGCTTTGAACAAAAAGGGTGACAAGGTGTGAAAAAATGATGTTTCTTACGGTATCTCAAGGAATCTACAACACAATTCACATTTTAAAAAATAAAAAAGGAGGATTTACCTGAAGCGAAGGCTATTGAACAAGTAAATTTTACAAAATGAGAAATGATTTTCAAATATATCCACAGGAGGTCAGCACGTCAGGTTTTATTCATTTTCTAATTTTATTTTTCTAGATAGTAGCAAAAAATGAGAGTCGACGTATAAATTTGAAAAAAATTTATACGTCGAATCTGGGTTCGGAGAAACCCGAAAATCTGAAAACAAAATTCGATTCGACTTCATTAACCTAGTAACCTTTTGGCATACATCAAAGAAAAGGAAAAATCACCCAGAAAACGCCACCCAACGCGGACAAAGAACGCAGAGAGCCTAAATCCTCTATTTCTCTAATCCCACTCTCCTCTCCCACCACACTGTACACCATCATCCACCACCCACAGAACACATAAATATATCCCATCTGCTCGTTTCTTAATATATGAGACAATGTGTTGTGTGTGTATTGTGTGGATGTGGGAGTAGGAAGAAGAAGAAGAATCTATCAACGACTTGCATAACAGAACATAGGAGAAGTAATGAGCAAAAGGTGGTTTTTGGAAAAAGATATATAATTTTTCGAACCAAACTAAATTAGGTTCAAAACGTTCGTCGATAAACAAAAAATAAACATTTCTGCTATGGTCAAATAAACATAATAGAAAGAGGAAACTGAAGGTGATTGCGCAGTTTTCAGAATTGCGCAAGGGTGCAACCTTTGCGACCTTTTTGATTATTGATCGGTAACCGACGACAAATTAGACCAAGTAATCAAGGGTTGGGGAATACTTTGTATTTCGTACCGAAACCACCTTAAAATTCAAATGAAAGCCTACAACTTTGATGAAATATCAAATGTACACCTTTATAAAAACAAAACGTAGCCTTCATTGGAAACATTGTTATTTCGAAGCTCGCTTTTGACACAAATTATGACGCATCATGTGAATACATGTTTTATTCTGTTTCTTCTTTCACAGCAAGAGACAAATAGAGCAATACAATGTGGCATTTTAGTAGACGTAATAATTGTTAATGACAGAGGTACTTGGGAAGTAATCTTGTTGATATCTAATACTTTGGCAAGGTTCCAATGGATCTATTCATTATATAAGTTAGTTAGTTAGTCAATTGAAAGATGGTGCTCAAAGAAAAAGGAAAAGGCGCCGATTTGAAAGAGTGAACGTTTTGGTGAAATTATTCAAGGTTACACGCATGTTTTGAAGGTTGAAACCGTTTGGAACGCTTCTTGTAAAAGGTCAACTAGCTATAGAACATTTAGAAGAATTCATAATGAATAATTGATCAAACTGACCAATTTAAAATAATTCAATTATGAACTTCGTTTGAAAAAACCCAAATTCCAAAAAAAAGACGTTCTTGGAAATTTCCCCGGAAATCGAGAGATTTTCTAAAAAGTTGAACAAAATGAATAAAAATAAAAACAACCAACTTAAACAAAGTCAACGATATGAGATGTGAACATGAGATTAGCCAACTACCTGAGAAAAAAATCAAATTGGTGACAAGCATGAAGAAAAATGGTCGTCACGCTTTGGCATTGAATCTAGCCAAGGTTGCTGTCCCATTTTTTCGCCAAAATTGTCACACCCTGGAAAACTTGGTGGAAGAAGAACAATATATCATCAAATTTTGGCGCCAAAAAGAACATTCTACAAAGGCATGAAATATAATGATAATAATAATATATTCATGTTCATGTTCATTTTATTTGTTCTATTCATTCAACTGATAACAATAAACAGTTTTTTGGCGAGGTCAACTCAACTTGACTTGCTCGATTTTGCTTTCAATTTCAATTTAAAAAGCAAGGATCATTCGAAAAAAGTAGCAAAAGCATCACATAAATCAACCTAACGACTATTTGTCTAGGAACGGAAAGCGAAAGCTTATACATTTTCGAATAAATATATTCTGCAAACGACAATATTTCTCACAGGTCAACGCAGGCAAAAGCACGAAAAGTGTGTAATGACTCAAAAACGGCATACTTTGAATATAGCGCTAATGAGACATTTATTTATGTATAAAAAATGAGTGAGAAGGAGAAATGAAAAGAAAAAGAAGACATAAACTGTTGTTATTGTCCTCCTTCTCCTTCTTCACCTCTTCTCCATCTCGCTGATTGATCACCATTGAATAAACATTTTTGACACCAAATTTTGCAGATCTAGGTCAAATTAACACACTAAAAAAATGATGTTTCAAGCGAGCGAGCGAGAGACGAAAAAAACGAAAACGGCACCAAATATTGGTGGCAGTTAGGAGAAATCACCTCTTTGTTAGTCATCGTCATCGTACCAAGCACTACTACATTTTATGGCGCTAACTTACAACATTTGAAATTTTGGGTAAAATAGGTGGAATTCGACGTGGAATGGAGAAAATGATGAGCCGCCCAAAAAACAAAAAACCAACAACGAAAAAAACAAAATTTGAGTGTTCGCGGTTCGCGATGAGACCAAACTCAAAAGTTTGTTGTTCCTTTAACCAAACAACCGTACCCTTTGGTTTTTTTTTTTCGAAAAAAATTTATTTTCTTTTTTTTTTCGCGAAGAAATTTCGGTAAAAAATAAAATTGTTTGCAGAGAATCAGGAAAAGCTACACCAATTGGCGAAAAAGAAAAGATTGAAGTGACACACATAATTATTCATTGCCTTTATCTGCTTTTTCCCTTTGACAAACCGGATCGGATGCTTATTGTTGTTTGTGAGTTGAATTTACATTCTTCCTTCAAAAAAGTGCATTTTGTTGTTGAAAACGAAAATGTCATAAATATCAAGTGACACGCAATTTTGACATTCTCTTTTTTTTGGAAGTAGAAAAAAAGTTTGTTAATTAACTTTTTCTCTCTTACTAGACTTTCTCCCAAAATCTTCTGGAGTACATTTTCTAATAATCATTGACGCAAATTCTAGAATTAATCACATCATTTGTGACTCTAAATCTCGACTACCCTGCCTCATGAAATAACTAATCTCATAGATCAAAAATCTCGTGTGATAGTTACTAAAATCTATTTTGATGTATTCTTTTTTCTTCTGCGCGACTTTTTCTCTCTTTTTTTTTCTTTTTCAGCTCATTTTTTTCTGTTTTGCTCTTTTTTCCCTCCGAATTTCCATCTATATCCCTTCCCAACATCTCCGTATTGATTCCTTTTTCTTTTTTCTCCCCCGTCTACTTTTTTCGCGCACATATTTCAGCAAAAGTTGCAGCTTCTTTTTGTTTTTATGTTTTTCTTTCTCTAGGAGAAAAAGAAAGACTATAATTTTTGTTCATTTAAGGGTACAATTATAAAATTCCCTTTATTTATGAGATTATTTTATTGGTTTGCTTGTTTGTTTTCAGGGCGCGCGCGAAAATTTGAAATTCAAATCAGATATCTTTCAGTCCGCCGCCTGCGCGAAACACAAAAACTCCCGTTTTGATCTGTGAGTAATAAAAATGACGTTTTTTATTCATGAACCAATCGGATTTCACTTTTTTATTCATTTTCTTTTACAACTGGTTATAAACCCCTGGTCTTTGATTTAAAATATCATTCTCATCATATTTTGTATGTGTGTGGGAAGAATGCTCAATTTTTTCAAATCATTACTGATTCACCTCTCTAAACCGCCCTTTTTCCTGTTTTCACCTGAAAAAATGTTTGAGAGCCCGCCCAAATAGTTTTTTTTGCTAGGAAGACCAAATGAAATATACGTCAAAATTCTTATCTGTTCTTAACACCTTTTTTGACACTTTTTTAAATAGTGTGATAAATTTGAAACTCTCAATGAATCGATGTATTTTAGTAACAGGTGAATTTATTTTTTTTTTTTTTGAGGGAGAAGAAAATAGATTTTTTAGAAATCAAAAGATGCGAAAATACATAGTTGTCTAAATAATCCTCCAATTTTCTACTTTTCTCTTTTATTTTTTTCTTTCTCGAGTGTCGCGAAAATAAAAAAAAGAAATAAATTATTCATATTTTTTGCGGATTCTTTGAACATTTTTGATTTTTTTTCAGATTAACCATTCCATCTGATCACGGTCTACAACACGCCAACAGTCTTTCTGGACATGATGTTGGAACAAGAAGGCAAAGTCTCAAGGTAGGCATTTTCATAGGGGTGAAATTTTTTTCCAAAAAAAAAAATGAAAAACAATTTTCTCTTAAAATCATAATTCTCTAGTGACGATTTTTTTTTCGAAAAAAATAAAATGATGTTTGAATTCCCACTCAAAGAATTTATCAAGTTCAAGTTTTTTTTAAACATACAACAATAGAAGTCAATCAAACCCAGCTCATGAACATTATTTATCCTCGCCCCCTTTTATCAAATAGATTTAGCTGAACTAGAAGCTCCTCCAGAAGATGTTCCAGCTTCTTCATCATAATGATAAGAATTCCCAAGTTGTTCAACATTATCCATACCATCTGTATATTTCCAAAAACCATCAACTTGTCTCAAACTTTTCAACATAATACTATGCTTCGATTTCGAATCTATTGATTGAATATGATAGCATCTTAGATTCCCCTTACTGAAAGCTGTTGAATTATTAAAATTAACTCGAGTTGGCCCATTTTGTTTCAAACTATTAATCCACTCTTCACTTGACATAGGCTTATCCTGATCGAAAAATATCATTTTGAAATTGGGAGTGAATACGTTTGATCCTTTATGGACATCTATTATGAGTTCAACCAAATCTTTCATAGCTTCTTTATCATTAATTTGAGCAGTTGGGCATTTTTTAGATGATTTCATAGCATAAATCGAATTCAGACATAAACATGAAAGAATAATGAGAGAAATGTACATTTCTAGATGCTCAATTCTTTAGAATGCCTCAAATTTCCATTAGACTCATGTTTTTAAAATAAAAGATCATAAAATGTCTGTCTATGAGAAAAAAAGAATTCATCAAACCCCACACAAATAAACCATTAAATTTCCTTTTAATGCCAAAAAGCCTTTTTTTCAAATGCGCTCTTGAACTCCTCCAGTGATTTTTAGTGTACCATTCACTTTTGCCATCCACAAAGTTGTTCGGTATTTGGTGCCGGTTTTGTCGGTGCTCTCGAATTTTACTCCCATTTGATCATTTTGAATTGGTTTAGAATCGTTTTTCTTGAGATTTTTCTCAGATGCTGGATTTTTTTTAGAGCTTGCTGGAGGAATATTTGGCTTGATAACGGCAGTTTTCGCCTTGACTTTTAGACTTCCCGATTTTTGTGGCGGGGCAACTTTGAATTCATAGATGGAAAATAAGAGGGACAGAAGAATAATGATAGAAATTTTCATTTCTTTGAATTTTCACTTCTTCAGATTGTGATTTATTATTTCACATGCCAACTTTTAAATGGGGAAAAGTTTGAAGATCATAAAAATGTCTGTGAGATTTTTTTTTAATTGTAAAATATGTCGGAAAAACTGTATACACTATGCTAACAAAAAAAAACGGGTTCAAAAATGTTTGAATATTAAAATCCAATTATTAAAAAAAAGTCCCGCCTCAAAGGTCTCACGCAATTTCGAGCTCACAAGCCCAACTCAATTTCATTTCTCTCAAATTTCAGAACGGCAAAGCCCGAACGATGATGGGTGAAGAGATTCTGACGGAACGGAATCAGCTCTCGCGTCAAGACGCCTCATGTTTTCGAAGCCTCCGCAGTCCGCTTGGCAGGTTAGTGTACGTCATTTTATTTCCTTTTTTGTTTCTTGCAAGACTTCTTTTTGTTGTCTCCGACCGGGGTTTATCAGTGAACAATTTTAATAGTTTCTTTTTTCTCTTCTTCTACTCATCAAAAGTGTTCTGACACTGAATAAAAGCCGGAAACCATCCAAACATGGTTAAAAGAAAACCGGAGAATGACAAATAGTCAGTTTGCTCTTGCAATGTATGCATAAAGTATTTCCGTTTCGATTTTTGTAAAACAAAACAAAAAAAATTTTTTTTTTGAATATGAATCACAGCTTCCACGTTTTTCATTCATTTTTGATGCTGTCATCGAAGGAATTTATAAATTCCTAGATTTTTGGTCAATTTTTGTTGATTTTTTTCAATTGTCTAGGACCCGCATCTAGAGATAAACTCAGCCAAGGAGCCGGGCCTTGAGAGCTTCTATGCCAAATAGGCGCGTCTTAAAATTTCTGTTTTTAAGGAGCCGAGCCTAGAGAGACTGGTTTTCAAGAAGCCACGTCTAAAGAATCTAATTGTATAGGACCCACAGCTAGAGATTCAATATGGCAAGTAGCGGAGCCTAGAAACCCTAGATCTCAAGTAGCCGCGCCTAGACATCCTAGATCTCAACGAACCGTTATTAGAAAATGTGCAATTTTTTAATTTTTTAAAGTGTGCAATTTTTTAAAGTTTTAAAGCTGAACTAATTTAAAATAGTTAACCTCAATGTTTACAAGTTAATAAAATAACCTTCAAAATGTTTTTCTCATATCAGAAAATGATAAAATAATTTCGAAATTTTTAACAACATTTTCTAGTTTTTAAATTATTTTTTTACAATTAATTGTTAAAAAATTGTGTTCTCCACACTTTCTAAAAAGTTCCGAAAAAATTCAAAATTAATTTTTTCAACAATACTTTTTTCTCCAAAATTATTTTTATATGGCATAATAAAACCAAAAAATCTGGTTTTTGATTCATTTTTTCGCACTTCACCTCGTTTGTTATCAGCTGAAAAATCGCACGAATTTATTAAATTATCGATTAACATGCATAGTTTTAATATGGGTAATGAAGCGAAAAAAATGACGAGTGGGAATAAAATGGAGTGAGTGTGTGAGTAGAGAAAATTCAACTCCGCCCAAATAGTTTTTTTTCGTGTCAAAAGTTTTTTTTTGCAATATTTATTTTGGTCTTTTTTGTATTTGTCATCGATCTTCTCTCGATTTTCCTCAATTAAATTCAAATTGTCAGCAATTCAAAATATGTCTGGAGGTAGTTTGAATCGATTTCCACTTCGTCGAACTGTTCAAATTCTTCAAACTCCAGTCCAAACTGCGACAATTTTCGAAAACGTCGAATTAGAGGCAAATACAAGTGAATCAAGATTGGAAAAAGAATCGAAAACTTGTGCGGTGAAACCATTGAATAATAATAATACTGAACTTATGAAAAATGATGGAGAAACATCGGAATTAGATACTGAAGGAGAATATGAGGATTTTTCGAGGGTTGAAGATTTTTTTGATTTTGGAGATTTGAAAGATCGATTTTTGGAAGTTTTACATAAACAAGATACAAAAGAGAAGACAAAATTGTGAGTATTTTATCTTGTTTTTTGAAGCTGACTATTGAGAATTCTTGAATTTTTTTGATAAAAATTCAAAATTTGTAGTCAGACGATTTTTGACCCATGGAAGCCTTCAGAACTTGCGTGTCTAGTAGAAAACTGCGCTGTCTAGGTACCACCCCTTGAGAACCACTATGAGTAGGTATGGCGTCTTGAAATCTTCTATGTCAAGTAGACAAGTCTAGAAAAGATGGTTGTGAAGTAGGCGTGTCTAGAGAGCTTCATTACCATGTGGACTTCAAAATTTAAATTCAGATTTTTTTGTAAAATTTCAAATACTCCCTGTACTATAAAAATAGTTCTGTTAATTCCACTAAAAATTTCAAAAATTAAAAAAGTTTAAAAGTTTTTTTCTCAAAAATTGACGTGAAGTGTACTCAAACGTGTATCCTTAATATTTTTGATCATTTCTAGAAATATTTTATTCTTGTTCTAGCCTGCCTCTGAAAAACAGGTATGTAGTTTCACGGGCTTCTATTCACCTTCTTGAAAATCCCCTAAAGGTTTTTTTCGTTTCCCTGAATCACTAGGTCATCTGATCTTTGTTCTAAAAATATATTGCAATTTTTAAAAGTCTTCTAAATTGCTGCCAATTATTTCGATCGAACCTAATTTTTCCAAATTTTCGTTTATTCGTATTTTTATTTCACACGTGCTCAATCTTACGGTAGGTAGATGTTTTTCAAAAATATTATTCCGTGACAATTTTTTTGCCCAAAATCAGAAAAAGTTTAAATTGTTTTTCTCCAAAAATTTTTTACTTTTGCTAGAAAAAAAACAAAAACAATTTTCAGATTTTCTCCCGAGAGTTTACTCATTTTTCGCTCCTTAATACTCCGCCTCTAAAATAATTCAACCGGTTTTTTGTCTTCAAAAAAGATTAGGCTTAAAATTCTTGACCTTGGCGGCGCAAAATTCGATGATAGACGTCATATTCCCAGAACAGAAACACCACAGACATTTGTTCGGTTTTTGTTGTGGTTATTTTTAAAGAGTACTGTACTGTAGTATGTAGTCTGATATTTAAGCCTAATATTTTCAGCCAAAAATGTTGAGCCTAAAATTTTTAGCCTGAAATTATAGGCACGAATATTTTAAGCCTAAATTTTTTATCCTGAAATTGTTTTTCTTTGAACCTGTGTTTTGAATCTGAAATTGTCAGATAATTTTTTGTAACTAAAATTCCGAAAAATTACAAATCGAAACCATTTTTTGAAAATTTTCCCATTCGGAATTTTCTGAAAAAATAGGACGGGGTATTTTTGGAGCATTGCTCATGTTAGGTTTGAGCTCAAAGTGCTCTAATCTTCTTAGCTCCGATTCAAACATTTTCCGTTTTATTTTCATTTTTTCAAGAGTTTTGATGAAAATGTTGAAATCCAAGATCACTCACATCTTTTCAAGAAAAAAACATGTGCAAATAAAAGTATCTTCGAATTCCTCCTTTTTTTTCAACAAACACTAAAAAGAGTACAAAAATGTGAGTCAATTCAAATAAAAATAAATATAATATGAGAGATAAAACAGGGAAGTTTTATGAACTCTTCACATTTTGTCTGATTACGTCATCAATAATTATAGCATGCTGAAAAATCTCAAGAATTTTTGTGAATATGTGTTTTGTTGTCAATTTTTTTTCGCCGCCAAAAATAACATTTCGCTATTTTTGTATATAAAATATTAGCATTTTTGGCAAAAATATGGAATTTATAATTTTTCAACACCGAAAAAATGGCCGGTTTTCCCACTCTCCACTATTTGTTTTTGTGATTTGTTTCTAAAGTTAGACTAGGAGGCGTAGGCGTCTCCGAAATATCAAAATCGCAAATCGCCAGCACTCGATTTTTTTCAGAAGATCCTATTTATTTTCTTCGCCTCTAACTAAATATAATCCGCTTCTGAACAAAATTAATCAGTTGGGATTAATTTGTTGTATGAAGTGAAATAGTTTTGTTATTTTTATATTCTTTATTTTATTTTATTTTCGAAAACATAGATTTTTTGTTCATCCTATTTAATAATGATGTGTGTTTCTTTAAGCTTTACCCTATAGATTTTGAAGCTGAATTCTTCTTATTTTGTTTTTGTACAGTTTTTTTCATAAATTTCTGCGCGACTCTCTGAAGAGCACAAAATGAGCCAAGAATCGAGAATTTTCGAAAAGTTTTTGGGAGTCCATAACTCATGTTAGAAGAACTTTTATCAAAAACTGAAAATAGTTTATTCCACATTCTAAAAAACATTGTGGCTCACATCAGAAAATAGGTTCAGGTTCAGGTTCAGTTTTCGATTAAAGCTTTTCTAACATGAGTTATAGACTCTCAAAATGAATTTGGATTTTTGGAATTTTTTGGAATTCAAAAAATCTGGTCTCCGGGGAATGACTTTAGAGAAATTGAATTTCCAGAAAAATTATTCCTTCACAATTTTATTTCTAATTTTGTGAGCTGAAATTCTCTGTGAATTTTTTGTGTACCAAATACGTCCGCCCCCTCTGATTCTCTATTTCAAATCCAATCCAATCCAATTCAGCTCAACTCAATTCAATCTAAAACTAAATAAAATTGTTTGCAACAAAAAAGAGAGAGAGAAAGCTAAAAGGCATCATTAAATGCGCAATTTGAGAGCCATGCCTTTTCCTTGTTTTAATTTTGAGAATCGATTTTTCTATTTATTCCCCTTTTCTTTTTCAGTATGAATACTTAATTGTCTTTCTTTTTTCTCTTTTTCCTAGGATATATTAAACTTTTTTCTAGCACCTTCTTTTGTAATAAAAACTTCCGGTTCTCGATCTTCTTTAAAAAAAAAGTTTATCACTATTATTGTTTTCTTGTTTTCTCGCTTTCCACTCTTGAAATACATATTGTTTTTTGCTGAAGACACTGGACGTTTTCACTTATTCACCGACAACAAAAACAGCAGCGCTGCCGTCGACCAACAATGGCACCACAAAACCTAGAAAGAGTCGAAATATTCATAATTTGTTCATTAAGTTGGTGTCTTGATTTTTTCGCCCCGGTCGGAGTTGGCGAAAAATTTTTGGGTCCCAAAATATCCCGAGAAATGTATTTTTCTAATAGAAAATTCCAAAAAATATGATTTTGTATCCTAGCAAATTTAAAAGCCAGAATTTCTAAATTGCTCCAAATATCACTGGAAATCTAGGGACCCCCCCCCTCCCAACCCCAAATCTCAATCAACAATTGTATTCACTTTCCAGAACCGACGATGCATTTTTCGAATTAGACGACGATGATGAATGCTCCCTCCCATCATCTCCACCTTCTCCCTCATCAATCGACATACCTCCCTCAATATCAGTGCCCCTCCCTCCAAAATCTGCACCACCCTTCGCCACACAAATCACACCAATCGTTGGCGATGATGGTGCAACTGCTTCGTATTCGCTGAGCGGAACACCGACACCAACATTATTACATTCAGCAATGTTGCATGCGAATCATATTTCGCCAGCGCATTCTACAAATGGTGTTAGTTTCAAGGTAATACTATCTTGAGTATGAAAAATATTCTGAAAATAAATTTTTCCTTCAGATAAGCGAGGCTCGTCTTCAACAATCACTTTCTACACCTTGTAATGGATCGGAAGATGGAACTGTTCAGCGGAAAGATTCGGAATATCGGAGGTTTAAGGTAGGTTCTAGCGGATAGGGCTAGCTCGAATCTTGAGCTGCTGAAATCAGAAAATGCCAAGTCCAGTTTTTTTTTGAGAGAAAAACTAGAATTTTCAAAAATTTCCCGAATCCTTTCTGAAAATAAAAATTGTATGCTAGATTTTTAATCACAAACTCTATCGACTATCAGAAGCCAAGCCTAGAAAACCTAGTTATCAAGCAGCGGCGCCTAGAGAACCTTATTGTCTAGGACCCGCGTCTAGAGATTCACACTGACAAGGAGACGCGCCTTGATATCCTCTATATCAAGTAGCCGATCCTAGAAGACCTAATTGTCTAGGACCCGCGTCTAGAGATTCACACTGACAAGTAGCCAAGCCTAGAAAGCCTAGCCTAGGTGCTTCGAAATTCTTTTTTAAAAAAATAGAAAAAAAATCCGTGACCTTTTTTGTGACCTAGTTCATTTCATGTATTTTTCCGCCCAATTTTTTTTCGAATTCGTCATTACCCGAAAAACCAAATCCGATAATCATTTTTCAAACATTTTGTCACAAAAAAAATTACAACTAAAATTATTTCCAAAATCTATTGGTCGATTTTTCACAAGTTTGATGAGAAACATCTTCAGGTTAAGGGTTTCAGAATTTTTTCAAAAAAAAAACATAAATTTTCATTTTCAGTCCGAAGGTTCGACGGCTGGCGCGAATTTGGGAACATCGACAGAAGCTGGGATAAATGTTGGAACACCGCATTTGGACGAATTATCACCGATTGATCAGAGATTGGTTAATGGTGGATCTGGCAGATTTTCATTGATGCAGGTAAGATTCTGAAGGCATCTAGAAGATCTAGAAGACATCTCAAAAATTTTGCAGCAAGATTCGGTTGTGAATCCAGCAATCACAACAAAACAATCACATACGGAACAAGTTGCGATGATGCATACGTTGAAAACAAAAGCATCAAAATATCAAGCATTCATTGATCGAGCTATCGAATGTATGGCTAAGAATACAGATGAAAAGATTTTGGAGGTAAAGATTTCTGAATACAGTACCCCCTAACAAACTAGAGTCTATTTAGGGATGCGCGATAATTATAAAATTGATGAAAAAAGCATGGAGAACGCCGAAAGTTTGCAACGATCTTGGAAATGTTTTATGCGATTATTTGAGAGATCGAGAACATTTGGATAAACTTATCAAAATGTTTTTGAACACAAATACTTGTGAACAAGGTAACCCTAATTAAGTCCCAATTCCTAATTAATTATTTTTCTGATTTCAGTCCGAATGTGTTGCGGTAAAGTTCTTGAAGAAGTTATGTCTCCGGGAAATCGGGATTATATTGTTAACAAGGTATTAGGAGGAATGATTTTGAATCAAAAATTAAAATTAAAATTTTTTAGAATTATCTGAAAAAGATTATGACAATGGCTATGAAATTGAACAAAAATCCCGATCAACAAAGGCTTAGTTTGAGCTTGATGGAAAGTATGTTCAATCATAATACAACATCTACGCTGTGGTGAGTTAGAAGAACTTGGGAGTTCAAGAAGCCAAGCCTAGAGAGTAGAGAGTGTCAAGCATCACCGCCTAGAGAAGCAGTTTGGCTAGGAGCCGTGTCTAGAGATTAATTCTGGAAAGCAGCCACGCCTAGAGGTTCAATATGGAAAGCAGATGCGCCTATGGGCTCAATATGAGATTCACTATTGCAAGCTGCCGCCCCTAGAGGTTCCTCCCGTAAAGCAGCCGGGCCTTGTGAGCTCTATGCCAAGATTCTAAGCCTAGATATCCTATTTGTCAAGTAGCCGCGCCTAGAGAAGCAGTTTGGCTAGGAGCCGTGTCTAGAGATTCATTCTGGAAAGCAGCAACGCCTTAAGGTTCATTCTGGAAAGCAATCAGGCCTTGTGAGCTCTATGCCTAGTTTCTCAGCCTAGATATTTTAGTTATCAAGTAGTCGCCCCTAGAGACTTCAACTGTCAAGCATTGCTCCCTAGAGAAGCAGTTTGGATAGGAGCCACGCCTTGCGGTTCCCCTCTGTAGATTCCTCGGAACAATACGTTTCAGTGTTCTCTTAACCTTTGAGTTACCAATTTTCGAGTGCTTGATTCATTCAGTTTTTTGACTAACTTCAAAAAAACTTTTTTCCCAGAAAAAATATCTCATATGAAGGAAAAACCTCCACAAAAATTGTTAAAATTTTTTTTTCAAAAATCCAAATTCATTTCCAGCCTCATTGAATTCGGCGTATTGGACCACATTCTGCTAACCTGTAAAAGAGCAACAGGCTGCCCAGACACTTTAAGACATGCCGCATTGGGTCTATCAAATTTGGCACTATTCTCGTGTTCCGAAGGAAAGAAGAAAATTTTGCAGAAAAAGGTATGTCCCCGGATTTGTTTTGCATTAGATACAGTACTCATTTTTCTTCCGCCTCTTCAAATATCTTGTTCGTTTTGCAGGTTCCTGATTGGCTTTTTCTTCTCGCTAGCCAACCGGATAATATTACCCGTTACTATTCGTGTTTGGCTATTTGTATTCTGACAATTACGAAGGTACGGTATCGATCTTTGATGTTTCTATATTGATCGTCTTTTTTTAGGAACTTGAAGCAGCAGTTGCAAAATCAGGAACTCTTCCACTCATCGAACCATTTCTTCTAACTCACCAAGATTCTTCATTCATCGAAGAACATAGTCAATATACACAAGGAAAATCGAGAGATTGGCTTATGAGAATTTTACCACTTTTAAAATCACCAAGACGAGAAACGAGAAGTACTGTAGCTTTTCATTTTTGCCTTGAAGCCGCGATTAAAAAAGATCAAAACAAATTGGACCTTTTCCAGGTATGTGACATTTTATTGGAAAATGATAATTCTTATCATGAATACATATTAGTTAGGAAGGGAAAGGGAAGGAATTTGAATAGTTTTTTTCCCATAGTAGTAGTAAAACTATGTATGAATCATTGTAGGCATAAATGAATAAGAAATTTATGTTTGAATTAATTTTTTTTTCGAAAATATTTGAGGAATGTGATGTTTAGAAATGATTAAGCAATATTGTTTTTAGTTTTTTAAAATAAAAATAGAAAAAAGTCCCAGAAAGAAAATAAACAATTTTGTTGCAAAAACCATAAAAATATTGAGCAAAAAGAAAAGTCACCCCACCACGCATTCGATGATAATTTTTATCATTTTTATTGTCATAATCATCATCGTCGTCATAGATTTTGCTTTTTCTTATCGCAAATTTCACCCCGTGAACTTTGATAGTTTCGCACAAAGGAATTTGACCGCGCTGACTAAGGATTTCCAAAAATCGAAAACAATTTTTGGCGAAATGAGATAATAATTGATAAACTTTGAATTGGATCAGAGACTTTTTATATACAATTTTTCCGTGAAGAAAAAAGTGCGAACGTGGCGCAGTGGCAGCGCGCTGAGCTCATATTCTACTCCGTTTTGCTGGCTCGAGTTCGATCCCGGGTGCGCGCGACTTTTTTTTTTTGAAAATCCCTGCAATTTCATAACACTGCTCCCCTTTTGGCAACAATTCAACTTTGTCAGTTTGTCGTCACACGTGGTTTTCTCTCAATATTTTCTATCGAATAATCTATAAATATCGGTGAAAAACTAGTTTGTCCCTTGTCACTGTGAGAAGATATAAATATCAACAACACGAATATTTTGTGCGTGTGTGTTTTTTGATTTTTGAAAATGTCTATCTTATAGGTTTTATTTTGATTCACTTCTCTCCGGAATCTTATGATGTAGTCAAAGTTGAATTCAAAATTTGTGTGGTCTCCCAATGATCTTTTCACATTGTTTTTATGGCCGCGCATGATTTTTTTTTGGTTTTGGATTCAGATTATTGTTTGATTTTTGACGATTTGATCTTCGATTCGATGTTAGTATGTAGGCTCGATTCTCCGAGATTTTTTATAATTTTGTTCGGGATAACCTTTGAATTAGTCACGTGGTGTCTAAATAGTCACATATCACTAATTAATGTCATAATAATAATAGTTGTATTATCTTCTTCTTCTTCTTGGATTTTTTGCAACGTCAGCACTCATCTTTTCGCTCGCGTCTCCGTCTCTCCTCATTTTCTATCAATAAATCAATCACTCACTTAATTTTGTTATTGTTTGCATAGACAGGATATAATTGCGAAAAGTTTCGAAATTTGGACTCACGCCAAACTTTTCATTTTCCTCATTAGCGTCCATTAATCGAGGTACAAAGATACAAAAAAACACACACGACAAGATCAGAAATCTGTGACGTAGAAATGTGGAGAGGAGTGGAAATTTGGCTAATTTTGGCGGGGGAATTCGAACTGTCCGATGGTCATCTGAAAATTAGGATTGAGAGGGATTTTGAGAGGAACTCTTGAGAGACGAAAGGTTTCCGCGTCGTAGGAATCGCAAGCTACGGCTTCAGCTAGAAGATTTCCACGTCATGATAATCCACGTGGCGTATTTCTCCCTGGAAATTTGCATCACCTGTAAAAATGATGCAATTATTTTTCGAATGTCTCTATTTGTTGGTGACCCCAACCTGTCGCAACTTTTATTTGAATAAGGTTGATATATATGGCAAGTGTGTGGTTATTTCGCAACACCATTTTCTCTTCTTGTAATTATTTCCCGCGCAGTTAAAAGCCTTTCTTCGCCGAATAAAATTGCAACGTCACAAATGGCATGGGAATTTACCAAAATTTTTTATCATCAATAAACCCTAGGTCACACATTTTTTAAAGTGCTAAGGGTTTTCTGACGTTCTTAATTTTTTGCTGACCAGCATTAGGTCGTTTTTGAATTCATTAAGAAGCTTAAAAAGGTGTCTGCATCGTCACATGTGGCAATAATAAGACGAAACGAGTCGGAAATAGGTCTTTTAGATAAGAGAGAAACAAACTCGGATTAGGGTTACTGTAGATTGAGCTAATTATGATGTGTACGTCACAAGCTTGTATTGAGGAAAAACATGGTCTGAAGTGATTTGATTGGAAAAAATACGTTTCAAGTTGTTTTCTAGTTTATGGCTCATGTAGGCTAGAGTATAGTTTAAGGCTCAGACCTAGCCTATTCCCTCTGGCCTAGACATGAAACTCTGAACTACAGTCTAGTTTGAGGCTGAGCCTTGCCACGTTAGATTTCGTTTTTTTCCCAGAGAATTTCAACAACTCTCTAGTTACACTAAGTTAAAGTTTCAAAATATTCCCGCCAAAGAGCATATTTCAAAAGATGACTTCCTTTAACTCGCACATTTTTCCCCCTGCAAAATCAACCGAAAAAGTGGGCGGAGTCTCGAATTTGTAGACACACTACACTAGACGAAGAGACGCAGAGAAAAAGAACATTTTCTCATGAGTGTGTTTATTGTACGGTTATTTAGTGTTATATTCTATAGTTAAAATGACTACCGCTCTTTCTCCTAATAATATTAATATTTCAACAACTTCTACTGAAGATTCTTCTTCAAATTCTCTATTGTTCACACCGAAGTTAAGACAAAGAGATGCGAATTCGAATAATATGCTAGCTATTGTTTCCCCATCCCAAAGAAATATGATTATTTCACCGGATTGTAAGAGGAATTTGATGCCACGATTTGAAACTCCGATTGCTGTAGTGTCACCGATGGATTCAAATAATCTGTTGACTCCAACTCGTCCCACTAGTCTAGCACATTTACCACAATTGGCTGTGGTGACACCGAAAATTCGAACATCTCTCAAACGTTATCCCGCAAAAGCGGCTTTTGTTATCAAACCGCAAATGTTTGCCAAAACCAAGACTGTAACTTTGGAGAGATTTCGGAAAAGTCGAACTCGCCGATTTTTTCATCCATATGCCAAGGTGAGCCTATTGCACTTTTTTCTGAAGCGTTTGTGATCAAAAATGTATTTTTTAAATCAAAGTTTGATTTTTTGGCGCAGTTTTAACTATTCTTTTTTTGTGTGATAAGAGAATTGAAATTGAAATAGAAATAAAGATTAGAAAACATTTTTTACAACAAAAAAAAAAATGTTTTTTTGAGAAATTCTAGTTGCATTCTAACATGAGTAATAGTTGGGTAAACACAAATAATTTGGTTTGGGTAAAAATATACAATTTTTTTTGATTTACATTTTTGTGAAAGCGAAGAAACACAAAAATCAAAACCGGATTCCGTTATTATTTTTCATCACAAAGCGAAACGTAATGTTTGTGAAATGATGAGTCAGCGCGAGAAATTGTCCAATTAGACTTAACAGAATTCAAAAATTTCCAAAAGATTGTGCAATTTTCTCTGACCTTATTATCTATTCTATTTCATTGAAAAGGGCCAGGGTAAATTCAAAAAAGGACCTCCTGGCGAAGTCGGGTGGCGCAATCACTTGCATTGCGTCACATCTTCCCGCTACAATACTTTAGAGTGATCAGCGGGTAGAGGAGAAGAGAATAATTGCGTAACAGGTGGGACCCACGATAAGTATAGATACGTATTTGATGACCAGGTTGAGGTTTTTTGGGGAGTTGTTGTAACCAGCGGGGGATGTGAGCAGCGAACAGAATGTTTGACACCTGTGGTGTCAGATTGGCGGGATATGGTGTAGGGAGGGTAGAGAAATGATTCTGGGTTTAGCACGACACAAAATTATCCGGGAGAAGTTCAAACCTTTTCGTCTTGAGACCAAGCGCGGGAAATTCAAAAAATTTTGGATTTGAATTTTTCTCGAAGCTCTTGATTTACCCTGTAAAAGGTCGTGTGAGGTTAAAACTAGACTGTAGTTACAAGAATATTTCCGAAATACAGTGTTTCTAAAATTGATCAACTTGGCGACAAAATCGTAAATTTATCTACTTTAAAAACACTGTGTTTCAAAAGAGTTAACTCAAAAATCCCAATCCAACATCTTTGTCTTCCAGGAAATCGGAGCGATTCAGGCGTTGAAAGAAGTCGCATCGTCACCCGACGAAGTTGCCGCCAAATTCGCCTCCGACGCTCTCACAATCATCGGCGAAGAAGTTCCATACAAATTGGCCCAACAAGTTCCCAGCTGGACATCGGATGATGTACAGTATTGGGTGAAGAAGGTTGGTTTCTTATATTTTCTATTTTTGTTTTAAATATGTTCCAAGTATGTTTTTAGATTGGATTCGAGGAATATGTTGGGCAATTTGCGAAACATATGGTTGATGGTGATCTTCTTCTTCATTTAACCGAAAATGATTTGTTGTTGGATATTGGAATGAGATCTGGACTTCAACGTAAACGATTTATGAGAGAATTGGAATCTTTGAAAATCGCTGCTGATTATTCCAATGTTGATGAGTCAAATCTCGATCAATTTTTGATGAATCTGTCACCGGAACTCTCTGTCTATACATATCAAATGCTTTCAAATGGAATTAATCGATCATTATTGAGCTCTTTAAATGATGATTTGATGCAAAATGCGTGTGGAATTCATAACCCAATCCATCGGCTAAAATTAACACAAGCATTTGAAAATGCAAAACATCCAGATGATGTTGAAGTTGCGATGTTGAGCAAGCAAATTGATGTATTTATTTCGTATCGAAGATCAACGGGAAATCAATTGGCTAGTCTTATCAAAGTTTTGTTACAACTTCATGGATATAAAGTGTTTATTGATGTCGATAAACTCTATGCTGGCAAATTCGATACATCATTACTCAAGAATATTCAAGCGGCGAAACATTTCATTCTGGTTTTGACACCAAATTCATTGGATCGACTTTTGAATGATGATAATTGTGAAGACTGGGTGCATCGGGAGTTGAAATGCGCATTTGATCATCAGAAAAATATCATACCAATTTTCGACCAATCTTTCGAATTTCCCGCCAAAGAAGATCAAATCCCTCATGATATTCGGAATATTACAAAATATAATGGTGTCAAATGGGTTCATGATTATCAAGACGCTTGTATGGCAAAAGTTGTTCGATTTATCACCGGAGAATTGAAAAACACACCTACATCTAAAGATGTAAGTCAGAAAAATGATAAAATGTTGGGGGGAAAATCCATTAATTATTTCCAGCATTTTCAGATGCCAGCAGTTCGAAATAAATCATCAACGAGAGCTTGGCAAGGAACTGGTTTGAGAAGTGGAGCATCAAGTCGATCGATAAATCGACAAATCGAACCACCAACTCCAACTTGTGAGTTTTCAAATTTTTTTTTTGAATAATTTTTATTTGGACCTATTTTCAGACACCCCAACATCATCAACAGAGCGCGCTTCAATTCGCCGAAAAATTCAATCATCTGTATCTACAGTATCTGATCGGGTCTCATAGCGACTTCCCGATTCCACTATGCCTCTTCTTCTTCATCTGATTCGTCGTGTGTCTTTCATTCAATATTAATATATGTACTTTGTTCCTTCCTCAAATGTATTGTTTTGTCTTCAAAAACTTTAAAAGTAGAATCTGTGATTTGCCCCTTTCCAAAACACTATTTATTTCATTTTACGAGGTTTCCAATAATTATTTTTGTTCTAAAATTTAAAAATCGGATCTCGTATCATGTTCCTTTAATTATATTTGTTTGCACGTGTACATTTTGAATTTTACTTGAACTCAGGAATTATTTTTTTTTGTTTTTTATTTCCAATATATTCTATTCGCATGTTTTTATTGAAAAAATATCAATCGGGTGGTTTTTTTGCTTATAATTTTATATTTTACTCGTGAATAAAAACTTTTTTTCTTGAAAAACCCGTAAATCTTCAAAAATAATAATCACCGTGTCCTAATGTACAAACCAATCAGTTCTTCTTTGAAAATGTTCCAAAGATGGAAGTGGAAATGGGAAAAATGATTCGAAGCTTGAAGGGTGGTGTTCCTTTAAAGGTAGTACTGTAGTTGTTGGGGTTACTGTAGTGGTTTCGAATGGATCTTCTTGTTCTTCACTCATCTCTTTTTGAATAAATTCGGGATCTGGAGTTGTTTCGAGATCGTCGATTGGAAAGAGATTTCGAATTGCTCGAACATCATCATCGCCTGCAAATCAAGAAAATTGGGGAATGATATGAAATGAGATTTGAACTAACCCAAGCCAAAATTCGGATCATAGGGTCGTTTTGCTGCAAACATCGCTGCTCGATTGTCTATTGAATGTTCTAAGCCGAGAAGGTGACCGATTTCATGGACGGCGGTCTGGAAAATTTTGAGTTCTTATAACTCTGAACAATTTTCTATTGAAATGTTAGAAAAATTCATCAGTTTTAAAATTCCCCTTATTTTTAACAGTGTTAAAAATTCACCCAAAATTTAACAGTGTTAAAATTACCTTAAAACTCATCTTTTATTTTAAAAGTGTTAAAATTACCTTAAAATTCACCCAAAATTTAACATTGTTAAAATTACCTTGAAATTCAACTTATTTTTAACAGTGTTAAAATTACCCTAAAATTCATCTTCAATTTTAACAGTTTTAAAATTACCTTAGAATTCATCTTTAATTTTAACAGTGTTAAAAATCCACAAAAAATTACCTATAATTTAATAGTGCTAAAATTTGACTAAAATTCACCTCAATCTAATGACCTTAATTAACAGTGTTAAAATTTAATAAGAACGTTTGCAGTAAGAAATTAATTAATTCTTATTTCCTAAACGCCTATTCGAATTCTCAAAGGAACATGAGCAAAAATAAAATTGAATTTCAACTTTGGAGCTCCTTTTTGACTTCAGGATCGTTTTTGGGACGGCCATTAAAGAGTGAAAAATTAAAATCGATTTAGTATAAATTTTAGGAATGACCGAAACATGAAATAATACTTTTTTTTTTAAATCCCCCCCCCCCCAAAACCCACTCACTTGATATAAATTAACACCTTTATCCGTATTCAAACTCCATTGTTCATCAGCATCAAAATGCAATCTGCCATCTCTTGGATAAAATGCGTGAGCAACAACACCATCTGATCATCTTCTTACTTAGTTTCAATATAATTTCCTATTTCAAAATCTCACCTTTCCCATCAAATTCATAACCATCTCCATGATTTCCCTTCTCGAATCCAATTTGCAAATCAATATTTGTCTCTTTTTCATCAATCGGAATTTCCTCGAATTCTACAGATGACACTTTCGACCATTCATTCATTGCTCGATGCAAAGTATTTCTACAGTAATATTTGATATTTATATAAAAGTTACAGTAATCTACCGTACCTCACTATAAAAATATCATGTTCTAGCAGATTTTCCGGTGATAATTGCCATCGAAATTTATGTTTTTTCCAGCGTTTGCCACGAATAACTAAAAAACTTCAGAATTTTTTTCAAATTCTATAGAACTTACCATATCTCTTGTCTCTTCGAATTTCTAAATCATAATATTTCGGCTGCAAAACTACTGTAGAAATACTGTGAATGGAAAACGTGAAAAATATTATTATAAGTAAAACGAGGAAATGGCTGGAAATCATATGAGGAAAAATGAGGGAAAACAGATATACACTTTGGCAGAAAGATTTTTTGTTGGCAGCAAAAAAAAAGAAAAAAGCTCCGCCCACTTTTTGACCTTGTCTTAGTCTTAAGAAGTTTGTTGTAAGCGATATATATATGATTTTTGAGATTTCAAGATTTTATTATGTACTTGACTTGAACAGTGTAAAAATGGAACAATTTTATAACTTGAGATGTTCAGATTTTGATGAAAAAATCGAAATGTGAAACTAATTAAATCCTAAAAGTAAAAACAAAATGGGCTTGACAATAACTTGAAATTGTGTGCAAAGAGTTTCACGTGAAAATGCAGAAAAAAAAATCAATTTTTGGCAACGAGACTACGCGATGACGACACGTGTTTCACGCGGTTTTTCAAACAAAATTTTAAAAAAATTTTCTTCATTTTCAAATTTGCTCTTTTTCAGCTGAAAAATTTTCGTCTAGTTATTTTTCAGAACCCCGGTCATCCAGAATATATGAATTATATGAAGTATAATAAAAAGGTACTTGTTGTTTTGACTGTAAAATAGTCTCATCTTTATTTATTATTGTTTTTTATGTTTTTTTTTCTATTAGTGGAGAAAAACTTATTTATACGATAGCGAAAGTCGTGGAAAAACAATAGGAAAATAAGAAACGCAGAAAGAAAACCCATGAAGAAAGTGAGACGATGAGGAAACTAACTTATTTCCTTTTGATTGGGATGGATATCTATTTATCACTTTTTTGGAATAACAAATCAAATTGAGAAACTTCCTGATTTATTTTCTAGAATAATAATTTTTATTCCAAACTTTTTGTGATAAAATCATTTTATGCAGAAAAATGTTGCATTTTTTAAGGAAAACCAGAAACAGATTGAAATCTGGATGATTTGCATAATATTCATCATAATCAAAAAAAAGATTTTTATCTGTTTTCCATCGGCAGATTTTTTTTTGGGGAAAAGCAAAATGATATTGGGATTTTTAAGTCTAGGTGAACACATCCGTTGTGGTCTAGTGGTTAGGATTTATGGCTCTCACCCATAAGGCCGGGGTTCGATTCCCCGCAACGGAAGAGCTTCTTTTCTAAAATTTTTTAACATAAACATTTTTTTTACCTTTTAGGTTTTTATTAAGAACAAAACAAGGATAACATAAGAAAAATTGCGATTATTATACAGGGCAAGACAAGACAAGACAAAAATAAGAAAACAAACCGTTAATATTTAAAAACACAGGGTCAACATAAACTAGGGATTATTAGTAACCAAAAAAAAATGAAAAAAATTACGTTTTTAAATAGAAGAATTGGTTTGTGGCGATGTTGATGGGCAATTTGATGAATATGCAGATGAATTTGGTGAATGCTCCAAAGTTGGTGCAACCGAAGCTGTTGGTTGTGCAGCCATTGGCCAATATGCAGCTGGATTATATGCAGCAGCTTGTTCCATTGGATTATAAACCGCTGCAGCTTGATAATGATAATTGCTATAGGCAATCTGTTCCGGAGTTGGGTAATAGAATTGTGGCTGCATTTCCGGTGCAAAATTGAAGAATTGTTGTGGATAATATGCTGCTGCAGCTGCGGCTGCTGCTGCTGGATGTCCCCAATTCGCCATTCTCTTCGCTGGATTTTGCTGCTGCTGTTGCTGATGATACAAATCTTCTGGAGAAGCTGACGATGAACTTGGCTTGTGATGTTGTTCTTCGATGGGTGGAGTCGCAGTTCTGTCGCGTTTTCTCGAGTTTTCCGAGCGAAAACCTCTTGCGTATTTGTTGTGTTGCACTTTGAGACGAGTAATATCTTGATTTTGATAGGCTGTGACAGCGATGAATTCAGTGAAATCGAAACGGAATTCTTCTTCAATCATTGCCTCTTGTCCATTCATTCCCATTCCATACATATCAGGCATTCCACTGCAAAGAATAATTTTTAATTTAGGAACTTCTTAGAAAAATAAGAATAAAAAACTTACCCCATCTTGATAATAGTGAGCACTGGCACATATTTATGCATACTTTGAAGAATAATATGATTTGGAATGTTTGCAGCAATATTATTTGTGATCTTCAGCCGACTGAATTGAATGTTTGATTTCATCCATTCATCTCCTCGTCGGAAACCATCTGAATGTCTGATTGCTTGATCAATTGTTCTTGGCTCGCCTTTTGTAGCTTCATGCCATTCTCCAAGATCGAATTTGTATCTGGAAAATGTAATTTGAATATCGATTTGAATATTGGGGTGGAATTTTGAAAAGAAAACTTTGAAAGCCTCAAACTTGGGGTGCAAATTGGGGTGGACAGCCAAAAAAGAAAAAAAATTTCGAAAAAATCTTGTTTGTCCATGGAGCGCGCTTGCTCACGTCTCAATTTTCAAATTTTTTCTTTTTTTTTCTCTCAACCCCAGTTTTAGGCTTGAAAATTGAAAATGAAAGCCGGGAAACGTGAAATTGAAAAAAATAATTAATTTCCCCGAAAATCAACTCACTTAATATTGTCGACTCTTTCCATTCTCAACTGAAAAGCATAATAACATTCCGGACTCAATCCTTCGACTTTATAATCGAGTTTCGGGAATAGCGATCGACCTTTTTTGGTGACAATCATCTCAGTTGCTGGATAGAACTTCTTCCATAATTCTTCGTCGGCGACTCGAACTCGGATTCTTTGCTGCATTTTGAATTTGTGCTGAAATCAGAAAACATTTCATATTTTTATTTAGAATAATCATTTACAAGTTCAAAAAAGAGATAAATATCGATCAAACAAGTATTCAAAAAAGTAAAAAAAAATGAAAATGAAAACTCCAAGTATCCGCCACAAAATTTTCACCGGGAATATTGTAGATCAATTCCCAGATCAAATGTTATTTTCTGGATAACTTGTTGCTAATGAGATTTCGAGCCCGGCTTTTATACGGACCCCCTGTTGATTGAAAATGGGCGTGGCTTGAGCCACGTGGGCGGTGCTTATCATCACACCAAGGTGTTATCATTGGCAGAGCCACGTGGTGAGAAAAAACTGTAGTGGAAAGGTGTGAAGATGAGAGAGTATTTGGATAGGAGAGACGGGAGAGAAAAGTGATCAATGATTGGGATTTTTGGCTGAAATTGAAGAATAATTTGAGAAGTTTTTGTGAGAGGAAATATTTTGGCAAATTTCGTCCTGGAATTGATATAAGCTGAGCAATAAGAATAGCTTCTAAGGTTTTTTTTGTTTTTTTAAATTGAGGCTTAGGCTTCGAGAGTTTGGAATCTTTGTGGGAAGCGAACTTTTGAATTGGAGATTGACCACAACCTGAATCAAAAATTGAAAAGAAGTTCTTGTGAAATTTTTCTGTCGGAAATTTCCAGATTCGATTTTTTATTCGAAACTCGTTTTTAAACCCACATTTTCATGCGACTCGAAAACCTTTCACATTTCAAAAAAATTATCAATTTTTCCAGCTTTCTATCCACTTTTCTTGAATTTTCGAAAATTTTTCCAGATTTGTTTGTTTGTTTGTATTCCAATATCCCCTCCAAGCATCAACTCATTTCAAGGACCCCGACATTTCAAATCGTGACACGTGTCAATAAGTTAGATCAATTATATCCACGTGTTTATTGTAACCAACATCTCAAAAATTGTCGGTTTCCCATTCAAACACCAAGGTGTTATCTTCATCCAAAAATATCACCATTTCTCTAATTCTCTCGTATCCCAATACTCTCTCACACCACCTGTTATTTTAACAGTTTGGCGCGTGTTGATGACTAAATATCGAGTTTTGGGAAATTGTTAATTTTTAACTTTTGAAAATATCAAAAAACCAGAAAATATCTGAAATAATAATGTCCAAGAAAATAAATAAGATGGAAATAATGTTAATAAAATCTTATGATTTTTTTTTTGGAAATTTAGAAGCTTATCAAAATTAGTTAATAACTAGGTGCTAATCTTTACACATATCTGAAAATTGTGAGTTGCTCTTATCTATCATAACATGAGCAATGACTGTTCGAAACGTGGGAAGCCGAGTCTTAAATGTGAAAAGTTAGAAAAATATGTTTTTTTTAAATTTAATTTGAGCTTCAACTGAGTTTGCGTGAAATTATTTTTCTGAAAAAGTACTATTTTGAAGCTGATTGAAATTCCAAGCTTCCAGAAATATTTTTTCCCAAAAATAATTCAAAATTTGCCACGTCAGAAATTTGAAAGAAAAATCGAAACATTCATGTATTTTTTCTAAAACCCTCTTGAAGTTTCCAAACTTCGCGTAACTCTATTCTGAGCTACCAATTCTCTCCAAACTTTTCAGCTAATCTACAATTAGAACATCCAGTTTTTTCAACTTTCTGTTAGTTCCTTTCAAGTCATTTTCTTTTCTAGACTAGTATTTTTTGCAGTTTCTAATCTTATCTGAAAATATGTTGCAATGACAATCAATTATTTTCAGTATAAAAAGAGATTTGTCTCAAATTCTCCATACAAAGTTATTTCTAGAAACGTTTTCCATAATTATCCAGCTCTCCATGTTTTCAATTTCATTAAAAGTTTTTTAATTGAATTTTATATTAGTTCCAATTTCAGCAAGTTCACTTTATATACCTCAACATACTACATTTCAAATTGTGACACGTGTCAAAAAGTTATATCAATTATGTATATCCACGTGTTTATTGTAACCAACATCTCAAAAATTGTCGGTTTCCCATTCAAACACCAAGGTGTTATCTTTATCCAAAAATATTACCCTTTCTCTGCCAGATGTTATTTGCTACTGTAGGGAAAAACTTCAACTAGGTTTTTTTTTAAGTTGAGGAAGATGGATGTGAATTGAAAAAACCTTGAATCTCAATTATGTGAATCGTTTTTTCTTTGAATCTAAAAATTGACGTTACAAAATGTGTCACTCAAAAAGTGATTCAAGTTTCTGACCATAAAAATTTATCCACTTAAAATTATAGTATGAAATTTTTCTGCGAAATTTCCCTCGGTGCTAAAAACTTTTTTAAATAAAAAAACTTGCTTGAAACTTGAAATTAATTTTTTCCAGATTTATATCCTTTTCTCTAAACTTTTCAAATATTTTTAATAATTTCAAAAAGTGTTCCAGATTTTTTTATTGCCGTATTTTCAGAAAAAATCCATCCGACATTTCAAATCGTGACACGTGTCACTAATAAGTTAGATCAATTATAAATATCCACGTGGCCCTTGTAACAAACATCTCAAAAAGTTGTCGGTTTCCCATTGAAACACCAAGGTGTTATCTTTATCCAAAAATATCACCTTTTCTCTAATTCTCTCATATCGCAATACTGTCTCATTTGTTTTTGGCCATATATCTTTTTCCCGAGAAGAAACTTGAAAGATTGATTTTCGATTTTTGGGAAAAACTTTTCTGGATTCAAAAAAATCAGAAGATTGAATCGCATCACAACGAAAATCAAAAGGATTTTGGAATATCAAAAAAATAAATTTTTCTGTTTCTCTAGCCTCTCTAGGTAGATCAAACTCTCACGCGCATTTGTTTATTAAATTTCTGTGAGTGAAGAAAAGCAGATGTGGAAGATCACAGCTCTTTTTCCTTCTTCCACTTTTTCTCCTGGAAAAAAAATCGGGCAGAACCTTGTTCTTCTCTTCCGAATGAAGAATGAAAGTGAAATGTTGTGTTCTCTTCTTGCTGGTTGCGCATCTTTTTTGCAAATCTAAATGACATTTTCTCGCTTGTGTTGTCCAGAACAAGAAGAAAAGAGAGAATGTATGTGGTTATGTGTATGTGTATTTATTCGTTCTTTTTTATATTCAACCACGATGTATTGTCATGGTTTCCCCTCCAACATAACTTCATTTTTTTATATGTATACAGAAGATTCAGAAAAGTCTGCAAGTAGTATTCAAAAATCCGAAAATTTGCAACCTCGTAAGCCTAAAGCCTTATAACCTGAATTTTTTTCTAACTCAGAGCCTAGAAAATTAAGCCTAAGCCTAACTTTAAAAATCTAAAATTGAGCCCAAGCCTAAAATTTGAAGAAACCTTTAATTAAACCTTAGCCTAAGCCTAAAGCCCAAATAGGCGCAGTCTGGAAGCCTGCGCCTTATTTTAAAATTAACCTAAAATTAAGCCTAAGCCTGAGCCCAATTTTAAAAACTTGAATAAAGCCTAAACCTAGCCTTAGCCTGAAAACCTAAAATTACGCTTAAGCCTAAAACTTAAATAAACCTAAAATTGAGCTTAATCCTAAGCCTACCATCAAAAATCCAGTTATTTTTCAACCTAATGAGCCTAAAGCCTGAATCCAAGCCTAACCGAATCTCAAACTCAAGACCTGAAAATAAGCCTAAAGCCCCCAAAGCCCACCCAATCCTTTTGAAACAGTAAAGTTCATAATAATTATTATTTTTTCCGCTTTTTCTTCTTTTTCAAACCAACCAACTGATTATTACTACACACACATTTGACCTCTCATTTGCCTGCGTCTCCTATTCCTCAAATGCTCTTTTCTTCTCAATTTTCTGTCTTCTCTGAGTCTCTCCTCTCTCTCTTTTCCCCTTTCACTCAAAATATTCTGTCTCTGCGCACCTGCCAGAAGAAGCTTATTTTTTCCGTCTTATTTATTACTCATCATAAATTTTTTTTTTGAATTTTTTTATTTTATTGATATTTCAAAAGACTGTGTTGACTTCTTGAAAACCCATATTTGTTCACGAAAATTTGACATTTTTTGTTTAGAGCGAGTGAGTGAGTGTGTCAGGTGGACAAACAACAAAAAGTCAGGATTATTCTACTCATTTTCGGCGTCGCCTTTTGTATTTTTGTCCTCGGCGCTAATCATAGTAATTCGTATAATATGAAAAATGAACCATTATTACGTGAGTTTTGAATTTGGGAGATTTTAAAAATTTTCCAAAAAAAAGGTCCGGGAAATTTTTTCAAAAAATGAGTCCAGAAGTCGCGGCCTATTTTTTAAAAAAATTTATGATCATAAATTTTTCCTATGGCAACGAAAAAAAATTTTGAAAAAAATCTGAAATTTTTGATTTAAAACTTGGATCCAATCTGAATTTTTATAGTTATAGAGACTCCAATAATTTTTAAAAATTCTGAAAAAATTGATTTTTTAAAATTATTTCGGACACCCATTTCATATCTGCCTTCAAACCCCAAAACCCCCCAATTTTCCAGCGCATATCCGACCTTCAACAAAAAATCGTATCAGAAAATATCTCTACATAATCACTTTTGTCCTAGCCATATTTCTCCTTTATCGATCCTTATCAAAATCAAATGATGAAAACATCCAAAAACTTGGTAGAATATCCGATGTTAGTTTTTTCTTAGCCAAAGAAATCTGGTTTTTATAAAAATTCACAAAAAAAAATTTCTAGACAATGTCTGGTGAGATTTCAACTTTCGAGCAAATCAAGCCATCCGAAACTGGAAACACCGTGAAAATTGATTTATATGTGGAATCTCTTTGTCCAGACACATCAAGATTCTTCCGTCAACAACTCAGTAAAATGTGGGATCTTCTTGGTGGTTCGTCACGAATTCAATTAACTATTTCACCATTTGGAAAAGCGAGATGTGTTGAGGAAAATAATGACTTCAAGTGAGCCATTTTAATTGGTTTTTTTTCCCAACTCAAAAATCTTTCAGATGTCAATGTCAACACGGGAACCTCGAATGCGAAATAAATCAACTTCAGAATTGTATAATTGATCGAACGGGTTTTCCAGAGAAGTTTGTGCCAGCAGTTTTGTGTATGCAGGGAAAACATTCACTTGAGGAAGCTCTCAAATGTGTTGAGACGGTTTTGCCGGGAGAAACTCATAGGTTTGTGGAAGGGAGAAGATCTGGAGGGTAGTGAAATTTTTGACCACGTGGAATTTTTTTGTGCTGAAATCTAATCTGAAAATTTGAATAGTTAGAGAAAGTTTTGAATTTTCAAAAACTCAAATTTTAATGCCACGTGTTAAAATAATAAAAAAATTCAAATTTCGAAAATACCTTCCACGTGAAAATTTTGGCGCGAAAATTTAATAATTTAAAAAATCCCAGAAAGTTTCGAAATTTTAAAAACATCCACGTGGATCTTTGAGCGCGATTTCAAAAATTCAAATTTTAAATACTTGCCGACAAAAAAACTTGAATGCTTTTTCAGTTTCAAAACCACTTCTTTCCCAATTTCCTGGTCCCAACCGGATAAAAAATAGTTAATTCTCTCGAAAATCCCAGCCTGCGGCAATAATGTATTAGTACAATATTTTGATGTACTTAAAAATCAAAACATAAATTGTTCACGTCATTTTAGAAACCTAGGTACAAAGATCGAAACTCCCCCTGGGGAACATCTTAAGTATTTCACACTCAGTCAAAATGTTCCTAAAAAAAAGAGCACACAAAGTGCTCTAACTCAATTGTCTATCCCTTTTCTTACTTATCCTAAGTCCCTTCAGAATGCGTGAATGTGCATCTGGCCAACGTGGTCGTCGTCTACTTGCTCTCGCTGGTCAACGAACAGCCGCACTTCGACCATCGATCGAATTTATTCCATGGATTATGATAAATGGCGAACGGAATTCAGATGCGCTCTATGATTTGACACAAAATGTTTGTCAAGCGATGGAACCCAAATCACCGGCTTGTAAAAATTATTTGAAATCGCTGAATTTGACTTGATTTTATTCTTATTTTTTTTTGTTTGAAAAATATTTTTTTGTATTTTAGGGAAATTGTAGCTGGGTCTTTCATTTGTGCCTTTTCATAGTTTGTTTTTTGTATATTTAAATTTTATAATTTATTATTTTGCGGGTTTTCAGTTTGTGCAATACTTATATAATAAAAGACTTATTTTTATTTAGCGGAGCTCGGATTTTATTCAAAACAGAACCCAATTGTCTAGGAGCACTTCTATTTCAAGCAGCCGCGCCTAGACAACCTCGTTATCAAGTAACTGCACCTAGACAATTTGATTGTCTAGGGCTGGCGCCTAGAGATCCACTCTGACAAGCAGCCACCCCTTGAGAGCCTCTCCTCCATGTGGTGAAACCTAGAAATGCTAGTTGTCAAGTAGCCGATCCTTGAAAGTTCATTTGTCAAGGAGCAGTGCTTATTGAGCAAAGTTTTCCAGTACTCGCTTCGAGATTTTCACTTTATCAAGGAGCCGCATCTTGAGAGCCCCTATACCGAGTAGCCGAGCCTAGTTTTCAAGCAGCCACACCTAGAAAGCTCACGTGCGAAGCATAAGCGCTTAGAGAGCTCCAATCCCCAAAAAATCAAAAAGTTCATTTCGAAAATCATCTGATACAATATTTTCATTTCGAAAATGTAACACAATATTCTTTCAAGATATTGACACCCCCATAAAATTTTATTTCAACAAAAAAAACGACATCATCTAAAAAGGGGAAATGTTAACGAACTCTTCATTTCGGACTTCCTTTTCAAATTGGTCCCAATGGGAAAATCCATTTTTTGCATTCTTTTTTGTGTTGTGTTGGACGCAAAAAACATTTCGCAAAATGTTTCGACTTGAAAATAAAAGTTGGCTAACGAATTTGTCGGAAGTTTTGTTTTTTTTCTATTTTTTTTTGACGGGGTTTATGGATTTTAGATCTCGGTGTAAGATTTTAAGACTTTTAAGGGAAAAAATACTTTTCATTTAGATGCTTAAAGACACATAGAAAACTAGAAATTTGTGTTGGAAATCGTAAAAATTTGAACGCGCGCCTTTTTTCAAAGTTGTGTGTTGTTCGTTTGAAAAAAGAAAAAAAAACGAATAAAAAGTGGTGGTACGGTATGCTAAGAATGCACACATGTGCGGCAAATCACGAACATTTGTGCAAACACCAAAATTTGCGTCGGCTGAGCGATTTCAAAAAAGGAAATTTCTTTGTTTGACTTTCGCTAAACTCAATATTTTTCAATTTTGTTTATGTACTTCCACTATTTGAAGGATGATAAAAAACATGCAAATAATGCTTTTCAAACGATTTCTAGTTTTCTACGTGTCTTTAACCTAGAATTAAGGCCCTAATTGCTCAATTTGTAAAAAAAAATGGATAGCAAGTTTTGCTTTAAAAATTTTTTAAAAACAATGTTGAAAAACTCACTTTTCCTCCAGTTTTCCTCGTTTTCGAAAATCACTCAACAAAAATTCGCTTCAATAATTGTTTCGATATTTCCATGACCTTTTTCCTGTAAAGTAGAAATAAGTCAAAGTACTTTAAACGGAAGAAAAATTCAAGAAAGTAGATTTTTTCATAAAATTACTTTTTGAGCACCAGTTTTGGTATAAAACTATCGAAAATCAACTAAACTTGTGTTTCTTAATAGATAAATATGAATTTTACAACAAGTTTCATTCAAATTCATCGAAAAACAACAAAAAAAAACAAGCAAAAACAAAAACAAGAAAATAAAAGTAGAAATGGAAGTGCGCCCTATTGATAAAAATTGCATGTCCCGCACTCTTTCAAAAATTTGTGTGTTGCGTTATATTATTTTGAGTCCTCTTAACATTTCTTATTTTTTTTTTTCATATTTTCTTCCTCTTTTCGCGCGTATTTTAGGTTTAGGTTCTTATTTTTGAGAACGTGCAAAGAATTTCGTCAGAAAAGAACCTTTAGTCCATTGTATTTTGTACGTGTTTGTCTTGTTAAGATAAGATAAATATTGTATTTATTTGCAAAAGCAATTCATAACTTTGTTCCATCTTTTGCCCGCCTTTTGTTATTTTGCTTTCACTTTTTTCCAAATTCTAATTTCACAACTTTCTTCAGCATAGTCGATTCCCTAAGATCCCAACTTCTATCTCGACTCTTGTCAGAATTCGAAATGCCCAGGGGCAGATAGCTCAGTGGTATTGGTGCCCCTTGTCAATCTCAAGGTCACGGGTTCGTTCCCCGGTGCCTGTCCTACTCAGAAAACGCCAAAAATTTGGCGAAATATCGTATTTCATTTCATTTATTTTCCTATACACTTTTCACACGCCAGATTTTTTCTGGAAATTCGAAACTTTTGCCATTTTTCTCTTACAATTTTGCTTGAAAAGTAATCGAGCGGAATTTGAATTTGAATTTCAAAATTTAAATTCCAGTCAACCTGAATCTAATTTGTATTTGTATTTGATATCAAAATTCCAGACATTATTTTTCAGAAAAAAAAATAGAAAGTTCCGCCTATTTTTCGCGTGTCTTTGACCTTTTCAACAGAAAAAAAAACAGAGAAAAATTTGAATTTATTTTCTCGCGCTCCGCGAAAAACTCAATTAGAAAATTAATGAATATCAAATAGGTCTGCTCTCGTTTCATTTTCATTTTCAAATAGATAAAAGTGGAGACATTTTC
Source organism: Caenorhabditis angaria (assembly GCA_947459285.1). Lineage (NCBI taxonomy): Eukaryota > Metazoa > Nematoda > Chromadorea > Rhabditida > Rhabditidae > Caenorhabditis > Caenorhabditis angaria. Next base: position 9,158,154 of record CANHGI010000003.1, read on the forward strand.
TATTCAAACGAAACTGAATTTTATTTTTCGTTTTCCAGCCACTTTTTGATTGTTTTTCTATCTCCTTCCGTGCCTTTTTGTTTTGTTTTTGTCTTCTTATTTTTTTCTTGGAAGTTTAGCTTCTTCTTTATGCAAATAAAAATCAAATATTTAAAATTCTCTTGAAAAAAAAGAACTCTGAACGGAATAATTATGATCTGGAAGAAAAAAAACTAGGATCTTCGTGCATTTTTGAGTTTTTTCGATTTTCAGAGAGCGGGAATTTTCATGAATTTTAAAAATCTAGGAATTCTTGTACACATTGAGAAAAATTAAAAGGTCAAGTAGATGTGCCTAGAGAACCGTATTGTCTAGGACTCGCGCCTAGAGAATTAGTCTGACAAGGAACCTCCCCTTGAGAGTCACTGTACCTAAGCCACGGCGCCTTAAGAGCTTCTATAACAAGTAACAAACTCTAGAAAGCCTAGTCGTCAAGTAGCCACGCCTAGAAATTATATTTTTCAAATAGCTGAGCCTAGAGAATGTACTTGTCTAGAATCCTCGTCTAGAAATCCACAAGGAGCCGAGTCTTGCGAGCTACTGCACCTAGACATCGCGCCTTGAGAGCTTCTATGACAAGCAACAAACTCTAGAAAGCCTAGTCGTGAAGTAGCCACGCCTAGAAACCCTAGTTTTCAAGTAGCTGAGCCTAGAGAATGTACTTGTCTAGGATCCTCGACTAGAAATCCACTCTGACAAGGAGCGGAGCCTAGAGGCTGAGGTCTCTTCTGATTTTCATTTTAAGTTTTCTTAATCACAGAAACCTTAATTTAATTCCTCATTCCGCCTCTTTTTTCTTGTTTTCATTTTTGCTCGCAACTTTTTTTTCGCTCCTCATTTTAATCCGTCGAATTTCCCCACCCTTCTATTGTCCAAACAAGTAATTGAATTTCGTTTCGTTTCAAAAACGAGGAAAAAAATGTGTGGGAAAATGTGTTTTTTGATTTTGTCGCGCTGAAGAAATTTGCCCGCAGGCGAAAAAAGAAACGAGGCTGATGATTGGTCATCCGACTACGACAAAATACCGATAAATATGTTTTTCTATTTCTTTCTTTTTATTTTTCGGTTTTTCTGTCTGTTTCAGACTAGAAAACTTTTGTTTTTAGTTTAGTTCCTTCAATTTTTCTTCCAAAGCAATTCCCTGTTCTTAAATTTCTTCTGGCCCCGTTTCTATTTTAGGTTAGGTTAGTTCTAAAAATAGCATTTGTCTCGAGTAATTTTAGAACAAATCATGTCTATTTTTGGCGAATCTCTGAATGAAGAAGATCCACTTACACCCACCATTAGGAGATGCAAATCAACTTTTCCACGAGAATTGTTTTCAGTCACAAGATGATGAATATTTCGAGATAGTCTAGTAGAATCAAAGGTTCATGGGAATTTGGTCTTAGAAATTTATGAGACTTAGGCTAAATGGTATTTGTATGGGGTAGCTTGGCCCAGGGAAATTTGGATGATATAAATTTTTAAGGCCTTAAGTGATTTAGCGGCCAATTTTTAGGTAGGAGTCCCTAAATCACTTAAGGTCATAAAAATTCATATCATTCGAATTCCAAAAAAATATAAGATCTTCTATATTACGTGCCTTCTTATATCTAATCCTATTTGAAAACGATAATCTTTTTATTTTATTTTTGCTGAAATTTCAGTCCTCGATGTTTTCCCCGAAGTTCCTCTAAGTTCATTTCTTCACCCTGCCCTTCTTTATTTATTTATCCTTATTGCTTTTCCAGTCCAGCAGCACAAAATTAATAACCGAAGTAAACTTAGAAATATGAGAATCTATCCCTACTTTTTCCCTTCCTCGCTCTTCTCTTCTAGATACTCGCGTTTTCGTTTTTGCTGACTGACTGAATAGAATTATAAATTATATGTAGAAATAGTTGGGCCGGTCAGAAAACTTATGTCATCATCATCATGTATTTTTGGGTCTTCGCCTGTTTTAATCTCTTCCTTGAAATTCGCTTCAGTCTTCCTATTTTTTTTCATTTTCAGACGTAAAATGGGCAACGAAAATTCGTCGATGGTGAAAATTCGAAAATTCTCGAAAGGAGAAAAAGAGCCAAGTGTGATTATTGAATGTGTGGATGGTAAAATGTAAGTTGCCGGGTTTTTTGGTTTAGAAGAACTTATTAGGATGAGCAATCATTTTTTGAAATCGGCTAAACTTGTTTCAGGATAAGATGACATTTGGCCAAAAAATTCTAGAACCGGTATGTACCTGAGAGCCAAGTTGCAGAGCTCCAGAACCCGGAAAATTCACAGATTTGGCCCCAGAGCTGCTCTCAAAGAAGTTTTCGTTTAGGTGCCAAATCTGTAGATTTCCTGATTTAAACCCTTGTAAGCTTAAGCTAAGTTAAGTTAAGTTACTTTTCTAAATCCCGAAAAATCTTCAGGTTCGGCCCAAAACAAAAACTTCTTTAAGATTTCTTCTCTGTGGTCAAATCTGTAGATCTTCTGGATTCTGGACCCTGGAACTTGGCTCCGCTCCTAGGAATTTGTGATCAAAAAAAATTTTCCAAAGTTCCAAAAGTTTTCTATCTCTCGAATTCCCGAATGACGTTTCTGCAGCTCTTTATGAAATAATCTATTTTCAAATTCCAAACTTTTTTTTTTCTACAATTATTATATTTTTCTCATTTTCCTGCTGGTCTCAACGTCAAAATATTCTCATAAATAATAATTTGAATATTTTATTTCGGTTTCGCGCCAACCTTGATTTCATGTAAATAAATCTCTGATTTCTGTAATACAAATTCGATTTCCTTTTCGAACCCTTTCAGTCTGAGATCTGAAGAACAAAAAGAATAGCAGAAGCTTAACAAGAAGGCAAGGGTAAATTGAATTTTTTGCATGACTATGATTTTGGGCAAGGCACATACACACAAAAAAAGAAAAGACACTAGTTTATCCCCCCGTTTCTTCTTTTTTTTTCTTCAGCTCCAGATTTTTGTTCCAGCTTTTCTTGATACTTATTTTGGTTTTCGTTTGGTTTGTTTTTCTTTTTTCTCATGTGCTTTGGACCCTTTTTCTTATTTCCAACAACTATGAAAAATAAAATAGAAAAATAAACCTTCTAGTAATTTTCCCTCTCCTTCTTCCACCACAAAAATTCCACCCACCCCCATGTATATATGTAAATAACCTCATTTTCAGCCAGCCAACCAGCTATTTTTTTCTTTTTTTTTCAGAATTCTATTTTTTCTTCTTCTTCTTCTTCTTTTTTTTTTGTTTTCCTAACGAACCAAAACCAAGTTCGTCATCAATTTGGCTGATTAAAAAATTGAAGAAGAAGCCTAAAGTTACGCCCACAAATTTTCTGTAACAAATGAGAAAAAGGTTTTTTTGGTTTGAGAATGTGTTGCGTGACCCTTTCATTTTCATTATTATTTTTTTTTTGGTTGCACGAAACATCTTCTGGATTTTTTCATTTTTAGCCATTTTCATATTTTTCGAGCAAGTTAGTTGATATCTTGGGTTTTGGCTTTAGGCCTATAAGTCTACTAAAAATTAGCCTAACTCTGCGAATTTCGGAGACGCCCTAAATTAAGGCCGGAACCCTAGATACCTCGAATCAGTGCCCAAAACCTAGACATTCTGAATTAGTGCTTTTTTTGAATTAGTGCTAGCTTTTTTTTTAAACAAAAATATTTTAATTATTCGAAATTCATTAAAAAATAAGAATTATTTATCCACCGTGTTTCACAGTTTTAACAAACTTTGAAATGTTTTTACTAATGTTTGAAAAGTTTCCAAGAGGAATTAGCCTAACTAATTTCCATCTCCCAATCCATCTTCAACTCAAATTAGCCAAAAAAAAAAATAATTTCTAGCCATCCCCCAACAGTTCTCCGAAAAAAATCCTCGCGTCGTCGAAGTGTCAGTCAATCTCGTCTCCCTCTCGACGCCAACGAAACCCTCTCAATAACCGGCAGCAACAACAAATCGAAATTCGGCGCACCCCCAATTCCTCAACTCATTCAAACTCAACTTTCTGTCGACGACGCAATTAGCATCGGGTCGAGAAAAAGTTCAGGTATTCTTTTCTTTTTTGATTTGTTAGGTACTTAGAAACAAACAGGTTCAGCTGCTCGTTTGTTTCAAATTTTCAGCTGCGTTTTGACATTTAGCTAAAGTCTTAGGCTTAGCAAAAATTTTAGGCTTGGTTAATAATTTAGGCTTAGTCCCTTAGGCTTAGGCTCACCCTTAGGCTTAGCAAAAGCTTTAGGCTTAGCAAAAGCTTTAGGCTTAGCTAAAGGCTTAGGCTTAGCAAATATTTTAGGCTTGGTTAGGGCTTGGTTAATAATTTAGGCTTGCAATTAGTTAATGACCCTTAGGCTTAGCAAAAGCTTTAGGCTTAGCTATAGGCTTAGGCTTAGCTAAAGGCTTAGGCTTATCTAAATTCTTAGGCTTACAAAGTCTTAGGCTTGTGAGTCATTTCAAATACACATTTTTTCAGTTAGCAATTTCCGTTTGTCAAGCGACGGATCTGGCGATTCACTTCTAAGCCCGCTTCAAACAACGGATCGACGAAGAAGTAGAAGTTTGTGTTCGGCACAAATGAAGGACGATGCTCAGGTTAGTGAAAAAACGGAAGGAAGCCATAACAAACACAATTCCACGAAGAAGGAATACAAAATGATTATCCTAAATTTTTTTCCTTTTTTTTTTTTGAAAAGTGGGTGGAGAAAGAGTGCTCGGCTTCTCTTGATTAAATATAATCCTTCCAAAAAATCCTTCGAAAATCTTTTCCATTTCCAATTCACTTTTTTTCCCTATCTATCTATTTACCATGTCAAATATCACAGTTATTGGAGCACTTCGTTTTGTGTTCCAATTGAAACGAGTGAGTAATCGTTTTTGTCAGTGAGAAGGGTCCTTGAGCAAAACTTGTTTAACCGGTCAATGTGTGCTCATGTCAAAAAGAAGTTCCATTTTTCAGGCAGTTGCCAATCAACACAATAAAGAGAAAGAGGAGAAAACGGGTGGTTCGAGCAGTACGGCGAGAAAAGCGAGCAGTGGATTGGTTCCGTCTTTGAATCGATTACGAATTCAACAATGCTACAAAACTGCCAAGTAAGTGAGAAAATCAATAATTGTTGTGCATTAGAGCGAATTTTGCCTATTTTGTGTAAGGTGTCTGTGTTTTAACGGAAGAATTTTCGATTTCAAATCATCAAATTCTCGTCTCTTTTCTAGACCTTCAATCGGCGATGCAATAATGAAAAGAGCCGCCGCAACTCGAGCCGAAATGCGCAATTTATTGGCAAAAATGAACGACAAACAGATTGAATGCCTCGGAAAACAAATGTATGAATTGATCACAAATGCGGTGGAGAACGCGGACAAATCCGATAAGGTATTTTATTTTTATTATTTTTCTACATAGATATTTTTGTTCTCTGAATAAATAACTAATTGTAAAATACAAATACAAATTTTTATTTACTACTTCAATATTTTCATTTTTAAAATGGGAAAAAAAATATGGATTAGAGAATTCGGAAGCCTTTCAATAATCTGATATCATTGTTTATTTGAGCTCAAAGTGCAAAAGAATTTCTATTTTCCATTCCACGTCAATGAATTTAAAGATAAACAAGATCCGCTGAGGGCCAAATTTCAGAACAACAATATCCATTTTGCAGGTTCTTCAACACGCTCGTCAATTCGGTGAAACCTATGCCGCCCTCGTTCCTCTCGGCTTCCGCCCCGATCTCTTTGCTCCGCTCGCAGACGCGGCAATCGCTGAATGCGTCAAATTAGACGGAGTTCACAAACGATGTGAAACGCTTTCCGCGTGGAGTCAATTATTTTCCGCATTGTTTAGTGCAGTTCGTGATGGTTATTATCAACGAGTTCGACATCAAAGAAGAACTTCACTCCCTCAAAATACGATCACTAAACAGGTTAGGATATTGAAAAATATATTTCTAGAAATTAATTTTTTTGTTTTCAGCTTTCTGTGGATTTCTCAAAAACTGGCGATGTTTCGATAGTCCGATAAGATGTAAAATTTGAAGAAAAAATTGTTTAAAGTTTGTACAGGGTTATTTTTTCTAACTGATCTCTTTGATTTTTTCTATGAATAAAACCATTTAACTCAAGTTTTCGGGATTTTTGATCTTTTAGATTGGAAGAGAATATATTTGGTTTTCTAGGCCATATGAAAATTTCAGACAAATTTTGTGAGTAGAATTTTAATCTGAAAATGAATATTGAAGAAAAACAAAGAAAAAACTTTGAAAAAATCAAAAATTATAAAAAGAGGTTGTTTGTTTTCTCAATGCTAAAAAACATTTTTTTGTGCTGAAATTTGAAACTCTGCCCCAAAAACTTCACATAACAATAAACAAAAACAATGAAAAGTATAAAGTATATACAAAAAATCTCACTTGATTATATCCAGTGATTCAACTTGATCTTCCATATTTTGTGCCAACATTTGAATTCCCCAATCTTCATCTTCATCATCAAATTCCTCCTCTTCATCCGAAATTTCCAAATTTTTTCGAGTAATTCTTTCTCGTGAGCTTTTTCTTTGCACTACATTATTATTTTTTGTCGCATCTTGGACAAGGAGTTTCAATGATTCCCAAATTGGATCTTCTTCCTCTTCTCCCTCTTCAGATTCACTTTCACTTTCAGATTCCCGATATCTTCGTTGTCGTTTTCTTTTTCTACTTCCATATTCCGATTTTCTCTTTCTTCTTCCTTCCAAAACTTTGATTTCAAACCACAACGTGACTAATTGATAGGATACTTTAAGATCCGAAGCAATCTGCAAACTATTTTTTAAAATAGATCTGGGTTCTAGGTTGTTAAAGTGAAGCGGGTTACCTTAACTCTATCCTCAAATTTGGAATTCGGATATTCTTCGAACGCTTTCATCAATCCATCGATTTTCGCTTGTTCCATTTCCTTGATTTCGTTTCCAACAACTTCCCATTCCTGAAAAAAAATTGTTTTTGAAATGAAAATGAAATTTCTATGGGCCTATGCAGAATAATAAAGAAAATATACAGTTTACTATTTTCGAGTGGAGACAACACGAAATCGAGAGAGTGCAGACAGACAAAAAAATACAATAAACTATTTTTTCTGTCTGCGCTCTCTCAAAAAATAGTAAACTTTATATTTAATTTTTTCGACATTTTTCTGCATATATGTTTTTTTTAATTTTTTTTAAATATTACAAAATATTATTCTGCTTACAGACTTATGTATTTGCGATATGTGATTGATTTTCGAAATATTTTTCAACAAATCTGGTAGCTAATGGAAAGTGGTGGGTTTTTTGAATGGGGCGGGAGAAAACTAGAGCTCTAAAGAGGCGACGCTTTGAAAATTGAACTTTCTAGGTGAGGCTACTTGACATAGAGATCTAAAGGCTTGGCTCCTAGCCAAAGTAGTTCTCTAAGCTCAACCACTCTCTCTAGGCTTGACTATTTGACATAGATTCCTCAAGGCGCGGCTCCTTGTCGAAGTGGATCTCTAGGCGTGTTCCCTAGACTCGACCGCTTGAATTCACCTTTCTCTTCCTAACTTCAGTTCGCTTCGTATTCAAATAATAATGAATATTTCCAATTGTCAATCCCAACTCATCAGCCATCTCCTTTTTCTCCTCAGGATTCGGATATGGATTTTTCTCGAATTTCTCATTCAAATAATCTTTTTCCTCTTTGGTGTAAGTGTGGCGACGCTCTTTTCTCTGAAAATTTTTTCAGATTTTTCAGCAATTTAAAATCCACAAACTTCTCCATTATTTCGATTCTTCTGCTCTCGCTTAAACCAATTGAATACAGTATCCTTTGCTAATCCCAACCTTTTTCCAATAGAATTCGCTCTTTCATTCGAACATATTTCCTCATTTTCATATTCGTTTCTCAATTCCTCAACTTTTTCTTTTGGAATTCTTGTATTCTTCGGCGGTCGAAAAACAACATGCTTGGAATTCAAACCCGATTTATGAACTCCCTCATTTTCCTCTTCAAACACTTCCATCCGATTTTTTCTAGATAATTTCGATAAAATAGCATTTCTATGTTTCTCATGTAAACGTTTAATCGCGTACGGATTCAAATCGAATTCTTCGGCATATTCAAAATAATCCGAAACTCGAAAATACTCCTTCCTCTTATGATAATCCTCCAAAATCTCCATCAATTTCTGCTTATTTTCACCTTCAATTATCTCTTGAATTGGTTGATCTTTCATTTGTTGATAAGCCAGAATTCTATTACACGAGTCATCTGAAAATATTTTTTTTCAGATTAAAAATCATTGAGCTTTTGTAGCAACTAACCATCTTCACATTTTATCTGATTTTTTTGTCGAAGTGATTTCATTCTTCGATCAACATTCCAAAATTTGAAATTATTCTCCTTGCAAAACTGTAATTTATTGATGAAAATTTGTTAAAAAATGGTTAAATACCTTATTAATTTGCTTACAAGAAGGATGAGCACTTTCCTCGAAGAATTTTCCAACTAATTCCTTGGTCTCAATCACGCGAGCGGATTGATTCTTTGTCTCATGTTCCTCTTCCTCATCTTCTTCCTCTCCTTCATCAATATCTTCTTGTTCCGATTCAGAAGTAAGTTTGAAATCTGAATCCTTATTTTTATCATCAACAAAATCGTCTTCCTCCTCATAATCATCATCTTCATATTCTTCCTCTTCTTCCACTTCCATTTTAATATCAATATCTTCCATAAACTCTTTTTTAACCTCAATATCCATTCCAAAATCTTCATCATTTTCTTGTTTTATCATATCAATCATTTCCGGCAACTCTTTTTCCAGATGATTTGTGACTGGTTGAACCATATCATCTTTAAGAGCAGCATAATCACGTGGCAAATAAATGACCAATGAAGAATTGAGTCCATTAATAGTTTGATAACTGCTAACTCTCTGAAAATTGAAACTTTTAATTGAAAACCAGTCAAAAAAAACTAACACAAATGTATAATGGGAAACAAATATTGACCATTCTTCGAATATTTAGATCAATAGCTCGATTGTGTCGAAAACTACAACTATTACAAAAATTATAGGAATTGTCTGATTTTGCTCGTTTGATTTTGAAATTGTGTAAATCGCAGAGATTCTCTCGCATATCAATAAAACGACAATGTTGAACTGCATGCATTCTGATGTTTTTTCTGCAAAAAAAACCACAGATTTTTATTCAATAGCTTTTTTTAAAAGTAAACTTACTCAACGACATTCTGTTCGCATTTTCCACAAATTGTCGTTGTTTTGAGTTTTGGATCCAATCTTTTTGGGAGGTTCTAATTTGAAATAGGAATGATCGTGAAAATAATTGTCATAGTTTGTTGAATCGAATTCATATTCATCTAAATGATTTTTACAAATCATTGGTTTCTTGATTGTCAAGATTCTTTCTTTGAAATTGCATCCGAGGTTTGGAGTGAAGTGTTTCGGTAATTTGGCAACACTCATTAAATCCAAATCATAGCAGCATTTTCCACAGTAAGCGCAGGTACAAAGAACATTCATTATCTGCAAAATTGTAGTTTGCAACACTAGTTTTCCCTCAAAAAAGTTGAAAAAAACAAAAAAACAAAAACAAAAAACATAGAGTTACGGTATCAAAGGAACACAATGAAGCATGTGTGTGTCTCGCAACGCGCGCGAAAATATTTTGAAATTTTATTGATTTTTTATTTTGCAAATAAATTTTGCGATTAATCGCGATTCATTTCACAGAAACAAAAAATACAAGTTTCAAAACGAATCATCTTCGTCATCAATTGGAGGAAGTTGTAATCCATCCAAACTTGGCGGTTTGTCCAATTCTCTCGATTTCCCAAATTTCGGATAAAACACATATTTCGGTGTTATTTTTTCATCCACTGACATAATACTTCTTTGAGTAAGTTGAGAGAATACCGTGACTTCTCCAAATGTTGGAGTTCTTGGGTCTGGAATTTTTGATAGTTTAGAGAAAGTATATTTCAGAGAAAAGTTACCTATAGTTTCATCATTAATCGGCACACTTCCAATAATAATTGGGCATTCGGCTTTGAGTGAATTACGAAATCTACATTTTACATGCAACTTGACCCCAATAAAATAGTCGACATGAATCAAACTGCTATCAAAATTCGGGCAACAACAAGGAATTGTTAAACGGAGTTTTGAATTGTAGTTTGATCTTGGTGACAAATTCAAATCTTGCAAACATGTCGCTATTTTTGTCTCATCTCGTTTTCGACTCGAATCGATGTCTGTTTCTTCATTTTCAATTCCTGTCATACTATTTCCACCCATTCCATAGCGATAGGCCAAAAATCGACATTGTTGAATCAAATAACATTCGGCCTAAAAAATAAATGTAAGGTGTTTTTAAAGAAAATTTCAAATTGCCTCCAAGGATTGGTGTGTGCAAACACTATCGCGCACTTTTGCGTATTGTCTAACAAACCTTTAAAACTTGCCGACTTGAATGGTTTTCGATTTCCATCTCAACACAGATTGTTTCTCCCGGAACATATCCTTTTTTCGGAATACGAATCTGAAATTTCCTTTTATTTTTTCCTCATTTTTCCCTCTGATTTCTTACCCGCAAATTCACTCTCCCATATCGAAAAAGAAAAAATCCAACTTTTTTCGATTTCAAACTCATTGTTTCATTTGTTATATTTTGAAGGAGATTCAAATTTTTTGGGGGGACAACTGCAAAAAAAATATTGATCTTTACCTAGAACCTAGTTTTTGAACTTCCATTAACTCACTGTAAACATATTTGAGAAGTGTTCGATTAGTTTTCCACGGTCTTTCAACAGTAACTCGTATAACATATCGTATTTTTCCATGATCTCCCTCAAAACTTGGCGGGATATCTTTAGGGATACTGAATTTAAAAGGAAACACGTGGATTCCGGGAAAAATTGAAGATTTTGCATGGCCTTCGGATGGCTTCCATAAGATTTGCTCCTCGTTCATATAGCTCACCTGAAAAAAAATTCCAGCAAATTTTTTTCTGGAAAAAAGGAGCGGTACTTTTGCACTATAGGAAACTTCTCGACTTCGACCATGTGACGATTTTGAACTTTCTGACAGTAACCATTTTGTTGTTGCCAGACCTTCAGCCTGAACTTTGATAGCTTTGACCTGAAAATGGATTTTTGAAGACGGCCTTGTTTCAACTGGGTTACTGTACGCAAAAGTGTTTGCACACAAATTCTTGGAGGCAGTTTAAAATTTCTAGTTTTAGAAATTTGCCACGTGGATTTTTTACAGTGGGACATTTTTCAAGTTTTTCTCAAACTAGACTCTAGTTTGCTTAAGTTTTAGCGCGAGAATTCAAAAAAAAAATCATTTTTTTGTAACTATTTAAAAAATTCAATTTCAATAGGCCAAAAAGGTTGCCACGTGGCATAATTTTCAATGAACTTTTTCGGATTTTTAAAAACTATAGTCTAGTTTGGTTAGATTTTAGATTCAAGTTTTTTTGGCCCAAAAAAACTACGTGGAATTTTTTGCCCCAAACATCAATATTTTTCAACCAAAAAAAGTCTCAATCCAATTTTTTTCGTCGCCAGCTTTCTTGTATAACTAGAGTCTAGTTTGTGACAAACTCACCTTAATAGTCTCTCTCAACTCGAAACTAACAAAACCCTCCAATTCCTGTCCAGGCTCATAAACATATTCCCAATTCGCCAACGAAATCGATAAATTATAAGGCATTTTCAAAAAAAATATATATAAAAATTTTGTGCCACCAACAACTAAATTGTACTTTTTCCAAGCTTGGCACTCATCCAAGTGAACTCAACTAGATACAAATTTATTTTATTATTAAAATACCTGGAAATAGAATAAAAAAAATAAAACCAACACCAAAATACTTTTTATTTACGTAAATAGATATGAATGTTGGTCATCAAATGTGTTTTTTTTTTCAAAAAAAGGAACCCGTAGAGAATAATTTGGCAAAGATTTTCTTATTGTTTAGATTTTTTGTTATGGATCCTGGAAACGTGCTTGTGATAATGTGAGCAAACGATTCTCTCGACACAATTTTGTATTTTCAGTTGTCAATTGATCGACAGTTGTCTGAAAATTTCAGAATTCCTTCTTCTTCTTCTTCAAAAAAAAACCAAAAACCAACCCTCATATTAATATTTTTCTGAATTTGATCTTCAAGAACAGCTTGAAGTCTAGAATTGACTTCAGTCAAAATCTGACTTTGCTTCTTTTCGCTTCCAGAATTGACAAACATTGCGCCCATCAACGCATAGGCTGTTGATTTTTTGACAATTGGCACCTGAAAATACATATTTTTGAAGGGTGGATTTTGTTAGTTAAAAAAAAAGAAAGGTTTGACAACACGACATTTTGAAAACAAACCTGAACAAATTCGCAACTTCCAAAAAGCTGAAAATTGAGTTTTTTTGGAGTTCGAAATTTTAACTAATCAATTTCATGTCTGAGAACATTTTAGAAATTGTTCTAGACACACTAAAAATGTTGATCTCAGTTCAAAATTGGAGCTAATAGGTACTGTAAATAGGTACTGTATTATCGAAAATCTCATCGCTACCACGCGCTCCACCGAAATAAACACGCAACGCAGACTGCGCCGCGCCACAACACACACACACATATAAGGGAGGGAATTTGAATCGTTCCCTTATTTGTGTGTGTTGTGGCGCGACGCGGTCTGCGTTGCGTGTTTATTTCGATGGAGCGCGTGAGATTTTCGATAATAAAATTGGAGCTAATAGGTACTGTAAACAAAAATAACTTTGTTGATATTTTTAAATTCATGATCTACGATTTTCCTCTAACTCACTTTTTCAATTGATCCTTCTGCTGGCATCAATAATGAAGCTTCTTCTCGCAATGCAAAATGCTGGATTATTCTGGAAAATATTTTGTTGCGATTCATTTTTACAAGCTCCATGATCTCACTTAGTTTTCTTCTGCAATTCTTCCAAACATTGTCTCACATGTTCTTCAAGAAATTCGCATTTTTCAGTTCGTCGAGCAAGTTTTCGCTGGAGAACCACGATCTGAAAAAGGGAATCTGTGTTTCAAAAAAAAAATTTCTGTTCAAGTTACCTTATCAATCATAGTTTGTTGAACATTTTGTTGCTGTTGTTTTTCAATTTTCAAAGCTTCTTCTTGCGCAGTTGTTGCCCCATCTTCTTCTCTCGAAATACTCTAAAATAATTTCCATTCTCAATAATATCAATAATCAATAATATCCCCTACCGTAACCCGATCGATTGATGTTATTGAAGAAGCTCTTGATCTACTTGACATCGATGGCGCTGAATCTGAGCCATTTCCCTGAACTCCTCCAGCTGATAATTCGTGTTGAGAATTCGACGATTTTCTAAAAGTTGCCAGTTCACTTTTCAGCTCTTTGATTGTTGCGTGTGATTTCTTTTTATAAGCAAGCAATGAATTTTTCTCTTCAGTTAGATGAATTTCAGCAGCTTCTACTGAAAAAATTTCGATTTTTTTTCTGAAAAAAAAATGTAGCTTACATAGCTTCAAAACTTCTTCATATCTCTCAAAATAGTTGTCAGTGTCTTCAGATTTCACAGAAATTTGTCTAGAAATCGGAGCTTCAACAGGAAGAATTCTTGAACTCGCCCGTAACTCTTCAATCTCCTCATTTTTCGCTTCAATTTCAGTTCTCAATAATTCCAGATCCTTTTTAACATTTTCAATTTCAACCCCATGTTCCTCTTTCAAAATCACAATATTCTGTTGAAGTTCAGCATTTTTCTCCGTCAGCACTTGTGTTAACTTCAACATATTTTCCGCGTGTTTTCGACATTCTTCCGCTTCAATTTCAGCCTGTTCCTTCTCCATTTCAGCCACATTTTTCTCCTTTTGTGATTCTTCAACTTGATTTGTACTACTCACAACAAAATTCTCAACTCCTTTCAGTCTCTCAATTTGTTCTTCGCACAATTTTCGACGATCTTCTTCGAGACTTAGCTGATCTTGTAGGATATCAATTTTTGATAGAAGATCCATATTTTCCCTGGAAAAATTTATGGTTTGTGAAGGTAAGTACAAAATTAAGAAAAGTTTTTTTTTCAAAAACCTACCTGCTAGCTTCTTCGAATTTTGTTGCCATATCAAGTTGAGAAGCTCTCATTCTTTCTAAATCGCTTTCCATTTCTTTGATTTTCTTTTCCAATTCATTTTCTCGTTTTTCCCGCTCCAGGTTCTATAATATTCAAGATAAAAATTTGACTAACTGATTAATTCCAAAAAAAATTTTTTTTTTGAGATGTTTTGGAGACAAATTTTTCAGAGAATTGAAGTTTCAGAAAATCAAAATTCATCTTTTTCGGAAATTTATTTAAAAAATTTGAAACGTAATTTTTCGAGAATTTTTCAGAAATGAAAAATGGGATTTATTCGGCCTTTTTAGCTCAATAGACTTTCTTTTTTTTTCAAATAAAAATTCTATAATTATTGGGTTTTTTCTCTCGAAAAAATATTTATAAGACTTTTTGGAAACAGTTAAATTTTTCAGAGAATCTGAATTTGAAAAAATTGAAAGTTTGGTTTTTTCGGTAATTTTCAGATTTTTAAATATCAGAATCTGGATACAATACTAATTTTTTTGACTGTTTTAAAATTTTAAAAAAATTTGAAACGTATTTTTTGCGCAATTTTTTTAGATTCAAAAATAAGAGCTCAGATTTTTTAGGGCTCAACAAAGGATCCCTTCACACCTCGACCAAGCTGTGGCTGGCCAGAGTACAATTTTTGGAAGTATTTAAATTTCAGTTTTTACGAGGGAAGTGTGTTATGAGTCCCCGGAGATTTTCAATGAGACCTATGTTTTTAGGTCAGTTTTTCACGCTGATAAAGCTCCTGTTTTCAGTTTTTGCTGAACGACTCTCTGAAGAGCCCAAAAATGAGCCAAAAGTTGAGAATTTCCTGAAAATCGGGTTTTTAGGAGCCCATAACTCATGTTAGAAATTATTTTTATGGAAAACTGAATGCATCACGTTGTTCAGGAGGGTCGATTTACCAAAGTCACAAATTTTTGATTAGTAAGTCCATACTTTTCAAAAAAAAAATTTCGTGGCTCAGGAAATAGGCTCAGGTCATGGATTGCACATTTGAAAATTTTTGGAAAATTTTGTCAAAATTTGTGACTTTGGTAAATCGACCCTCCTGAACAACGTGATGCATTCAGTTTTCCATAAAAATAATTTCTAACATGAGTTATGGGCTCCTAAAAACCCGATTTTCAGGAAATTCTCAACTTTTGGCTCATTTTTGGGCTCTTCAGAGAGTCGTTCAGCAAAAACTGAAAACAGGAGCTTTATCAGCGTGAAAAACTGACCTAAAAACATAGGTCTCATTGAAAATCTCCGGGGACTCATAACACACTTCCCTCGTTAGAAGACAAAAATTGAAAAATCACAGTTTTTAGAGGACAAAAACTGAAAAATGCACAATTTTTTAACTACGATTTTGGCCGAGGTGTGAATCCCTTCAAAAAAAATTCCAAGATCTAGAGAAACTCCCTTTCCCCCTTCAAATTCCTCTACCTGTGAATGCATTTTATCATCTTTCGACTGTATCAATTGTTTTCTCAAAACATCTCCCTCTTTTTTCGCCTCATTCAATTCTCTCAATACTCCTTCCACCCGCTTCTCAGCCATTTTCAATCGATTTTCAGCATCGAATTTCTCATGTTTCAATTTTTCCACTTCAACTTTCAAATTATTCACATTTTTCTCCAATTCCTCCACATTTTCCTGTGCTTGACACCGTTTCATTTCATTTATCTCATCTTGAATTTGCTTCAACGCACTCTCTTTTTTCACAATTTCCTCTTTGATTTTCATCATTTCACCTTCTCTCATCGCATATTTCACAACTGCTTCATTTTTTTCCTTTTCATTTTGATCAGCTTTTCGAGTTAATTGTTGAACACTTGTATTATATTTCTGGCTCATTTCTCGAGTTGTCACATTGAAATGCGCTTCTTGAGCACTCGATTTGTCGGATGTTGCTTTTAATTGGATTTCGAGGTCGCGAATTCGTCGGAGATGGGATTCGAGCTCTTTTTGATGTTGGCCACGAACATTTCTGGAATCGAAAGTAGTCTGATCTACAGTACTTCTAAATGGGTCCGAATCAGAAATTCAGAAAATCATGATGACATCTGAGCTTCTAGAGATGCGTCAGCAGACATCTGAGCTTCTAGAGATGCGTCAGCAGATTCACAAGCTCCTCGAAATGCGTCAGCAGGCATTTGAGCTTCTAGAAAAAAAGCGCCAGCAAATTTCCAAGCTTCTAGAAACGCGTCAGCAAATTTCCAAGATCCCAGAAAACCGTCAGCAGATTCTCATGCTTCTATAAAAGCGTCAGCAAACTTTAAAGCTCCTAGAAAAGCGTCAGCAGGCATCTAAGCTTCTAGAAACGCGCAAGCAAATTTCCAAGCTCCTAGAAAAGATTCAGCGATTTTTTTGAAAATTTCTCAGAATTTCCCTCTGGTGATCCGATTCCTATTAAATTCCTGGTCCGATTTCAAAAAAAATCCAAAAATTCCCCCACTCACTTCAACAACTCCTCATTCAAATCCCGTTCTCGAATAGTTTTCAACAATTTATCTCGATATTCCGAATTCTGATTTTCCAATCGCTCCAATTCAACATTATATATCGAATTTGTCACCGATTTCACAGGTGTTCCATATTCAGATGCAATTATTGTTGATGCTCGACTATCCGATCTTTCAGATTCAACTGGTGTCGAACATCTATCATCATCTTCATCATTGTCAACTATTTCAGGATGATGATCCATATTTCATCTGTAATTGAATAGCATTTTTTGGGTTTTTTTTCTAGACAAAATATCATAAAACGAAATTCCAAACATTCTTTCCCACACTTTTTTACTACAAAAGAAAAGCGCAAAGAATTTTTCGCATAATTCAACTCAAAAATGAATTCTCTCTCAACTTTCGTTTTGATCTTGGCGATTATTGTTGTTTCGATCGGAGTCGAAGCTGATGCAACTGCTGAAGGTGTTGCAAGTCTTTTGAAATCGATTTTCGATGGAACTTCGGGAATTATTACAAGTGCGGCTGCAGCAAAAGGAAGTTCGAAATAAAAAAGATAATAAATTCTGGTTTTGGGAATAAAATAAACTATTTGGCATTTTTGTGGGGTAGAAGTTTTGTAAAAAAATTTCAGCACAAAATGTTTTTCAAAAAAAATCCAGAATTTCTGAACCAAGTTTGTTTGGCAATAAATATTCGGGAAAAAATTCAAATGAATTTTTGACGCTGGAATTTCAGTAATAGAAAATTTCTGAAATTTTTTTCAAGCAAAAAATTTTTTCGCAACTTTTTAAAATTTTATTTAAATCTAAAGCTTATCAGAAATTTTGGAAAAAAAGTTTCCGAAACGTAAAATTTTTTTTTATAGCCCTGATAAAAATTGAAGGTTTATTCTTCCAAAATGCAAAATTTTATTGATTTGACAAATCTGCACGGTCTTCTAAAAATTTTCCAAAAACCAAAGATTCTTCACTATTTCCTTCAATAAAACCTATTTGTTAAAAAAAACGTCATTAAAAAAGAAAAAGTAAAATTTCCAGAAAAGCGAAAAAAAAAAAAGAAATAGTGCACACACATTTTGTGTGCCATAAAAAAGCCTGCTCCATTTTTCTCTGCGTCTCTTTTTCATCGATTCTTTCTCTCTGCTTCTCTTCGTCTCGTCGATCTAATTATGAGACAAACATGCCAAGACTTGTTTTCAGCCCACCATGTGCATTTTGAGGAGCAAAAATAACAACAAGACATTTAAAAATGAAAACATCTTATGTTAGAAATTTATTCACAAAAACGAATTAGTTGTTTTGTTGTTTAAACGAGAGAAAAACTGAAGATACAGAAAAAAAATAACATAAAAATTCAACTTTTTAAGTATTCAGGGGGAGGCTATTTATATTTTTTGAATAATTGAGTAATTAGACGAATCAGAACAATGGATATCTCCAAACATAAAGCTGACGGGAGCAACAATTGATCGCAGAAAGCCATTTTTGAAGATCAGAGGGAGTGTCAGCAGCCAACATAACTCTGAAAAATAAGATTGGGATGGTAGAAGAGGGCTTAGGATTCCCAGAAATTCGAAAAAATTGAATTTTTTTGGGACTAACCTCAATTTCTCAATTTGATTAACCGACGTAATCGTTTCATTTGCATACGCTTCTTTCGAAACCCAAACTCCAATATGAAAACTATTCGGATATGGGCAAACTTCATTAACTGTTGATGCACCATCTCTGCCAATACATGTTGCTAAATCGATTGAAACCAACAAGCTCTTCGATCTTTCATCTTCCGGATGTCTCCAGAACTTCATTTGACCTTCCGATAAAACACACCAATATCTGAAATGTTTTTTATTTTTTATTTTCCCAATAGATCTGTCGTTTACCTTGTCCACGAGCCCAATCCTTCTTTAGTTCTTTGATACATCGACAAAAATCCGCGATATTCAACATCCGAACCTTCAATGGCTCGTTTCGATACTCTCTTCATTCTAGCTCGACCATCAAGTGGGAAAATCGCATGACTCAATTGATATTCCTGGAAAAAAGGTGGGTTTGGAGAAAAAAATTGAAAAAAAATGGGGAAACTAACATTTTTATCAATTGACGAAGCATCAAATTCAAAAGATCCAAGAAGTCTAAAACTTGTATCCGAAGAATAATAAGAGGATGATGGAAGAGTTGCATTTTTATCAGTCTGAAAAAACAGAATATTATTTTGATTAGAGATAACATACATTTGAGAGAGTCTAGACAAGAAAACTTATATTGTAATGCTGAAAATCATGCAAATCACAAATTACAGCACAAAAAGTTCCTTGATTGAAATTCTGATTTTCAGAGATCTCAGCTGAAAACCTCTGAAAATCAGAATTTTCAGCACAATCTCTGAAGCTCTTAAAATCTATAATTAACAGAAAAAAAAAGTTCTAGACCAAAATGATGTGCTGAAAATATTGAAATTACTGAAACCCTCTGAAAATCAAAAATTTCAGCACTAAAATTCCTAGATCAATAAATTTGTGCTGAAAGTCATACAAATCTCTGAAAATCAGTATTTTCAGCACTAAAACTCCCAAGTCCCAAACAATACATGCAACACATTCCAAAAATGTTTCTTCTTCAACATTTTCTTCTGCTTCTTTTGCTCCTCCAAAATTCGTCGCTCTTCTCCTTTATCAACATAAAAACACCACTTTTCCACATTCTAAACAGGACAAAATGTTAGTAACACATGCACAAAACAAGCACAAAACAAAACCCCCCTAGTTACCTTAGTTTTCAAAGTTCCTTTTCCCAAATTAAATTTCGCTTCATGAGTGATCGATTCACGTTGACATTTCTGTCCATAAAACTCAACAACAGCTTTGAAATCCGACGGAAGTTCCGATAATTTGAGCGAGCTTGCAAATTCCAAACTTCCATTTTTATTGATAGCATCATCGCTGGTTTGTAATTGAGTTACTTCAACTTGTTCACCACATTTCAAGACCGCCACAAAATAATACAAATCCGCCGGTTTCATGACAGCCGTCAAGCATTGTTGTAAAAATTCTCTCGAAATCGTAACTTCTAATGTTCCAATGTCAATTCGGCCACGTGGTCCATCATAGCTAGAAAAAAATATTTGAAATTGCGGCGGGAAAATGTTCTCAAAAACTCACATAATTGGTCCATCTCTTTTCAATCGTTCAAATTCAGCTAAAAGTGCTCTTTGTCTTTCAATCGCAACCAACAATGCTCTTTGCAATTCAACCTCTTCACGAGATCCTCTAAATCTCGGAGTTTGTCTACACATTCCAATAGCTCGTTTTGCTTGAGAAATATGCTCATCTTCAATTTTGATGGCCTTTTTGATGCGTTCCTGGAAAAAATGGTGATTTTTAGGGGGAACTTGTGCTTAAACGAAAAAGTTTTGGCCCTAAAACTCAACAATTTTTTAATGTTATTATTTGGCGCGAGAGTTCAAAATTCAAATTTTGATATTACATTTTTAGCGGGAAAATTCCGAGATTCAAATTCTTCAATTGTACATCTTTGCGCGAAAATTCAAAATTCAAATTGTTATATTATTTTTTCAGCACCAAAATTTTTAAATTTGAAATTTTCACATGGTTTTTTTACGCGAAAATTCAAATTTTCTATTTTTTGGCGCCAAAATTACTTCATATTTGTCCTCGAATTTCAACTTCTCAAAATTTATGTGTACTTTTCGTGTCGAAAAATTTTCGGACCCGAAAAACAAATTTCAAAAACCTACCTTGGCTTGATTTTCAGTCTCCACAATTCTTCCAGCCATTCCAACCGCAATCGATTCATCAGTCAAACCTCGCAACATTTTCGGCGATCCAAAATTTTGAGCATTTGAAGAGCATGGTGGAGCAGATGGTTGAATTGGTGTGAAATCCGATTTCGCATTGTGCTCTTTTTGTATTTTTCGATAAAATGAGACAGTGTACGGTAATCGAGAATCCGTGTCTAAATTTAATTTAAATTGAACACAAGTTTGTCAGATTTTAAATCACTCACCATTTTTCCGTTCACTCCAAGACTCCTCAATAACTTCAATATGTTGTTGCCGTTTCGTCGCATTATCTCCAGCCGCAACAATCTCCTCTTCTTCCTCTTCATTCTCACCCATCGGAACACTTTCCTCCTCTTCAATCACATCAATTTTCTGCTGTTTGAGCGGCGATTCATCAAATTGAGCCAATGGAGCAGGTGGTCTATAAGGAGACGGTGTAGCTCCGCCCATTTTCGAGCCACGATCCATAAAATCAAAAGCTTGATCGATAATTCGACTCGCATCAGTTTCAGCGATTTCATCTTCTGAAACATCATCAATGAATGGTTCCTCTTCATTCTGATTCAGAAAATCTTCTTCTTCCGCAACGAATTGCTTTCCAATCGAAGCCGTCGATCCAGCTCCAATACTCATATTTTTCCCCAAATTCCTCGAAGCCCCAACTTTTTGAGGAATCGCAGTTTCCTTCATTTTTATAGCCGTAGCAATTAGTGAGTCTTCAGAAGCATCTGGATGAATTGGAGTTCCTGTTGCCGACGAGAATTCCCAGCGAGACTTCAGATTCTTCAATTTCGAAGCTCCGGCTCCAAAAACATCTGCACCTGCGGTTTTTTCATCGGCTCTTGCACCTTGGACAACTGGAGTATTGTGTTGGCCACGCCATTGAGTTTGAACTCCGCCAGGAAGTTTTGAAGCAGAAGTTGCTAAAGAACTTTTCTTCTCTTCCTCCTCTTGTTTCATAAACAAATTCTTCTGATGTGGCGTCAAATGAACATGTGGTGTATTAACAATCGGTTGGCGGGTAGAAAATCCAGGCTGAAAATATATTTTTTTCATATTTCTGAAATCAATAATCCTCAAGAATACATACAGACTTATTTTTCTCTCCACGAATTCTCTCTTCTAATTCCTGCCTACGAACTCGCGCACATGCATTTTCCAAAGCCGCTGTTTTAGCAGGCGACAAAACAGCACAAGGTTCAGATTTCGATGATTTTGGGAGTGGTGAGGAGGTGCTTTGCGGTGTCTGGACAAATTATTAGTTTTTTTTAAAGCAGGTTAAGATAGGAAACTTACAAAATGAACTGGTGAAAATTTGGTGTTTCCAACATATTTGGAAAACGGTTTTGGGGAACTGACAAGAACGTGGATTGATTGCTTGGTTGGAGTGTTGGCATCTTCAACTTCTTGTTGTATTGGAGGAGTGGGTTTCTAAAATGGTCAAGTTAATCAGGCGGACAAAAAGCAGTTAAAAGCCAACAAAAAACATTTAAAATCTATTATCTAAAATCTCATCGGTACCACGCGCTCCACCGAAATAAGCACGCAACACAGCGAAAAAAAATTATTTTTTCTGTTTCCGTGTGGTACGGTGTGCAAAACAGAAAGTGTTTGCACACACAAAGGAAAAAAACAAAAAACAAAAGGGGAGAACACACAAAAACCGTGCGCACATGCAATAATATTGCAGAAAGACGCTGCCAGGGGTTGCGTGTTGAAAACTCCGCCTATTTTTTTTTTGAATTTCCGCAACGAATTTTTTGTGTACAAAAAAATAATTTTTTTTCGCTGTGCGCAACGCAGACCGCGCCGCGCCACAACACACAAAAAAAGAAGGGAATTTGAACCGTTTCCTTATTTGTGTGTGTTGTGGTGCGACGCGGTCTGCGTTGCGTGTTTATTTCGGTGGAGCGCGTGGTACCGATGAGATTTTCGATAATATATACCTTTCTCATGAAAGTATGTGCTCCATATTCCTCATTTGTCATATCATTTAATGCCATTGTTCTTTCGCGAATAATTGCATCACGATTCTCACAACTTTGCGCATTAATCAAAGTATTCTCTACAGTTATATGATGATTAATCGATAAATCATTTGTTGTTGTTGAAAGCGAAGAAGTTGTCACATTCATCATTTCTGCTGATCCACCCAAAACCGTGCTAACCGAATCATTGACTGATGATCTACCAGACAAAAGTGAACTTTCGTTTGGAAGATAATTCACATTGACGATGGGATGAGCGAATTTGATAGTTTTTGTTTCTTCGCGAGCAACTTCCACACTTCTTGGCGAACTTTGTGGCTCGATTTTGATGTTGGTTGCGGATTTTGTTGCACCACCGGCTACATTTGGACTTCGCATTGCTGCATTTCCAGCTGGAGTGCAAAGAACAGATGTGCGTGTCTCTCCAATACTCATTCTCGGGGATCTTCCCTTCATATAAGCCTCTTTAGGTTTATTATATTGATTTTGAAAATCCACCTCGAAATCATCCAATTCAGCGGCTAAAGCTGAAAATCTTGCTTTTCTCGCTGAAGTTTGTTCGGCTTTTGGAGTAATCGATTTAATTGGAGATTCTTCTTTCGGTTTCGCAGCTTGTATAATATTCACTTTTGATGGCGATCCAAAAGTTCTTGGAGCTGCAGTTATCGAAGGCTTCACATCCTCCACAACATTCTCCTTGGTTTCTTCGATAGTTTCTATTGTTGATGCTGATAATTGCATTTGACGAGCACGAATGCGTTCCATCACGGCCTTAAATGTTCTTTTTTTATTTGCTGACAATATTCAGAACAACTTACATTAACTTGATCATCATCCATGCTTGTATGTACACTTATCTGCAAAAACTCTTGTTCCTGATGGACAATCATTAAGAAATGGGGAAAAACACCTAAAGGTTCAATACGTGTTAATTTCACGTGAAAAAAAACAAAAAAAGAAATCGAGAATTTCAAAATAATTTCTTGCCCGCGTCATCGTGACAAGACCAACAGCTGTTCGTTCATCCGCGCGCCTTTAATCTTGTTAGTCTGCGCATCTCAATTTTGTGTGTTCTCTCGCAATAAATTTATTCAATCAATTATTTATTCATTTTTTGTGAGACTTTTATAATAAACAAGGAAAAATCGCTATTTACAATAAAAATACAACCAGTGAGAAAATGTGGGGCAAAATAAGATATATCACAATTAGTATTTATACATTAACCAGTAAATCGTTAGCAGCCTCGTTATTTTCTCCCTGTTCCTCTTCATCGAGAACCAATCTACCGTATTCATCATCATCTGATTGTCTCTGAAAAATTTTCAAATGGAAATCTAGATGTCATTGCTAAGTTTACCGAATAAACAAAGATAACAACAAACACGGCGAGCCAACCGATAAGACCCAATGATAAGCTGATTATTCCACCAATAAATGAGAAATGTTTTGCATTAAAGATACCAATAAGTTGATCGCGAGTTCCCTCATCGAAATATGCAGTTTCATTCATCCATAAAACTGGGACAATCACATTCGATGTGTTTTTGACAATTCTGAAAAACATAATTTTGGTTAGGCGCAGGCTTCAGGCTTCAGAAAACTCACGCCACATTTCCTTTGACCATTCCAATATTGATTTGCATAATTCTCTTTGCTTGAGTTGGAACTCCAGAAACCGGCTCCAAATCCACAAATGTATTATCATTAGAAGCTGATGGAATATCTAAACCAGTCACCGAATACCATAATTCCTTCGGTGAGTTGTAGAAATGCGGCTGAGATAGATAAACCCGCGGGGAGCCAGCTTGACATCTACTTAAGTCAATGATTCCAGCAGGGAGGCAATTTTCTGAAAAATATTTTTTTTTTGAAAAATTAGAAATAATATTTACTCACCAATCTGGATTGTTGTATTCTCGAAAAATCTTGGTGTTCCTTTCGCATTACAAAATTCTCGATTCTTCGGAATTTTCGGGTCATACAAATCAGCCGGTGGAATAAATCTCCACGAAGGAACTCCCGAAACCGCAACATCTTTCGAATATTCCATTTGTATTGATCTACAGAGCTGCGGCACAAAAAATCGTAATCCTGTTTTCTCGTTTCATCATTGGTGCGAAAAGCTGGCCATCGGTTCCATTTATCATTCGAGCATATTCGCTGTCCCACGTTTTGTTGGACATTTTTGTCAGATTATTCCATGAATATAATTTTCCGATGTTCATTGGTGAAGGGATTCCAGTATCAACTTCATATAAACCATCAGTTGTGCCATTTTGCTGGAAAAAATCGATAATCTAGTTTTGAATTAAAATAAAATAAAATAAAATAAATAGATATTTACACCGTAGAAGAATCCGATTTTTCTTTGAAGAAGATTTGATTCACATAAAATTTTTCCCAAAATTTTGTTATTGCAGATCAAATCAATGAGTGGATCTTCATAACCTTCAAATAATGCATCTCGAATTGAAACAGTGATATATGGAGCCTCATCAACAAACTTCAAAACAGCTTCAACCGCAAATCGTGATCCAATATTGATTTCAGCCGTATCAATGAGTTTCTAAAAACATTTCATTATACGATGAGAGTTTCAAATTCCACAGAAAAATAATCAAATTCGCTCTATCGCACACACAATTGATTTTTATGTGTACTTCTCTCGGAATTCATTTTTACCTGGAAAATAATACTCGGAATGGTCACTTTTTTCTCCAAAATACAACCGGAACACGAAGCGTTTTGATTGAAAAAATATAATTTTTTATTTTTGTAGAAAATTCGGGTGTCATTTTCAGCAAATCGATGATAGATTTTCTCTTGGATCTCGCTGAAAATAATCGATGTTTTTCAAACAAATATAAGAATTTCCTCACTCAAAAACGAATGGACCAATTTGTTGAAGATTCGGTTTCTCGTGCCGTTGAAGAATTCCATTGACATTTGTCACATTAAACATCCAAACATTGAGTTGCATTTTATATTGCGGTTTCAGCCACGTTTTTGTCATGGAGTTTGGGATTTCTGTTCCATTTTCGTCTTTTGTGTAACCGAGGAAATCCTGCTTGAGGACTTGTTCATTTACAATTCGATCGATTGGAATTCCGATGAGTAATAGAATTCCACAGATTGCAAAGATCAATCCCACAACGATTGCAGATCCAAAAAGGCACGGAGCCTTTTGAACCATCCTGCAAAAACCTATATTTTGAAAGCGAAAACGAATTGTATCCAACAAAAAAAGAATTTTTCAATCGATCGATCAAAACAATTTTCGATGATGACAAACAACAACAAAAGGGCAGATAAAGAAAAGAAAAATTCTCGAATTTTTAATGGTTATTTTCAAAAAAATGTTCGGTAGCAAAAAAGGAAAAGGGAAAAAAGATTAACGACATTTTTTGGCAAATATTGTATTTGCACGTCAGTTACGCGCGCTACACGAAAAAAGTGGTGCTGTTCTAGCCAAACCACTTTGTTTATGAGTAGCGGTCACGCGACGGGGACTAGTGGACGAGAAATGTTCAGAGCTCGGCCATGCATTTTTATTTTTTTATTTTTCTGAGGTTTGTTGGCAGTTTTTAATTTTCACGCTGGAACTCCACGAATCTGAAAAACTGTCGTACTGCAAATTTTAAAGGAGCATGCTATTCAATATTTGGTGTTACCGTATTTCCTTGAATATTCAAAATTTTCCAGATGCAAGCCTTGCAAGATCGATTGGCACAATTAACAAATCCTACGGGTAGTGAAATCTGGACGATTTTGAAAGAGGTAAGCATTTTTCTTCCATGTTAGATCTCAGCAAAAAATTTTCAGTCAGAAGAAGATTTGCGTGCTGATTTGTTGAACTTGGGTGAGAAAAAGCGGATAGCAGAGGAAAATGGGAAGAAAAAGTTGGCCGAATTATCAGCGAAAAAAGAAGAGTTGCAGAATATCAAGAAAGATGTTCAAAAATGCCAAGAGGAATATAAAAATTATGTGGAAACTGTGAAAAATGAATTGAAGAGAAATGGAATTGAATTTGAAGTTATATGTCGGGATTTTGAGAAGGAAAGAGAGCTGAAATTGTGAGTTTTAGTTTTGAGAAGTTATCATAACTCAAAATATTTTCAGATCCGCCTACAAATCAGAAATTCGTGGATTATTGGCAATCGAAGGTTTAAGAATTCCAAAAATCGCTGAAAATATCAGAAGAGTTGTTCAAATCCTCAAAGAAAATCGGGATTCGAATATTCACGAAAATCTCGGCTCAGATTTCGAAGTTTTCTACTCAAAAGCTCTTACTCAATTCAGAGTTGAGTTATGGAATTTTCTACAGCAAAATCGGATCCCAATGGTCCCAGTTAATGGTATTTTTTTGATTTAGAAAATTTCAACAAAAAAAGTTATTCTTAGATACCCTGGATTTGACGGATCTTCCAGAATTTCACGAGAAATTGAGTGTGTTTTGCAAATTTTCTGGAGATTTGAATTATTTGATAAATCAAGAAGATTCTCAAGCTCGACTTATTGCATCATTCCTAGGACAAGTCACGAATATTTGTATGGATATGTTGGAAAAGGAAAAAGATTTTTCATGGATTCTAACATGCGCCTTGAAATGGTCGAATAATATCAAAGAAGTTGTGAGAAGTGCGATCAAAATTGAGGAGAAAGATTTCGACAAAGAATTGGAGAAATTTATTCATATTTTAACTTCTAAATTCATCAAATACAACCTCGAAGATCCCCTGGTATTTTCGAAATTATTGGAGATT
Source organism: Caenorhabditis angaria (assembly GCA_947459285.1). NCBI lineage: Eukaryota > Metazoa > Nematoda > Chromadorea > Rhabditida > Rhabditidae > Caenorhabditis > Caenorhabditis angaria. The sequence continues at coordinate 9,185,336 of CANHGI010000003.1, forward strand.
TTGCGGAAATATGAAGGCGATTTTGAGGATTTATTTGTGCCATTTTATGAACCGGAAGTTTTAAGCAAACGAATTTTACTGGAAATTGAGGTATTCTCCTTGGAATCCACTAGAATTTTGAATTCCGAAAGATGTTTCGATCCATTAGAAGCTTGCTTCCTAAGTTCATCTACAGATTCTCGCTGGTCTTCAGAACTCATAATATTTTTCGAAGAATGGATTCAACGAATAAACTGCGAGGTGAAATATATGAAAAATGAGGAAGTTCAAATCGCATTCTATGAAACTGCACATATTCTGATTTCTGATTTATGCGCGAGAATTCACGAGACAGCAAATCGTCTTTATATGGAATCGAGTTGGGCGAATGATGTTTATTTGGTTATGAATAATGTTTGGGAGATTCGAGTTATGGTTGAGTCACTCACATTAACTTGGCCAATTTCTTCAATGAATATTGAAAAAGAATATGAGTAAGTTCTTGATTATTTTCCTCCCAAATTAATTTTTTCTCAGGAAAGAATGGAATAGATTGGGAGATATGATAATGGAATATTTGAATGATATTGTCTGCACAATGGACGAAAAAATCCGCTCAAATTATTCAATCGCAGACAAACCACGTGTAATCTCCTCAACCTTCAATCGAATAATCAAATGCCTTTCAAATGTATCAAAAAAGATCTCAAAATCCAGCAAATCCACACTTTTGAATAAATTGATATCGGAATTATTCATCGATTTGCAAAAGAAGTTTGATGTTTGGCAAAGGAGATGTGATTTCGAGGTGATTTCAATCATTTATTTGGAGATTTATGGGAACTTGATGGATGATGAGAAATGGAAAAGGCAGGGAGAGGAATCGAGAAGAGAAATTACGCAGTTGGATGCGTTGATGAAGGTTGCGGCGAATAAAGATCCGAGTGGGGAGTTGGTTAGAATCGCGTTTAGATCGGTGAGTCTTTTTTAAATTTTATTTGATCACAGTGTTTTGAATTATCACGGAAAAATGTGGTCCTACAGTAACCCGAATTTTTGGTACAAAAAATGCTGCAAAACGATATCAAATTTGATCACAGTATCCCTGGAATTTTGATGTCATTTTGAAGCAAATTTTGGATATACAGTAACCCGATTTTTTCGTAATAATTCAGTCCTCGAATCTTCAAAATTAGATTTTTCGCGAAATTTGGTTCAGGGACCTTGAGAATTAAATGTTTTGACCTAAAAAATCATTTTTTTAATCTTTAAAAAGTGGCCCGATTCCTCAATTCCCATTAAAAATCCCCCATTTTCAGATCGACGAAGAACAAGTTGGCAAAATGTTAGCCGAACTCGGCATCAAATCCACATCCGATCATGCTTTTCAGGATTATCAGTTAGTTTCTTCTTCTGCTCTGAATTTTCCATCAAATTTTAAAATTTTTTCAGAATCCTCGCCGAAAATTGGGATAAAATTCAGCATTAAATATAAATTTGCATGTGATATAGTTTCCGGGTTTTGAAGATAATAAATATTTAGATTTTTTTTCCGAGTTTTAAAATTGAATAAATAACTTGAAACGCTGAACTTGGCACAATTCATATTTGTATCTTGAAATTCAAATTTTTCTTTTAAAAAAAACTGAAAAAATTCCAGATGGCCCTAATTTTAGTCATGGGTTTGCCGGCTTCTGGAAAATCCACATTTTGTCAAAAAATGAGGGATTATGAGCCGGAACTAGTTGCGACAACTTCATTTGATGAGTTCAGACAAGTTGTGAATGGTGATGGGTGAGTTTTGAACTGGATTTAAGCATTTCTCAGGTTAATGGGAAATTTAGCTGGAAAATTTGAGTCTTGCAACGATTTTCTGGATTACTGTAGTTAAATCTAGAATTCAAAAAATTTAAGCATTGCTCAGATTATATGGAACATTTGAATCTTGACACGATTTCTTGGGTTACTGTAGCTTCCCTGAAATACTGTAGCTAAATCTAAAATTCAAAAAAAAATTGGCAGTGCTCAGGTTAATTTCCAACAAACTTTTCTAAATTTATAGTTTTAAAATTTTCCATAGAAACTTTTTAAGGTTCAAATTAAAATTTAATTTATTCAGGCTCCAATTAAGAATCAATTAATTAAGGTTTGAATTCAAATTTAATTTATTAGAGTTTAAATTTAAACTTAATTTATCGAGTCTAACCTTTTCCCCAAAAAACTCCCCAAAAATCATTCCAGGTCTGCCCGTGCAACTCGAAAATCCTTCGAAACCCACTGCAACTTAACCATCCCCTCTTCAAATAAACCAATCCAATTCATCGAAGACATTTTCTATCTGCAAAGTATGCGAAGACCATTCCAAAAATTGGCTAGAAACCTGAATTGCAGTTTTCATGTGATATTTTTGAGAGTCGATGTAGAAGAGGCGATGAGGAGAAATTCAAAAAGATCTGGGGATTTAAGACAGCCAGATGAAACAATTCAAAAGATTCATGATAATCTGGAATTCTCCGATGATTTCACTGTTCTAAGCTCCGAAGAATCTAGAAGTTTAACATTGCATCAACTTTTTACTGAGAAATTTCGAATAGATCTTCCAACTCGCATACCTTTTCTTCCAATCAAACCTATTCCTTCTGGAAATTCATCCCTTGATTCGCTAGATGTTATTACTCGAAGAATGGTATCCGAAATTATTCAGGAGAATCCAACAATCAATATGAAACATTTAAATGAAGCCAGGAAGCGAATTTTCAAAAATTTAAAAGTTCATAGTTCTGAAAATATTTGTTTAGGTGATATCAAACTAGAAATTTTAAACGAGTACAATAAATATTGAATCTTATTATTTACAAGAAATGTTGACAAACACTAAAAAACGAAAATTAAAAACAAATAATTTATTGAAACCGGTAAAAATGGTAAATCCAAAATTAATCAAATCCAGAAATTTACAACCCGCTCCCGTATTAATTTTTCTTACAAAAAAGAAAATTCGTGGTAATTCTCTCAATTTTCGAAGCTCGTTTTCTGAGCTCCACCAGAAGTTGAGCAGCTGGTGTGTGTTTTCCCATAATACCACAACAACAATTTGGGAACAATTCACATGCATAATAATGTGTGATAATTTCTCATCGTCCCACTTTTGCTTGGCGTATTACACCAAAAACAAACCGTTACATTTCTGTGTTTCTGCTATGTTGATCATTTTCTTGATCCTCCGCAAATATCTAAACTTTTTTACGAAGCCATTTGCCAGAGAAATTGAAGAAGAAAAAGAAGAGCCTCCGATTAAAAAATTGCCATTCGAAGTTCTTGGAGCTATTTTTGAAAAGGTAAGCTTTTAAATGATTTGTGATATTTCAAATTGAAATGTTTTTCAGCTTGAATACGATGATGTTCAAAATTTGAAAAACTCATCAAAGTTTCTATTCGACGCCCATCAATTAGAACGTCGGATGATTGCTGGTCCAAAATATGATGCCAATGTGTATTATAACAAAAATAAGGAGCTTCGACTAGAAATAACAATTTTCGTTGATGTTCCATGGATAAGAATACTTCCATTTAAAAGAACAATTGAATTGACAAGAAATATTCCATTTGATCAATGGAATTATTATTTCAAAAATGCAAATTGCAAAGAATTAAGAATGATTGTTGAAGAAGATGAAATTCCATTGGGAATTTTGAAGAAAATTATTTGCTGTAAATCGATTGAGAAATTAATCTATACCGGAAAATCAATCAATCAGATGTCTATTGATCTTCTTGCTGCATATAATCCTCAGAGTTTTGAAATTGTTCTTAATCGTTGGAGTTTCAAAATATCGCAATTGATTAATGTCAGCGAAACATGGGTTTTGATTAAATGGCAAAATATTGATGATATTTTTGAAGCAATCAAATTAACTTATGATACGATTATTAGTTTACATCCGGAAATTTATGAAAAAAACGAGGATTCTTTGATGGTGAGTTTCATAGCTAAAAAAAAGAAAATACTGGGGGTAAAAATAGCAAGTTTTGTTACAAAAATCGACTTTTAGCCAGTTTGCTAAGCCTGGAATTTGTTTGTTTATAATTATACTATTTTTCTATTTTTCAGAAACTCAAGCCTAACATTAAATATCATCCTCACTTCTGTTTTCATTTTGCAAACAATAAGAATACGAATGAAGACAAAGTTCAATCGCTCGCGTATTTTTTGGAAAACAATGTTTCAAATGTTTATGGATGTTATGTGGAATGCAAAGTTGTCGAAGACGGAACAGGTCTTCATTTTATTTGTAGTGGTATTCCTATTGCTGACAGAGCTGAGGTTCGATTTATAAATAAAAAGCTTCTTCAATATCATAAGATTTTTTTCAGCCATTGATACAACAAGAAGAGGAACAGTCTGCAGCTGTTAGGTTTGGGGGTTTTGTTGTCCTTTGTATACTTCAGGCAATTGCTGAATGTTTTATAAAGGCACTGTTCAAACTTTTTGTTAACTTTGTTAAAACAATGCTCTAATGCATTTCATTCATTGCATAATTTTTTAAAAATGATTATTTACGTAATTTTTCTACTCTTTACATTATCTTAATAAATGGATTATGATTTATTCTGAAAAAAATCTGAAATTTTTTAAAAATTCTTATTCTTAACCCGAAAAATAAATAAACTAACTATTCTGCAATTGTCCTCCTCCTTGTCGTCGATTTGTGGCTCCCGAGTGGTGCAATTGGTGGTGATATTGGAGCAGATTGCAGGTGACGATGACTGAGAAGTGGCAGCTCGACATTCGCGATTCTGGAAAAAAAATGGTTAGTATCAGAGTTTTGGGAAAGCCAGTCGATTGGGGAAATCGAAAACACATTAGAAAAAAAAAAATTATTATTTTGTTGTTGAGCGCAGGATGCGCTAGCAGCAAAATCTAGAAACAGCCCGATATGAGCCAGAAAAATGGAAATTTCTGGCGAGCCAGGCTTGATTCCAGATTTTGCCACTCGGCGGTGAATCGAGCTCGAAAAGGGTGAATTCTCAGTCAAAAGACTGGGAACCCTTTATTACGAGCTCAAAAATCACCATCAGCAACTGAAGAGGGCAAGTTGACGAGACGGCGATTGTACAGCAAATGTAGAACAAAAGCAGCTGGATACGGTTGTGGTTGTTCCTTGAAAAAAAACGAAAAACGGAAAAACACAAAAATCTAGAAAAATGAACAAAAACAAATCTGAACATCGATCCTTTGTGCAAAACAGTATGACGTGGCAGATTGAAGAAGTTTGGCAAAAGAAGACGACATTGGAAAACATTGAAGACATCTGTAAATTGAGTGAACGAATTGTTTGGTTGGAGATTTCTGGAAATTTTTGGAAATCAATTTCCTAAGTATACTCTTCATGTAGTAATGAAAAATATAACTTTACTTTCCAAGTGGCTAAAACTTTAAAGAGGGATTTTTTCTTATAAATTTTAAAATTTAAGATTTTGAATAAAAATTCAAAAATTGGGCATAGCTTCCGCATCTCCGCTGAAATTCCAATTTCAAACTGATAAAATCAACCATTTTTCGTGATTTTCAAAAAAATATCAAGAAAAACAGATGTTTTATCAGTTCCAAATTGTAATTCCAGAACTTCTATTCACTATTTTCGTGGGTGCAAACTTTGGCGCCAAAATCTCACCTGCAGGTTGAAAACGCAAATTCCGACCAAATTTCGCTATTTTGCGACAAATGTTCTTCCAATCTGCAATGAATAAGTTTTGTTGATAGCTAGATTATCGCATTTATTACTTAAAATATTCATTTACTATGAGAAACAATGAAAAAACGGAAAAACGCGAAAAATTATTTTTCGAAAACAAAAAAAAAACAAAAAGAAAACAACGACATTCCGCTTGCCCGCTGTTTAGCGCAAAAGAGGTGGCAATTCGATTTTTAGTTTTTTCATTTTTCCACAGAAAAATATTTTTTTCCCTCTAGAAGTTCGAAAGAATTTTTTCATGAAAAAGTGAGCATAGTGAAAGAAAGTAGAGATATTGAAGTGTATGTTTTGATATTCGAGGCTTCACCTAGTGACGTGGTCCTTAAGCTTTTGGTGTTCATATTAGATTTATTTGTTTTTTCCTGGGATTTTTGGGATTTTTCCATCGTTTTGAATTTTTTTTTGAATTTTTTGGAATCGCCTGGCAAATTAATCATCAAATTTGATTTTTTCAGTTATCTCACTTGGATATATTATTAAAAGTCGCAACTCGCGCAAATATGACTGTAAGTTTTTCAACTAAACTATAAATCAATAACAATCTCCTATTTTTGCAGAGTGGAAAAAACTATCAAAACGGAGGTTCAGATAACGCTGGACCAAAAAACACGGCTAAAGAACAGCCAAAAAAACCTGAAAAAATTCGGGTTTTTCCTGAAGAAGAATCTGACGGAGAATCGGATGGTGAAATGGCGAGTTTGGTTGAACAATTCGGTCTATCAACAATCGAAGAGAAAAATGAACCAGATGAATCGACCAACTCTGGTTCAAATACTCAAGGCGAATCACCAAAACCGTCTCAACCAACAAATGAAGAAGTTGCTCATCTTGTCGATTCGTTGAAAAATGGAGTTGTTGCTGATGCTTCATTCAACATTGGGAAGATCTGACAGATTGATCGAGGTTAGTTTTTTGGTTCGAAAATTGGAAAAAAAAATAAATTGGCTAGAAATTTTGGAATTTTTTTTTTTGAAAATCATTGAAATTTGTAAAATCTGAAAACTCAGCTTCTGGATCGTATCCATGCATTAACTGCAACACCAAATGCGCAAGCACAATTTATTGAAGAGGAGCAGATTATGAATGATTTGATGGAAACGGATGATGTTGTTGTTGATTCTGCATCAAATATTGCTGGAAATCCAACTGACAACTGACAAGTGAAGAAATTGCCACAGACAATCAACATGTTGAAAGTGAGCAGAATTCAAGCGAGATGTTGAAAGGAGCCGAAGTTGTGACCGAAGATTGGATTTCTGAAAATGCGGATAATGTTAGTTTTTTTAATTCAAAAATTCAAAAAAAAAATTTTCAAACCCATAAAAACCCTCACCTTTCTCAGCGATTCGCAACAAAAATCTTATGAGAATCCAGCTGTACGTGAAGAATCGGAGCCGCCAAGCTCTGGGGATTCGTCAGAAGAGCGTTCGATAATCTCGGCGTTTCGCAAAAGTTGTGATTGGATTTGGTTAATTCGTATGTGTATAGTGAAGATGTATCCGACTCGTCTCCAAGTCGCAGAAGAGCGAATCAATCACCTGCTGAAGCAAGTCCAAGCCCTCTTCGACCACAGAAGGCTGGATCTTCTTCAAAATCGCAGACGCCAAATGATTCGTCTCGTCGAACATCTCCAGATTCATCACGACCTTCGACACTACCATCGCCAGTTCCAACAGAAGTCAAATCGACTGCGGATATTTATATTGAATCGCGAAATGATGCGAAGCACAAATTGATTATTTCTAAACACATGTTCGAAGAAGATCCCATAATTTTGATCGATTCCAACAATATATCCGCTATTGGAAAATTGAAATCTAATTATGTGGAGATCGATTCGGACGGTGTTGGGATTATGACGCATTATTTGTCATATTCGGCAAGAGAACGAATCATGATGTCAAAATTAAAGAAGGAAGTTGAATCGAAATATGTCAATTATAAAGGAGCAAGAGTTCCAGTGGAGGCGTATAAGCAACTCATCGCCCAGGACGCTTTGAATGCATTCAGGGATTCTGATGATGACGATGATATCTCACATGTTGCTGCGCCTCGACCACGCCAGCAACGGAAACGAGCAGTTATCCAATCACCAAATGCTTTTGCGCCTCCACCAAAGCGCATAAGAATTCAACCAAAAAATCGTACTTCAAAATCGAATGCCGTTCGACGAGCTCGAAAGACAGCACGACCGATTGCTCAACCAATAAATTCTCCAGCAACACCGCTTCTGCGATTGGCAGCTAGGTTGGCAGCACGGAATGTCACTACTCCGCAAACTGGTGCGACTGGAAATGCAAATGTTGGAAATGGACCAGCCAACATTTTGTCTGCTACTCCGACTCTACCGAAAATCAAAAATCGAAGCATCGAGTTGTTACGCGATTGGTGGCGATGCACACGGAACATCCAGCTGACAAAGTTGAGAAGATTATCGGCAAGACGAAGTTGTTGTGCGATTATGTGCGGCGATTTTCGCAATAAATTGTGAGTTTTTTTCGTCGAATCTGCCAATAAAAACTGTTATTTTTCAGATATCCCTCTCGCCTTGCATTATCGATCTTCAATAACTGACCATTATTGATGCATCGATCTGAACCCTTCCACTTCTCAACCAACTTCTTGGCGGCATCAATTCACCATTCCAAGTGAGTTTCTTCTTCATCTTGGCCTCTTTCCCCGGTTTGGGGTCTTTTCTTTTGATCATTTGTCTCCATTTTATATTTTTCCCTGAAACTAACTTTTTCTCCCTTTTTTTCGAAAATTCAAAAAAAAAATGATAAAAATAATAAAAGTAGAGAGTGTGTAATGGTAGATGACCTCCCAGTCATCTCCATTATGTATTTCAATCATAGATATAACAACCTTTACATGTATAATATTTATTACAAGTAAAATATGTTATCGGCCGATGTATGTGGCAACATAGTAAAGAATGAGCTTCTTAGAGAGGCGGGGAGACACTTGGGTGCACATGCGTGCACATGTCTCTGCGTCTCTCTAGGAGGCACCACAAGTGTGAGAAAATCAGAGAGTGCCAGAGAGTGTGCAAACACTGTTGCGCGCTACAGTAATATTAGCCTTTTACCAATCGGTGCACCTCGCTCTATCGCACTCGCCATGGAAGAGAAAAGTTTTTTTCGCGTCCTAGGATCCGACACACTCGGCCATCTTTTTGTTTTTGTTTTTCTTTTTTTTCGAAACGGTTTTCGTTTGCATTTGAACTCGTGCGCTTTTTTTGGCGCGTCGCGTGCGATGCGGAGCGTGTTTGTTCGATGGAGCGAGGTGCACCGACGTATGAAAGGCTAATATTTATTATATTTTTTGGAATAACTCTGGAATTTTCAGATGCGCTGGTTTCGGAAATTGGTCAAATTCGAGCTCAGTCGTATTTTTGGATAAGGATCGCACACGAAAAATCGATAGATGAACCAGTTGGGTTTTAATGTTCCTTTATATTTGTATTCTCTATCTGCTTTTTCAGCCCCCTCCTGTAATTTTTATTCTTCCCATTCGTTTGCTTTATTTTTTCTATCAAGTTTTATTAAACTTTTATAAATAATAGAAAGCTTGATTTTGTTGTGTTTTATTCAAAAGTTTGAAAAACTTTCAAAATATCTTTATTCTGATTTTTGAAAAAGTACTGTAGATTTGTCTTCGGAAGATGCTTCTACAGTTTTTTTGCTTTGAATACACAGAGATTTAATCGGGTTACTGTCAAAATGCATTATAATTAGTGATATTTTCGTTAAATTATTTTACGATTTTTTTCAGCCTAAAACCGTAAAACGAAAAAAAACGTAAACGCAAAAATTCTCAGGTCTGGTTTGGATATAAAATGTTCATGAAAAATCAATTAAAAAAGATGGAAAACGGACAAAACACCGTTAATTTCACAAAAAATTCGAACAAAAGGCAAACAATTAATATTTTATTCAGCAAGTATCAACAATCAATAAGAAAGCAAACAATTGTACAAAATTTCAGATTCGATAAAAATATAAACACATTTTATGCAATAATGAATCGAAATTCATTAAAAGCTGTATTTTCAGTCAAATTTTCGGAATTGAACTCGAAATTTGTGTGAAAACACGCCTTTCATTCAAAATTCGAGATTTTGAGAAGATGTTTTATTATTTCCTTCAAAAATGTTAGATTTTCCAGAATATTTTCAGAAAAATTCTAAAATTCTGAATAAAACTTTAGGATTCTCGAAATTTCGAGCTGAGACCAAATTTTGAAAAAATTATGGTCATATTTACGCTCAAAAATTCAAATTATCAAAAAACTCACCGCAATTTAACTCCTTTAAAAAAAAACTAACGTTCCGAATTTGCCATTGAATTGATCAACATTCCGGACACTCAAAAATTGCCACAACTAGAATTTGTCAGGAAGACGAGCAACCTGGAAAATTGGGGAAAATTGAGGAAATTGGTGGGGAAACGGGGGGCCAGTAATCGGAAAATGAACCAAAAATCGGCTTTTTTTTGAAATAAAATTCATTAAAAATTCAAAATTTGGGCATAGCTTCCGCATCTCCGCTGAAATTCCAATTTGGAACTGATAAAATCAATCGTTTTTCTAGATTTTCTAAAAGAAAATCGAGAAAAATATTTGTTTTATCAGTTTCAAACTGGATATTTCAGAAGTTCTCATGATTATTTTTATTTCTTGGCAAATCAATAAAAAGCTTACCATGATTCCAATTCTGCGTTCCAACGATCTCATCAATGATATCGAGGAGTTCAACAAAATATCGATTGAGCAAAATTGATTTATTTATTGAAGTGGCAAGATTTGATGAATTTCCATTTCATGATTTTTCGCCCTTGGATGTTGTTGAAGAAGCCGTGGAATCTCCTGAAAAATAAAAATTTAGAAAAAAACAAACACGTGTCAAATTTTGGCGAAGAATCTCGAAACACAATTTTTTTCTTTTTTGTTGGAAAAATTTCATAAGATCTGTATTTTTGAATTTGATTACTATAATTTTAATATTTAGCACGCAAAAAATTAGCGCCGATATCGGGTTACTGTAACTCCAAATGGTTGCCATTCAGATTTTTGTGCTGAGAAATTAAAAAAAAACAAGAAACATCATAGCGAAGCTGTAGGTCCAATTTTTTAAATTTTTAGGCAATTAAAACGAGTTTGAAGATCAATCCCAAAAAAACAAGTTTTTGAATAAAAATTTAAAAAATTGGGCATAGCTTCCGCATCTCCGCTGAAATTCCAATTTGAAACTGATAAAATCAATGATTTTTCAACATTTTCACAAACTCGGGAAATCGCAAGCGTGTTACGCCGCGTTTAGGGGCTTTTAGCGTTCACGCGGCGCTCAGATATCGCTTATTTCGCGAGTTCTGTGCGCCGCGTGAATGCCAAAAGCCCCTAAACGCGGCGTAACACGCTTGCGATTTCCTGAGAAGAAAATCAGGAAAAACAGAAGTTTTATCAGTTTCAAATTCCAATTCCAGATATTCAATTTAATTTTTCAAAAACAATATTGCTGAAGATTTCCCTCACCTTTCACAGATTTGTGGAAACTGGTATGGTATAATCATTGACGTTCTCGTAAATCATCCATAATTTCCTATTCATCCAATATTATTCTGGCAATAGCAAATTGATCCATGAACGTCGATCAGCTTTAGAAATGATAACCAGATTATTTATCGATTCTCAATTCTTCAGCTCTACAGTATATTCTTGTCCAGGTTTCGCTTTTCCAGAAGTGAATGCATTCCATCCTCTTTCCAATGTTCCTTCAAATGTTTCCAGTTTAAATAATTGAGCAACATTTTCACGGCATATTTATTCGGCAAACCATGACATACATCAATTTTTCGAATAAAGCAGTCGCGACCTGAAAAAAAATCAAGATTTTTGAGAGAATGCAGTGAATAAAAAATTAGAATTCGGAACGAAAAAATATCGATAGCAAAAAATTCGTGAAAAAATGGTAGATCAAAATAAGTTTGTTGATTTTTTCAGCCAAAAATGATGACAAAAATAATTTTATGAAGCTTTTGGGGAATATTCAGATAAAAATAAACTTAATAAACCTACTGTAGACAATCTACATTACTCTCATTTAATTTCCAGATTTTTTACAAAATGATTTCTTCCAAAAGAAAAAAAACAAAAATGTTGTTTTTGATCAAAGATCAAACAAACAAATAAACACTGCAGGCTATATTATATCCAAAAATGATCAGGTCAAATCAGAAAAAATGAGCGAGAGAGTATGGGAAAATAAGAGAGTGTGCAGGGAATGGGTGAATTTGTGATGGCGTCTTTGTTTTTTTTCTTGGGACATGGTTTTTTGACTATTTTTTGGATTCGAATGCAATTTTTGGAATTTTTTAAGCTTGGAAAAGGGAATTTCAGATAATTTTTGCTGGAATATTAATTTAAAGATTTTTTCTCTTAATTCTTGATTTTTCAAATATCTGAAAATAATTTTTTACTATGAAATTTGTAGGATTTTTCTGATAATTTTTAGTTCTGAAATTGATTGGTCTTTTAAAAAATTAATTTCAGGTTTTTTTTCTGAAAAAAAGGAATTTCAGGTTTTTAATTTAACTCAGAAGGATTTACTGAATTTTTGAGTGAAAATTGGATTTTTTCTAATGTCTGAAAAACATTGCTCATATTAGAATTTTCATAATTTTGTTCTAACCTAACTTGAGCAATGTCTGAAAAAACATTGCTAAGATTAGAATTTTTATAATTAATTTTTTCTGACCTAAAAACATTGCTCAGATTAGAATTTTATTATCTTTTCTAACCTGAGCAATGTCTGAGAACCCCTTTTTTAAAAACTTCTGGAAATATCCGAAATCTGAACAAAAAACTTTTTTCTGTGAAATTTTTGTTGTTTTTTTTTTTCTGAAATTGATAACTTTTGGCTTGAAAAAAGAAATTTCAGATTTTTTTCAGGGAAAACTAATTCTTAATTTTTTTTCCAATCTCTGGATAATTTTCAATTTTCTTCATAAAACTTCTGAAAATATCTGAATTTTTAAATTTTTTTCGGAATCTTTTGGAAAATTAATTATCAAAGCTCATTTTTTACAGTTTATCTCGCTTGGTTATTATAAAGACGCTATTGCGCAAAAAATGATGGCAAGTTTTTCTACAAAACTAGAATTCAAAAACTATAATTTAATATTTTTGCAGAATTTTAATATGATTCAAAATGGAGCCCCAGATAACGCTGGGGCAGAAAACGCGGCCGAAGTTCAGCCAGACGCGGTGGAGCATCAAAGTGGAGTTCTTGAAGAAGTGACTATTTTGATGGACACGGTCTTGTCGACGATTATTGAAGAAACTGAACCAGAGTCCTCGACCAACTCTGGTTCAGCAGCTGAACAATCGATCGACGAAACCAATCCCGAGATGCCACCGATTATGATGGGAATGCCAACATTTTCGCCAGAAGAATTTCAAACCTTCTTGGATAGTAATCCTAATTTGAAGGAACGATTGGCGAACATCCCAATTATGACCGGTGAACAAATCGCAGAAGAATTTCAAAGAATGAATTGGGAGGAAGTGGTGACTGAGAGTTGGGTGGATGATAATTCTGATGTTAGTTTTTTTTTTGGTTTAAAAAAACTAGAAAAAAAATTGAATTTTTGAACTTATCCGAACTATTGAAAGCTAGAAATTCCTTGAAAATTTTTGAATTTAAAAAAATATCTTACCGTATTCATGATTATCACATTTTCGTTTCAGGAGTTGACCACTCATCAGCCAAATGAATCCACACAAATTCCGTTAAACTCGGCTGAAAATGGAGGAGAATTTGATGATGGTGAAAGTGCGCGAAATTCGACCACATTCGAGGAATTCGATATTGATTTTGAATATCCACAAGTCGCTCTTCAATCAAATATTGATCCAATGTTATCTTCGACAACACATCATGAGTATTTTGCTGAAGATGTCCTCGCTGTCGGAATTGACAATGAAGTCGACATGGATTTTGTTGTTACTGAAGAAGATGTTGTAGAAGATATGGAAATCGGGACAAATGAAGATTCTGAAAATGATCCGAATATTCAAAATGGTATTATTGCACAAGAAGGGAGAACTGAAGATTTGGCTGATGTTAGTTTTTTTTAATTCAAAAATTGGGAAAAAAGGTTCAACATTAATTTCTGAATTTATCTGAATTTCTAGCTCAAAATTTTTAAAATTGATTTTATTTCTGAAATTTCTCGTAACTTTTTCCTCCCTCAAAATTTAGGATTTCTAAAAGCAAAAAAATAATTTACCATATCTAAAATAATCCAATTTTTGCTTCAGGAAATGACCGAAGAATTTGGAGATGATGAGGAAAATCGTCGAATTTTGGATGGTGTAGAACGACCAGCTCTTCAACAAAACGATGATATTTTGATAAATGTGCCAAGAGATGATGTTATTGTTGAACAACCAGAAAATCTGACCAATTTATCGGGAAATGAACAAGTTGTTGTTGTTGAAGGCGCTCCATCTGAAAGACCGCATAATGTTAGTTTTTTTGGTTTGAAAATTGGAAAAAATCTGCTCAAGAAATTGGATTTTTTCTGGAATTTTGAGAAGAAAGTTTTCGCAAATTTTTTTCTTAGGATTTTTGAAACAAAAAAATGTCTTACAGTATTCGAAATTATCCAATTCTTCATTTCAGATACCAAAAACAAATAATCCCACTCGAGAAGACGCACTTGCATTTTTGAAAAGATTGTATGCAATGATGCCGTGTGACCCAGCTGTAATGAATGACGATGAGATGTTGATAAATCGTGAAACTGTTGATGTTGTTGTTGCAAAACCAGGAAATTCAGAAAACCCGGCTGAAGAAATTGGTGCTGATGTTGTTGAATATGATGTTGATGATTTGACACCAGAAAAATCTGGAAATGCATTAGATGTTAGTTTTGTTTATTCAAATTTCGGGAAAACGATTGGGAAGTAATTTTGAATTTATCTGAACAATTACTGGCTCTAAATTTTTGAAATTGACTTTTTTTTCTGAAATTTCTCGCCATTTTTTCCACAATAATTAGGATTTCTAAAAGCAAAAAAATATCTTACCATATCTAAAATAATCCAATTTTGTTCCAGGAATCGACCACTCATCAACCAGTTCAAGATTCGAAAAAATCTCCGAATTCTTCACCAAAAACATCGTCAATTGTTGATATTGATGCGAATATTGTTCCAACCAATGAAGAAGCTACCGAAAATACACGAAATGACAACGAAATGATGGAAGAAACTGTTGATATTGGAGAATATTCGGAAATTTTTGATGAAAATGTTGAGGCAAATGAAGAAGTTTTTGAAATCGAACAAAATGAGCAGATGGAAGATCGTGAAAATGATGAAGATGCTTCAAGACCACGAACATCTGAAAATGTTAGTTTTTTTGGATTAAAACTTGGAAAAAATAAGTAATTTTGGAATTTATTCGAAACAATTAGAAATTTTGACAAAAAATATGATTTTTAGGATTTTCGAAAACGAAAAAATCTTACCATATTCAAAATAATCAAATTTCTTGTTTCAGCGACCATCTTCTCTTAACTCAAATGATCGAATCCATCAAGTTCGACAATCTTCGTCTCAAAGTTTGCGCCCAACAAATGATATTGATGCTGATATGAATATTCGAGAACCATCTGCAACCGACGAAGATTTTGATGGCCGTACCGAATCCAATGTATCGGATGATGAAGATGATGAGATCAAGTATCGAGGAATGAGCGCTGCTCAAATTGGACTCAAAAAGTATTTGAAAGACTGCCGTCGAAACAAGCTTTCACATGATCCATTTTGGTTTCACGATGAAGAAGAGAAGCGAAGATATGAGGAGAAGGTTAGTTCAGCAATTTGACCTTGTGAAATTCTGCACATTTTTTTGAAAAATAAAACACTCACCAAATAATTACTTTCAGCAAGAAAGGTCGAGATCTGCATATGATCGTGATGCTGATGAATTTGACACGCGACCGCGATCACCAGTTTCTCAATCGACAGTTCGAGCAAGCCCACCAAGTTCTCCGAAAGCTAGAACACCGTCGCCATCTCGGGTAACAAGCGCTTCGTCTCGATCATCGAGATCATCTTCACCATCAGAAGATTCTTCATCGCCAGCCTCGCATCATTCATCGAACATTGTGAATCCAGATATATATTTCGAAAAGAACAATGTTGGAGAATGTACAATGACGATTTCGAAAAAGATTTTCGCAGGAGACATCAAAATTGTTATAGAGGCCGATTCGATAAAGGCCATTGGCAAATTGAGAGATAATCTTACGATTGTGTCGATTGATTCAGATGATTGTTGTGGATTTGAAACAGCGGATTCGCAAACAGTGAGCATGGAAAGAATCATCAGAAGGAGATTGGAAAGAGCATATGTGGATTACCGAGGCGTTCGAATTCCGGTCCAAGCTTTCAATGCACTTATGGCGCAAGACGCGTTGGCTGCTTTTTCGGATAATGATGAGGACGACGATGATGATCAATTCGTCACAGCTCCAAGTACACCATCTCGACCAATTCGTCGACCAAGAAAAAGAAGTGCTGCTCATCTTGTTGCTCCAATAACACCACCACCGCCACCAAAAAGATCCAAGCCGGCACCGAAATCTACACGCAAAGCTCGTCAACCGACCGTCGCCCGACCAGCACGGTCGGCTCGAATTGCAGCCATGAAAAATGTTGCGCCAGCTCCAACTCCTATTGCTCCGGCAACTCCGCCACCAAGATTGGCTGCGAGATTGGCTGCTCGAATGGCTGCGCAGCAAAATACGAATCCAGTCGCTTCAACAAATCCACCAACACCACCAGCAAATCATTCAAATGGATTGAAACGACCAGCCGGTGCACTTTCCTCCCAACCTCCACCGAAAATGACCAAATCGGACAAAGAAAAGGAAATGCAAACGATTGCTGATGTTCATCAAGCATTGAAACATATTGAGAATGGGGTGAACAGTGAAAGTTATGGATTTCACACGTTGGAGATTTTAACAAGACAGCGGCCTTTGGTTCGAAATATGTTGTCGTATTTTGAAAATCCGACACCGCAAAAACTCGCGAAGTTGATCACCAAAACCACGAAATTGAGCAAAGATGCTGAGAAGCTTTCGCAATAAGGTTGGTTTTTCATCGAATCTGCAAATAAATACTGTTATTTTTTCAGAATCCTGTCAAATTATTTTTTTTCTTCAATTTTTTCCCCGGTTATTTTGGTCTTTGTATTCCCTCCCAATTCTCACTTGCCTTATCGATTCAACAATTGCTGGCAACAATTGCTTTGAATCGATATGATCCCTTGGACTTGCCATTCACCTTCTTAGCGCCATCAAATCATCATTGTCGTGAATTTCCAAGTGAGTTTGAAATTAAAAACAACTTTTTTTTTGAAAATGAAAAAAAAGTGTGCCAACACGCTGACGCGCAAATGCACACATTTTTTTTTTTAAAAACACGTGTTTACACGTGTTAACACAAAATGGATGACTTTTGAACAATGGCTTCATTATTACAGAATTTGCGATGATTTGATGGCACTACGGGCGTACCTCCGTTAACGACGCGTTGGGTGTTTGGAAGCCACCCTTCGAAAAATAGACAAAATATGCTTCCACCCACACCAATTGTCAAAATGTCTGTCTGCCCATACACTAATCGCTTCAACGCAATTCTCAACGACTACTTCAATGGTTTCCAACATCGTTCTTTGGCCAACACAACCAACTTCAACTTTGCCAACGAATTCGGAGACATTGAAAACAACGAGAGTCAAATTGCTGTTGATTTGGACGATTGAAGGCTTTGAAATGGTTGTACCTCGATGTTGAATGCGAGAATCCGATTGGAAAGTGAGTTTTTTTGCTCAATTATTTCATGCTCAGCTTTCTCGATTTTTTATGGATTTTTCCTGAAACTAGCATTTTCTCGCAATTTTTTAAAAAATTCCCAGCCCAAAAAATAGAAAGTGCTACAGTAATATTTATTAATTTTTTATTGGAATAACTCTGGAATTTTCAGAAGCTGTTTGGTTTGGAAATGGTCGAAACCGGATCAATGGTAATTTTCGGATGATATTTATGCTGACAAACGGGAAAACGATCGATAATACAGCTAGGAGTAATGACCCTAGCTGTATATACAATTTTCCAATCGATTTCAAAATGTTTGTCTGCCACTAATCGCTTCAACTCATTTCTCAACGACTACTTCAATGGTTTCCAACATCGTTCTTTGGCCAACACAACCAACTTCAACTTTGCCAACGAATTCGAAGACATTGAAAACAACGAGAATCAATTTGCTGTTGATTTGGATGTTCGCAATTTGAAACCAGAAGAATTGAATGGACACGTTTTGACTGTTGAAGCAAATCACGAAGTGAGGGTTTTGATCGATACGAAGATCCAGAAGAAGTTTCGATTTTTCGGACATTAGATTCAAAATTGAGTTTGACACCTGATACCACGACTTGGAATTCGAATATTGTCGATTTTGCCGATTCGAAATTCCAAAGCTGAAGTTTTTGATAGTTGAAAATGCTTGCCATCGTTCATTAATATTGATATTGGAGCCGGAATGTTTCACTGAAAAACGACGGAAATTCAAATCGTCCATTATTTGCATTATTGGATTCTTCAACATCCCTCGATTTTGGATGCGAGAACCTGATTGAAAAGTGAGTTTTTTTGCTCAAATTTTTTCATGCTCAGCTTTCTCAATTTTTTTATGGATTTTTCCTGAAACTACCATTTTCTCGCAATTTTTTAAAAAATTCCCAGCCGAAAAAATAGAAAGTGTGCAAACACCGTTGCGAGCTACAGTAATATTTATTAATTTTGTTTTTGTTAGAATAATTCTGGAATTTTCAGAAGCTGTTTGGTTTGGAAATGGTCGAAACCGGATCAATGGTAATTTTCGGATGATATTTATGCTGACAAACGGGAAAACGATCGATAATACAGCTAGGAGTAATGACCCTAGCTGTATATACAATTTTGCAATCAATTTTCAAAATGTCTGCCTGTCATACACTAATCGCTTCAACTCATTTCTCAACGACTACTTCAATGGTTTCCAACATCGTTCTTTGGCCAACACAACCAACTCCAACTTTGCCAACGAATTCAAAGACAAACAACGAGAATCAATTTGCTGTTGATTTGGATGTTCGCAATTTGAAACCAGAAGAATTGAATGTCAATTTGAATTTGAAGTGAATTTACACGAAGTGAGAGTTTTGGTCGATACGAAGATCCAGAAGAAGTTTCGATTTTTCGGACATTGGATTCAAAATTGAGTTTGACACCTGATACCACGACTTGGAATTCGAATATTGTCGATTTTGCCGATTCGAAATTCCAAAGCTGAAGTTTTTGATAGTTGAAAATGCTTGCCATCGTTCATTAATATTGATATTGGAGCCGGAATGTTTCACTGAAAAACGACGGAAATTCAAATCGTCCATTATTTGCACTATTGGATTCTTCAAGATCCCTCGATTTTGGATGCGAGAATCTAATCGAAAAGTGAGTTTTTTTGCTCAAATTTTTTCATGCTCAGCTTTCTCAATTTTTTTTATGGATTTTTCCTGAAACTACCATTTTCTCGCAATTTTTTAAAAAATTCCCAGCTGAAAAAATAGAAAGGGTGCAAACACCGTTGCGAGCTACAGTAATATTTATAAATTTTGTTTTTGTTGGAATAATTCTGAAATTTTCAGAAGCTGTTTGGTTTGGAAATGGTCGAAACCGGATCAATGGTTTTTTTCGGATGAGGTTTCTCGTGGACAACGGAAAAACGATCGATAATACAGCTAGGAGTAATGACCCTAGCTGTATATACAATTTTCCAATCGATTTTCAAAATTTCTGTCTGCCACTAATCGCTTCAACTCATTTCTCAACGACTACTTCAATGGTTTCCAACATCGTTCTTTGGCCAACACAACCAAATTCAACTTTGCCAACGAATTCGAAGACATTGAAAACAACGAGAATCAATTTGCTGTTGATTTGGATGTTCGCCATTTGAAACCAGAAGAATTGAATGTCAATTTGAATGGACACGTTTTGACTGTTGAAGCTGAACATGCACTTCTTACCGATTATCAAATCGATGTGAAATGAAGAATATCCCGGGCGTACTCCGGTAATACGACGAAGCATTGCTCATCCCATTGCTCATTTTTTTTCTCGATGGATGTGGCAAAAAAACGGGCGTTCGCCGTTCCCCAAACCGACGAAAAGTCAATCAATTCGTGGATTATCGGAATGAAGGCCGTCTTGCCTTTTACTTGAACTGGATTCGGCTGGATTTTCGATATGAAGCAATTGATTGTAATCGCAAAAAATGATCAATTAGTGTTTTAATGGATGAAAATGCGGATCAACTCGAAATCGATATCAAACAACTGGTCAATTGGAACGATATTCGATTTTTGATGTTGTGAAGCATTTTGGAATGAACCGGCAAACTTGCCATTTGCGCGGTATGTTATTGGTCAAATGACCACAAATGGATCAACAACGTTGTATGTTCTGGCCTCCGGCATACTTCGACAAATCTGCGAGGAGCCAAAATCTTCGAAGGATATCAAATTGTGTTTTGGGAATTTACGATGATGAATTGTAATGGAAATTTGATAGCACCTTGAACCAATTCGAATTTCGAAGCTGAAGATTTGAATAGTGGAAATTGCTTGACACTTCGCACGGAACATCTCCACCTTCAAATTGTTCGAATAGCAAGAATTTTCCGAGTCGATAAAAATGGATGGAAGTTTGAAGGCGTCGAAATGCTCGTAACTCGATTTTGGATGCGAGGATCTGATTGAAAAGTTAGTTTTTTTGCTCAATTATTTCATGCTCAGCTTTCTCAATTTTTCCTGAAACTACCATTTTCTCGCAATGTTTTAAAAAATTCCCAGCCCAAAAAATAGAAAGTGTGCAAACACCGTTGCGAGCTACAGTAATATTTATTAATTTTGTTTTTGTTGGAATAATTCTGGAATTTTCAGAAGCTGTTTGGTTTGGAAATGGTCGAAACCGGATCAATGGTTTTTTTCGGATGAGGGTTCTCGTGGACAACGGAAAATCGATCGATAATACAGCTAGGAGTAATGACCCTAGCTGTATATACAATTTTCCAATCGATTTCAAACAGTTTGTCTGCCACTAATCGCTTCAACTCATTCCTCAACGACTACTTCAATGGTTTCCAACATCGTTCTTTGGCCAACAAAACCAACTTCAACTTTGCCAACGAATTCGAAGACATTGAAAACAACGAGAATCAATTTGCTGTTGATTTGGATGTTCGCCATTATTTGAAACCAGAAGAATTGAATGTCAATTTGAATGGACACTCCAACTTGGATTTTTGCGAAATTTGATAATTTGCGATTGGATCTCGCTTCATTTTGTGTTGTTTTGAACATAGTCCTGGAATATATCGAATTGCTTATGACTTCGATGTGTGAAGATGTGAGAATTGATGTCAAGAAATTTTTGAATGGTTGATTCATGAATTCGAAGGCCTCGAAATGCTTGTAACTCGATTTTGGATGCGAGGATCTGTTCGAAAAGTGAGTTTTTTTCTCAATAATACCGCTGCTAATTCTCTATAATTTTCACTGAAACAAGCATTTTCTCGGAATTTTTTTGAAAAATTCACAGCCCAAATAATAGAAAGTGTTCAAATACCGTTGCAAGCTACAGTAATATTCATAATTTTGTTTTTGTTGGAATAATTCTGGAATTTTCAGATGCCACTGTTCTCGGTATGGTCGAACTGGGTCTCTTCGGCTATTTTTGGACGGAATCCACGTTGACAAACGGAAAATCGATCGATTGCCCAGATAGGTAGTAATTTCCCTATCTGGAAATATAGATTGATTTGACATCGAGAAGAAGTTCGGAATAATTCAAAGTTGAATTTAACACCTGATACCGCGACTTGGAATTCGAATATTGTCGATTTAAAATCAATTGTTGGATATTGGATTTCACACATTCCAAAAAGTTTGGATCTTCAACGATTGATTCGAAATATGTTTTGACAAATCAATTCATTCATGATTTGAATTCGGATTATTTGAACTTGGTTGCTGATTTTGTTGGATCCAAATAGTGAGTTTGTTTTCGAAATTATTTTAAAATAATTCAACCATTAGTGATTTTCCAAAAAATGAGAAAAAAATAATAAAAATAGAGAGTGTGCGAAAATGAGAGAGTGCTAGAGAGAAAGTGTGCAAACACCGATGCGAGCTACAGTAATATTTATTAATTTTTTATGGTATTTTCAGAAGCCGTTGTATTCGGAGATTGGTCGAATCGGAATTCAATGAGGGTTTTCGGATGGAGTCTGTTCAAAGACCAAATCGAACGATATTTCAAGAATGTCTTGACAAATTCAGCACCAAACAATTTCTGTTTTCATTGAGATTCATGTGCGCACGAAAAAACGATCGATAAACATTTTAGGATTGATGTCCCTAATTTGTAAATCATCAATTCGCTTCAATCAAATCAAGAAAGATCCACCACAAGAACTCCACCTTCGATTTGTTGATTTCTGGACATGAAAAGCTAATTTTTCGGACATTATTGAAAGAAGGATTGAATGGAATATGATAATTTGGAAATTCTTGGAATGAAAAATAAAACGGGCGTTTCTCCGTTCCAAAAAACGACGAAAATCAATCAATTATGGGATTATATGATTTTTCAACCGTCTTGCCTATTATTCGGATAGGATTCGGTTCGATATCGTATATGAATAATTGATGTTTTATTGGCTAAACTTGATCAATAGTGTTTATTAAAAAAGGATGTGGAACAACTTGCGAAATTGGTGATTTTTCGATTGGTCATCGAACAATTTATTGATTTTCGGGAAGTGAAACAGGAATAAGGACCCGCAAAATTGCCACTTGCGATGGGTTATGAATTGGGTCAATAGACCCCAAAATGGATCAACACGTCTTGTGCTTTAGCCTCCGACACAATTCGAAAAACGAGCTAGGAGCTGAAGCCACCCACCAAAAAATGCCAAATTCACTCTTGAGAAGAAATCCGGAATCTTGCTCAATGTGCAATTTGGTTATTAATTCAATGGAACACCGTGGCATCTTTTTTTTTTGGTATCGAAATATGTCGAAACCTGGACTTGGAATGTGGAATGGATATAAATCGGGCTTGATTTCCCCGATTTTATTGGAAGTTTGGAAATCCACGTGGACATGATTCCCACGTGGATTTTAATTTGGGAAATTGTGGAGGGAATTGATACCCCAAAGAAGCGCGAAAATCCAATTTTAAGGTGAGTTTTTTGTTCAAGTATTCCTGGCTCATCTTCCCTATTTTTTGTGCTATTGATTTTCCATCGAAACTAGCTTTTTCTCGCATTTTTTCGAAAATTTAAAAAAATCAGAAAATAGAGAGTGTGCGAAAATGGGAGAGTGCTAGAGAGTGTGTGCAAACACCGTTGCTACAGTAATATTTATTAATTATTTTGGAATTTTCAGAAGCTGGTTGGTTTCGTGATTGGTTGGAAGAAATCGGGACTTCGAACCCCGATTTCGATGGAATCTTGAAATCCACGTGGAATTAAGCCCCACGTGGATATCGATTTGGGAATTTATGAAGGGAATTAATATCCCAATGAGCTCCAGTTGAAGTTTCGATCGAGATATGATCGAGAAGAGCGATAATCCAATTTTAAGGTGAGTTTTTTGCTCAATTATTTCTGGCTCAGCTTCTCTATTTTTTGTGCTATGAATTTTGCCCTCAAACTAGCTTTTTCTCGCATTTTTTCGAAAATTGAGGAAAAAATTATAAAAATAGAGAGTGTACGAAAATGAGAGAGTGCGAAAGAGAAAGAGTGTGCAAACACCCTTGCGCGCTACAGTAATATCTATTAATTATTTGGAATTTTCAGAAGCCGGCTGGTTTCGTGAAATCGGAACTTCGAACCCCGATTTCGATGGAATCTTGGAATCCACGTGGAATTAAGCCCCACGTGGATATCGATTCTCGAATTTATGAAGGGAATTTATACCCCGTACTCGAACTGCCGAAAAAACTCCGATTTTTGGATCGATATTTGAATCTGGGACTTGGCACCCCTTGGAGATTCTCAAAGATTTTTGGAAGCAAACAAACATGGACTTGGACCCCATGTGAAACCGCAAGAGACTGCAGCTCTTGCTGGTTCCAATTGTTTGCTCTCCTGATGCAACACCTGAATTTTTCGAGGATTTTTGCAATTTCTCAGAAGCGCGGACATGAGATGAATTATAATAAGTAATCGAAATGTCCTATCGAGGAAATTGTGAAATACAGTGAGTTTTTTTTAAAGATTTTTGGATTATAAATTAATTTTTCATTTTTCAGATGACACTTTGGCTCAACTCTAGATGATAATAGCTTCAAAAGCTCTCCAAGAGTTGAAATTCAAAACACCTCGCTGGTTCTACACAAGGATGGAAGATGATGCATTTTTTGTAGTCGGAAATCCGATTTGGAACCGGGAAATTGAATGTGAGTTTATTTTTTTTCAATAATTTTTGAAAAATCAAAAAAATATTTCAGGATTTCAACAGTCATTCAAAGATCAAATCGAAATGAAGTGTGAACTTCGAAAACATCAAAGTCGTCAACAACTTCAGGACCTGCAACAAGTCCAAAAATGTATGGATCGAGCTGGAATCGAATTTAGAAGTCCAACTTCACCCAAAAATGCTCGTTTTTTTGGCTCAATTGGTGATTATAGCTTCAAAAGCTGTTCTAGAGTTTAACTCTAAGCCAATTTTGCTCGGAATCCTGGAAATTTGAGGTAAGTTCTTTTTTATAATTAATTTTTTCTGTTGAAAAATCAGACAAATATTTCAGAAATCCTTCAAAAGGTGAACTTTGGAAGTTCAAAAATATCCAACAACTGCTGGACCAACTTCAAGTCAACATTTTTGCGATTTTCAAAATTGCGGGGCAGATGATGAATTCTAGATAGTAATCATCTGCCCCAGCAATGAAATTGCAAAATATTGTGAGTTTTTTGAAAAGATTTTTGGATGATGAATTTATTTTTCAATTTTTCAGATGTGCCTTAGCTTCCAAAGCTCACACAATCCACGAGTTTAACTCGAATTTGATCAAAAACCGCGAAAGTTATAGTAAGTTCTTTTTTTCATTAATTTTTCTGCTGAAAAATCAGACTCTTTTTTTTCAGAAATCCTTCAAAAGGTGAACTTTGAAAGTTCAAAAACATCCAACAACTTCTGGACCAACTTCAAGTTCAAAAATGTCTGGATTCCAAATCGAGCAATGATTTATGAGCAGAAGGAGATTAGCAAAATATCGTGAGTTTTTGAGAACATTTTTGGATGATGAATTCATTTTCCAATATTTTAGATGGATTAGCTTCAAAAGCTGCTTAAAAAGTTGTCCGAGAGTTTAACTCTCCAACTTTTGCACTCCGCTCGAATCAATCAATATTTCCTGGTCCATTGGCTCAATTGCTTATAATAACTGTAGCTTCAAAAGCTCTCCAAAGAGTTAAACTCTGAATTGGCCAGGAAACTTGATGTAAGTTCTTTTTTCATTAACTTTTGTGCTGAAAAATCATACAAATATTTCAGAAATCCTTCAAAAGGTGAACTTTGGAAGTTCAAAAACATCCAAGATGCTGCAGCAACTTTTGGACAAAGTCCAAAAATCCCTGGATTCCAAGTCGAGCCAAGCTGATTTTGTTCTTCAAACTGGAACCGAACTTTGCGATTTTCACATGTGAGGACAGATGATGAAAAATAACAAGTAATCAGATGTTTTGGCAAGGAAATTGCAAAATATTGTGAGTTTTTCGAAAAGATTTTTGGATTATGATTCATTTTCTGAATTTTTCAGCTTAGCTTCCAAAGCTGTGCTTGTAAAGCAGTCCAAATTTGCTCAAAACCCGGGAAATCGATTGTGAGTATATTTTTCAATCAATTTTCTTATCGAAAAATCATTCCGAATTTTCAGGAATCCTTCAAAAGGTATTTGGATTGTTATAAACATCCAACAAAGATGAATGTAGCTTCAAAAGCTGTCAAGGAGTCCAACTCGAATTCAAGTTTGCTCGAAATCCAGAGATGCGCGAAGTGTGATTTGAGAAGATCAATAAATCATCGAAATCTTGTGGATCTTCTTGTGAATGTAAGTTTTTGGTTTTGTGGGCTCTATAAAAATCTATTTTTTCAGAATTCCTGTAACTTCTGGCAACATTTTTTTATATCAACTGGTCTACATTGTCTTTCTAAACAAGATATACTTCTTCAACAAAAATTTGGTCTTCAACAATAAAAAAAGGATTCTGTAAGTATAATTTTTTCTGTGTATTTTTAATGTTCCCTCATATTTTTTTTGGCTGAAAATCGAATAGAAAACTCGAATTCAAAATTCTCTAGTCCAATCCAATCCCCAGACTTTCAAATGATTTCCACCTCGAATTTTGGCTCGAAAATCTCCCGGGATTTTTTGAGGTTAAAAAATGGACGTTTTCACTTTTCTTTTGGGAATTCTAAGAGTCTAGTCAGAAGTTGGGAAAAATTGATGGGGTTTTTCCCGGGGTTTCGGGTGTTTTTCGGGGGGATTTTTTGGGATTTGGGAAGTGCGGGAATCTAGTGACTGGCGGGAGGATTTGTAGGGAATTTGGGAAGGGGGAGGTTGGTTTTTCTTGGGAGGCTTTAGGGAGTAGGATTTGTGTTTGGTAAGGTAAGTTTAGGTAAGTTTAGGTTTGGGTAGCCTTAAGGATTAAATCTAGGGAACTATTTTTCCAAAAAAAAAATCATTATAAAAAACTTGCTCCTTGTCTTTGTCCTTGTCCCGTGTTTTTGTCCTTTCACCTTGTTTTTTGTCCTTGTCCCACGTGTTCTTGTCTTGTTTTTCAGAGTAAGTTTTTGCACCGTTTTTGCACATTGGAGCAGGTTTTTTATTGATTTTTTGAGGGAAAATGGTTTACTAGGTTTTTTATTGAATTATTTTCTACCCAAACCTTTTCTCATTTTCAGATGATACACATTTCTGAAAAATAGAGAATTCCAGATTAATCTTCCAAGCCTTCCTCAAATTCTCTACTTATTTTCACAAAAATCATTAGATTTCTCATAACTCGATCCCTTTATTTTTCCCAGTTGGATTCTCAGAATTTCGGGGAAATTTCATTGATTTTTGCTAGTTGATGACGAAACTTTTCGAATTTCCAAAAACTAGTGAAATCCCATAAACTTTTCAAAATTCCGGGTGATTTTTGTAATATTATTCGAAGTGGAAATCAGGCGAAACTGGGGGTTTTTCAGTGTTTTATATTCGAGTTTTTTGTCAGTATTTTCAGCCCCCTTCCCCCCAATTTTCTGTAATATTTATTTTTGTATAACGAATTCGTTCGCTTTATTTTCATTCTATTATTAAATTTATAATAGAAAGCTTGTAATTTCTTGTTTTTTATTCAAAAGTTTGAAACTTTTCTAAATATCTTATTTATTTATTTATTTTTATGATATTTCAGAGTTTTTTTTCTTCTCAATTCTATGGATCTTTAAAGGTATTCTATGTGTTTTATGTTTTATGTTTCACTGCACTTTTATGTTCTCAACTTATGGATTTTCGACTCCGATAGCACCTTTTTTTGTGTTAGGTATGTGTTAGAAATGGAGCAACTTCTGGCAACAATTTGGGACATTTGGAGCATCTTCAACAACTTCAATGGTCCACCAAAATTGGATTATTCTACACATAGCTTGGAATTGTGATTGGTATGATGGACAAATCGTCAGGTAAGAATAATTTACAAATATTTTGCTCTAAAATTAGAAAATGCCAATAATTTTGGCCCCAAAATTTGCGTCTACAGTAACCCATTTTGCCCGAAAAAAAAATTAAAAACTTGAAATTCTGAAATATCCAATTTGAAAATGATAAAACATTTATTTTTCTCGAAAACCCTGGAAAATCATTGATTTTATCAGTTACAAATTGAAATTTCAGTTGAGATGCGGAAGCTATGCCCAAATTTTGAATTTTTAACACACCTCGGCCAAAAACGTGGTTTCCACAATAAAAAATTGTACTCCAACTTTTTACAGTACAAAAATTGTGCATTTTTCATTTTTTGTCCTCTAAAAATTGTGATTTTTCAATTTTTGACCTCTAAAAACTGAAATTCAGATTTTTCAAAAAAATGTACTCTGGCCAGCCACGGCTTGGCCATCAGCATTTCTAAAAGAAAAAACAAAATTGAATTATTCAAAAAATCCCACGTAAAACGTGACCCAATTTTGAATTCCCTATTTATTATCTCTCACAATCAGATTATTTTCCATTTATAGGAACACCAAAAATGGCAGAAATTATCTATTTGTGAGTTTTCTTAGATGCTACCGTAGTTTGGAATGAGCCCAATTCTCAAGATTTTCCGAGAAAAAATGGTAGATCAAAATTAGTTTTTTCAAAAGTTTATCAGCCAAAATGATGACAAATCGAGATTTTCAACAATTTGAAGCTTCTATGGGTTTTCTGATGAAAATTGGCCTTGGAATTCAGTTTTCAGATGTTTGTTTTCAGACTTTTGCTCCATGAAGTTCGATTTGTCATCATTTTTGAGTGAAAAACACGAGAAACTAATTTTGATCTACCATGTTTTCTCGAAATGTTTTTATTATTTGTGTGTATTGATTTTTCGAGCTTTGGTGGAGAAAACATTTTTTCATTTTTTATTCACTATTTTTCTCAAAAATTTATATTTTTTCAGGATTTCGAATCAATTTGCCGTGACAAGGATGCTCAGATTCGGTCAATTATCATTTGTGGAAGGTGAGTGCGATCTTCTCCAGCAAAATTATGGAAAAAAAAAACAATTCAATTGAAGTTCTGGAATATCCTGTTTGAAACTGCTAAAACGTTTATTTTTCTCGATTTTCTTTGTGAAAATCTTGAAAAATGATTGATTTTATCAGTTTGAAATTGGATATTTCAGTGGAGATGCGGAAGCTATGCCCAAATTTTGAATTTTTAGTCTGGCTAGCAGTTTTATTTTTTTCAAATTCTCAGCACAAAAATCTGAGCTTCAAAAGGTTTCCACGTGAAAAATATGGGTGTTGTAGGTGAATTTTGGCAACAAATTGTTCCTTAAAATTCAGAACAATAATTCTGAAAAAAAATGACTTTCTACGTGGCATTTTCAGCGGAAAAAATTGTTTAAATTTACGAGAAATTCTAGAGAACGAATATTATTATTTTTACGTGACGTGACACGTCATTGCATTTTCACAAAATTTGTGTTTCTCAAGGAAATCATTTTCTCGTTCTCGTGAATTGATCGTAAATCGGAATTATCTTGACGAAGGAAAAGATGATTCAAAATTTTCAATTTTTATATTTTCAGAATCGGTTCAAGATTGTCAAAGAATTGGTCAAAAATCAGTCGAACAATTTTTGGAGGAAAAGAAAGATAAGTTTAATTTTGGGGAATTTATCCAAATTTTGATGCACTTTTTTGAAAATCAATTCCTAAACCAGCACCCAAATTACAAAATGGAAAATGTGCGTTACTTTCTGAGCAAGTACGTTTACCAGTTGTTGAAACCCGCAACTATTCAATATCATTTCGATGATTTTGAGTAGGGATTTGTCAAAGAATCCTTTTGGATAACCGAAAGCTGTAGGAAAGTAACAGTTATCACGGGTTTTGTACATTTCCATGGAAGTTTTTTGGGCGGCGAAGTTTTGAATTGAGAAATTTAATTGGGAATTTTTGGAGGGAAATTTGGGAAACATAAAAGCTGGTTCAAAATTTGATTAAATTTCAGCAAAGATTCAATCATTTGGGGAATTCGAGAAGACAATTTGAAGTTTTGGTGAGTGATTACTTAAAATTCCGAATTTCTAAGATTCTTGAATTTTTGAACAGACAAGTATTTATAAAACAAGGTTTAATAAAATGACCATTTTCTATGAGTAAGCTATGCCCAAATTTTGAATTTTTAATCAAAAACTTATATTTTTAATTCAATTTTTTATTCCAGGGCACCAATCGATCAAAACGGCACCCATTGGAAAATCGAAGTATTGGATTTGGTAAGTATTTTTTATAAAAAAAAAAGAGAACTTCTGAAATATCCAAAAAGAAACTAATAAAATTTAGAATTTTCTTTTTTTTTTAATTAGAAAATCTTGAAAATTCTGGATTTTATTAGTTATTTTTTGGAATTTCAGCGGAGATGCGGAAGCTATGCCCAAATTTTGAATTTTTATAGAAAAACTTGTATTTTTAATTACAAAATTCAATTTTTTATTCCAGGCTGGCAATCAACAAAACGGCCCCCCATTGGACAATCGAAGTATTGGATTTGGTAAGTATTTTTTATAAAAAAAAAGAGAACTTCTGAAATATCCAAAAAGAAACTAATAAAATTTAGAATTTTCTCGATTTTCTTTTTTTTCAATTAGAAAATCTTGAAAATTCTGGATTTTATTAGTTATTTTTTGGAATTTCAGCGGAGATGCGGAAGCTATGCCCAAATTTTGAATTTTTATAGAAAAACTTATATTTTTAATTACAAAATTCAATTTTTTATTCCAGGCTGCCAAACAACAACTGCGCCCCATTGGAAAATCGAAGTATTGGATTTGGTAAGTATTTTTTATAAAAAAAAAGAGAACTTCTGGAATATCCAAAAAGAAACTAATAAAATTTAGAATTTTCTTGATTTTCTTTTTTTTAATTAGAAAATCATGAAAACTCTGGATTTTATTAGTTATTTTTTGGAATTTCAGCGGAGATGCGGAAGCTATGCCCAAATTTTGAATTTTTATAGAAAAACTTATATTTTTAATTACAAAATTCAATTTTTTATTCCAGGCTGCCAATCAACAATACGGCCCCATTGGACAAATCACATTGGCGATTTGGTAAGTATTTATTATAAAATGAAAGAGAATTTCTGGAATATCCAAAAAGAAACTAGTAAAATTTAGAATTTTCTCGATTTTCTTTTTTTCAATTAGAAAATCTTGAAAATTCTGGATTTTATTAGTTATTTTTTGGAATTTCAGCGGAGATGCGGAAGCTATGCCCAAATTTTGAATTTTTATAGAAAAACTTATATTTTTAATTACAAAATTCAATTTTTTATTCCAGGCTGGCAATCAACAAAACGGCACCCATTGGAAAATCGAAGTATTGGATTTGGTAAGTATTTTTTATAAAAAAAGAGAACTTCTGAAATATCCAAAAAGAAACTAATAAAATTTAGAATTTTCTCGATTTTCTTTTTTTTTCAATTAGAAAATCTTGAAAATTCTGGATTTTATTAGTTATTTTTTGGAATTTCAGCGGAGATGCGGAAGCTATGCCCAAATTTTGAATTTTTATAGAAAAACTTATATTTTTAATTACAAAATTCAATTTTTTATTCCAGGCTGCCAAACAACAACTGCGCCCCCATTGGAAAATCGAAGTATTGGATTTGGTAAGTATTTTTTATAAAAAAAAAGAGAACTTCTGGAATATCCAAAAAGAAACTAATAAAATTTAGAATTTTCTTGATTTTCTTTTTTTTAATTAGAAAATCATGAAAACTCTGGATTTTATTAGTTATTTTTTGGAATTTCAGCGGAGATGCGGAAGCTATGCCCAAATTTTGAATTTTTATAGAAAAACTTATATTTTTAATTACAAAATTCAATTTTTTATTCCAGGCTGCCAATCAACAATACGGCCCCATTGGACAAATCACATTGGCGATTTGGTAAGTATTTATTATAAAATGAAAGAGAATTTCTGGAATATCCAAAAAGAAACTAGTAAAATTTAGAATTTTCTCGATTTTCTTTTTTTTCAATTAGAAAATCTTGAAAATTCTGGATTTTATTAGTTATTTTTTGGAATTTCAGCGGAGATGCGGAAGCTATGCCCAAATTTTGAATTTTTATAGAAAAACTTATATTTTTAATTACAAAATTCAATTTTTTATTCCAGGCTGGCAATCAACAAAACGGCACCCATTGGAAAATCGAAGTATTGGATTTGGTAAGTATTTATTATAAAATAAAAGAGAATTTCTGGAATATCCAAAAAGAAACTAGTAAAACTTAGAATTTTCTCGATTTTCTTTTTTTTTCAATTAGAAAATCTTGAAAATTCTGGATTTTATTAGTTATTTTTTGGAATTTCAGCGGAGATGCGGAAGCTATGCCCAAATTTTGAATTTTTATAGAAAAACTTATATTTTTAATTACAAAATTCAATTTTTTATTCCAGGCTGGCAATCAACAAAACGGCACCCATTGGAAAATCGAAGTATTGGATTTGGTAAGTATTTTTTATAAAAAAAAGAGAACTTCTGAAATATCCAAAAAGAAACTAATAAAATTTAGAATTTTCTCGATTTTCTTTTTTTTCAATTAGAAAATCTTGAAAATTCTGGATTTTATTAGTTATTTTTTGGAATTTCAGCGGAGATGCGGAAGCTATGCCCAAATTTTGAATTTTTATAGAAAAACTTATATTTTTAATTACAAAATTCAATTTTTTATTCCAGGCTGCCAAACAACAACTGCGCCCCATTGGAAAATCGAAGTATTGGATTTGGTAAGTATTTTTTATAAAAAAAAAGAGAACTTCTGGAATATCCAAAAAGAAACTAATAAAATTTAGAATTTTCTTGATTTTCTTTTTTTTTAATTAGAAAATCATGAAAACTCTGGATTTTATTAGTTATTTTTTGGAATTTCAGCGGAGATGCGGAAGCTATGCCCAAATTTTGAATTTTTATAGAAAAACTTATATTTTTAATTACAAAATTCAATTTTTTATTCCAGGCTGCCAATCAACAATACGGCCCCATTGGACAAATCACATTGGCGATTTGGTAAGTATTTATTATAAAATGAAAGAGAATTTCTGGAATATCCAAAAAGAAACTAGTAAAATTTAGAATTTTCTCGATTTTCTTTTTTTTCAATTAGAAAATCTTGAAAATTCTGGATTTTATTAGTTATTTTTTGGAATTTCAGCGGAGATGCGGAAGCTATGCCCAAATTTTGAATTTTTATAGAAAAACTTATATTTTTAATTACAAAATTCAATTTTTTATTCCAGGCTGGCAATCAACAAAACGGCACCCATTGGAAAATCGAAGTATTGGATTTGGTAAGTATTTTTTATAAAAAAAAAGAGAACTTCTGAAATATCCAAAAAGAAACTAATAAAATTTAGAATTTTCTCGATTTTCTTTTTTTCAATTAGAAAATCTTGAAAATTCTGGATTTTATTAGTTATTTTTTGGAATTTCAGCGGAGATGCGGAAGCTATGCCCAAATTTTGAATTTTTATAGAAAAACTTATATTTTTAATTACAAAATTCAATTTTTTATTCCAGGCTGCCAAACAACAACTGCGCCCCCATTGGAAAATCGAAGTATTGGATTTGGTAAGTATTTTTTATAAAAAAAGAGAACTTCTGGAATATCCAAAAAGAAACTAATAAAATTTAGAATTTTCTTGATTTTCTTTTTTTTTAATTAGAAAATCATGAAAACTCTGGATTTTATTAGTTATTTTTTGGAATTTCAGCGGAGATGCGGAAGCTATGCCCAAATTTTGAATTTTTATAGAAAAACTTATATTTTTAATTACAAAATTCAATTTTTTATTCCAGGCTGCCAATCAACAAAACGGCACCCATTGGAAAATCGAAGTATTGGATTTGGTAAGTATTTATTATAAAATAAAAGAGAATTTCTGGAATATCCAAAAAGAAACTAATAAAATTTAGAATTTTCTTGATTTTCTTTTTTTTTCAACTAGAAAATCTTGAAAATTCTGGATTTTATTAGTTATTTTTTGGAATTTCAGCGGAGATGCGGAAGCTATGCCCAAATTTTGAATTTTTATAGAAAAACTTATATTTTTAATTACAAAATTCAATTTTTTATTCCAGGCTGCCAAACAACAACTGCGCCCCATAGGAAAATCGAAGTATTGGATTTGGTAAGTATTTTTTATAAAAAAAAAAAGAGAACTTCTGGAATATCCAAAAAGAAACTAGTAAAATTTAGAATTTTCTCGATTTTCTTTTTTTTTCAATTAGAAAATCTTGAAAATTCTGGATTTTATTAGTTATTTTTTGGAATTTCAGCGGAGATGCGGAAGCTATGCCCAAATTTTGAATTTTTATAGAAAAACTTATATTTTTAATTACAAAATTCAATTTTTTATTCCAGGCTGCCAAACAACAACTGCGCCCCATTGGAAAATCGAAGTATTGGATTTGGTAAGTATTTTTTATAAAAAAAAAGAGAACTTCTGGAATATCCAAAAAGAAACTAGTAAAATTTAGAATTTTCTCGATTTTCTTTTTTTTCAATTAGAAAATCTTGAAAATTCTGGATTTTATTAGTTATTTTTTGGAATTTCAGCGGAGATGCGGAAGCTATGCCCAAATTTTGAATTTTTATAGAAAAACTTATATTTTTAATTACAAAATTCAATTTTTTATTCCAGGCTGCCAATCAACAATACGGCCCATTGGACAAATCACATTGGCGATTTGGTAAGTATTTATTATAAAATGAAAGAGAACTTCTGGAATATCCAAAAAGAAACTAATAAAATTTAGAATTTTCTCGATTTTCTTTTTTTTTAATTAGAAAATCATGAAAACTCTTGATTTTATAAGTTATTTTTGGAATTTCAGCGGAGATGCGGAAGCTATGCCCAAATTTTGAATTTTTATAGAAAAACTTATATTTTTAATTACAAAATTCAATTTTTTATTCCAGGCTGCCAATCAACAATACGGCCCATTGGACAAATCACATTGGCGATTTGGTAAGTATTTATTATAAAATGAAAGAGAACTTCTGGAATATCCAAAAAGAAACTAATAAAATTTAGAATTTTCTTGATTTTCTTTTTTTTTAATTAGAAAATCATGAAAACTCTGGATTTTATTAGTTATTTTTTGGAATTTCAGCGGAGATGCGGAAGCTATGCCCAAATTTTGAATTTTTATAGAAAAACTTATATTTTTAATTACAAAATTCAATTTTTTATTCCAGGCTGCCAATCAACAATACGGCCCCCCATTGGACAATCGAAGTATTGGATTTGGTAAGTATTTATTATAAAATAAAAGAGAATTTCTGGAATATCCAAAAAGAAACTAATAAAATTTAGAATTTTCTCGATTTTCTTTTTTTTCAATTAGAAAATCTTGAAAATTCTGGATTTTATTAGTTATTTTTTGGAATTTCAGCGGAGATGCGGAAGCTATGCCCAAATTTTGAATTTTTATAGAAAAACTTATATTTTTAATTACAAAATTCAATTTTTTATTCCAGGCTGCCAATCAACAAAACGGCTCCCATTGGACAAATCACATTGGCGATTTGGTAAGTATTTATTATAAAATGAAAGAGAACTTCTGGAATATCCAAAAAGAAACTAATAAAATTTAGAATTTTCTTGATTTTCTTTTTTTTAATTAGAAAATCATGAAAACTCTTGATTTTATAAGTTATTTTTTGGAATTTCAGCGGAGATGCGGAAGCTATGCCCAAATTTTGAATTTTTATAGAAAAACTTATATTTTTAATTACAAAATTCAATTTTTTATTCCAGGCTGCCAATCAACAAAACGGCCCCATTGGACAAATCACATTGGCGATTTGGTAAGTATTTATTATAAAATGAAAGAGAACTTCTGGAATATCCAAAAAGAAACTAATAAAATTTAGAATTTTCTTGATTTTCTTTTTTTTAATTAGAAAATCATGAAAACTCTTGATTTTATAAGTTATTTTTTGGAATTTCAGCGGAGATGCGGAAGCTATGCCCAAATTTTGAATTTTTATAGAAAAACTTATATTTTTAATTACAAAATTCAATTTTTTATTCCAGGCTGCCAATCAACAAAACGGCCCCATTGGACAAATCACATTGGCGATTTGGTAAGTATTTATTATAAAATAAAAGAGAATTTCTGGAATATCCAAAAAAGAAACTAATAAAATTTAGAATTTTCTCGATTTTCTTTTTTTTTTCAATTAGAAAATCTTGAAAATTCTGGATTTTATTAGTTATTTTTTGGAATTTCAGCGGAGATGCGGAAGCTATGCCCAAATTTTGAATTTTTATAGAAAAACTTATATTTTTAATTACAAAATTCAATTTTTTATTCCAGGCTGCCAATCAACAAAACGGCCCCCATTGGACAATCGAAGTATTGGATTTGGTAAGTATTTATTATAAAATAAAAGAGAATTTCTGGAATATCCAAAAAGAAACTAATAAAATTTAGAATTTTCTCGATTTTCTTTTTTTTTAATTAGAAAATCTTGAAAACTCTAGATTTTATTAGTTATTTTTTGGAATTTCAGCGGAGATGCGGAAGCTATGCCCAAATTTTGAATTTTTAATCAAAAACTTATATTTTTAATTACAAAATTCAATTTTTTATTCCAGGCTGCCAATCAACAAAACGGCACCCATTGGAAAATCGAAGTATTGGATTTGGTAAGTATTTATTATAAAATAAAAGAGAATTTCTGGAATATCCAAAAAGAAACTAATAAAATTTAGAATTTTCTCGATTTTCTTTTTTTTAATTAGAAAATCTTGAAAACTCTAGATTTTATTAGTTATTTTTGGAATTTCAGCGGAGATGCGGAAGCTATGCCCAAATTTTGAATTTTTAATCAAAAACTTATATTTTTAATTACAAAATTCAATTTTTTATTCCAGGCTGCCAATCAACAAAACGGCACCCATTGGAAAATCGAAGTATTGGATTTGGTAAGTATTTATTATAAAATAAAAGAGAATTTCTGGAATATCCAAAAAGAAACTAATAAAATTTAGAATTTTCTCGATTTTCTTTTTTTTTAATTAGAAAATCTTGAAAACTCTAGATTTTATTAGTTATTTTTTGGAATTTCAGCGGAGATGCGGAAGCTATGCCCAAATTTTGAATTTTTAATCAAAAACTTATATTTTTAATTACAAAATTCAATTTTTTATTCCAGGCTGCCAATCAACAAAACGGCCCCCATTGGAAAATCGAAGTATTGGATTTGGTAAGTATTTATTATAAAATAAAAGAGAATTTCTGGAATATCCAAAAAGAAACTAATAAAATTTAGAATTTTCTCGATTTTCTTTTTTTTCAATTAGAAAATCTTGAAAATTCTGGATTTTATTAGTTATTTTTTGGAATTTCAGCGGAGATGCGGAAGCTATGCCCAAATTTTGAATTTTTATAGAAAAACATATTTTTAATTACAAAATTCAATTTTTTATTCCAGGCTGGCAATCAACAAAACGGCCCCCCATTGGACAATCGAAGTATTGGATTTGGTAAGTATTTATTATAAAATAAAAGAGAATTTCTGGAATATCCAAAAAGAAACTAATAAAATTTAGAATTTTCTCGATTTTCTTTTTTTTTAATTAGAAAATCTTGAAAACTCTAGATTTTATTAGTTATTTTTTGGAATTTCAGCGGAGATGCGGAAGCTATGCCCAAATTTTGAATTTTTATAGAAAAACTTATATTTTTAATTACAAAATTCAATTTTTTATTCCAGGCTGCCAATCAACAAAACGGCCCCATTGGACAATTCACATTGGCGATTTGGTAAGTATTTATTATAAAATGAAAGAGAATTTCTGGAATATCCAAAGAGAAACTAATAAAATTCAGAATTTTCTTGATTTTCTTTTTTTTTAATTAGAAAATCATGAAAACTCTGGATTTTATTAGTTATTTTTTGGAATTTCAGCGGAGATGCGGAAGCTATGCCCAAATTTTGAATTTTTATAGAAAAACTTATATTTTTAATTACAAAATTCAATTTTTTATTCCAGGCTGCCAATCAACAAAACGGCCCCCCATTGGACAATCGAAGTATTGGATTTGGTAAGTATTTATTATAAAATAAAAGAGAATTTCTGGAATATCCAAAAAGAAACTAATAAAATTTAGAATTTTCTTGATTTTCTTTTTTTTTAATTAGAAAATCATGAAAACTCTTGATTTTATAAGTTATTTTTTGGAATTTCAGCGGAGATGCGGAAGCTATGCCCAAATTTTGAATTTTTATAGAAAAACTTATATTTTTAATTACAAAATTCAATTTTTTATTCCAGGCTGCCAATCAACAAAACGGCCCCATTGGACAAATCACATTGGCGATTTGGTAAGTATTTATTATAAAATGAGAGAGAACTTCTGGAATATCCAAAAAGAAACTAATAAAATTTAGAATTTTCTTGATTTTCTTTTTTTAATTAGAAAATCATGAAAACTCTTGATTTTATAAGTTATTTTTTGGAATTTCAGCGGAGATGCGGAAGCTATGCCCAAATTTTGAATTTTTATAGAAAAACTTATATTTTTAATTACAAAATTCAATTTTTTATTCCAGGCTGCCAATCAACAAAACGGCCCCATTGGACAAATCACATTGGCGATTTGGTAAGTATTTATTATAAAATAAAAGAGAATTTCTGGAATATCCAAAAAGAAACTAATAAAATTTAGAATTTTCTCGATTTTCTTTTTTTTTCAATTAGAAAATCTTGAAAATTCTGGATTTTATTAGTTATTTTTTGGAATTTCAGCGGAGATGCGGAAGCTATGCCCAAATTTTGAATTTTTATAGAAAAACTTATATTTTTAATTACAAAATTCAATTTTTTATTCCAGGCTGCCAATCAACAAAACGGCCCCCATTGGACAATCGAAGTATTGGATTTGGTAAGTATTTTTTATAAAAAAAAAGAGAACTTCTGAAATATCCAAAAAGAAACTAATAAAATTTAGAATTTTCTTGATTTTCTTTTTTTTCAATTAGAAAATCTTGAAAATTCTGGATTTTATTAGTTATTTTTTGGAATTTCAGCGGAGATGCGGAAGCTATGCCCAAATTTTGAATTTTTAATCAAAAACTTATATTTTCTTATCAAAAATTCAATTTTTATTCCAGGCTGGCAATCAACAATACGGCCCCATTGGACAATTCACATTGGCGATTTGGTAAGTATTTATTATAAAATGAAAGAGAACTTCTGGAATATCCAAAGAGAAACTAATAAAATTCAGAATTTTCTTGATTTTCTTTTTTTTTAATTAGAAAATCATGAAAACTCTGGATTTTATTAGTTATTTTTTGGAATTTCAGCGGAGATGCGGAAGCTATGCCCAAATTTTGAATTTTTATAGAAAAACTTATATTTTTAATTACAAAATTCAATTTTTTATTCCAGGCTGCCAATCAACAAAACGGCCCCATTGGACAAATCACATTGGCGATTTGGTAAGTATTTATTATAAAATGAAAGAGAACTTCTGGAATATCCAAAAAGAAACTAATAAAATTTAGAATTTTCTTGATTTTCTTTTTTTTTAATTAGAAAATCATGAAAATTCTGGATTTTATTAGTTACTTTTTGGAATTTCAGCGGAGATGCGGAAGCTATGCCCAAATTTTGAATTTTTATAGAAAAACTTATATTTTTAATTACAAAATTCAATTTTTTATTCCAGGCTGGCAATCAACAATACGGCCCCATTGGACAAATCACATTGGCGATTTGGTAAGTATTTATTATAAAATGAAAGAGAACTTCTGAAATATCCAAAAAGAAACTAATAAAATTCAGAATTTTCTTGATTTTCTTTTTTTTTAATTAGAAAATCTTGAAAACTCTAGATTTTATTAGTTATTTTTTGGAATTTCAGCGGAGATGCGGAAGCTATGCCCAATTTTTGAATTTTTATAGAAAAACTTATATTTTCTTATCAAAAATTCAATTTTTTATTCCAGGGCACCAATCGATCAAAACGGCCCCCATTGGACAATCGAAGTATTGGATTTGGTAAGTATTTTTTATAAAAAAAAAGAGAACTTCTGGAATATCCAAAAAGAAACTAATAAAATTTAGAATTTTCTTGATTTTCTTTTTTTTCAATTAGAAAATCTTGAAAATTCTGGATTTTATTAGTTATTTTTTGGAATTTCAGCGGAGATGCGGAAGCTATGCCCAAATTTTGAATTTTTAATCAAAAACTTATATTTTCTTATCAAAAATTCAATTTTTATTCCAGGGCACCAATCGATCAAAACGGCCCCCATTGGACAATCGAAGTATTGGATTTGGTAAGTATTTTTTATAAAAAAAGAGAACTTCTGAAATATCCAAAAAGAAAATAATAAAATTTAGAATTTTCTTGATTTTCTTTTTTTTCAATTAGAAAATCTTGAAAATTCTGGATTTTATTAGTTATTTTTTGGAATTTCAGCGGAGATGCGGAAGCTATGCCCAATTTTTTGAATTTTTATAGAAAAACTTATATTTTCTTATCAAAAATTCAATTTTTTATTCCAGGGCACCAATCGATCAAAACGGCCCCCATTGGACAATCGAAGTATTGGATTTGGTAAGTATTTTTTATAAAAAAAGAGAACTTCTGGAATATCCAAAAAGAAACTAATAAAATTTAGAATTTTCTTGATTTTCTTTTTTTCAATTAGAAAATCTTGAAAATTCTGGATTTTATTAGTTATTTTTTGGAATTTCAGCGGAGATGCGGAAGCTATGCCCAAATTTTGAATTTTTATAGAAAAACTTATATTTTTAATTACAAAATTCAATTTTTTATTCCAGGCTGGCAATCAACAAAACGGCCCCCATTGGACAATCGAAGTATTGGATTTGGTAAGTATTTTTTATAAAAAAAGAGAACTTCTGAAATATCCAAAAAGAAACTAATAAAATTTAGAATTTTCTTGATTTTCTTTTTTTTTTAATTAGAAAATCTTGAAAATTCTGGATTTTATTAGTTATTTTTTGGAATTTCAGCAGAGATGCGGAAGCTATGCCCAAATTTTGAATTTTTAATCAAAAACTTGAATTTTGAAAACAAATGTTCAAAAAAAAAAAGATTTTTACCAATTAAATAACAATTTTTCAGATCGAATCTACGACAAAGTTTAAATCTCCAGGTGGCCTCAAAGACGGTGAGTAAATAAAAAGTAACTCAAAATTCCACATAGTGTAAATTTTACTAATTCAAATCACTAGACCCCCAATTTTTCAATTATTTTTCGTGGTAGATCAAACACATTTTGTTCTCTAAATCTCTCTTTTTTGCGTTATATTTCGTCAATTTTTCTAGAAAATTGCGAAAATGTTTGGATTGTAAATTACTGTATTTTTTTAAAAGTACACGTTGTGAAATCTGGAATTTCATGTTCGAAAAATGATAAAATTCAGACATTTTTCGATTTTTCAGGTCGATTTTCTTCCAACTTTGCTGAAAATCCATCAACTCGAAGATTCTGGAACTCGTATTTAATTGTATTATGATCTTTATTTATTTATATATTTCCTACTTTTTGCTTAAAAGCCAAAAAGTAGAAGATTACTGTAGTTATTTTTTCTATATTATCGAAAATCTCATGGGTACCACGCGCTCCACCGAAATAAACACGCAACGCAGACCGCGTCGCGCCACAACACACACAAATAAGGGAACGATTCAAATTCCCTCCCTTTTTTGTGTGTGTTGTGGCGCGACGCGGTCTGCGTTGCGTGTTCATTTCGGTGGAGCGCGTGGTACCGATGAGATTTTCGATAATAAGTCATTGCATAAAAGCCAATGACTTGTAGTTTTGTTCCTGCTTTTCCTCGGTTCCGAAACAGGGTTGAACATTTCGCCTCGTTTTTCTTCTTTTTTTTCTTCAAAAACGAGGCGAAATGGCCAATCCTGTTCTGAAGAAGTACAGTAATCAGGGTACTGTAGATGTTGTGTGTCTACAATAAGATTACTGTAGATGTTGTTGAGCTCTATTAAGTACTGTATCTAAGAATCGATGTAGAACTACAGTAATCTGTGTTGCAGTTTTTCAAAAATCTGATTTTCGAAAAAGTACTGTAGATTTCGCATTTGTCTTCGGAAGATACTTCTACAGTACTTTATCACAGATTTTTAGTCCAAAAATCATGTTTTTTTTGCTTCGAATACACAGAGATTGAATCGGGTTACTGTAGTTTTGCATTCGGTTACATACATATATGCTGTTTTTTGAAGAAAAAAAAATCGGTCCGATTATTTTTGTTAAAAAATCGGCCCGATTATTTTTGTTAAAACATCGGTCCGATTTATTTGAAAAAAAATCGGCCCGATTATTTTTGTTAAAAAATCGGCCCGATTATTTTTGTTAAAAAATCGGCCCGATTATTTTTGTTAAAAAATCGGCCCGATTATTTTGAAAAAAAATCGGCCCGATTATTTTTGTTAAAAAATCGGCCCGATTATTTTTGTTAAAAAATCGGCCCGATTATTTTTGTTAAAAAATCGGCCCGATTATTTTTGTTAAAAAATCGGCCCGATTATTTTTGTTAAAAAATCGGCCCGATTATTTTGAAAAAAATCGGCCCGATTATTTTGTTAAAAAATCGGCCCGATTATTTTTGTTAAAAAATCGGCCCGATTATTTTTGTTAAAAAATCGGCCCGATTATTTTTGTTAAAAAATCGGTCCGATTATTTTGAAAAAAAATCGGCCCGATTATTTTTGTTAAAAAATCGGCCCGATTATTTTTGTTAAAAAATCGGCCCGATTATTTTTGTTAAAAAATCGGCCCGATTATTTTTGTTAAAAAATCGGCCCGATTATTTTTGTTAAAAAATCGGTCCGATTTATTTGAAAAAAATTGGCCCGATTATTTTTGTTACTGGTGAAAAAAATCGGTCCGATTATTTTGAAAAAAAAATCGGCCCGATTATTTTTGTTAAAAAATCGGTCCGATTATTTTGAAAAAAAATCGGCCCGATTATTTTTGTTAAAAAATCGGCCCGATTATTTTTGTTAAAAAATCGGCCCGATTATTTTGTTAAAAAAT
This sequence comes from Caenorhabditis angaria, assembly GCA_947459285.1. Taxonomy (NCBI): domain Eukaryota; kingdom Metazoa; phylum Nematoda; class Chromadorea; order Rhabditida; family Rhabditidae; genus Caenorhabditis; species Caenorhabditis angaria. The sequence continues at coordinate 9,228,057 of CANHGI010000003.1, forward strand.
CGGCCCGATTATTTTTGTTAAAAAATCGGCCCGATTATTTTTGTTAAAAAATCGGCCCGATTATTTTGAAAAAAAATTGGTCCGATTATTTTTGTTAAAAAATCGGCCCGATTATTTTGAAAAAAAATCGGCCCGATTGTTTTTGAAAAAACTCGGCCCGATTATTTTTGAAAAAACTCGGGCCGATTATTTTGAAAAAAAATCGGCCCGATTATTTTTGTTAAAAAATCGGCCCGATTATTTTTGTTAAAAAATCGGTCCGATTATTTTGAAAAAAATTGGTCCGATTATTTTGAAAAAAAATCGGCCCGATTATTTTTGAAAAAACTCGGCCCGATTATTTTGAAAAAAAATTGGTCCGATTATTTTTGTTAAAAAATCGGCCCGATTATTTTGAAAAAAAATCGGCCCGATTGTTTTTGAAAAAACTCGGCCCGATTATTTTTGAAAAAACTCGGGCCGATTATTTTGAAAAAAATCGGCCCGATTATTTTTGTTAAAAAATCGGTCCGATTATTTTGAAAAAAATCGGTCCGATTATTTTTGTTACTCGAAATTATTATAATTTTCTTCTTCGATTCTTTGAGTGGATGTGGATACGTCTTCTTCGATGTTGGTGTGCGTTGGTGTGTGTGAATTCGAACCGACGGACAGCATTCTGACATTCTGACAGGAAAATTTGAAGAACAGTTGAGATAATCTTGATTCATTGAGATGTTGAGAGATATTCCTTGAGGTGTGTTGTTGTTGTTAAAGAGAATGATTATATTTTCAGTACTCTTAATCGATCAGGTTGATTGGTGATCGGCGGCCATCTTATGTTCTGTTGACTTACCGTTACTGAAAGAAAAGTGCTGTTTGTATTCAAGATCTGCCGAAAAATTTATTTGTGTCTTGAAATATTCAATGCGTCTCTTCTTGTAATTTGAACTGTGTCCCGAGAAACAACTAGAGTAACTCTGTTGTTGGCGGAGTCTGTGTTTTGGGTGGGCTGGGAGGGACCCTGAGAAACAAAAAAACTGATTTCTTTGAGAAACACACATTTTGCAGAAAATGAAATTACGTGTCACGTCACGTAAAAATAATAATATTCGTTCTCTAGAATTTCTCGTAAATCTAAACAATTAAAAACTTTGAAAAATTTTGCGGATCTTCTGGTTTTGAGAATCGGCAAATTTGAATCAAAAAATCAAAATTCATGAAATTAAAAACGTTCACGCAAAAATTTTTTTTAAAAATTGCGTAACCTAAAAAATTGATCAGAATTGGTTGTGTCCGCAAATGCGTGTAGTTTTTGATTCAGATTCCTACTTTTGATTTTCTGAGGCTAACTTGGCTGAAATTACATTTTATGAAACAGCAAATACTTCAAAATGTTCATCTCGACGAGACAAATCAGATGGTATTCTCGACAATTTCTGAAACTTCCGATAAAAATGCTGAAAATGAGTTGCAGCGCTGGAATCTTCTTAGTGTGCAAACACCATGACGCACAAATGCACAAAACAAAACACACCGTATTACAAACATGTTTTTTTCGTGTGAAATCATTTTTCAACATTTTTTTGTTTTTACACTCGTTTTCTTGAAATTCTGAAAACTCGCGTCGAAAAACATTCACCAATTAAAACAAGTATTTCAGATTTTATACGAGACATCGAAAATTGTGGTTAAAAATGGGCCAAACAGCCATACGAACTTTCGTTCGCATTTCAAGAAAAGATGTGAGTTTTTGACTAGTCTTGTAATCATTTGAAATTTTGTCAATTATAGATTGGTAAGATGAAAATGTTGTGCAGAATCCAGGCTGAAAAGTCTGAAGCTATTCGAAACCAATTGAAAAAACCATGGAAAATTCGCGAAAAATCACCGAAACAAGCTGTTAAATCAACAAAACGAAGCAAGGAATCTATTCCGAAGAAAGTTTTCCAAAAAATTGTCCGAGAAATTGTTAATGAAGTTTCGGTAAGTCAAATAATATTTTGGGTTCTGAAGTTTGAACTGTGTTTTTTAGAGCGGACCACTGAAGGTGCAATTGGGAGCTTATAATATTCTTCAAGAAGTAGCTGAAGGTGCAATGGAAAAGAAGTTTTCCTTGGCTCAAAAGGCCGCTTACCATGCAAATCGTGAAACAATCAAAGTTTCAGATATGCGATTTATGAAAGAAAGCTTTGAGTTGAACAATACAGGAACAAGAGGATATTAAATAATTTATTGTGTTCACTGTCAATTTTTAAATGTGAATTTTTGTAATTACTTAAATCTTTGTTTTTTTATCCACTCAGATGCGTTTTAAACGCTCATAATATCTCTTTTTGAATTCCAAGTTTTACCGAAACTGTTCTACCTCTCAAAAAAATCATACTTATTGTTTTCGGTTTTGTCCTTGAGAAGAAAAACAGGCGGGTTTTTTCGAAGACAAGACATATGTATAATTTATGACTCTATAGTTATCATTGCCAACAACACATTGATTGTTCCTTCCTGTTTAAACGTTTCCCGATTTTTTTCTCGTTGTTGTTGAAAACTCGTGATTTTTCTGGATAGTTTCTGTTATTTTTAGCAAACCGCAAAGATTTTCAGACAGACGAGGAAGGGAAAACAAGAAAGAACCGCGCAAAAAACAAAAAGTGCAATTGCCAAAATTATTGTTACTCTTTTTGCTGCTCATTTTCTCTGGCTCTCTGTATTTTCTGATTTTTGGCGAAAGATACAAAATCTACTTCGTTTATAATTTTCATATTTTTTATAATCAAACAGGAAATATAATCATTTCCTTTTGAAAATTTCCGGAAATTACCAGATATCTGCAACTTTTCTCCACTAGATTTAGTTGTTGACCATGGCAGGCGCCGAAATAAAAAAAAGTACATTTTCTTACAAAAACAACAACAACAAAAATAGAGGAGAAATAGAAGAGAGGAGGGCAGATGTGAATGTGTATGTATCGCGAAAGCACATTTAGTTTCGTTGTGTTGTTTTTGCATTGCTGTCACCAACTATCACGAAGGCCATTTCTAGAGGAACAAAAATAATAGATTTAGTTTTTTTTCTCGAAAAAATATGAAATAAATCTGTGTCTGATGAGGTGAAGCTTTTCTCTCAAAATCACAAATCTTGATTTTATCCCGAATTCTTTCCAGCTTATCGCATCGCCCACGTGATTCCTCACGAGACTTACGATAACTACCCATAAACAAAAACAATACGAATTTTCCATCTAGCCAAAATATGTTATGCACTATTCGATAATCACACATCTAGATTTTGTTATGCCTTATTGGACACCGGCTAAGTCATATTTTTTGAGCGAATTTGTTGAAATCTGGGGTTGTCGTCGTATTCATAGGATAGACCCGCCTAAGACAATTCGAATGATGTAATTTCTGATGACTTTATGTTACCCATAAGTGATTTAGCTAAGTTTAGTCGATTTTTGGTCGATAAGTCGCTTAGTGTAACCTAAAATCTTCAAAAATTATACAATTCCGCTTGTCTTAGACCTTTATCCCATGAATACGACCAAAACCCAATGTTTCAACAAATTTGCTAAAAAAATATGATTTAGCCGATGTTCCATAAGCTATAAAAAATCGAAAAATTCATGATTATCCTATAGTGCATAAAATATGTTGTGCAAAAACTGGAAATTGTTGTTTTCAAGTCACAAGGTTTGATAAGAATTCCAGGTGCTTGATAAGTTAGTTTCTCGGGGTTTTTTATTAAATTATAGACTGCGTTTTACTTATCAATTTTCGCAAAGGAAAAATATCACTAAATTTTTGTCTAGAAAATTTATTATCAATGTGAACCAATTTCAATGGTAGTAGTATTTTGAAGTCTGGCATTTTGCCATTATTTTTCTTCTCTAAAGTGCAAAGTTCTCCCATTTATTGTTATTGTTTTCACATATACCATCAATTGATAACAAAATCTTCAAAAATCAATCAATCAATACTTGAATATTCCAAAGTTTTAATATATATTTATGTTGTTTTTGTTCTGTTCAATGATGATCCAAGCCCAACTCAACCTGGGCCCGTACAACGTGGTACCGCTCTCAAATGAAAAAAAAAACGAAAAAGAGAAGAAAAAAGAAAAAGGACACAAATAGTCCAGCTGATTTTTCTATTTCTCTCTCTTGTTTTTTTCGTCGCTCTCTCTGCACCATCTCATTTTTTCGTGATCTCTACGATGATGATGCTGTCTGTCTGTTGTCTCTAACTGCACTATTTTTTTTGTTGCTATCGCGGGCTCTCCTTTTTTCTCGAGTATTTTTTATTTTGAAAAAAAAAACTACGTTTCAAATTTTTTTTACAAAATTACCTATAGTTCATGGATTTGTCTGTAGTCTAAATATCTCCTTTATGTGTAAAAAAGTGCTTGGTTTTCTTTGAATCTTTAAATTTTCTCATCTTCTATGCCATTCCGAATAAAACTTAGGTGTTTTTATTCAAACGGCTCCTGATCCTTTCTTTTTAGAAATTTCTTATAATGTCCGAATTCAACATTTGAACCGCTTCCTATTTTTTAATATTTATTTAAAAACATTTCTGCGTGACCATTGTAAACGTGTACTTATTATTATGTTTTGGAGATCTCCATTTTTGAAAATTATTGCAGGCATCACTGATGAGACCTACCTCTTCGCCGTCTGATGTTCAGGTCGAAACGGCTTTACCGCGTATCTATATTCTTTTAATTTCTTCTTTTTCTTATCAAGAACCAGTAATGCCTAATTTTGCCAGCCTAGCACAAAATCAGTATGTTTTTAAATATTTGGTTCAAAAATATCCTCAATTTTCAAAAAAAATTCTAATCATGTCAAAGTTTTAATCAAAATTCAGTACTTTTCAAAATAAATTTCTATTCTGAAGATATCAAATTTCATCTGTGTTTTCTTCTTTTTGAGAATTTTTCAACATATTTCAATTAAATAATATCTTCTGCTTTTTCTGATATGAATGATTACTGAACTACGCAAGAAACCATTCTAAACTAATTCAAAAACTAAAAATTTTCCAAAATATTTACAACTGCAAAAAATTAGGAACTCATTTTCTTATCAGTAAATGTTTTATTATTCGATGCACCCGAAAAATCTCCAGGCACCAATAAATACGATCGCAGCAAAAAAAAGTTTGTTTGCGTGTCAAGAAAATGCCACTTTTTGTTGTTTACTTCGTTGTTTCGAAACGCGTGACCTGCAATTTTTTTTCAGGAAGAATTGGACTTTTGAACCTTTGTTGAAAAAAAAGTTCTTTGATTTTCGTTTTCGATGATATTTTTCCACATTAAAAGGGTTTTTAATGGTTATTTATTATGAATAAAAAATATTGGATTGCATTGGCAAATGATTTTTGATCGAAAAAATCTTGGGAAATGAAACATAGTGTAATATACTGAATCGACCACACTGATCACGATCCCGGAGTCAAAAATTACCAAAAACCTCTGTGAGCACTTCGGAAGCTCCAAAGTTGGGTTTGAATTTTTGTAGATACTGAAAATCGACTAAAATAAAAAATTCAATCCAATTTTAGAGCTCTGGAAAAGTGCTCACAGAGGTTTCTGGCAGTTTTTGACTTTGGGATTTTTGTCAGCGTGATCGATTTAGTACATTTCACCATTATTCATCAAAAGTTTAACCTGAACATGCCTATTTATTATACCACACGGTATTTCGAACCTAACCAAACCGTTTTATGCTATTTTCCTTTCCATTTTCTTCTCTCTCTACAATTTCCCAGTCTTTCTCCATTCGCGCCTTTTTTGTTTATGATATCATCAAATTTTGTTGTTTCCAAAACGCTCTTCTTCTTTTTTTGTTGATTTTTAAAAAATTGTTTTCTTTTTTCATTTTCTTTTGAAAAAAAAAATGAAAAAATGTCCCTAGAAAGTAAGAAAGTAAGAATTTTTCTCATTTGACTAATTATTTCATGACGCATAAATAGAAACTACATAGAAGGAGAAAAATTATTCAAACGGATTTCGGTGAACTGGAATAATTTATTAGATTTTTTGTTAGCTATTTTTATTTTCAGTTTTTTTGTTACCGTAGTCGAAAAAAGTTTATAAGTTATCATATTAATTTGATTTAAGCCGCGCATTCAAAATCGATTTTTCAGCAAGAGCAGGCGGAGCCGGATAAGGATTAGCCCACATCTCATTTTTTTTATTCATTTCCACGGATTTTTCATTTTTATTTTATTAGTAACACTTTAGCTTCCAAGATTTTTTAAAAATGTTTTTCTGAATTTTTCTTCGGGAAAAATGACGAGTCATTTTTGAATACACATCAATTCCACTTCCACACTTTTCCGAAAATTAAAAATCACATGATTTCGAACAAGCTGTGTGTGTGTACAGTAAACAACATTTTTCCTTGTTTTGCTCTCAAAGAATTTCCAAACTGATAAGAGGAATCAATGTTGCCCTCGATTTTATTATAATTTTTTGCGGAATTTGTTACGGGGACTAGGATTTAAACCTAGTCCCTCTGTTGTTTTTTGTTCCATGAGCACAAGAAAAATTGCAGGGGACTAGGTTTACATCCTAGTCCCCGTGCAGTTTTCGATTTTCTTGGGCTCACTCTTCTCATTGTTTTGTTGAATTTTGAAAGTCATCAATTTTTCAAACAAAAATTATTATTTTGCAGTTTTCAACTCGATAAAATTGAATTTTTAATGAACACTTCGCAACGATGATAATTGCTAGAAAAAGTCGAAAAAGGCGGAGGAATCGGGAAGAAGAAGGTGAGTTTGGGCCGGGCCGGGCCCAGATTAACAAAAACGGAAAAAATGACATCATTTTTGTTGATAAATAAAAATTTTGAAGAAAAATCCCACACTACTTAATCTATCTCATGTTTTTTCACTTCACAATGACTCATATGTATTTTTAAAAAAATTGAATTTTCTAGGTTCCCTCCATCTTCCAACAACTTCTTCAACACAAAATATCCAATCATCCGATTACGAGTGAGTGTTTTTTCATGATTCATCGGATTAATTCATCGTTTTTTCCAGGGATTATGAAGAAGCCGAAGAAACTGCTGTAAAAATTAATAATCAAATGTCAAATGAAAATGAAAATGTGCAAAACAGTACACAGAAAAATAACCAAGTTCGAAAACAATGCTCATCTTTACGATGGTTATCGATTCCAGCTTGGCTGTTTTTAATAATCGCAATTCTGATAAAGGTGAGGATTAGGCTACCGTAGTTTTGATTTGATAAACATTGAGATTAGCTGATGATTAGTGAGTGCATTACGCCACCCGGAGTTTTTCTGGATGAAAAAAAAAATGGAAAAAAATCGGAGAAGAGAGGAGAGGAGATTACAGTAGGAAAGAATATGATAATATTATTATTGAACTCGGATTTTTTGGTCAAAAATCAAATTTTTGATCTCTAAAAATCATAAAACACCTTAAAATTTTCAAAAATAATATGTTTTTAGCCGTCAAATGCAATAATCGAAACTCGATGTGGATCAATAGACATTCGAAACACACCAATGGGTTTGAAAAGAAGCAACGCGGCTCTTGATCTTGGAGATTCGGATTCGATAAAATCGAAAGATTTGGATCTTTCGAATCAAATCAATTGCACAGTTATTGAGGGATCATTTTTGATTACTATGATATCAACGGTTGAGGGAAAGAATTATTCAACTGAGGATTTTCCGCGATTTCCGTATTTGCGAGAAATTACCGGGAGTTTGATGATTTTTGATGCCGGGTTTGTGTTTTTTGCTATTTTTCAAGTGGATTTTGACCCTGTGATCACGATTGTCAAAAACTGCAGAACTCAACTACCAATGTGAGTTATGACGTGGCGAATTTTGGGACTTTAGGAGGTGAAAACTAGCTGATAGCCTAGCGTTGCTCAGAAGGTTTTCAATCAATTTTGAGATTTCAAATGCAGATTCCAATTTTTTCTGAGAAAAATTCGGATGAAATTGGGAGTTTTGGTTTTCTAGGCCATAAAAATGAACAAGTAGGTTTGCTAGGCCAACTGGAGGTTTTCTATGCCATGAAATTGGGAATTTTGGTTTTCTAGGCCATAAAAATGAACAAGTAGGTTTTCTAGGCCATCTGGAGGTTTTCTAGGCCATTTAAGCTGAACATTTGGTTTCGCAGACCATAAAAATAAAACATTTGGCTTTCTAGGCAATCTGTAGGTTTTCTAGGCTACGAAATCGGAAAATTCGGATTTCTAGGTCATCTGGAGGGTTTCTAGGCCACGAAATTCGAACATTTGGATTTATAGGCCACCTGGAGGGTTTCTAGGCCATGTAATTGGAAAATTTGGATTTCTAGACCGTTTGAGCTGAAAATTTGGAATCTGAAATTGAGATCTCAAAATTGGTTAAATATTGAAAATAAATCTCCTGAACAGCACTATGCTATCAGATAAATCAAGCTAGTTTTCACCTCCTACAGCCCCCAAATTTTGCCACGTCATAACTCATGTTAGAAGTTGAGTTTTGCGGTTTTTGACAGCAGGTTCGAAATTTCATAAAACATCATAAGGTTCGAAATTTTTCTAGATATTTGAAAACCTTATCATGGATCTTGCCGAATTTACGAGTTATTGGTGGACAAGTTCTCATTCAACAATATGCACTGGTTATTTACAAAAATAACGATCTTGAAGATGTTGGTTTGAGCTTGAATTAAAAAACAATTGTGAACTCTTTTTTCAGATTGGTCTCAATAATTTGAAAGTGATTAGAAATGGCGGAGTTCGCATAACTGATAATAAAAGATTGTGTCATACTCGATTAATCGATTGGAAACATATCACAACTTCTGCTGTAAATGATGTTTTATTAGATGATGCTGCTGAATTGAGTTTTACTGAAACTGGACGAAGTTTGTTTTTTTTCTCGAATTTTCTTTATCTCATCTCTAAAATTCCCATTTTTCCAGTCTGCAAGAAAGGTGGATGTGTTTCCGATCCGAATCAAGATCTGTGCCATTATATGGAAGTCAATGACAAACACTATCAATCTTGTTGGAGTGACACGAATTGTCAAAGAACGTGCAAGTTTGATCGAATTGGCGAAGAAATTGGACCGGGATGTGATCCAGATGGTGAGAAATGTCATGATGAATGTCTGGGTGGATGTGATAAGAAGGATGATGCCAGTGCTTGTCATTCGTGTAAAAATTATCATTATCAGGTGAGGAATATGTGCTAGAGGGAATAGAAATTTACAAATGTGCTCTACCGAAGAATTTTGTGAACTTCGAAAACAGAAAATTTCACAGATCCAAAAACTCAAATTCTTAGCTCTAAAGTTGCAAATTTGCTCTATTGAGAATCTGAATTAACATGAGCAATCTAGTGAATTTCCTCTATTCTATAGAATTCACTAGATTGCTCATGTTAAACCAGAAAAGCGGTCAAATTCTCCATGGAGTGAATTTTAAACTAATTTTCAATGTGAACTTTCCTTGTTCAAATTCAAATTTTTAGCCCAAAAGATGCAAGTTCGCTCCATTGATAATCTGGATTAACATGAGCAATCTAGTAATTTTACTGTATAGGATTATTAGTAAATTCACTAGATCGCTCTTGTTAAACCAGAAAAGTCGTCAAATTTTCAACTGTTCATAAAAACTTGAGAGTTTTCTCGCGATTTCAAATTTTTAACTCAAAAATTGCTAGCCCCTCTATTGAGAATTTGAAGAATTTTTGTGGTTCAACATGAGCAACTGCCCGAAAATCATATAATTCCATTTTATGTTCAGGGTCGATGTGTTCCAACTTGTGGAAACAATCTCTATGTTCTCATAAACCGACGATGTGTTACAAAAGAAAAATGTTTGGCATTGAAACCAATCAAATCAAAAAGTTATCTACCAATAAAAGCCATAAATGGTGTATGCTCGGATAAATGTCCTGAAGGCTATGAAGAAGATCCGAAAGACAATTCGACATGCTTAAAATGCGCTCCAAATTGTCAAGTAATCTGTCCAACAACAATTGTTGATTCGTATCATAAAGCACTTCAAATCAAGAATTGTCATGTTATCGATGGCAATTTGTTGGTTGAAGTTAAAGCGAGAGCTGATTCTGGTTCAGCGATTTCACTTCAAGGATTATTCTCGAAGATTCATACGATCACTGGTTATTTGCAAGTTCATCGATCTCCATCATTTCTCAATCTTTTCATGTTCAAAAATTTGCGGGTTATCGAGGGAAGAGAATTAACAAATGGATATGCATTATCGGTTATGGAGAATGCGAATTTGAAGAAATTGTTTGATCCGTCACATGATTTGAAGATTCTACGAGGAAAAATCAGATTCCATAATAATCGAATGTTATGTTTTCATTTTATTAGTCAGTTTATGGAAAAAATGGGAATGGAATCGATGATGTCGGAATTGGATCAATCTTTGAGCAGTAATGGAGATAAAGCTGTTTGTGAGTTTTTTTTCAAACTTTTTTAGGTTAAGCTCAAAATCCCGGACATTTTGAGCCTAAATATGTCTAAGCCTAGTTTCAGGCCTGAAATTTAAGATTTTTCAAACGTTTTGAATCCAAATAGGCATATTTTTGGCCTGAAAATTTCGAGTTTTAGGCCCAAAATCTGGACCTATTCTCCTAGAAATCTGAAGTTCTGGGCTTATTTTGATTAGAGAAAAAAAGTTTCTGTAATTTTTTTTTCGAAAATTTTTGTCTAGAATCTCTAAATTTCACGTTATCTCTAATCAAAATATTTATTTTTTCAGGCTTGGATCAAAGTTTTCAACTGATTCTTGATAGCACAACTTCAAATTCGATACAAATCACATGGCCTCAAATGAATACAACTGACACAGATCATCGAAAATTCCTCGGTTACGAGTTATTCTACAAAGAAGTTGCTGTAATTGATCCAAATATGTCAATGGATGATGATCGAAGTGCATGTTCTGATTCGTGGCATAGTGCTTTTATTCAATCGGAATCGGAAGATTCTGAATCAACAGTTACACATATTCTAACAGAACATTTGAAACCCAATCAACATTATGCGATTTATGTGACAACGCAAGTTGTGGTTCACAAAGGTGCCAGAAATTATGTGTCGAAAATATTGTTTGCGACTACGAAATTCGCTGCTCCCGAACCACCGATTGTTACGATTCAAAGAGTTACGAGTGATGAGATTGAATTGTCGTGGGAGCCGCCGATTCGACCCAATGGAGTTATTACACATTATCAGATTAATTGGAGAGGAATTGAGACGGATGCCGCTTTCAAGGCGGAAGGGTTTTGCACGAAGCGACAGTATGCGGAGAAGAATCGGGAGGAGATTGGAGAGACGACGGTTTCGCCACTTTCGACAAAAGCGCCGAGTATGGAAAGTGTTTTTGGTGGGGGAAATTTGAAAGGAGATGGAACTTGTTCGGCAATGAGTGGATGTTGTGAATGTCCGGTAAGGATTTATGAGGCTTTTTCGGGTAGAAAGTTTTTTTTAATGAAAAATATAGTTCGATTTGAAGAATTGGGAAAAATTCTACACCAAAAAAATTTTTTTGCAATTTTTCACTTAAAAATTCTAATTTTCTTGAAAAATATGTTCTGTACAAATTTAGGTTCTTTAGGCGCGGCTACTTGAGAACTGGGATGTCTGGGTTCGGCTTCTTGACAAATTACTAGCCCTCAAGGAGCGGCTTCTTGACAACTAGGATGTATAGGTTCGGCTGCTTGACATTGAAGCTCCCAAGGCGTGGCTCCTTGATATAGTGGTTCTCTAGATGCGAGTCCTAGAAAATTAGGTTCTGTAGGCGCGGCTACTTGAGACCTAGAATGTATAGGTTCGACTTCTTGATAAATTACTAGCTCTCAAGGAGCGCCTTCTTGACATAAAACACCCTCAAGGCACGTTCACTTGATAACTATGATCTCTAGGCTCGGCTGCTTGGCATTTAATTTCTCTAGCCACGGCTACTTGACAACTAGGATGTCTAGGTTCGGCTACTTGACAACCAGGAGTTTTAGGCGCGGCTACTTGACCTTAGCCGAGCTACCTTTTAGATTTTGCCCCATTAAAATTTAATGCCAAAAATCAGGGATGTCGTTTTTGAACAAAATGGGGGCCCCAGAGCCCGTTATAACAACACGGGCTTGGCCGGCCATACTCCGAATAATTCGTGACTGGCCGGGCGGAGCCCAGCCCGGCCCGATAAAATTATTCTATATGCAAAGGTCGAAAGAATTGCCTGGTTTTGTGTTATTTTGGTGGTATAAGTGGTGATAGTGTGAAAGGTGTGAATGGTATTGGTATGATTGATGTTATGGTGTTAGTTCAGATGGTGTAGGGTGGTGAAATATGTGTTTGGTGAACATGGTGAAATTTCTGTGAGTTGGTGTCATTGGCGAAAACGTGCAAAATGCACCATTGGCGCCAATTTAACTTCTTTGGTGCATTGGCGTTATTGGCGCCAATGATAATAATTTGTCCGATTTCACCAATCACACCCTCCAAACCAACATCTTCAACAACTTTTTCATTTTCATTTAAAAATTTTCACCATAACAACCACCATTGATGGTCGAGACCGCCTTTCTAACGTCTCGCGAATTTGTTTGTTTCCACTTCCTGAATATGAGCGGGCTTTAAAAAAGCCCCGGGGCCCTCTTATATTTTTTAAAAGGGCACCGGGCCGAAAAAGCCCGTTAATTTTTCGGGGGGCCCCGAAAGCCCGACCCAAAACGACATCCCTGCCAAAAATAATTCATATTTTTCAAAATTTTCAAAAAATCCGATTTTTCCAGCACAAAACTCCGAGTATCGAACAAACTGAAAGCGATTCAGATTTTGAAAATGATGTTCACAACATGGTTTTTGTTCAAAAGTGAGTCCTTTTTTTTAAATTCATCCAATATCCCTAATTTTTGTTTTCCCCCGAAATTCCCGTGTGATTTTTCCCCGCTTGTTTTGATTTTCATTTTTAACCCAACCCTCAACAAACCCGCGAGTTTAGATGTTCATTTGATTTTGATCCAATTCGATGCGCTTCCACTTGGGAGCAAGAAGTTGAAGAGATTGATCCGGAAATTGTGTCAGCAATGGAGAAAACTGGAAAGACTTCGAGAAGAGTCAGAGATTTACGAGCAGATGAGGAATACGAATTAAGGAAGAGGGAAATGCGAAGAGCTGTTCATGTTATTAGAAATAGTCATCAAGATTATGAAGCATATTCGGCATTTGTAATGTATGTCTGATTGATTGATTGAAAAATCATGTGGAAAACCGATGGATTGTGCATGTTTTTATGTTGTCCTGGATTAATCTGGAGATTTTTTCATCATATTTTCAAATTCCAGACCACTTTGTTCTTGTTTTTTTCTCACACTGGCATGTTTTTAATTTCAAATTTTCCCTGTTCGGTCCTGCTAATACTCCTTTTTCCCTCGAAGTTCACTTCCATTCTAACATTTTCTTTTTCAGACGTCGAAGAAGATCGATAAAATCAGAAGCATCGAGCGGAGACGGCAAAAATGATACAAATAAAGATCCAGCGAAGAATCGTTTACATGTGACTAGAAAAGCGGGAAAAAATGATGAAAAGGATAACTTGCCTGAAAATGAGACGATTACAATTTTGGATAAAGAGAAGGAGAAAAAGGTGCAATTTGAGATGGAGGATGATGAGAAACAGGTTGCATTCCCATTGTTGACGCAGAATGTGACTGCCAGCAAAACTGGACCCACTACTTTTATTATTAAGAATTTGAAACATTTTACGGAATATGCGGTATGGTTTTGAAAAATTGGAAATTTTAAAAATGAAAGAAATATTTTAGATCTCGGTATCTGCGTGTCAAGATGTTAATGTTCCTTTGAATTATTGCTCCCCGAGTTCGAAGGCGGCGAAAATGAAGAAAACTAGTCCGTTGAGTGAGTTATTAGCGTACTTAAGGGTTCATGGGGGAAAAAATTGACTTACACTAAATTTTTATCGTCTCACTTTTTGAATTTTCAAAATTTTATTTCGCACTCTGCTGAAAAATTGAGACAATTTTATGAGAATCAAGATATCGGTATGAAATTTACTCGAAAAAATGTCTAGAACTGGAGCCAAGTTACAGGGTTCCAGGGTTTGGAAAATCTACAGATTCGGCCACAAAACGAGGCTATAACTCGATTCAGAAAAGTTTTCAGGAAAATCAGATTTTTGGAAATTGATTACTGTAGTTGATTTATTGTTAGTGGAAATAATTCAAAATTTCGAAAAAATTGATCGGAAATTTTGCGCAAAATTGAATTTTTCAAACATCTTCCAAAAACCATGGTTGATTTTTTCCCTGATCTAATTCAAAAACAATTCTTTGCAGTGGACGTTGATCGAGTTCTAAATGAAACCATCAAAATCGACTATATGAACACGACATCCAAAGTTCGAATTACTTGGAAAACACCAAACAATTCGAACGGTGGAATCCTTGGATATTATGTTCATATGCGAAATTTGGCCGTCGACGCCTCACTTCAAACCGAATGCCAACCAGCTGTAGCAAATTGGACGTCTGAAATTGACGGAGTCATTTTCAAACACCCTCCAGATGGTGAATATAGTGTTGAGGTTATTGCATATTCGATGTATGCGCCGAGTGAGCCTGCGATTGCTCTGGAGAAGGTTGTGATTCATACGCCTGGTTTTTGGACTCTAAATGTAAGGAGTTGCTCTGAAAATAAAAATATAGCTAAAATTGGTTTTTCAGCGAATAATTGTTGCGGTTTTGATCATTTTGATTTTCCTACTCTTTGCTGGACTTATCACTTATAATATTATCAAAAAATATTATGGTAAAAAAGTCAAAGCAATGGCCGATTTCATGTCACATAATCCTGAATATGTAATTGAAGAAGTTTATAAGGAAGATGAATGGGAATTGCAAAGAGAAACATTGGAGTTATTGGAAGAAATTGGAATGGGAACATTTGGAAAGGTTTATCGTGGATTTGGCCATGATGTTGTATCGAATAATGGTTGTACCTTTGGTGAATGTGCGATTAAAACAGTTCAAGATAAGGCAAATGGACAGGAAAGGTTGCATTTCTTGTTGGAAGCGAATGTTATGAAGGGATTTAATGCGCCATTTATCGTCAAATTATTTGGAGTGGTTTCACGGGATCAACCAACACTTTGTGTTATGGAATTGATGGCCCTTGGAAATCTTCGGGATTATTTGCGGTCTCGCCGGCCGGGAGCTGAAGAGAACACGGAGAATTTGCCGGTTCCCTCAAAAGAACAATATCATGAATGGGCCTCGCAAATTGCTGATGGAATGGCTTATTTGGAATCGATTAAGTTTTGTCATCGAGATTTGGCGGCCAGAAATTGCATGGTGAGAGCGGATGAGACTGTGAAGATTGGGGATTTCGGAATGGCAAGAGATATTTATTATCATGATTATTATAAACCGACTGGGAAACGATTGATGCCTGTGAGGTGGATGGCGCCGGAATCATTGAAGGATGGTTAGTTTATTTTTTGGAAGGGGGGGAGGGTTGGAGTTTTGAATGGTATCTAACTTGAGCAATGCTCCAAAAATCCAGTTTTTTTTTAAAATTTTAATATGAGCAATGCTAAAATTGAGACTTTATCAAATTTACGTCTAATCTGAGCAAGCCTAATGCAAACTGAATTTTTAATTGAGCAATGCTCAAAAAATGTTGAATTTCCAGTTGAAATCAAAATTTTCAATGTTTAATATAAGCTGATTAATATGAACAATGCTCCAAAGATTCATTTTTCTCGATTTAGTTTTAATATGAGCAATTCTCAAATAATTTGGAAAAATTGAAAAGTTTTGCTCAAATTTACGTATAACCCGGCCAAGCATCAGAATTCTAATGAAAAATTAATATGAGCAATGCTCAAAAAATGTTGAATTTCCAGAATTTTAACGATTGCTCAGGTTAGATGTGGTTTTGAGCAAAAATTCAACGTTTATCGAAATATTGCTCATATTAAAATTCAATTTTAAACATAGAAAAATGAATTTTTGGAGCATTGCTCATGTTAGAGATTGATTTAAAGAAAAAGAAAAATCCTGAATTTCAAAAGGGAATTGAAATTTTTTTGGGTGTTGCTCATATTAAATTAAAATTATATTCTTATTGGGGTTTTGAGGGTTGCTCACAAGTTAAATGTATTTAGTTTTAAGCGAAAATGTCAGTTTTTTTGGAATTTTCAAACATTGCTCATATTATAAATTTAATTTTTAATTTAGAATAATTGATTTTTGAAGCATTGCTCATATTATAAATTTGAAAAAAGAGAAAATTTCCGAATTTCAACTCCTTTGCCTTGGGAACAATTCTGAGTTCTCCCAAAAAATGTTTGGGGAAGGTTATTTTCCTATTTGTTTCTTTTTCGATATCGAAACATTTGATCTTGTGATTATCAATATGAAAAAATAAAACAAAAAACAGTTCAAGGTTACACGTTTCATTTTCGCATGATATATTAAAGTATATACAGTTTAAAGCGGGTGAGATTAAAAGATCGTTGATCGCAAAATGTACAGAAATTAATATGCAGTTTGATGTCATTCAAATCAAATCATATTAAGTTCATTTCCGAGCCAAGATAAATCGTTTCCTTGTCCATTCATATTTCCATTTTGTTTCAAGTAAACTGGATAATTGTCAAGTCCGCTTGAATAATAAGTTCCATATAATTGACACGAAATCATTGAAATTAGGAACGAAAGAAGAATAAGAAGAGTTTGGAATGAGAACATTGTTGTTGGAAGTGTGTTTTTGTTAAATGATAGCCTTGTCTTCTTCTTATATAGAAGAATTGATATGCGAGAGAGAAGAGAGTTTAGAGAAAAATAGGGTTTTATTGTTTTTTTTTCGACTAGAATGTGATATTTGTACTTGATGTCAAACATTGTTGTTTTCGCAAAGATCTGAAAATAAATTGCGAAGTTGGACTTGAAGAGATCGAACAGCAGAGGATTGTTTTTAAATTTGACTGTTTTGCAGAGTTGTCACGTAGTTGAGGCTAGAGAACCTTGGTTTCTAGGAACCGCGTCTAGAAATCCACTCTGCCAAGAAGCGGCGCCTTGAGAGCTTTTTTTCTAGTAGTCGAGTCTAGAGAGCATCGTTTTCAAGTAGCCAAGTCTTGAGAACCTGATCGTCTAGGACTCACATCTAAAGGTCCACTCCTGGAAGCAGCGGCGCCTTGAGAGCTTATATCTCAAGTAGCCAACCATAGAAATCCTAGTTGCCAAGTAGTCGCAGCTAGAAAGTTCAAGCTTCAAGGGTCCGTCTCTAGAAAATCCTGTTCTCAAGCAGCCGAGGCTAGAAAACGTAATTGTCTAGGAGCCGTATCGAGAGATTCACTCTATGAAGGTGCCACACCTTCAGAGCTTCTATGTCAACTAGCCAACCCTAGAAATCCTGGTTGGCAAGTAGCCGTAGCTAGAAAGTTCAATCGTCAAGGATCATCACCTAGAAGGTGAAGTTGTCAAGTAGCCGCGCCTAAAGAGTTGAATTGACAAGGGTCAGTGCTTATTTCCTTCAAAATTTAGAAAATTAAAGTCTATCGGGATCTCGAAATAATTTTCTGAATTCTCTTAAATTTCGAATTACTCACGTGCATAATTCTTCTGGGATCATCAAACCAAGAAATGTCAAATCAGAACCGAAAACCTATGACGTAAAAAGACTGCGGCGCGACACTAGAAAGAAAATAGATGAAATAAAACTTAAGAACACACTACGTCATGAGATTTTTTACATTTTGTCCGCATTTTTTTTTAAATCTAGCTTATGAACAGCTTCTTCTGGTTTTTCGAAATGATTTCTCGATTTTTTCTCATGATTTGGTTTGTTCTTTTGATTTTTGTCTATCTTGTTTGATCTTTGAAATCAAAAGAATTTTAAAGAAATTGTATGTGACATCACGTAGTCAATGGGTGAGCCTGGGAAACAGTAGTCACCAATATTGCTATTGGGCTACCGTTTTTGGATTTGGGAATGGTAAGGGTGTATCCGAAGATACGGGGTCATGATCATCAGCTGCTCAGAAGAGCGAGAGTCCACTGAATGAGTCATGTACTATCCATACAAGTCTATTATGCTTCCTGCCCGCAGAATCATCGGCTGGAGATGATTGCAAGACAGCAGGTAATAGATATGCTGGGTCTAGTATAAGCTCCCTTTTCCCGTTTAGGCTAAACCAGGATTCCTCCTTAATGGTGCACCCGTCGTACCCAAGGGTAACTAAGTGCACCGGAGTTGCCCACCCGAACCTCACGGTATCTTTGGCTGATCTTAGGTCTGTTGTACACGTATCGTCTTGTGATGGTTAGATTCACTTCAGATACTTTCCAGGTTTGTGCCTGAACTAAGGCGTGCAGTCTTAGGCTGTTTAGTTCAGCTCAAGAAGAGCTGGCTTGGTCTGTTTCTTTTGGGCTGTTTTAGGCTGGGCTGGTGTATAGGGGTTTTTATTCCCTATGTATTTATCTCCAAATATGTGCTGCCAGTATATGTTCTTGCTGTATTCTAATACTGAGGCTAGCAGATCTGGTTTCAGGTTTCGAATTGTTCCTCTTCCGAGGCCCATTTCTAGGAGCGAATCTGTGCTGGGCTTATACCATGTTCCGAGTGATCCTACTATTATTGGTAGAACCACTGCTTTCTTGCCAAGTCTGGCATAATACTCGACAAGATGCTGATATTTGTCTATCTTTTCTTTCCAGGCTGTTTCTAATGGGGCTATGCCGTTTTCGTAAGTTATTCTTACATCGGCTAGGATTATCTGTCTTCCATCCAGAGACTCCATCTGGATGTCTGGTCTATCTTCGCCAGGCCCAGCTCGCCTGTCGATCTTAAGCTTCCAGTTCTTTTTAGAACCTTTTTCTATGGCTTCCTTTACAGAGTAAAGGACATGATTGTGTCTGTCTGTTATACCCTTCCCAAGCGCATAGTGGCACGTTTGGAGGATATGAATCTGGGTTTCTTTTTCTGCTGGGCATCTTCTACATCCTTTCGGATTGGTCTTATCATAAGTGTTGTTGTTACATGAGAGCAGATTTAGGCGTGCTCTATGAACAAATTTATGGGCTGAGATGCTGACTTTTCCTCCGGTTCTAACGAAGGCGTTTGATCTGGGTTCTTGTTGGATGACTTGCACCACTTTGCTTTTGACTTCTTTTTCTGTTGTGAATCTGTGGAGCAAAGCTTCCAACACTTGGGCTTTTAGGGTCTGTTGCAATTTCTTAAGATTATTTTCTGTGACGATAACGGGTTCGCTATCTGCTGTGGCTTGAATCTTAATGGCTAGCTTTTGGTCTACGGCTGTGAACTCCAACAAGTGGAGTGGTGAGTCTTTAAGCTTGGATAGGGATTTACAGATGTCGCGTACTCTGGTGAATACGCTAAATCCGAAGGCTTTCTTGTTTATCTGGGTTTTATTGCTGAGATAGTCAGCAATTTGGTCTATATTCATATTTTCTGTTCCGGTTTCTTTTTCTGCGACTTCTTGGAGGAAGTCTGAATAGATTTTCTGGATATACGGGTCTTTAGCCCAGATTTTCTTCATAGTCGAGACTAAGAATCCAATCAAGGCTGTTATTCTGGGGCATTGGACACCAAGTCCACCCTTCGAGATAGGGATTTGGATATATTCTAGGGGCGAACCTCGGATTGGGATGCTATGCATTGTCTTAACGGCTTTCATAACCATGTTACTGAATTCACGCAGCTCACTAAGCTTAGGGGTTGCGTTAGCATACATGTATGTCAGTTTAGGCAGTATAAAGCATTTGATACAGTCTAGTTTTTGCCATGGGGCGAGCTGACTTGTAAGAACAAGTTCTATGTCTTTTAGAGCACTGGAGAGTAGCTCCATTTCTGAGATGCGGTTTTGGCTTCCGGTCTCGATACCTAAGTATTTATAGGTACCGGTCTCGTTTAATGTTCTAATTGGCTGTCCCTTCAGATGAAGGGGTCTTTGTTTCAATTTCCCTTCAGAAATTGTAAGGCTGGCGCACTTTGAGGGCTTGAAGATTAGATTTAGGCTAGTACAATCTTTGTCCAAGTCCTCAAGTTCTTTCTGGAGCTGGTTTGGGCTATTGGCTAAAATAGCCATATCATCTGCGAAGGCAAGGGTCTTAATGTTGGTCTTGAGGCATTTATGTCCTCGGGCTTTTTTCAAGTGTCTACGAATGACAAGTTCTAGACACATGTTGAAGAGCGTTGGGGAGATTGGATCTCCCTGTTTGACACCTGATTTAATCAGGATTGGGCTGGTCGTTTCTGTCTTGGTTCGTACTCGGATGCAGGCACCGTCGTACATGTCTGATACAATTTCTATAAGCTCTTCGGGAAATCCAAAGGCTTTTAGGGCTTGTCTGATGAGTTCGTGAGGAACTGAGCCAAATGCGTTGGTTAGATCTAACCAGGCAATGCTCACATTTCCTCCGCTTCCTTTGGCTGAGTCTATGGCTGTTCTGAGGATTCCTATGCTTTCGTTGCTTCCGTCTCTTTCTTGGAAGCCACGTTGGCATTTGCTCATGATCCCGCCTACGGATCTAATTCGGCGGTTCCACAAGCTGCTGTACAGTTTGTAGATAGTTGGCATTAGGCTAATGGGTCGCCAATTATCTGGTTTAGCTGGGTCTGAATTCGCACCTTTATAGATGAGAATTGTTTCTGCTTCTTTCCAGTTTCCTGGGATCTTTTTCTGTTCTTTACAAGCATTGTATAACTTGCAGAGAAGGGTGTGATCTGGGTCAAACCATTGTAGATGATGATAATGAACACCATCTACTCCGGGCTTTGTGTCTTTGGTGGCTTTTAGGGCGTTTTTGATCTCTGAAGGTCTAAATTCTTCAACTATGCTTGGATTTATGTTGGTTTTAGGGACTTCAGAGCTCATTTCTGTTAATATTTCTTGCGAAACATTAGTTTCTTGGGTTGTCTTGTTGAAATGGCTTTCAACGGTCGCGATTGGAATTTCGCATTGCTTTGATTCTTTTCTGGTTATTTTGCAATATGTCTTAGATCTATTTTTGGCATATTGCGCCATAATGTGGTCTTCTTCCACTGGGGAAGTCTGGTGGCTTGGCTTTGGTGGTCTAATGTGTTTGGGCTTTTCTGTTTGGGTGCACATGTCACCAGCTGATCTTTCTGGTGGTGGGCATCGCTTAACAATCTTGCCGATTGCTTCTGTGTCGCCTACCGAAGCTTGGTGAATAGAAGCTGCCAAGGCATCTGCTATCCATTCCAATCTTTGGAAGGACTTTCCATCTTTTTCATAGTCATCCATTTGTCTGGTAAACCAAACTCTGACTTGATCTATGAGTTCTTCGGGTTTCCCCTTGAGCTTTTTCTGGATCTTAATAGGCTGGGTTCGAGATTTCCGGGCTTGTCTTCTGGATTGTGGCTGCTCGAGAAAAGCTGGCTTTTCAAGAATCTTATCCATAAGACCTGGAATCTCTGGTTTTGGGCTATCCAAAGTAGCATCAGCTACTTCTTCAGAGGCTGTTTCATTTAGTAATTCATCTTCTCTGGAGGGAGATTCAGAATCACTGTCTAAGAGAGTTAGATCCTGGGTTATATCCAATTCTGGATATTCAGGATCTTGGCTGATTTCTGGTTCTGGTTCTGGTTCTGGAAGTTCAACTTCCATGATCTGGTTATCTATCTTTTCTTCAAACAAAGAATATTTGTTCGAGTTTCTGAGCTTTGTGAGCATATTGAGTCTGAACATACAAATGTCAGCTTCCGTATACCACACGTCTTCTGTCATTATGCATTTTGCCATAAGGCACACGTGAACTCCGCAGTTGTACGTGTCTTTTTGTCTGGGTGGGCTAGTTTTATGATAAAGTCTGTCGCCTTTCAAGAATTTCGAGAATTCGAGAATCTTTCGGGGCATTGTTCTGTCTGGTCCCAATGGATCTAAAAAGTACCAACCCCGAGAGGAAGACACAATTAGGACCCAATGAGAGTGCTCACATATTGGGAAAATATGTGTTCTTTCATTGCTCATGATTCCAGTGATGAATCGGGCTCCCTCTTCAACACTATCTTTACAATAATGCCAAAGCAGGGGATCCACCACTGAAAATCTAGGGTGTTCTTTGGCTTGATCTTCAATAAATCTGGTTAAAATATCTGAATCTAACCACGCTTCGTTTCCGAATTCATGAGTTAAGCTCCAGATATTCAGTCTATTTTTAGCTGGTTCTTTGTCTTCCTCAAGAGTTACAATTTCAGGTTCAATTTTGCTAGTTTTCTTGATTCCTTCGTTGTTTTTCTCTTTTGGTCTTTGATCTTTGATTTTCTCTCCCCCTTCTTCTTTCTTGGCTGGCTGCCAAGAAAGGGAAAGGGACGCTCTCTTTGTTTGTTTAACCTGGCGGCACCTTTCATCTTCCTCTTTTGTTTGTTTAGCAGAGGCCGAGGAAGAAGAAAGGCGTTTGTAGTCTGGTTTATCGATCGAAGATCTGCTAGCCGGAATAACTCCTTGATTACGGATAGGAATTGAAGGGGCAAGAGAACTTCGAACGATGGGCTTGGCTGATGAAAAGATAGGAGCAAGGCTCCTTCTTGGGCTTTTGGTTTCTATCGCAGAAGAGGCTTCTTCTTTGATAGATTTTAGGCTTTTTGGTTTAGATATGCTGAGACGGGGATTTAGATCTGGTTTTGGTTCCTTTGAGGCACTAAGCTGCTTGGATACAGATCTGGTTTGAGGTCTGATCAGCTGGGCCTTTTCAGGGGTTTTCTTGGTCTTTCTGGTTAGCGCTAGAGAAGGGGCAGCTTCTCTAAACGACTTTTCTATGTTATCTCTTGTTGACAAGGTTTTAGGCTTGTCAACGTCTGCTGAATGGCTGGATAAAAAAAACGATAAAAGTGTTTTGATTTTGGGTATGTATGTAGGTATATAAGAAGAAATAGGAATGAATAACAATCCGTACTCAAACATGTATTCATTCCAAACTCTTCTTCTTATTCTTCTTTCGATTCTTATCCAAATGAGTTCTTGTCAATATTATGGAACTTATTATTCGGGTGGTTTGGATAATTATCCATTGTATTTGGGACATCAAACTGGAAACTCTTATGGAAATTCGTATCTGGGAAATGAATTGGCTGGAATTTATCTGTTTTGTAATGGAATTGGTTGTCCTGGAAGAGGATAACAAATATATTTGTTGATTTTTGTGTTAAATTATTTGAAATGTATATTTATTTTGAAAAATATTGTTATCTGAGTGAAAAGGAATTAATAAAATAAATTTTGAACTTTGAATTTATACAAGAAATGCTAGAAGGTTCACAGATTCTTTTTAGATCATTCTAACAATTTTTGATTTCAAAGAATTCCAGCCAAATCTCCTCATTTTTTCTTGGTAAAGGCGGTGATCCTTGATAGTTAAAGTTTCTCGGTGCAACTACTTGAAAACTAGGATCTCTAGGCGCGACTACTTGCCAGAGTGGATCTCAAGGCGCTGATCCTTGAGAACCACACATACTAGGTGCCGTTCCTTGTCGATTGAGATTTCTAGGCTCAGCTACTTGATAACTAGGCTCTTTAGACTAGTCTCTAGTGATCTTTGAAATTTGGAATTGAAAATACATTTTAAGACCTAGGTTCATTTATTTCGTAATAAAAATTCCTGTAACTTGTACTGTTGACTCAACTGAACTTAAAAAAGGTCAAAGTGAGATCGTTATCATAAAATTGAATAATTAAATGTCTCTATTGAATTTTGGTCGACCAAGGTTATTTTTCCAGGTCGATTCGATTCGAAATCAGATTGTTGGTCTTATGGAATTGTTTTGTATGAAATGTTAACCCTCGGACAACAACCATATCAAGGATTAGCCAATGATGAAGTTCTAAACTATATCGAATTATCCCGGAAAATTCTCGACAAACCACTAGAATGTCCAGAATACTGGTACAAAGTGATGAAAATGTGCTGGAGATATCATCCAAGAGATCGACCAAGTTTCGCACAAATTGTTCATATGTTATTGCCACACGCCAGCGATGAATTCCGCGATATTTCATATGTTTGCAATAGTGATTTGCATATTGAAGATGCTGAAACTGATGATGAAGATGAGCATACGGATGAAGACGAAGCTGATTATGTGGCTGAACCAGGAACAATGGCAGCGGCAGCGAGAATGAGAACTGACTCAATTCCAATGAAAGAAATTCGACCGTGTTCGAGTAGAAGTAGCTCAAGTCATTCGTCATTATTTATGCGAGATTCGAGGAAAAATTCGATGAAAAGTTTGATGAATAACAGTAATTTAAGGTTGGTTAGAGACTTCTGAAGATAAAGCAAAAATTGAATATTTTTTTAGGCTTCATTCACATCGACATAATAGTTTGGATCGAATGAGTGGACCGAATTCATATCAGCCATTATCGAATAATCCACTTGGAGTTGCGAATGATCATTTTGAAAGTGGGGATTATGTGGAGAAAGATGTTGGGATGGAAGAAATTCCGAAGGTAGGATTTTCAGCAAAAATTTCAGCTAGAAAAATCATTTTTCTCTCAAAAAGGACTCGAATTCAAATTAGAGCTCAAATTAATGAAATGTTTGAAAAAAAAATTGCTCATCTTAAAATTTTAATCAAATTGAATTCACCTCGAAATTCCAAAAATTTGAAAATAAAACATCTCAAAAAATACTTTCAGAAATTCATCCCAAAATCAGTTTCTGGTCAAATCGAAAGTCAACCAACACCACCTACAAATAATCAGACAAACAATAAAAATTCGCCAAAATCCAACATTGAAAATGAGGATGGATATTGTATGTCAAATCGAAATGGAACTATGGATTTTCGAAATAATTGGGGAGGCGAAGGAGATCGATTGACACATCGAAATGGAACCAAATAATGTTTTGGCCACTTGTGAATATTTTATTTTTACATATCTTTTATTGGTAATTTTTAAAAACACATCACGGGTTGATTTTTTTCTTTGAAAATTTGAGCAAAAACGTACGATTCGACAAATATCATAGATATGCTTTCATTACATTTATTTTATATTTTTACTATTATTTATCTTGGCGGGTTTGATCTTTTTTAAATTGATTGACCTAAAAAAAACATATTTTATATCATAAAATGTATGTTAAATAATAATACTTTGTACTTTTAATAAATCTTTATACTTTAAAGGGTTATTAAAATTTGAAAAAAAACACTGTTCTCATAGTTACAGTACTCAACTTATTTGGTTTTCTAGACATAATTACGGTAATTCTGGTTTCCTTCCACGCAAAAAACGTGAAATCCCGAAATCGCTGCGAGAAAATAATGTCCGCTTTGATTTTCCCGATTTTCAGCCTATAACTTCCTTAAGAATGAGTTTCAGAAAAATTTCAATAGCTCATCTGATTCATCTCAACGAGACGAATCAGATGGTATATTCAGAATTTCCTGAAAATGCCTCCAACATGCTGAAAAGGCTCGCCCGCGCTGAAATTCTCTCTAGTGTGTAAACACGGTGACGCACAACTGCACAAATTTGCGCACCGTAGTAGAAAATTTTATTTTTTTATTTTTCACCTCCAAACTTCAGGGATTTCTTCTTCTTCTCCTGATAAATTCAAATATTCTTATTTTTATTCCAAATAGCCGTTCTCATTCTCTTTTCTCTTTTCAATTTCTTGTGCCCACATCACATCACGTGCCTATTTTGCTCTGCGTCTCTTCTCTATTCAAACATATTTCTGTTGTTTTTTTTCTGTTCGCATTGACCTTCGAAGTGGCTGTTTTTTTATTTTAAAAATGTCTTTTTTCAAAATGCAGCTCAGATGACAGAATATGATTATGACAAAGAATATCATGAGATTGGAAACTATAATATATCCCGAAAGCAGTATGTAAGGTTAGTTGTTTTTTTTTTCAAAAAATTGTGTTATATCAAGTTTTTTTCAGACAATGCAAAGAAGCAAAATTAAAGCAAATGTCTGCAGAAGAAAACTTTGTGAAGAATGTTCCGCTCGGTCGAACTTATTATATATTTTCGCTTGAAACTGTTGAAAATCCTGATCATCTCATAAAAAGAACAATTGTTATTGATGGAGCAAATATAATGCATTGTGGATCAGATTTTCGAGATAACCGATACAACACTGCGAAAGTCCAATATATTCCAGATGTTATGGCTTTGCTAGCAGTTTGTCGATATTTTGTTGCCTACAATTTTGAAGTGATTTGTGTAATTAGTCAAAAGTATTATATGGCAAATACGACGAATTATAAAACTGCTATCGATGTTTGTTTCTCAATGTTTTTCCAATAGATTTGTTAGAATTTCAGGAACTTGTGGAGATGAAAATCTGTGTTGTTGCAAATCAGACAAATTTGGATGACTGTCTTGCGCTAGAAGTTGCAGCAACGTTGAACGGCGTTGTTGTGACTTCCGATTTATTCAGAGATCATCAGAATACACATAGATATCAGAATATGGTTGAAATGCATCGGTTGGGTATTGAATGGAAGGATGTTCAAGATGCTGAGAAATTTACTCGTACGAGGGATGGGCATTTTGTCGCCAATAAATTGTTTGATTTCAAAATGCTGAGCGGAATGCTTTATCGAGATAATAAAGGTGGGGAAATAATTAGTTATGCGAAAAATATTGAAATTCAGAACTTTATGAAGTGTTATATTCGAATCCGGAAACTGATAGAAGATTTGAGATCTCATACCATCATCGAAATCGAAATTGGTCTGAAAATAGGAGAGCTGAAGTTTTGGAAGTTTTGAATCGATTAATTGTTGATGGAATTGAGATTTGTCCAGAAAATCAGCGAAGAATTCAGCAAGAACCAATGTAAGTTATTTTCTATTTTGAAAAAAAATGAATAGAATTTTTTGCAGTCATCAACCGAAAGTTCCCGTAAATGAATTTGAAGATGAAGATGATGATGAGGAGGAATGGTGAAATGAACTTGAATAATTTTTGTAAATTTTGTTAAATAAATTTTTATTGTTGAGTTCAAATCCGAAAGAATTACAGACGTTTAAAGCGGCTCTGAAATTATCTTTGAAAAATTTTCATTATTTTTTTGCAGGAAAAACAAGAATTTTCAGATGAGTTCATTAGTTTCGCAATTAGATTCGTTTGGAGAATGGACCGATTTTTCGGTTTTCATTGAGGTTTGTTCTTTAATTTGTTGAAAAACTAAGATCAATTTGAAAATCGGTTTCAGATGAAACCTAGAAGTGATTTAGCATCATTGTTTGTTGATGTTCCGCCGGGATTTCGGGAGAAAGAGGAGCAAAAAAGTGGAGGAGATGAGGGAGGGAGTGGAGATGCAGAGAAAAAGAAGATGTGAGTTAGATTTTCGAATTTCAGCACCAAGGAATTCGCTCAATCATAGGAGATTCAATTTGAGACTGTTCAGAAAATCTTGAAATTCAAAAAAGCTTTCGAAATTTTTTTTTCATCAGAAAATTCGGCGATTTTTAATAACAATTCATAAAATTTCGTTTCTCAGCTATTTTCTTTTTTTTTTGGAAAACCGGAGAATTGAATTATAGTTGGACATCGACTAAATGGCATTTTCAGGTTTTTTAAGCAACTGAGTTAAAATATTGGATTTTGATCGTCATCATATGATAGAATGGTTTAAGACGAACATAATGATATAAATTTTGATGACTTCACGTCACCCATAAGTGATTTAGCGACGTTTAGTCAATTGACTCGGCTTGTCGACTAAATATCGACTAAACGTCGCTAAATCACTTATGGGTAACCTAAAGTCATCAAAATTTATATCATTTTGTTTGTCTTAGACCTTTCTATCATATGAATACGATTGAAATCCAATATTTTAACTCAGTTGCTAAAAAAACCTGAAAATGTCATTTAGTCGATGCCCAACTATAAATTGAATTTTCCTTGAAAACCCGGGAAATTTCCCGCACAACTCTGTTTTACATAATCAAAACTCTTATTTCTTATTTTCTAGAAAATACGAAGATATTAATGTGATCAATGTCACCGAAACAAAAATCTGCATCGGTGCTCCGCCTTCCGCCGAAACTCTTCACAAAAATCACAAAGAAGCTGTTCAAAAATCCAACAACAACGCCGCACAATCCAAACCGGTCGCTATAAATAATAAGAAGAATCGTGAGCGTAGTACTAGTGGAAGTGATAAGGGAAGTAGCAGCTGTTCGCCGAAATCCGGGCCGACAACGCCAACCAAAAAATCGGGAAAGAAGAAGAATGGGTGAGAAAATTTTTTAAAATTTTCGAAAATGAAAAACTTAAATTTTTTCAGAACATCTACAACTCCAGTTGTGAAATTCGATCGCTACGGTGTAACTTTGAAAAATGCGACAATAAATACAAAATCATTGTCATCTCCAACTTGGTCTGACGCAAGTCCACGTCTTTTTATGTGCAAAGTTCAAATCGAGCCGGATAATCTGCCATTGGTTCAAAAAACTCTTCATCGATTGGCTGTGGATATTTGTAAAATTGAAAAATTGGAAGAATTTGCGCAAAGGGGAAATCCACGCTTGAAATGCTCGAAATGTCAAATGGAATTGTTAAGTGATGAATATATGTAGGTTTTTAAATATAATTAATGTTGAGGTCATAAATTTCTTTTTAGAATGACGATTGGATGTTTGCCAGATGATGATTGGTTGACAACATCGCAATCTGCTGATTTTTACTGTCGAGATAGTTGTGGAGCTGCTTGTGATCCAAATCGACACAATCACGCGAATAATTCGAATGTGGAAAATCGGGCGGATTCGAAATGGCTACCGCATGAAAAACGGATTATGATTAGTTTTGCGAATACGGTTGCTCACAAGACTGTGGGTTTTTTGGAACTTTAATTTGAAAATTTGTTAAGCCTGTTACGCCTAAAAGCCTTCAGAACCCAAAAAAGCCAGAAAATCAGAGAAAAACTACAAAAATGGTTCAAAATACAGTAGCCAAACTGTAAAAAAATTAAAAATTAATCTCAATTATCTCGAAAAAGTGCTAGAATTCCAGATTTTTGCAGTCTGATTACTGTAGATGATCCAAGCCATTTTTTGCTTAAGAATCTTAATATTAGGCTCATTTTGGCCCTAAAAAGCACTACTTCCTTTTTTTATCAAAAAATTTCTGAAAATGAAAAATGAAAAATTTTCAAATGTAAAATTTTAACTGATTTTTCTACTGATAAAAACTACAAAACTACAGTAGACAAACTACAAAAATGGTTCAAAATACAGTATCCAAACTGCAAAAAAAGTAAAAATTCATCTCAAATATCTCGAAAAAGTGCTAGAATTCCAGATTTTTGCAGTTTGATTACTGTAAATTTGAAATTTCTAGAAATGAATATATTTTTCACGTGAACGTTTTTCTTGCCATCATTTTTATCAAATTTAAAAATCTAAATTCATTTCTAATTTTTAAAAATTCAGAATTTCCTGAATTTCCTCTGATTTTTTCAGAGCATAATTCCCGATTCGATCATCGTCGATGACAAGTTTTTGATCTGCGCTGGATGCAAATCGCAACTTGGAAGAGTTCAGAAAAGTGAGCTTCACTCTTCTTTTTCTCAAATTTTCTATCAATCAATAATTTTTCAGATCATGCTGATCTCTATAGCTTCAATCATATTTCGGCGACCTTGACTTCAGGAATCCCGAAAAAACTTCAATTTATCGAGAAAGAGTGAGATTTCTAATTTCTAAAATAAAAATAATTAATTCATGATGATTTTTGCAGCTTCTTCTCACAATCTGTCTATTTGTCGCAACTGATTTTGAATTCTTGTGAAGCGCAGGGAAGTTTGAAGTTGGTTTTGAGATCGTTGGACAAAACTCCGTATATGTTGGTTAGTTTTTCTCGCTGATGTTTCAAAAATATAATTTTTAAAAAAAATTTTGTTTTTAGATTTGGCTGCTCGATTCCTATGTCGTAATTGCGAATGGTGAAATGGATGGATTGAAAAATGAAGAAGAATCTGGAAATTATTTGACCCCTTATCCATCGATTAAATTGTTGTATAAAGTGTTCAATGATCAAACTGCGGGAAGGTGAGATTTTGAACCTTAAAATAATGTTAGAGCCTATAATATTTAAAATAAGTCACCTTATCTACACAAAATATTGGAGTTACCCCAAAAATTTCCTGAAATTCGATTGAAATAGATCTAAAATATTCAAAAAAGGGACTAAAATCAACGAAATTCAACGCAAAACCGAGAGATTTAGAGAAATAATTCTAATGAAATTTAATTCTCCAAAGAAAAAATGAATGCTAAAGACAAAAGTTCAATTTCCAAAATTTTCCAGTGATCCCCGCGCAAATGGCGAAGACACATCAGTCGGTCTTGTCGATCTTCCACTCGGCTGCTGTCAATATCTCATCGAAATGCTTCTTCGCAGCTCTTTGAAACTTCCACCAGCTTGCCGTGCGGTTGGCCAATTCTTTGTCGGATTCTTGCAAATTGATGATCATATTTGATCTAGAAGCCTAATTGTTAGCTGTAAATATTTCTTCTTTCCTCCCTTTTTTCTTTAAATATATTTACTACACATTTTTTCGTTAGCTTTTCTGTTCTGTAAATAATTCTATTTTTCTCTATTCGGGCATCTTTTGTTAGTTGAAATTTTTTGATTACTGGAATACATAAATTGTGGGTTTTTGGTACAATTTTGAATGTTTTTCAATGTTTGAGTTCATATTTATATTTTGTTGGATTCCAAACTCGGAAATGTTTTGTTAAGTTAGCTGAAATGGTTGAGTGGACAGTGCAAAAAGTGATAAAATGCTTGAAACTTGTGGTTCCTAAGGAAGTAGGTTTCAATTTTTTGAAAGCAAAAAAATATATATAAAATGAATTTTCAGAGATTACCGAAATTTTCGATGGAAGAATTCGATAGTTTCAAAAAGTATGGATTATTTGATGAAACTGATATCATCAAACAAATTTTGGAAATAATTTATAAAAAATCACCAAAAACAATGGAAATGAATGGAAGTGTTGAAGATGTTGTGAAAGAAATTTTGGAAATTGAAAGAGTTCCAATGTTGCACAGCTTTTCGGATGATGTGTTCGAATATTCGGAGGATTTTATTCTTGGACAATTTGCTGGATTAGAAGTATTTGTGAACCAAATAGTTCCACCAGCTACAAATAATT
The DNA here is from genome assembly GCA_947459285.1 of Caenorhabditis angaria. Lineage (NCBI taxonomy): Eukaryota > Metazoa > Nematoda > Chromadorea > Rhabditida > Rhabditidae > Caenorhabditis > Caenorhabditis angaria. Next base: position 9,259,236 of record CANHGI010000003.1, read on the forward strand.
TTGATGCGCTTATGCAGAAACAAATTCTGATTTCGAAAACTGATCTATTGATTTATTTTTATCGAGCATTTGAAATCTCAAAAATGAGTGAAATTGGTGGATATTTAGCGAAACATTGGTTGCTTGCCTTCATGAATGAACGATATAAGGACTTGAGGAATAGCTACGAGTTACTTGTTGAAGGATTATGGAATCCGTTGAGAACACTTATAAAGAATTTGATGAATTCGGATTTTGTGAGTTGTTGTTCATGTTCAATTAATTTCAAAAAGATTCTAGGCAAACGACATGATGGATGATGAGTGCCCTGTTAATATGGAGTGTATTATTGGTTTTTTACAAGACGAGGAAGTTGGTAAAAAATATCCGAAAATTATTGAAAAATCTAAAAGTTTTCTCAGTGAACAAGCTAAGGTATTTGAGTTTATTTGAAATTTAAATATGAAAAAATATTATTTTAATTCAGAAAAATCCAAAAAATATCGATACATTATATCGTAATGGAATGAAGGAACTTCTACAAATTTTTTTCACAATAAAACGCGTTTATGAAAGCTACAAAGATATTTTCAGTCCATTCCCGAAGGGTGGACCTATTTCGGAACATCAAGTTCCATTTATTCGAGTTTTCCATGATATCAAGCCTTTTGTTTTTTCAAAGGAATTTGAAAATGCTTTGAGAGTTGTTATGAAGAATCGTTTTCCGAACAAAACATTTCCTGAAGGTTTGATTCAAATTGAAAGCGAAGAAGATAGAAAATTAGGAATTGTATATATTATTGATATTGAAAAAGTTGAGAAAATTTTGAAAATTGTTGGATTGCAAATTAGCGACTTTTGTGTGAGTTTCAAAGTTTTTTTCTCAAATTCAAAAATATTATTTCGGTTTTTCAGATTGTTAACAAGTCTATTCCTCGAAATTTCGAAGCAATTAGTTTTCCAACAATTTCTCCATACGGAACTTATTGCAAATTGGTACCATACGCATTTCAACAAATCTCACACTATGTTTTATCGGTTTTACAAGCTTTCAAAGATGCCGACGAGCGCAAATTTTTGGAAATTACAAAAATTATTGAAGCAAATGTTGAACATGTATTTTGTCAACGGGTTATTTTTTTTTGATTTTCAGAAATACAAAAAAATAAGTGTTTTCAGAAGTCTGGATACTGTGTTGAAACTTGGAAAATTGAGGAACTTTGCGATAAATTGCGTTGGGAACTCCGTAAATATATACCATATGTAAATTTCGAAATTGAGAGGAAACCGAATTATGGGAAAAAGGAAATTGTCAAAATAATTCGGGAATTGTCAAAACCACTGGTTTTTAAAGAAGAAATCATTGAAGCTTACTATAGCAAGGAAATTGCCCGTTCTAATGGAATTAGATATCATCACATTTTTTTGTTCTATAATATGTCCATTTACGAGAAAATGATTCCATTTATCTACCAACTTTTCGGTTTAGCTGAAAACTCTGCAAAAGTTGTGCCGAAAAATGTAGAAGTCAAAGAATTTTCGACGATGAAAAAAGGATTTTTGATTCAAAAACCGAGTGCTACTGTGAAAGAGAAGAATGGAAAAGAGAATGTTGAAAAAAAGCAGGAGAAAGCTGATCCGAAATTAGAAGAAATGAAGAAGCATATGATTGAAAATGATGAAAAATCCAAAACTGAAATCAAGAAATTGCAAGAGAAGTTGAGGGAATTGAACGAAAAATGCGAATCTACACAGGGACTTTTGAAAGATAGAGAAGATGATGTAAACAATTGGAAAAATAAGTTTGAGATATGCGAAGCTGATTTGAAAAAGGTGAATCTAGAAAATCTTCTAAAAATAATTAGAATATTTCAGATCTCAACAGGAAAAGGAAGAAAAAGACGAACAGATTTTGAAACTTCAAACAGAAATTGAACAGTGAGAAAACTATTCATCTGATTAGTAAAAATAATGTAAATTTTAGATTGAAAGAATTGAGTGAAGAAAAGATCCGAAAATTGGAAGAAGAGCACAGAAATGAAGTGGAACGGTATTATTTTTAAAGATTTTTTTGAGTTAAAATCACCAATTTTTTCAGCTGTCGAAATGAGAACCAAAATCTGATGGAGAATTTTGAAAAGCTGAAAATCGAGAAAAAGAAGTGAGTTGTTTCAAATTCAAATTCAAAAAAAAACATATTATATTTAGGATCGCTGAAAATGCTAGACTTCAATCAAGAACTTCTGAAGACTCGTTTAATCATCAAGCATTTGAACAATGGTTTATGACAGGCTACAAATTGCTCGAGAAAAATAAACGAAACCCAAAAGTCGCGGAAAGATTGGAAAAGTATCGAAGATTGCTGGAAATTGATTATGATGATCTTATTGACACATTGAGTTCACAATTGAATCGACTCATTTTATCGCATCCAAATTCTGCGGAAATTAAGCTAATTAGAACTCAAGTTTCTGATTTTGATGAGCAACTTGATGATTATATCAAGAATATTAGAAAGGAGATCAAGAAATTACGAGAGAATACGAATGCGAATCCGAATGAACAATTGGGAGAAGAGATCGAACAGTTTCCGAATGATCGATTTTTGAAGATTTATAGAAAATGGGTGAAAAATGATGATCTTGAAAAATTGTTATGTGCATAAAGCTTTAATTGCAGTAAAAAACTTTATTTTGTTTTGATACTTATGGATTGTACTCAATTGGCAAGTTCTTTCTACGAACCATACCGTCTCCTTGGAACCATTCACGACGGAATTGTTTGGCAGCACCGTCTGGTGTGTTGGTCCATTCAACAGTAATACGATCGTTGTTGGTGTCTTCTTGACCATAGGCGAAAGCATCACACGAGACAGCCAAAAGCACAGCTTCTTTTGGGTCCAAAACACCGCATGGTGGATCGACTCCGAGTCTCTTCATGTTGGTTGTCTTGATACCATAACCAATACGACGAGCTGATGAGTTGATCACCTTGATGTGGTAGGTGTGCTTGTCGTCGTATGGAGCATTGAAGACGATCTTGGCGTTTGGTTGAGTTTGGATATCTCCTGGTGGGACAGATTGGGCCATTTTTGAAGTGGATGATTTTATGACCTTCGGGGTGCGCTTTTATAGCATAAAGATAAGATCTCTACGTGTCGATGTGACGTGGAATATGTGGGTACACGTTTTAATTTTAATATTTTTTTGAGATTTTTTTCATTTCTAATTTTTTTCTGATAAATAAATGGGCAGAAACTGAATGGGTACGGCTGAAAGGGTGCGCACCCTTTTTAAAAAGGGGCCGAAGGGGCAAAATCGAAAAAGGGGCCGGAGGGGCAAAATAAAAAGACTGAAAGGGGCAATCAAAAAAAAAGGGGCCCACAATATTTCTTGCGATATTCTGAAAGGGTGCGGCCCCTTTTTTGAAAACGGGCAATTTTTGAAGGATTTTCGAAAAATGTCTGGGGAAGTTTTCGACTAAAGCGAATATGATGGGATGACTGAAATTTTGAGAATTTCAGATTTTCAGCTAGAAACACGTGAAAATCATTTTTTCGGAAATTTCTAGTTTTTTTGCTACAAATGTTTTCAGACATGCTGAAAACGATGGGATGACTGAAATTTTGAGAATTTCAGATTTTCAGCTAGAAACACGTGAAAATCATTTTTTTCGGAAATTTCTAGTTTTTTTGCTACAAATGTTTTCAGACATGCTGAAAACGATGGGATGACTGAAATTTTGAGAATTTCAGATTTTCAGCTAGAAACACGTGAAAATCATTTTTTTTCGGAAATTTCTAGTTTTTTTGCTAAAAATGTTTTCAGACATGCTAAAAGCGATGGGATAACTGAAATTTTGAGAATTTCAGATTTTCAGCTAGAAACACGTGAAAATCATTTTTTTTCGGAAATTTCTAGTTTTTTTGCTACAAATGTTTTCAGACATGCTGAAAACGATGGGATGACTGAAATTTTGAGAATTTCAGATTTTCAGCTAGAACTACGTGAAAATCATTTTTTTTCGGAAATTTCTAGTTTTTTTGCTAAAAATGTTTTCAGACATGCTAAAAGCGATGGGATAACTGAAATTTTGAGAATTTCAGATTTTCAGCTAGAAACACGTGAAAATCATTTTTTTTCGGAAATTTCTAGTTTTTTTGCTACAAATGTTTTCAGACATGCTGAAAACGATGGGATAACTGAAATTTTGAGAATTTCAGATTTTCAGCTAGAAACACGTGAAAATCATTTTTTCGGAAATTTCTAGTTTTTTTGCTACAAATGTTTTCAGACATGCTGAAAACGATGGGATGACTGAAATTTTGAGAATTTCAGATTTTCAGCTAGAACTACGTGAAAATCATTTTTTTTCGGAAATTTCTAGTTTTTTTGCTAAAAATGTTTTCAGACATGCTAAAAGCGATGGGATAACTGAAATTTTGAGAATTTCAGATTTTCAGCTAGAAACACGTGAAAATCATTTTTTCGGAAATTTCTAGTTTTTTTGCTACAAATGTTTTCAGACATGCTGAAAACGATGGGATGACTGAAATTTTGAGAATTTCAGATTTTCAGCTAGAAACACGTGAAAATCATTTTTTTTCGGAAATTTCTAGTTTTTTTGCTAAAAATGTTTTCAGACATGCTAAAAGCGATGGGATAACTGAAATTTTGAGAATTTCAGATTTTCAGCTAGAAACACGTGAAAATCATTTTTTCGGAAATTTCTAGTTTTTTTGCTACAAATGTTTTCAGACATGCTGAAAACGATGGGATGACTGAAATTTTGAGAATTTCAGATTTTCAGCTAGAAACACGTGAAAATCATTTTTTTCGGAAATTTCTAGTTTTTTTGCTACAAATGTTTTCAGACATGCTGAAAACGATGGGATGACTGAAATTTTGAGAATTTCAGATTTTCAGCTAGAACTACGTGAAAATCAAAATTTTGCGAATGTCTAGTTTTTTTTTGGTTTGACAATTTATTTTCGAAAAAAAAAAAAAAAAAAACGAATAAAACAAAAACATTTACAATAATTGTCGAATTATCGAGCTTGTTCGAACATATATTTCTGGAGGCGATTCATCCGTCCGACAAGGTAGTTGCTTCCGATTATCTTGAGTTTATTTGATGTCGAAAAGACGAGTGTTGGTGGAGCATGTTGGTATGAGTGCTGAAAATAAAGCGAATTAGACAAAACATTTTGCTATTGGAACTATTTGTTGTCAAGTCAACTTGAGTCGGTGGGTTTTTATCGACTCGACTCCGATGGTTGATTATCTCGTGGTGGATGTGAGTTATCAGACATTTCTATGTCGTTGGTTGAGGTGAACTCTGGATGGCAAACATTTGCGCTAATAAAATTAGTGTTTGGTGGAATTGGTCAGTTTCAACCAATAACATCAATCACATCATTCAAAATTCAACATCTCATCCAACGCAATAACTATATTTGAAAACTCCATCCATCACGAGAAGTTCGATCATCGAGGTCTATGAAACCCATCGGCAGGAGTCGAGTCGAAAGTTGTATCTTAACGACTGACTCAGATTCAAGTCGGTTTCAGAGCATCTATTTTTATCGAAAAAATTACTCACCATGTTTTGACCGGCACTTCGAACTGAAAATTGCTTCTCTAGGTGCTCACCAGTCCAGTCGACCTTTGAGCGATGTTTCCTCCGTTGATTTGGATTTCGACCAAATGCGCTTTCTTTTGATGCGATTCACGTTCTTCATCTGAAAATTAAGAACTATTTAAATCCGCCTAAAACTCATTAATAGGGCTGAAATTGATAAAAATGCGAAATAACGTCGTTCTACTGTCAAAAAATCGAAAAATAGACAATTTTAGGTTTTGGCCTAAATTCATACGAAATAGGTCAATTTCAAAGTTCTTATGAAATTTCCTCCGCGATCATAGGCGGGAAACATGTTTTACGTGTTTTTCGAAGCTTTAAATACACAATTTCTGTATGAAACGAGGAAAAAACAAGAAAAAACGAAAAAAAAACAAAAAAAATAAATTGAATGGTGGCCTAAAAGTTTCTAAAAACCTCGGCCAATGGCCTAGGATTCCAAGAATTGGATGTTTGCCAACTATTTTAGGCCAATTTTTTTCTTTTTTTTTTTTTGGTTTTTACGCGAAAAAAGCTTTATTTTCTTGGAAAAAAACTCCTTTTTGTGACTTACTTTTTTGATTAGTATTTTTACAGATGGAAAGGAGTCTCACACCGACTACGAAAGCGTCGAAAAAGGCAAAATTATGGAGTATTCGATAAAATTGTGAGTTATTTTACAAATTATGCGATTTCATGATTTTTCCAAGAGAAATGTTTCACGATTTCTCACTTCTACCAAGAATTTAACTAGGTTTATCTCATTTTTGATTGAAACATCTGGAATCTTTCGTTTTTAGGTTGAATTTTGTCGATTTTCACACTCATTTGTGAACAGTCTGGAAACGAACCAGCTAGCCAAGCTGAACTTGACCTACCTGTGAGTATCGTGCAGAAAACCAAAGAGTTTTTATCATCATGTCGATTCTGGCATTTTTCGATACGGTTAGGGTTGGAAAAAAATACACGAATACACGCGATACACGAATACACGGATACACGAATACACGGATACACGAATATACGAATACACGTTTTTTTATGAATTGCTTCAGAAGAGAAGGAAACCGTGTATTCGTGTACAGTGTATTCGTGTATTGCGTGTATTCGTGTATCCGTGTATTCGTGTATCGCGTGTATTCGTGTATTTGGCTGCGCGTGTATCCGTGTACGCAAATACACTGTTTTTCCAACCCTAGATACGGTACAATCAGGTATTTCAGCTCAACCCGTTTTCAGTCTGTTCACAAATGCCTTTGTCAATAAGATTGTATCAGATCCTAAAAAATACGAAACTTTTCTGGGTATTTCCTAGAACTGAATTCTTGCTGAAAAATAGCCTCCAATTTTCCATAGGACTATAAAACTTACGAGGGAACCTTTTTTACTCAACACTTCAAATCATGATGAAATTTGGTCCATGAACAGCTTTTGGGGACCTTATAACCGCAAATTGGGGTCATAAGTACATCCTAAAAATTTCAGTCTCCCAATGGACCTCTGCGCCAAGTTCTGGGCTCTCAAAAACTCAAAAAAGGCCTAAAATGGACATAAAAGTCATCATAGCTCCATTTCAAAATTTTTTTCAGAGAAATAAAGTTTCAGATATTGATCAGCGTGATCGATTACCTAGAAGTAAATCAATTTAAAATATTTTTTCGAAAAATTTTGAAGTTTTTTATTTTTCGGCTGAAAATTCATAAAAATTCATGTGCTCATTCTTTTTTCCAAAATCAAAAATTTCTCCGAAAATGTGATTTATTTATGTTTTTTTGTGTAAATCGACCACGTTGATCATCATCTGCTACTCAGTTTTCATAAAATTGATCGAGAATTGAGTTTTGATGTGTTTTATGAGCCAATTTTGGCAATTTTCGAACTTTTGAGAGCCCAGAACTTGGCTTAGAGGTCCATTGGGAGACTAAAATTTTTAGGGTGTTCTTATGGTCCCAAAAGCTGTCTCTGGACAAAATTTCATCATGATTTGAAGTGTTGAGTAAAAAAGGTTTCCTTGTTAGCATGTTCGTTGGTCGTCTATTAGCTGAAATTTAAACACTTCCCTTGAACCTCATAACAATCTCGGTCAGAAAACGGCGGGGTCGCTACCAATCGGGGCGGAGTCGCTACACGTTTCGGGGAACAAAAAACGTGTAGCGACCCCGCCGTTTTCTGAACTAGATACTAATATATTTTACTTCTAAAAAATTATCAAACTGAGGTTAAGAACGAAGTTCTGGTTCCCACAATATTCCAAAAAAAAATTGAAAAACTATAGAATTATGGTTTATTCGATGTTTCAGATTGAATCGCTCGACCGCCGGATTCGCCTCCGCCAACCGCTGGATTGTAAATAATTTAAATTTAAATTTTATATGAATATTACTTTGGAAAAGTTCAGTTTGATTTTTTTCGTCTTTGGAACAAGTTTCTAGTTTGATCCTCTTGAAATTTCATAATCTTATTGTTTTAAGCATGTCCGAGGATCAAAGCAGCAGAAAACTAGACAGTTTTTGAACATTTTTGATTTTCACGTGAAAATCACGTGATCCTATCTGAAATTCTCAAAATTTCAGTCATCCCATCGTTTTCAGCATGTCTGAAAACATTTTTAGCAAAAAAACTAGACATTCGAAAAAAATGATTTTCACGTGTTTCTAGCTGAAAATCTGAAATTCTCAAAATTTCAGTTATCCCATCGCTTTTAGCATGTCTGAAAACATTTTTAGCAAAAAAACTAGAAATTTCCGAAAAAAAATGATTTTCACGTGTTTCTAGCTGAAAATCTGAAATTCTCAAAATTTCAGTCATCCCATCATATTCGCTTTAGTCGAAAACTTCCCCAGACATTTTTCGAAAATCCTTCAAAAATTGCCCGTTTTCAAAAAAGGGGCCGCACCCTTTCAGAATATCGCAAGAAATATTGTGGGCCCCTTTTTTTTGATTGCCCCTTTCAGTCTTTTTATTTTGCCCCTCCGGCCCCTTTTTCGATTTTGCCCCTTCGGCCCCTTTTTAAAAAGGGTGCGCACCCTTTCAGCCGTACCCATTCAGTTTCTGCCAAATAAATGCTATGATTTTTCTGGAACCATGTTTTTTAACTAAGACGATTTCAGCAAGTATTTATCGCAGCCTGAATTCGGAAAAGGAACATTTTCAAAAAAAAACAACGATGCTACGCGGTGACGGGATGACAAATACTTAAACAACGGGTAGGCGGAGTGTTGTTGTTTTTTTTTTCGAAAAATTTCATTTTTCAGTGGCGTCTTGTTCGTATCGGCATTTGAATCTTATAATATCATTTCCATGGAGTTCACCTGTTCCTTTTTCCCCACTGTTAACAGTGGGAAAAGGAACAGGTGAACATGTTTTTCAGTTTTCTGCGAGCGCTCAGCTTTTTCACTTTTTGTTAGGAAAAAAAAATTTTGATATTTCCTTGAGCTATTTCCTTTGGTTTGCTTTTATGTACTACCTTTTTGTTCTTTGCTCAATGCATCTTTTTTGTGGTGTACTCTGAAAGTGCATAGCAGTTGTTAGAAACGTTTAAAATGCCAAAGATTTGTCTATTTCTTTTTCTCGAATAAGTAGATACATTATATAATTTTTTCTTATTTATTTCAAATATCAATTCAACTACGTTTCTCGCCTCCAACCAACCAGCTCCTTTTCTAGGCGCCAGAAAAGAAAAACCGAAAAACGAATGTTCTCTCTTTCTCTGTTCACTCCGTCTATTTTTCTCGCCACCGCTGTTTTCTTCGTTTTTCCCTCACTCTTTGTTTTCCACGCTTTTTTCCACAAAAAGACAATTTTTCTTTTCATTCATTATTATTATGTTTTCTTTTCCGCTAACGTTTCAGTTTTTTTCAGAGACGAACCATGGTTCAAACTTATCGATCACCGGTTCGAATCTATAAACATCCATTCGAAATTGTGATGGCGGTTAGTTATTGTGTCTAAGAAAGCAATTTGGAGATAATTAGAGAATTGTCTCTTGAAAAATAAACAATTTCCACCTGTCACAGCAGGAAAAATCAATAAAATGTTCAGTTTTCCCCTCTTTTCAGGCCTACGAAATGCGTTTTCCAACTTGCCCGCAAATTCCAATTTTCGTCGGCTCCGAAATAACACACGAATTCAATAGCGAAGACGGAGCAGTTTGGGTGATTGAGAGAAAATGTCAATTAAATATTGATGCGCCTTATTTAGTCAAAAAGGTTTGTTTTCTATCGGAACTTCCTAGATGTTAAATTGAATTAATGTTTGATGTCAAGTCCAAAGGTCGTCGCATTCCAATTATACGTTTTATGTTCTGTTCCAATCAATTTCACACAGTTTCTTATCAAAAAGAGCCAGCCAGCCGGTCACATGGCGAATTTTCATTTTCATTTTCTTGACCAATCAAATGAACATGTGAATGACATGTGGTGTACTTTTCTTTCTTCCATTTCTACTGACATAAGACATTTCCCGTGTTTCCACAAATATGATGTGGTTTTGAACTTTGATAGAAAATCTGTATCTAGAATTGATTTTCTTTCAATAAAAAAACACAAATTTTGACGTGACACATTTTTATCAAAAACAAATCATTTCATTTTATTTTATTTTTTTCCAGATTGCCGGTGTCGATTATGTTTATTTCACACAGAAGAATTCGCTTGATAGAAGGAAGAGAACATTGAATATTGAAGCTTCAAATATCTCATTTGCCAATCGTATTTTTGTTCAAGAAAATTGTACATATTATGTGAGTTATTCTCCACAACAACAATACTATTTTTTGTACATATTTCAATAAATAACAAAACAAAATTTACAGGTTCATGCTGAAAATGAAGAATGGACATGTTTCGAACAATCAGCGTCTTTAGATGTTAAAAGTTTTTTCGGTTTTGAAGCGACTGTTGAAAAATTGGCTGTTAAACAGTATGCAGCGAATTTGGCGAAAGGAAAGGAGATTTTGGAGTTTTTTATTGAGGAATTGTTGAAGAAAACAACTTATATTGAGAGATTCAAGGAACCGGAAGGAATTGAAATGGTTACCAGTGGAGGTATGTTTGGATTGTTCATTTTAAATGGGTCCGAAATGGAAAATGAATTTGCTTCACAAAAATTGAATTTGATCTGAAATTCCGAAAAATATACTGGAAGACTATTTGGGTGGCCGAGAAACGTCGGAAACTTTTTTTCTGAAACTTGCGTTCAAGTTCGATTTTTTGAATTCATTTTGAGCTTAAATCCATTGCCGGGCCATTTAAAAGAAAAAACTCATCTCATCGTTTATTTTAATTTGAATTGTGCGAATACAAAAAGTGCACATTTCATTTTCCAACGAAGAAGCCTTTTTTGTTTTTGTTTTTGTTTTTTTCGAGCAAAACATACACTTTTCTTTGGAAAAACAGGAATTATCTTGAAAAATGAGGGCGTGGATTTATTTTGTGTGAGAAAATAACTCTTTTGAAAATAATTTGACGCGAAACCTAATTAACCAAATATTTTACAGATTGTGATGGAGAATGTGAAGAATTGCCAGATGGAAAAACAGTTATGGTGGAAACTGGATCGAAAAAACCGCCAATGTTGGGATCGACTAAGAAAGATGTTACCTTGGGTTCGACGGATTCGGCTGAAGACGCAGCGAATATGAAGACTGCTAGAACTGGAATTGCCAGCTTTGATGATGGTGTGTTTTGAAAAGCTCGTTATTGTGGAGTGTCGTTGTTTTGCACATTTATAGCCTATCACAGTAGATATTTCTATTTTGCACGTGCTTTCATGTTTTTTTTTGTTATTCTGGGATTTTCTGTCTTTCTTTCAACAAATGATTTATGTTTCGTTGAGCATTGTTTTTCTTTTGAAAAAAATATATAATATAAACTTGATTCGGAGCCGAAAAAGTGCACGAAAAGACCTTTTTCCCGTATCCACTTGAGAATGTTTATTTTGATCTCCGCCCTTCTTTTTTTTTCTCGTTAGAAAAAATCTTCTTTTTCTTCTATACCTTAGTTATTATATTTTTATTTGTAGTATTCAATAGATGTTAGCTAGAAAATATGATAAAAGTGGGCGGAGACGAAAATCGGTGAAATTTGTTTTGGGTATTTAAAAAATTAATTGATCTTTGAAATTCAACAGATAAATTTTCAGCGGATTCGAAACTGGAAGCTGAATATATTCGAAGATTTTTGGGGCAATTGAATCCGCTGGAAGAATCGAGATTGTGTGAATTGAAATATAGCCTGCAAGCACATCATAAGGTAGATTTTTTTTTGAAAAAACCTTACTATTTTTCAAAAATTCAGGGAAAACTGCCGAATGATGCTCATCTTTTGCGATTTCTTCGCGCACGCGATTTTGATGTGCAAAAAGCGAAAGATATGGTTCATGCAAGTTTAATTTGGAGAAAACAGCATAATGTTGACAAAATTCTGGAAGAATGGACTGTTCCGACTGTTATTAAACAATATTTTCCAGGATGTTGGCATAATTCGGATAAGGTTGGTTTTTTTTGAGTAATATGAGCAATGGAGGAGATTTTTGGTTTTCTAGGCCATCCCCTTACAACAAAATCCAAAAGAAATTTTTCAGGAAGGCCGACCATTGTATATATTGCGATTTGGAGAATTAGATACCAAAGGAATGCTTCGATCTTGTGGAGCTGAAAATCTTGTAAAACTAACATTATCGATTTGTGAAGATGGACTTCAAAGAACAGCTGAAGCCACTACAAAACTTGGAAAACCGATTAGTTTTTGGAGTTTATTGATTGATTTGGATGGGCTTTCAATGCGTCATTTGTGGAGACCAGGAGTTCAATGTCTGTTGAAAATTATTGAGATTGTTGAGGCGAATTATCCGGAAACTATGGGACAAGTTTTGGTTGTGAGAGCGCCACGTGTTTTTCCAGTTCTTTGGACGCTGATCTCGTCTTTTATTGATGAAAAAACTAGAAAGAAATTTATGGTTAGCGGTGGAAATGGAAGTGATTTGAAAGATGAACTTCGAAAACATATCGATGAAAAATATATACCGGAATTCCTTGGTGGTTCGTGTTTGACAACAAATTGTGGCATCGGTGGACATATTCCGAAGAACTTGTATTTGCCGGTTGATGTAAATGAAGGTGGAGCTGGAACATCTTCGTCTTCAGATGATCCACTTCATTCTACATATACATCGACTTCGACTTCGACAAGTCGAGGACAACCGGTTGAAGTTGTTATTCCGATTGATACTGCTGGATGTGTTTTGACATGGGATTTTGATATTCTGAAGAATGATTGTGAATTTATGCTTTATTATAGTTCGCAGGTAAAATTTATGATTTTTTTAAATCTGATTTTTATGGTCGCAGAAGTGATTTTTAACGAGACACTAGATCTGGAGATATTTTATTGCTCAAAAACACAGTGTAATCGCGGAGCTTCGTTGTTTTCGATATAAAAATTCTAGTTTTCAATTTCACCGCTCGTACATTGAAAACTTGAAATTTGTTTCGAATACAACGAAGCTCCGCAATTCCATTTTGTTTTTTGTGCTCAAATTTCTCCAGGTTTGGAATTCCGTGAAAAATGAGGTAAAATTACTTCTGGGACTTTAAAAAATCAGATTTTTCATTATAAACATTCAAACGGAATTGTGGAGCATCGTTGTTTTCACAGAAATTACGTTTATCTGGAATTCTAGGCCATTTTTGATTTCTGAGTCATTTTTTTTTAGAAAATCGATGCACCAACAGCCCGTGATCAATCTCCAACCGCTCATTTGAATCCAGTCGAAAAAATGACGGCGGCAATCGGTGGAACTTCTCATCCCCAACCAATTTTGCAATGTGCGCCTGAATTGAAACTTGGGCAAGATTTGAGTGTTGAAGAGAAAGCTGTCGTTTTCCAGGAAGGAGATTCGATGCAGGTTCGTTTTTCGATCTATTTTAATCCTAATCAAAATCGAGAATTCTTTTAGGGATCACATTATTGTTCACGAGCTGGAACTTATGTTATGCAATGGAAAATTGGAGAGCAAGTTGGAGCTGGAAGTTTTGATTTCGGTTCGCATAAATGTCGCTTCATGTATTACTATGAGATCTTGAGCTCGGCGAATTTCCGCGGTTCTGTTGCATCGTTGGAATCTTGTAGAAGTTCGAGTTTTAGTTCAATTGCGGCTCCACCAAGTCCTGGAACTCCCAGACAAATGTAATTTATTTTCTGAATTTCTTGTAACACGAAAAGATGCTTTAAAGACACATGGGTTTCTTTTTTATTTCTCTTTTGTACAAAATTTGTGTTTGAAGTGACAATTTATTTTTTATTCTTCTTTTCTATGAATACCATTTTACGGTTAAATTCGTTTGAAAATTCATTTTTTATTTGAAAATAAAAGATTTTTCCTGTGTATTTATTCTCTCAAATTTGATTTTCAGCATATATCTTTTTCGAGAATGTGTTTCAGAACAAAGTAAACTGTTCCACTGATTCATCTCGACAAGACGAATCAGATGGTATACTCAGAATTTCCAGAAAACGTCTTTTTCATGCTGAAAAAGCACTGAAATTTCAATAATTCTTTTCTTGCAATAAATTAATCTTGTGTGTAAACACGGCGACGCACAACTGCACAAATCGTGTACCGTAGTAAAACTTTCGCGAAAATTTTTTTGACCACTTGATTGCGCTCGCCGCGAAAAATTTCATTTAAGTTGCTGACATTTTTTCGCTGATCACTTTTTCGTCATTCGCTTCATCCTAACATCGCTTTTCTGAAAACTCACCATGGACGATTCGTTTTCCAAAATCACTGACTATAAATGTGCAGTATCTCACGGTAAGTGTTTTTTAAAGTGGATAGATCCCCTTTTCAACTTCATACATATATAGTTAAAAATCGTAAATAATTCATCGAAATTTCAGGTTATCAAAAACCGGCTGCTTACTTCATGACGGGTTGCAAACACTTCTTATGCGAAATTTGCAGCTATAGTAGCTATGGCGATACCAGGTGTGATAAATGTTCATCGACTTCAACTCGTATGAGAGTGTCAGATTTGATGCAATGTAAGTTATTCAATTGTTTCTCATAAACCAAAAATCTCGACAGCAACTGAAATTTCTTTTGGTACCAGAAATATTAATTAAATATAAATGGAAGTTGTTTTTACAGCAATCAACGAGGAAAGAATTGTTTTGAAGATAAATTTGGAAGAAATGAGAAATGAATTAGAAGAAAAGAATAATGAATTGAAGGAAAAAACGGATGAATTGGAATCGAAAATGGTCAGGCTTGATTTATATGATAAATCAATAGAAGATCATTTGAAATGTTCGGAATGCGATTTGACAGAATCGGAACAAAGGTAGAATTTCAAATTGAAAAATGCATTCTAAACACTTATTTTGTTTGCAGAATACAATTATGCGGAACATGCCATGGATTGCAATTTGATAATTTGGATAACGCCAAGAATTGTGCAATTTGTTCTAGTTGCTCAATCAAGAAACATATTCGCAATGGGCATAACACTGTGGACTTTTTCCCGATTTTTGTAAGTTTAGTGATTTATTATCAGCAAATGAAATATGTTTGATTTTCAGAGATCACTTCATTATGAAAACCACTCAAACAAAATCAAAGAAAGTTTGGATAACTTCAAAAACTCTATAACAACTTGCAACAATGATTGTACTGGATTGGTTGATGCTAATTTGAAGGTTAAACAGGTATGGTTTTCGAAATTATAATATCAGGGGTTTACTTATTTTTAAATCTTACAGCAAATGGATTTGTTGATTGATATGGTTCGAAGAAGCAAATCTACAACAAGTCAACAATTATTGAATAATAAATTGAGCACATTCATTGAAAAGGTTAGTTTTTCGAATTTTTTCACAGTCAAAATTGTTGAATTTCAGTCAAATTCTATGGCAAAAAATGCAAATTTAAATATGGAAAACAACATCAAAAAGATTGGCGATCAACTGGAAATTTTGAGAAAATGGAATGAAGATCACCAAGATTATATTGATCCATCTACTGATTAAATTTTTGAAATTTGTTCTTGTGAATTATGTAAGTATTTTTATTTATTGCATATTTACTATTCATTTTTAATTTTGTGAATTAATTTTATTTATTGCACCTGTATTATTGATGAATTTTTTGTGTAAACGAGTTGGAGTTAATTGGAGCTAGAAGATTTGATTTCCGCTCGCATAAATGCCGCTTCATCTCTTACTATGAGATTTTCAGCTTAGCGAATTTCCGCGGATTTGTTGCTTTGTTGTAATTTTCGAGTTTCAGTTCAATTGCGGCTAAACTTTTTTTCAGAAACTAGTAGAAAGTTCACCTAATTCATCTCGAAGAGACCAAGTTCGTCTGACGAACAAAAAATGATGAATTCTTACGAAAATTATTTTTATTCAGATTTGTCAGACTTTCAACTTGGAATTGTCTCAAAATTGATTTATTTACAAAACATATAAATATTTACAAAAAATGATATCATTCACAAAAATTATGCAATATAAAAAACGTATAAAAAAGTTAGATGATTGAATGTTAGTTTTGTTAATCGAAGTGTTGTTTAACCTGTTCCATATTCATCCCTCTTTTTAGTGTTCTGATTTTATCAGCGAATTGTGGGTGAGTATGATGAATTTGATAAATTTGAACAGCCATCTCCAGGTTATACCTCTTTTGTTTGTTGAGAAATTTGATTGCAGTGTCCAATTTTATTGCTCTTAAGTTCTGAAATGTGAAAAATAGCTACTTGAGAACTGACTTTTTGTTGGAAACTTACAGTAACTTTGTCTTTGACTGTTAGATTAATATCCATCATTATTTGAGTTGTTAGTGTTGGCGATTTTGAATAGGAACTCAGGATTAGTTTCATAATCGGTTCAGCGACAAGTGATTCGTCAGATGTATAGTTTATGAACGCACCGTTCAACCATCGATTGCCATAAATGAAGAGAAGCGGTTCCGGGAAGAACTGAAAAATGGTGTTGATCGGGGGTTATACTTTTGGCCAAAACATTTCTTGAATTCTCCGGGTTTCCGGAAAAAAAGTACGGGGAATATAGGGAAAATTATGTTTTGGGGCAATATCTTAAATGTCGCTCTTTCGAAATATTCTCAGATACTGACAAAAAATTGAAAATGAATTTCTCTGAATAATTTTAAATAAATTTCGGATAAACCATTTTCAAGTTCCCGTTATTGCCCCAATTTTATACTTACCGATTTGAAAGATCCAAATCGTTCATCCCTCAACCGCTTCATTTCTTTTTTCGAATATGTGAACAGTGTCTGGTCATCTATTCCTCACGCCTTTTTAACTTGCTAATTTGAAGAGAAACTGAGAAAAGACAAATCGAACTGCAAAATTTTTTCGCGCTGCAATACCAGTCAAAAATTTGTTCATTTTTGAAACTTTTTCTTACGGTTTTTCTTCTCGAATTCCGTATTTTTTATCTATTTTTACGCGCAACAAGCAGAAAAAGGCGAGAGAAACAACCGAAAAAGTGAAAAAAAAATGGAAAATGAATAAATTTTTGACTGGTATTGCAGCGGGAAAAAAACTTCTTTAATAAGATGTTTTTTCTTGTCATTTTCGAGAGATGCACATTTTAGCGTGTGCAGAAAAATTTATCCTATAACTTTTTTGAATACAGTAATCTCTTTTATTCCATATGAACATTTTTATGAATAGTATTTTCAAATAAAAATAATTACAAAATAATAACACTGGTGAGATTCATCATTCCGATTGATTCGTTTCGTGTTTCAGCAAATTCTGGTCGCATTCGGGCACTTTCTGAAAAATAGAAGAGGATTTGATGATGAAAATAAAAAAAAACCAGATAAAATGAGGGTATCTAGGCTCGGCTACTTATTATAGCAGTTCTCAAGGCGCTGAAGATAATCAAGATTTCTAGATGCTGATCCTTGACAATTGAACTTTCTAGGCGCGACTACTTGTCATAGAAGCGCTCAAGGAACGGTTCCTAGATATTTACTTTCTTTGGGCACGACTACTGAATAAAAATGCTCTGATCCTTGACAACTAGGATCTTCAGGTTGGTCAACTTGGAATATATGTCCTCAAGGCGTGGCCCTTCGCCGGAGTGCATCTTTCGATGCTGGTTCTGGGAAATAAAGTTCTAAAGGCGCGGCTACTTGTGAACTACGCCTTCTAGGCACATCTACTTGACAACTAGGATTCCTGGGCTCGGTTACTTAACATAGTTCTCTCAGGCGTGACCCCTTGCCAAGGTATATCTCTAAGCTCAGCTACTAGATAACTATGCTCTCTAGACGCGCCTACTTGACAATTAGGATTTCAAGGCTCGGCTCGACTAGAAAAAAATCTCACTAGCTTCAGAAGCCGTCAATTTTCCCAGCGCATTTTCAACATCCAAAATATTTCTCCAAAATATTTGTTGATCGAATAACTGTTTGGAAGTGTGTTCTTTTCAAAAAATTCCCGTCGAACATTTCACACATTCCAATCCTTCTCGACACCATTTCATTGTTTGATGATTCGATTTATATTCACAAGTTGGTTCATCGCATTTATATCCAGCAGACATGTGTTTGGCAACAAATTCGGACATTTGTCGATCGATTTGATTGATGATAACATTGAGAAAACCATCGAATATCCAGGAAACTTGACATTTTGAGCAAGAATACAGGTTTAATCGCGGTGAGTGTGGATCAGTCTGCAAATTTGTGTGTTTTTCAATATTTTGGAGCCAAAAATCCACGTGGATTTTGGAGCCAAAAATCCACGTACGTGGTTTTTTCCAAGGTTTCTTGTTGCAAATTTCAAAATCAGGATTGACAAGTTAAAACCTCGGATGACGTCATAAATATGATTTTCCATTCAAAATAAGTGTTATTATGAAATTTTGTGAATTCATCTAAAAAAAAGGAACATCTCTGCAAAACGCTTCGGAAATTCCGAAATTTTACAATTTTTGTATATCTCTGAAAAACCGTCGAGAATCTCTGAATTCTTCTGTTTTTAAAATTGATTGAAATTTTCAAATGGCACAATTTCATAATAAAATGAATTTCCAAAACAATTTTTCCCTACCCAAATCCCTTACCTCAACATCAAAAGTACTCCGAATAATATTGATTTGTCCACAACTCGAACTTGAACAATTCCTTCGCAAAGATCATAATTCTGCAAACAAACAAACAAAACTATTTAGATTACAAAAATATTGCGAAACCAACCTCTTGTTGCCACAAATAATCATCCTCTTCGGCGTTTTGATGTGCTTGTGCGGCAGCCGCGCGGCGATAATTCGTCGAATCCATTCCAAGTGCTTCAGCGATTCGAACAGAATCAACTTCTTCAATCGGAGCACACAATCTTGAGACAACTGGATGAATTCAAATAATACACCAAATCTGGAATGGTTTTACTATGTAACTTTTTATTGCTTTGGAGGAAGTAAATGGGGCTCTAAAGGTTTTGAGACGTTTGTGCTCTTTAAAGGAATAATTTCATTTTTCATAAAACTTAAAGACACATCAGCCACTGGAAAAAACAGATTTCCCGCATTTATTTTCAAATGACAAAAACAGCATGTGCGCTCTATTGCTTCGTTGTGTGCAAACTCTCTCGAAATTTCCGTCGGCTGAGCGATTTCAAAAACAATTATTTTGTTTTTTTCACAAACCTCACCCAATACCTGGAATCCCAGGTGGGCAACTGAAAAAAAATTTTGTAGGTGGGTAAAATTTTTAAAAAATTCGAAGGTTTTTTCGAATTTTTCGTCGAAAAATTTCACTGAATTCTATAATTTTCTCTTGTTGGTTAGAAAATGTTACTTCCAACGATGTTCTTTGAAAATTTTCAGAAATTAGATTCATTTCAACTATTATTTTCCCGATGGCCAGCTGGAAACATCTAAAAAATACGAAAAATTCAGTTTTTCAGGTTTTCTGACTTTTTTCCTAGGAAAAGTTTGATGTTTTGTTTCTTAATATTAAAAAGTAAGTCGATTCCCAGCTAGTTTCACTTTTCTCCCACCTGCAAACTTTTTCAATTTTTTGCAAACCTATCACCTGGAGTAAAATACTGGTCATTTTCCATAACTCATGTCAAAATCATTTTTTCAGAAATTTTGAAAAGCTCAAATGAATCTACAAGCAAAAATAATGTTAGTCCCAAAACAAACTTTTTGCTCAAAATCACTCCGAAAGCTCAAAAAGTTTGAAGTGTGAAATCACCCAAAATGTTCTAACGTTATAAGAGAAATCAGGTCATCGGTTTTCTCGGCCTTTAAACAAAAAAGTAGCTGGCCATTGTTATTTGTAGCTGGGAACTAGGCTTAGGAAGCTACTTAGTTAATTCCACACGCAAATATTCACTCTAAATACTGAAAAAGCTGAAAATGAAATTCACAAGGGAAGTGTATAAGGTCCCGGAATAAACTTTTAATGAGACTTGGTACACATATAGATTCGAACTCGCTGATCTCGAATTCGTTTTCAAAAATTGCCACAATTGCACCCAAGACGAGTTTTTCACCATCGAAAATGCGCCATATTTCTCATTGTTTCATATGTCAAACATTTCCAGGCAAGAAAAATAACAGCGGATGGCAGAGTGGTTAGCGATCTCGACTTTAAAATTTTAGGTTTCGGGATCGATCCCGGCCCGTGGCGAACTTTTTTTCAAAAATTTTTTTTTTTCAAAATTTTTTCGAAACCTGTAAAGATGTCTACGTACCGACTTTGAATTATATTTTTTGTCATCATTTTTTTTGTTTTTCAAATTCTCGTTCAAAATGTTATCTTCTGAACAAATTTTGCACTTCGTAATGGGTAATTTCAATGACAATTGTACAATCCCAAGAAAGTATGTCTCCCGCGAGAACTTCAAAAAGTTCCTAACGGAATTATTGATGTTTTGCGTAGTGTGGACATCAACGAAATTATAGTTGAAAACGATGAAATTCTGAAACGAATTGAAGATGATCCGCCGGATGAAGGTAACTTGGATAGCTATAAATATGAAAGCTATAAAAATAAATATGAAAGATCATCTTCAATTCGTTCTTTTTTTTTTTGAAAAAAAAAATAAAAAAATTTTTGAAAAAAAATTCGCCACGGGCCGGGACCGATCCCGAAACCTAAAATTTTAAAGTCGAGATCGCTAACCACTCTGCCATCCGCTGTTATTTTTCTTGCCTGGAAATGTTTGACATATGAAACAATGAGAAATATGGCGCATTTTCGATGGTGAAAAACTCGTCTTGGGTGCAATTGTGGCAATTTTTGAAAACGAATTCGAGATCAGCGAGTTCGAATCTATATGTGTACCAAGTCTCATTAAAAGTTTATTCCGGGACCTTATACACTTCCCTTGTCAGTTTTTTTCACAATGTGAAATAAAAAGAAAAGTAGGTGGCACAGAAGTGTTTGTTGTCTTGGAAATTCGCCTCCTCGTTCTCAACAGGGTCGGTGGTCTAGTGGTGAACACGTGCGTCTCTTGAACGCACGTGGCGTGGAGGGTTTGGGTTCAAGTCCCACCCGGGGCGCGAGGGAAATTAGGAGGGGACATAGAGGGAGAGGGATTTCAGGAAGCTTTTGCTATTTTCACTGAAAAAAAAAACGATTTTTTTTTTGAAAAAGCTCGCCATGGCGAGCGCTAGGTGGGCAATTTTGGAAAAAAACCAGCTGGGCATTTTTTCACTCACTACTCCAGGTTCTTGGGTGAGGTTTGTTTTTTTCACTTTTGCCACACGTTATTTTTGGCTGTCCATATCGAGAGAGTGGCGCAGAGAAAAAGACGCTCGTTTCTCGACACGAACAAACAGATTTTCGTAAAACTACTGTAGAAATTGCTTCGCATGCGTCCTTAAAGGGAGTTTTTCGCGTCTCTGTCATTTCTCTCGATTTGGACGCTCTTCTTCTTTTTTTTGAAATAGCGTGGCCAGACTCCAAATCTTTTCTTGATTTTTATGAATTCCGATTACTTGAAAGGTCTTATGAAAGAATAACAAACTCATTTTCTGTTCATTTCTAGTGGATTGTGTGTCTTTAAGCTTGAGGTTCAGATTAAGCTCGAAATTCTGCTACTTCTGAAACCAACTTTTAAATATCGTTTCATTGTAAAAACTGTAAATTTTCAGTTTTTGGACCTCTAAAATTCTCAAATGTAGATATTTTTAAAAATTGACCTCTGGCCCACAATAGATTGGCCGAGGTGTGCTTTTTTCTGTTCAGATCCAAAAACCTTACCAATTTTCAAATCTTTGTTATCTTCCA
Organism: Caenorhabditis angaria; assembly: GCA_947459285.1. Lineage (NCBI taxonomy): Eukaryota > Metazoa > Nematoda > Chromadorea > Rhabditida > Rhabditidae > Caenorhabditis > Caenorhabditis angaria. Next base: position 9,281,112 of record CANHGI010000003.1, read on the forward strand.
TTTCAATTCGATGATAAGCTCTTTGAGTTGCTGGATTTCCACTTCCATCTTCACAAATAATATATTCCACAATATCACCTTGACGTAAATTGAATTTTCCAGATTCGTTGAGTCGTTTCGCGACAAAGGCGTGAGGTTGAGATTTGATGTCCGCATAATCTTTTGGATTTATTGTCAATTGCTGGAAAAAATAAGTTTAATATTGAGAAGGGTTAGAAATTGTGTCAAAACTAGAAAATTCAGCCGAAAAAGTCATGCTCTTGTTTCCATGGAAACATTTTTTGTGAAAAAATCATAAGAAAAATTTTAAACGTGAGATTAAGAGCTACAACATGGTGTTTTCAGAATTTTCTGAAAATGCGAAAATTTGGCTGCAAATTTTTTGAACCCCAATTTTCGGGTGTTTCGAATCACCTAATTTCTAGAAAAAATGTGGATTTTGTACGGAATTTTAGGACACCAATTGAATTTTTCAGAATTTCCTGAAAATTTCGAAAAGGGGTCATTTTCAGATCTGAATTTCAGCTTTTCAAAAATTCGAGAATTTTTTGAGAAAAGATGGATTTCGTGGATAATTTCAAGAGCTACAAAATGGTCCTACAAAAATAGAAAACTCTAAAAAAATTTCCGGAAACCTTCCGTCTTTCCGGATATTTTCCGCGTTCCATCTTTTCGGCCAACTTACCTTGCTAATTTAAAAAATTTCATTAGGAATCTCCCCAGAATCAAGTTGCTTTCCATACTCTTCCAAAAGTTCAACAATTTTCGAAACAAGTTCCTCTCTACTAAGTGAAGCATCCAAGATTTTATCCACAACAGCTCTAAAATTTTTGTTAATTATTTTCTTCAACTATTTTCGACGAAAACTCACGTTCCAGCCTGTTTTGCTAATTGCGACCAATCTCTTCTAACAATATCCAAACCTTTCAATTCTTTCGTCTCAACTTTTGTATCCTGATTAATCGTCAATGCCGCATATTTCTTCTTTTTCAATAACAACATTCTCTTAAACACTCCATCCAATTCCAATTCCAATAATCGATGACATTTATTAACCGCTTTCTTAATATCAATTCCTAATTTCTTTGCCTCAGCCAAATCATATGAATTAGTATTAATCATAATTGAATCAGTATCTCCATAAATAACAGAATATCCAATTTTTTCAACCAAATCTTTCGAATGCATTAGAATATCTCTTCCTTTTGCAGTAACCAAGGCATCCAATGGTTTTGCATAAAATCTCGAATATTGGAAACCTAAACATCCATACATACTGTTTGCAGTCAATTTCAATGCCATTTGTCGAATATCCAATTGTTTTCTTTCTCCTTCTCGATTCTCCGTTTTCATTAATTGTTTCACATTTCTCCGACATTCAACCAATTTTCGAATTTCTCTTGGCAAAACACCTTCTTGATCAATTGGATTCGGAACATCCGGAACTTCATCACTATCTTTAGTATGAGCAACAGTTGTATAACAAATATTATATTCTTGAATAATACTTGGATAAAGTGAATTGAAATCCAACAATAAAATGAGGGTGTCTAAATACAAATATTTCACACTTGAGTTGCCATACAACAAAAACATACAAAAAAGTAGTTTCTCTCGAAAAATCAATAAAATATTCACATCAATAATTTCCTTCTATAAAATATATTATTTTGAATATAGGTCTCCTTCCTCTCACTAATCTTCTCTTCATTCTCCTCACTCTCTCATCTACTCTTCCTCTCTAACATATCGTCTCCCTCCACTCTACATGTTCACAGGTGGATGGAGTGTGACCCACGGCGGACCCACCGAGGATCCACGGCGATTTCATCCGCCGTGGACTACTGGTGCACCAACGGCCTCACCCACCGTGGGTCGGCGGTGGGTTTAGATTATTTGTTACTTCCCTTTCCCTTTACTACCCAAAAAATATGATTTATTCTCAATAAAAAACATATTTATTCTCATTTAACAAAAACCAGAGAATAAATAAAAATTTATTGATTTCCTGGTTGCGTTTCGGGAGCCAGAGTTGCATAATCCTGATCGCATCTCGCTCAGTCCAGATCCTCGTTCGCTGTTTTTCCGAGTTGGCAATATCTGTAAGAATTTTATAAGATGCGCGAACTACAGTTTTGGATTGAAGGGTTGGGTTTAGGCTTTTAGATCAGAGTTTTGAAAATTTTGTCAGAGTTTTTTATGAATGAAGTGACATTTTTCTGCCATAAGTTGATCAGTAGACGGCATAGTAAAGTGTTATCTCTTTCGCTGCAAACTTCCGATTAAACAGTAGTTTGCAGGTACTTTATCACTTCTTATATTCATAGATTACAAAAAAAACTGACCTAAAAAATATTGACCATATTGAGCGAAGTCGGTGATTTATGTTCTTGGTGAACGCTAGACTTCCAAAATTCATCCAAGTCGGTACAGGCGGAGATATCACTGCCTGAAAAATATATAACTGATGAATATATAACATTGTTAGAATGTTGAATCCTTACCATTAGTTCTGAATACTGGAAGCCGAGAAGATGTTGAGTCCAAGTGACAGGAGAGCTGGTGAATCTTCCAATGTCTGGAATGAAATAAATAATTGAAAAAATATATTTCAAAAGTCGTTTATTCAAACTTACATCAAGTGGTCTACCAGCAGATCCATCTGAATATACAATTTATTCCATTTTTTTCTTCTGTTTTTCCGGCTCTCAGCAGTTCCTCGTTGTAGACAAAGTCACGAACTATGAATCTGCAAAATTGTGCCAAAGTTAATGGTAAGGAGACGAATGTAGAATAAAAATCAAGAAAACCTTGGTTTTAACAGGGTATTCGGCGAAAATAATGTAATTGAAAAAAAATGGAATATTTTCCCCTAATATCCTAAAATTTGCTACTTTTACATACTTTTTATTTCTGAAACTATATAAGGACTACTTTAAATATCATTTAGTACTACAAACATGAGCAGATGATGGGAAAATCCGCAAAAAAACACCAAAAATACATAAAAAACGTTTGGCCCAAAAAAACGAAAAAATAAAAATAAGTGCGCGTCAGATTAAATGCCACTACACACATCTCGAACTACAGTACCCCATTATTTTGCAAAAATTCATAAAATTATGGAAGCAACGCTTTAAAGTACAAAAAGAGATGAGAACAGTAGAAAATGAATTATTTAGTGAATCTGATCAAATTTATAGAGTTTTAGAACTAGTTTTCATGTTTCATAACATTTTATTTTGGTCCTCCGCTATACAAATGTGTGTCTTCACCCTTGAAAGTGAGTAAGAACTGAAAAATGATTCTATAGCCAATATAATCTCTTTTTACACCATCCGAGGCATAGCGGAACTCTTAAAAATACATTTAGTTCATTTAACAGTTTTTTATAAAATTCTCCCAAAATCTCACCCACAGCGGACCCACCACGTATCCACCGTGGGTGAATTTTCCACATTGGTCCTCAGTGGGTCCGCCGTGGGTCACACTCCATCCACCTGTGTTTTCACAAATAGTTTTATTTATACACCTTTTAACTTTTCTTATTATTTTTTCTTATCTTCGCGCGTAGGATTTAGAACTAATACTTAAGGTCCAGCAAAGAGGCATCACTGATGCGCGTAGGTTTAGAACTAATACTTAAGGTCCAGCAAAGAGGCATCACTGATGAGACCTACCTCTTCGCCGTCTGATGTTCAGGTCGAAACGGCTTTACCGTGTATCTATATTCTTTTAATTTCTTCTTTTTCTTAATTGAGATTCACTAACTTTGACTCGCCCGAATAAATAAACAGTTCCTATAAATTTATAAGTGAATGGAATTTGTATAATTTAAATCAGATACCATTATTTTTATGAGCATCTTCAACCGCATCAATCCAATACATTCGAATAGCTTTTGTATCACCATTTTCACCGCCCATTACATAGAATAATTCGGATCCAGTTTTGAGTTCAACCTTTTGACTATCATCGTCTTGTCTGGAAAAACTAGGTTATTAGAACATCTGCTGCTGGAAAGAGAATTTTCACTCTAGATTTTTGATAAAATATAAATTTTCTATTCGGCCAACTGTTCACTATTCCGATGTCGAAAATTGCAGAACTCAACTTCTTATGAGTTATGACGTGGCAAAGTTGGAAGAATCGGGACTTTAGGAGCTGAAAACTTTATTCAAAAATGATTTTCATTCAAATCTGTTAGCATAGCGTTATTCAGGAGGCTCGATAACATCACATACTCAAAACATGAAGTCCACTGATGTTTGTGAGCCCCCCGAACAATGCTATACTATCAGAATCATTTTTCAAGATAGTTTTCAGCTCCTAAAGTCCCAAATTTTCCACTTTGCCACATCATAACTAATGTTAGGAGTTGAGTTCTGCAATTTTAGACATCGGAATAGTGATCAGCGGGTCGAAAACTACTTGAAAATATATTTTTGATTGAAAATCTAGAGTGAAAAGAGATAGTCTCCTTCGTTTCAGCCTAGCCTAACATACGTTTCATCTGCATCCCATATATCACAACTTAGTTGGAATTTCGCCGCAGTTTTATCGTCTTCCATTTCAACATCTTCTGATTCAACTTTCACAATTTCACAAGACCTTTTCCTGAACAGGTTTTTTGACTGGACTGTTGACCTCATTTTTGATCGCAATTGGTTCATTGTCATCGTAATCAGGAACACCTAGAATTAGAGTTTTTGTATCTAGATATTCTTTAAAATATATATTTACCATAGTCATCGTCGTCATCTTTTTCTTCTGGAATTGGCTCTTCAACTTTTTTTGCTTTGGGTTTTTCCAGATGTTGTTGTTTTGGAGTCGCATTTTTTGATAGAAAATTGGTTTTCGCCTTTTTCGCAATTGGTCGAGGAGCCAAATCATCTGATGGGGGAGATGCTGAAAAAAATTTTAATCTTAAAGTCTTCGATGAAATCTTCCAAACTGACATGTTCTTCCCCGTTTGAATGGATTTTTTGGAAGTGGAGCCGCAATATTTCTTTTTCGCCTTTTTTCTCGCTCATCTTCTTCATCATCTTCACCATCCAAAATATCTCCAAGCATATTTTTCAAATCTTCGTCTTCTTCCAGATTCACTTTGACTTTTGATTCATCCAAAACTGTTTTCTTTGCACCTCCAGCGAAGAAACTGTCAAGAGCTCCCTTCTTTTTCTCTTTCGAAGATTTTTTCGATTTCTTTTCTCCTTTTTTTGAAGATCGATCACCATATTCCTCGTAGTCATCTTCATATTCTTCTTCGAAATCGACTCCAGTGTCCACGTAACCCATTCCATCTAAAAATGAGAAATAAAAATATTTTTTCTAATGTTATCATTACACGCTGAGACACGTCATTTAGTTCACGTTTAACTTACCATCATCGACCACAAAATTATCATTTTGACGTTGTGAGACAATGTCATTATATTCCCTTTCATCTACAACTTCATAGACATCATCAACATCGAGATTTGGTCGATACGATTTTCCAGTTTCTCTTGCTTCCTTCAATCGCTCAATCGCACTTTTTCTCGAAGTTTGTTTGGAACTTTCTCTTCTACGCGATGATCTTCGAATATCAGTTTCTTCATGATTTTCTGTATCCGACATCTTCCTGAAAAAGAGCAGTTTTTATTAGAATGTGGGAAAAAATAAAAAATGATTTACTTCAAACCACTCACTTTCGCGGTAGGCTGCAGGTTTTTTAACTGTAGATTGACTAAAGATGCAAATCTAGACAATTGTAGATTGCAAGAGTATTTTTGCAAGAGTAATTTATTGCAAGGGTCATTTTTGAAAAAGAGCGATTTCAAATGACTTGAAATGTATTCCAAACTTAATTTCAGATGGAATATTTTCAATTTTCTGTATGTACGAGTCCGGAAATTAGGCTTAGGCTTAGTAAAAGTCCTTCAATTTAAAATTACTCTTGCAAAAATACTCTTGCAATCTACAATTGACCGCACAACGCGAGGGTGTTTGAATTTATTTGTTTGTTTTCTGTATTTTGTGACTCAGAAAATGCTCTGACAGCTAGCAACCTCGCGGCGATCTGGCAGAACCTAGCAGATGCTGTCTGCGAGCTGGCAAACTGACAAATTAGTATCAGAATTCGACGGCCGTCTGCCGGCTGGCGTGCTAGCTGTCAGGGCATTTTCTGAGGAATCAATTTTTTTGGTGTTTTCGACTGTTTTTTCAGTTTTTTGAGTGATTTTAGCATTTTCTGGAAAAAATTTAGTCAGCCAGTGATGATTTTTCAGTGAAAAACACAGATTTCGAGGACGTTTTCGGATTTTCAGTCAATCTTACGTGGAGAATTTTTAGTCAATCTAACTGTTCTACAGTTTTTATATACAATATGTAGCGTTTGATGATTTACAGCGTGATGATCTTAACAATCAAACCAAAAATCGACTTGATAATGTAGTTCATCGATTAAGACTATCAAACGAAGCAAGAATGAGAATGAGAAAAAGAGCGACCGAGGCCGCAAGAGGTTTAGCAAGAGCCAACTTAAGAGAAAAATCATCACTGGCTGACTAAATTTCTTCCAGAAAATGCTAAAATCACTCAAAAAACTGAAAAAACAGTCGAAAACACCAAATCAAAATCAAATGAACATCTAAACTCGCGGGTTTGTTGAGGGTTGGTTAGAAAGAAAATCAAAACAAGCGGGGAAAAATCACACGGGAATTTCGGGGGGAAACAAAAATTGGGATTATTTGGATGGATAAAAAAGCGAAAAAGGACTTACTTTTGAACAAAAACCATGTTATGTTGATATCATTTTCGAAATCTGAATCGTTTTCAGCTTGTTCGATACTAATCAGATGGTATACTCAGAATTTCCAGAAAACGTCTCTTTCATGCTGAAAAAGCACTGAAATTTCAAGAATTCTTTTCTTGCAAGAAATTACTCTAGTGTGTAAACACGGCGACGGACAAATGCACAAATCGTGTACCGTAGTGAAATTTTTCACCGTTTGCAAAAAAAAATTGTTTTTGATGGTCAATCAATTGACCATCCGGAACTTTTTTGTCGATTCTCTAGAGTTTTTTTGTTTTTGCCGCCTGCTTTTTTCGAATACATTCTAGTTTTTCACTCTCAAAAATCAATATTTATTTTCAACAAACAGAAAAAATTAGTTATTAATAATATTTTTTTTCTGATTGTATATTTTCTGATTGTTTCAATCTCCAAACGAGGGAATATAAGCATGAGAAGATTCCTTTGGCATTCTAATGAAGATTTGGTGTTGACTTCGGCAATTTTTTGACAAGAACTTCTGTTTCTTATCATTTTGAGCCAACGAGGAGAGCTGCAGCACTGTGTGGAGACGCCATAAGCCATTTAATGCTGAAAATTGAGAAAGGATAATAGATTTATAAGGATGATTCTCCAAGAGTATTATTAATCGTAATTTCTCACTTTGAAATTGTGAACGACCTTTTTGAGATAGTATCTCAGAGATTCGCTGGCCAGCTCGCCACTAGATCAGGACCAGGTGGCCGGAAAGTTCAAAACGAGCTGAATTTGATTCGGCAACCAGGTCGCCTTGAGTTTTCCGGCCACGTGGTCTCAATTTTTGTCATCCGAAAAAGAAGGAAAGGTGGCTGTTTGTATTCAAAACAGTCAATGTTTTACTGTTTTTTGACATTCAAAGGTTTCAAAATTTGAAATTCAAAGCTCCTAAAAAACAGAAAATTAGCCAATTTCTTCGAAAATGCTCCGATTCACAAGTTTTTTGGACTTTTTTCTTTCAAGCGAGACGAACTGGACGCAAGGTCGGTTCGAGGTGAACAACCTGGGCGAGGTGGTCTGCATGAACTAGACCACCTCGCGACCACGTCGTCTCGCAAAAAATCCGGGCGATGTGGTTGTCCGTGTCAATTTCAGATGGGCAGTCGGTCCCACCTAGTGACCAGCTGGCCAGCGAATCTCTGAGATGTGATAATGGTCATAAACTTGAAATTTGGAAACTTTCAAAGCTCAAAAACTCGAAAAACAAACGTTCATCGATTTTCTTTCTCATGACTCACCTCATAAATAGAATGCATCTTGTGATTCACAATTTTGGAAATATTGCAAGGCGATCCTCCAGAAATGAAAATTGAGCGAGCCTCTGCTTTCGTTTTCAGACAGTTAAAATCGGCCAGAAGCATTGTGCGCTTTAAGAAATGGTCATAGACAAAAGACAAGTGCTCACAATCACAGAAACCACGCTATGCCAGCCGATACAAAAATTAAATTTCTGAGAGACGCAGACTTTTAACACAGACAGAGACATCTCTCGCCTTTCCTTCCCCCTCGGGCGATACAGTGTGCTGTTGGCAGACACAGCAGACAAGCAGACACACACACAAAACATAGCGCATGGCCGCGCCGCTTTTTCGTCTGTCGCTGCGTTTATAGACCACATCGGCGTCGCCCTTTGATGTGTTGAGGTCTCGCAGCGACTTTCTAACCGAAAATGAATGTCTGCGTCTCCTCGAATTTGTGTGGTGGCACGACGTGAAACATAGAATTCTAGAACATTCTTCTGTGCCTCTCAACACAAAACAGTATTTTTTCTTGAAAGGAAAAGACAATTTGAATTTCCAAACACCGCGCTGCAACAAAATATGTTCTATTTTTTCTATGTGGCGATTTAAATTTTTGAAAATTACAGAGAACTTTGATAATTTTCTATATTAATAATTTACAGAAACTCGGGTCAAGAAAAATGACAGAAAATAATACGATCAGCAACATTCTGAAGATGGAATTAGATACGGAAAAACGAAAAAATCAAAGTTTGAGGGTTGAGAATGAGGAGTTGAAAAAGAAAATTGCAAAGTCTGAACGCGTAATAAAAACCATTCAAAACCAAGTGAGTTCTTATTTTTCTATCTTTTTGTATTGACAAGTTATAGGGCCCGAAAGAAACCAAAGTCTATATTAGCATTTTTTTTTTCATCTCATTGAAACGACATATGGAAAAACCTTGTGCAAAAAGAGCAAAGTTAGCTCGTGTTTTTTAGATTTTTAACGTTTTTTGTCCTTAATATCCTAATAAGGCCTAATTTCTTATAAATTATTGGAATACTTTCAACCCTATTCTGGAAACCTATTTCATGTATGTTTTCAGAAGGAAGAAGTGATAAATGGTTATCAAACACGAAACAAAATGTTGCAAGATGATCTCAAAGAACAATTGAACGAAGTTCTGAAAATGGAAACGATTTCATGTGAAAAAGATTTAGTGATTGATAATTTGACGAGAGAAGCTGGAAAATTGAAGAGTCGTGTCCAAGTAAGTTAAAATTTGGCGGCATTTCATTATTATGGGATAATTAAATTTTATATTAAAAATTATATCATTCGATAGACACAGGAATTTGCAGATCAGCTTATTCTCAGAAATTTTTTTGTACCGGGACAGAATTTTTTACATGAATTTATAAAGCGAAGGAATTTCAACGGATTTGGGCGGAGCCTAATTTATAACCTAATATGCATGCATGCAGTACAGAAAATAGGGAGGAAACAGAGAAACATACAAAAAACAGTGTGCAGGCAGTGAATAAAGGTGGTCCACCTATTTTCGTTGAAATTCCTTCGCTCGTTAAGTTTTCCTAATTTTTTAAGCACATTGTTCGAGTACTGTCTATATTTTGTGCAGGTGATGACATCACGGCATGCACAAAATATAGACAGTACTCGAACAATGTGCTTAAAAAATTTTGTCCCGGTACAAAAAATTTTCTGAGTTATTAGTATATTATTGATTTATTTTGAATTTAGTATACCTATTATAGACTAATTTTTTATAACATTTCGCTGTTTCAAGAATTTAAAAAATTAAAATTTTGTTGATTTTGGTCAATTCCTCAGCTAGGTTTAGTGGAAATTTTCCAGAATTCAAATATTTCTTTTTTTTTCACATCAACTACAAAAATAAATCCTAAATAGCTTTCCGTTTTTGAAAAAACTAGCAAATTCACCAAGAAAATTTCGTATTTGAGGCATACCACGCCCAGGGTGAGGCATTTGCACGGTGCCAATAAAAAAATTCGTAAATTCACCTCGCCAATTTGAGATTTTCTTGAAAAACAGCAAATTTTTGCTTGTTTTTCCGTTAAAAAGTGATATTTTTCAGTCGAAATGGTTGTTTTCACCTCGCCAAAAAATTTCAAAACTCACACCGCCAATTTTAAAAGTTAATTTTCACGAAGCTGGGCGTGGTATGATTTGAGGAAAGTGTGAAATTTTATTGTTCCCACACCTCGGCCAAAATCGTGGTTTCCGAAATAAAACATTGTACGCTAACTTTTAACAGTACAAAAAATGTGAATTTTTCAATTTTTGTCCTCTAAAAACTGAAATTCAAATTTTTCCAAAAATTGTACTCTGAAAAAAAAATTGTACAATTGTACTCTGCCAGCCACGGCTTGGCCGAGGTGTGATTGTTCCACTTTTTTTTAAACGCAAAACCTAATTTTCTGTCGATATTTGCTGCTAGGATAAAGCGAAAGTTAATTTTTATCCCAGCCCATCTTCAATTTTTCAAAAAAAAATTCAATATTTTTTATAGAAATATTTGAATTCTTACCAAAAAATCCAGTTTATTTTTTTCAAATAGATAAACCACATTTTAACATTTTCATTGTTTTCATTTTATAGTTGATCGAAGAAGAAATACGTGAACTGGAATTCGAGCGAGCTGAAACAAAATCGAATGCTGACAAGATTTTAGAATTGCAGCATTTGGTACAACTCAACAAAAATGAGAATCTTTCTTTAAAAAAGGAAGTGAAAAACCTTCAAAGTTTGCTGAAATATTCAGAAGAAAATAGAGCGAAACTGGAAGAAAAGCTAAAATCAGCACAAATACAATTGGAAAAGTTGGAAAAGAGTTTGGTAAGTTAACTTGAAATTTGAATAGTTTCAAAGCATCGTATGTTATACATAGTATTTGTCGCAAAGTTAAAGGCTCCTCAAAAGTAGTAAAACATCCAAGGGATTGTTTCTGGAAACGGCCAGAAAAATATTCCATAAACTAGGTACCACGTAAATTATTTAGGGCTGTAAATAGTTCACACGAACACACCACACACGCGGCGAGGCAGCAGCGAACACACTTTCACACCAAACACACGAATACACTAGACACCCGAAGACACTATGCACCCGAATACACTGCACACGAACACACTGTTTTTTCTTTTTTAATTAAGGTTGATTCTAGCGACTGAAAAATCTTTTTAAAATTTGTACATTGAAAAAACGCCACTCATTTTTTAGTGAATTGAAAGTTTTGAAACAAATCTTTTATTGCCAATATTTTTCTTCAAAATTGAATTATTTTATAAGATTTTTACTTTTTTGCAGATTGAAAAACACAAATTGTTTCGGGAGGCGAATGGAAATCCTACAAAATCTATACCAAAATTGGATCAACAAAATAGAAATGTTTTTGGAAGTGATGAAAATGTGGCGGCAGATGAAAAAGGAGAAGAAAATGCAGAAAAGAAAACCAATAATGGAATTTCGGAAGAGTTGAAAAATGAATTGGCGAATAATTCGAAGGAATTGAAAGGTATGTTTTTTCTGGTACTCGAAAATAACTTTAAAAATTTAGTTATTTTCGAGCTCTGGAGCTCGGAAAAGCATAATTTTGTTGAAAAATTGATTTTTCTGAATCCTGGAGCTTGAAAAATACAAATGTTTTCCAAATTTAGTTATTTTCGAGCTCTGGAGCTCGGAAAAGCATAATTTTGTTGAAAAATTGATTTTTCTGAATCCTGGAGCTTGAAAAATACAAATGTTTTCCAAATTTAGTTATTTTCGAGCCCTGGAGCTCGGAAAAGCATAATTTTGTTGAAAAATTGATTTTTCTGAATCCTGGAGCTTGAAAAATACAAATGTTTTCCAAATTTAGTTATTCGGGAGGCGAATGGAAATCCTACAAAATCTATACCAAAATTGGATCAACAAAATAGAAATGTTTTTGGAAGTGATGAAAATGTGGCGGCAGATGAAAAAGGAGAAGAAAATGCAGAAAAGAAAACCAATAATGGAATTTCGGAAGAGTTGAAAAATGAATTGGCGAATAATTCGAAGGTATTGAAAGGTATGTTTTTTCTGGTACTCGAAAATAACTTTAAAAATTTAGTTATTTTCGAGCTCTGGAGCTCGGAAAAGCATAATTTTGTTGAAAAATTGATTTTTCTGAATCCTGGAGCTTGAAAAATACAAATGTTTTCCAAATTTAGTTATTTTCGAGCTCTGGAGCTCGGAAAAGCATAATTTTGTTGAAAAATTGATTTTTCTGAATCCTGGAGCTTGAAAAATACAAATGTTTTCCAAATTTAGTTATCCGGGAGGCGAATGGAAATCCTACAAAATCTATACCAAAATTGGATCAACAAAATAGAAATGTTTTTGGAAGTGATGAAAATGTGGCGGCAGATGAAAAAGGAGAAGAAAATGCAGAAAAGAAAACGAATAATGGAATTTCGGAAGAGTTGAAAAATGAATTGGCGAATAATTCGAAGGTATTGAAAGGTATGTTTTTTCTGGTACTCGAAAATAACTTTAAAAATTTAGTTATTTTCGAGCCCTGGAGCTCGGAAAAGCATAATTTTGTTGAAAAATTGATTTTTCTGAATCCTGGAGCTTGAAAAATACAAATGTTTTCCAAATTTAGTTATTTTCGAGCTCTGGAGCTCGGAAAAGCATAATTTTGTTGAAAAATTGATTTTTCTGAATCCTGGAGCTTGAAAAATACAAATGTTTTCCAAATTTAGTTATTTTCGAGCCCTGGAGCTCGGAAAAGCATAATTTTGTTGAAAAATTGATTTTTCTGAATCCTGGAGCTTGAAAAATACAAATGTTTTCCAAATTTAGTTATTTTCGAGCTCTGGAGCTCGGAAAAGCATAATTTTGTTGAAAAATTGATTTTTCTGAATCCTGGAGCTTGAAAAATACAAATGTTTTCCAAATTTAGTTATTTTCGAGCTCTGGAGCTCGGAAAAGCATAATTTTGTTGAAAAATTGATTTTTCTGAATCCTGGAGCTTGAAAAATACAAATGTTTTCCAAATTTAGTTATTTTCGAGCCCTGGAGCTCGGAAAAGCATAATTTTGTTGAAAAATTGATTTTTCTGAATCCTGGAGCTTGAAAAATACAAATGTTTTCCAAATTTAGTTATTTTCGAGCTCTGGAGCTCGGAAAAGCATAATTTTGTTGAAAAATTGATTTTTCTGAATCCTGGAGCTTGAAAAATACAAATGTTTTCCAAATTTAGTTATTTTCGAGCTCTGGAGCTCGGAAAAGCATAATTTTGTTGAAAAATTGATTTTTCTGAATCCTGGAGCTTGAAAAATACAAATGTTTTCCAAATTTAATTATTTTCGAGCCCTGGAGCTCGGAAAAGCATAATTTTGTTGAAAAATTGATTTTTCTGAATCCTGGAGCTTGAAAAATACAAATGTTTTCCAAATTTAATTATTTTCGAGCTCTGGAGCTCGGAAAATCATAATTTTGTTGAACAACGTTAATTATCCGCACAAGCTCAGATTCTTATCAAAACGTCCCAAACTTGTTACCGTGATTATAATTATTTAGTTTCACCTATTTTAAAGTAAATAATCAAAGTCTCATAGTGATTTTTCATGTTTGAGTCAAGGTAGAGGGGTTGTTCGTGACAGTATGAAACGCAAAAACAAGATTTTTTACACGCTTCTTTTTTCCAAGTGATTTTCATACTTCGCGGGGTAAATTTGAAACAATTTCAGAATTTTAGAATCATAGCAGAATTTTTTAAATGTTTTTTGGGTATTAAATAATAAATTCATCGAGATTTTACTCTCTGAAAAAAAGCCGTCAGCCTCGTCATTTCTCTCCGCATTCATCGTATTTTTTAGCCCAAAAAATGGAAATGATCGTAAACCTCAGAAAATATGCCAAAACCGGAGAATCCCCAGAGAAAGTGAGTTCGAAATGAGTTATTTCATATTCGTGATGTTTGTGAATATACAATTTTGCAGCTCGATTTATTGCTGGCAATTTCACCAACACTCAATTATAAACATCGACCATGTCTATCCCAAAATGCTTTTGGGAAAACATTTGGAAAAGAAGCAGCAGTGAGTTAAACCCAATCAAACTGGATTCGAAGCACCATAATATTTTTTAGTTGATTTCTTATGATCTGTTCTGGATATTCGAGAACGAATTCTTAAGAACTAATTTAATGATCCTTGTGAAGATCAAATATGCACATATCACCAATAAATTGATGGAAAGTGTTAGAATATCATTCAACAAATCTCCGCAATCCACAGTGTCATGTTTTGAAGAGATGACGGAAGAATGGCCAGTCCGAGAAGTGGACGAAAAGAAAAACATAAAGAAGAATACCTTCTACACACAGGTGAGTATACACAAAAACACGAGAATGTATTATTTTTCGAATTTATTTTTTTACAGAAGTTTCAAGAAATCGAACAACACGAGGTTGTTAAGTTTTTGAAGAATATTAAAGTTGATGAGCATTCCATCGCTCGCTATATTCTGAACTTAAGAGAACCTTCTGATGCAGAAATTGAATTTTTCCGGTGAGTTTCCGTCTAGATCTCAAGGTCTCATTTGGAAAAACAAACATTTCACGATTTATTCATATTTTAATTCGTTTAAGAGAGCTCGCCGCTAAAAACACGCACTGCCATCGTTGGAATGAGGAAAAAGTGGCGGAAAAAGTGAAGGAATACGTCAAAAGAAGAATGAATTGAGAGTATGCACAATGTATTTTTGGAACTTAAGTGAATAAACTGTTTTTGGATAATTCTCGCCTTGAATTTTGAAATGATGCAAATTTGCCAAGTGCAAATTGCCGTGGCGAGTCTGTAAAAAATGACGTGGAAAAAGTCCACGATTTCGAATTTTTAGTATCCAAAATAAAAATGACCTTATTCCATCTATCAAATTGTCTCCGAATCGACATTTTCCTCGTCGAATCGATCCAACTCATCCCAAAATCGAAGTACCTGCGAAAAATTCTTCTATTGAAACTACGAATTTTATATGATTCGGAACAATACAAAATGCAAACTGACCGAAAAAACCGCAAATTTGTACCTGATTGACCAGAGAAATCGAGCAAAACTGAAAAAAAAAACATTTTTTTAAAGCTGAAAATTCAGATTTTTGGCTACAATTCCAGCTTTTCCCTCACCACAAACATTCAATTTCGAAATTTCAAGGTTTCGGGTCAGGGAAAAGCTGAAAATTGTGATTTTCACGGATTTTCGAGAGAAAACCACTGTTTCCCTAGTTTTTAAGCTGAAAACCAGGTCAATTGTACAACCCTTGGAAAAAAATAACCCTAAGAATGTTTTCCTTCTGAATCTGAGGGCTTGAAAATAACTCACAATAACTGTAAATCATAGTTATTGTGAATAACTCTGACATAAATGTCTAAAAATATATTCTAAGAAAAACTTTTTATTAACCCTAAAGGTGAAAAAGTATAAATTTCACATTGTTTTAGTAATTATCCGGAATGAATAATCATGTTTCTGAAATTCACTTCTCGTAATTCAAAAAACTCTAAAAAAAACACCCTTTTCTAGGAAATTTCAATTTCAATGAGTTATTTCTGAGGGTTGTTCAAGTCCGCGGGATATTTATTTTCAGAGGGTTAAATTTTTTAGGGTTATTTTCAAAGGGTTGTACAATTGACCCAATACAAAATGTCAATACACTCTCTGCGCCGCGAAACTTCCTTATTTATGCACATCCAAGAAAAATGAATGAACTTCTTTTATGAATCGATGTAACTTTTACTACTCTGGAAAATTTTTAGAAGCAGAGAAAAACAGTACTGTGCCCAGCACTTTTGTGGTGAAATTTATTTATTTTTCTCCGCTGAATTTCCAAAATATAACTGATAAAATCTAGAATTTTCATGATTTTCTAATTAAAAAAAAAAGAAAATCAAGAAAATTCTGAATTTTATTAGTTTCTCTTTGGATATTTCAGAAGTTCTCTTTTATTTTATAATAAATACTTACCAAATCGCCAATATTGATTGTTGATGGGGGCGCAGTTGTTGATTGGCACCCTGGAATAAAAAAATAAATTTTGTGATTAAAAATATAAGTTTTTGATTAAAAATTCAAAAATTGGGCATAGCTTCCGCATCTCCGCTGAAATTCCAAAAAATAACTAATAAAATCCAGAGTTTTGAAGATTTTCTAATAAAAAAAATGAAAATCAAGAAAATTCTAAATTTTATTAGTTTCTTTTCGGATATTTCAGAAGTTCTCTGTTATTTTATAATTAATACTTACCGTAACCACAATGTGAATTGTCCAATGGGGGCGATTTCGTTTGCTGGTACCCTGGAATAAAAATTGAATTTATATATATATATGAAAATATAAGTTTTTGATCAAAAATTCAAAATTTGGGCATAGCTTCCACATCTCCGCGGAAACTCTAAAAAATAACTAATAAAACACGACCATTTACTCCAATAGAAAATTGCCCCTCGGGTCAGACGAGAGACGACGGGAGTCTGATGACGTCATCTAAGACAGAGAAAGACATCGCTTCGAGATATTTTTGAGAAAATATGTGTCCCTTTAAAAAAATACCGTATTTTGTTTCAAGGAACACATGTTTTATTGAAAATATCTCGAAGCGAAATTCATTTTCGGCATATTTTTGCAAAATACTCTCGTCGTCTCGCGTCTGACTCAACGGGCGTCTTGTATGGTCGTGAAAATGCAGAGTTTTCATGATTTTCTAATTAGGACTGATTCACGAGCGAAAAAAATGTTTAAAAATGTTTTTTTAACATCGAAAGATCAATTCACGAAAAGTCGAAAAATGTCGAAAAAACATTGTAGGTCAAAATTAGTTTTTCAAGTTTTTCAGCCAAAAATGATGACAAATCGAGATTTTTGAAGCTTCTGGAGTAATTTCTGATGAGAATAACCGTCGAGAACCTTATTTTACCTCATTTTATTAATTTTTTCGAAATTCATCAAAATTTGAAATTTTTTTATTTTACGAAAAATCAGCAAAAACTTCTGAAAAGTGGATTCCGAGGTCAATTTTCATCAGAAATCACACCAGAAGCTTCAAAAATCTCGATTTGTCATCATTTTTGGCTGAAAAACTTGAAAAACTAATTTTGACCTACAATGTTTTTTCGACATTTTTCGACTTTTCGCGAATTGATCTTTCGATGGTAAAAAAACATTTTTTAACATTTTTTTCGTTCGTGAATCAGCCCTATTAAAAAAAAATACGATTTTTTGGTTGGCGCATAGAAAAAATTAAAATTCGCGGGCAGGTTTTGAATTTTTTGTGTGTTGTGTGTTAAAGACACATCAGCCACTGGAAATGAGTCAGAAATGGTGTTGTTATTCTTTCATAACATGTTCTAAGGAATCGAAATACATAAAAATAAAGAAAAAATTTTGAGCCTGGCAAAAGTAAAAAAAAAAATAATTGTTTTTGAAAACGCTCAGCCGACGGGAATTTTTTGACGGTGTTTGCACACACTCCGTGACACTTTTGTGTACCGTATTCCTTTTATTTATTTTTTTTATTTTTGTTCAATTTTCCAATTTTTACTTCGTCTTTTCCCGATTTTTCATGTTTTGAACTGTTTTCATTTCACAAAAGATGGAGAAATGCGATTTTTGTTTAAAACCGACAACAAGCAATAAAAAATTTACATACTCCAAAGAGTTTTATGCCATATTCGCTGCAGGAATTACCGCCGGAAAGTTGTATACGCCGGATATCAAGCGATTATGTAATCTGAACCGAATCAAGATTTTGATGATATCTTCTAATGCCCTCAAAAAACCAAAAACGTTGAATTTCAGCCCAAAATGCAGTGATCCGGAGTTGAAGATCGAATTGGATGGTTGAATTCTAGGAAATTATGTTGTCGACCTACTTCCAGCAATTAATTGACAGACAATTTTGAAAAAAATCACCAAAACCTCTCAAAAATCGTGAAAAGTCCAATTTCAACACTGAATTGATGTAAAACTTCCAAAAATCTCAGAAACCCCTAAAAAATCTCAGAAAAATCAAATTTCAGCAAGAATTGTGTGCTCCAGAATTGAAAATCAGATTGGATGGTCGAATTCCGTGAACTTGGATTGTCAAGAAACTTCCAGCACCAAATTAATCAAAAACCTCGAAAAAATTCGAAATAAATCTCCCAAAACCCTCAAAATAACGAAAAGCTCAAATTTCAGCCAAAAATCGTGTGCTCCAGAGTTGAAAATCAGATTGCATGGTCGAATTCCATTAACTTGGATTGTCGAGGAACAGAATTCATCGAAAATGTCAAAAAAATTCAGAAAAATCTGATTTCAGCCAGAAATTTGTTGAAATAACTCGAAATGTAGAAATCCATAAAAATAAAATTCTTCTCCGTAAAATTCTGCTTCGATTAATATATTGATCAATGAAATTGGTTCAGAATGAGACGAAAACGATCAATCTCAAAAACGCCAAGTCTCAAATTGAAAATGTGTGTTTGCAAGTTTGTGTGCATTTTCCCTTTCACCGCATATGCCTCTTCGGTTTCTCATTTTCATGACTATCTATTCACAGCGAAATGGGCAGTTTTAGACGGGCTTTCAGATCAGCACAAGACATCCTGATGAAATTGGCGTTCTGATTCATAAACTACAAACAAACGAAATCCTCGAAAAAAAAAACAATAAATATTCTCCGAGAGAAATACACAGACGTGTGTGCAACAGAGCGCACATGCTGTTTTGTCATTTGAAAAATATTGCGCGAAATCTGTTTTTTCCAGTGGCTGATGTGTCTTTAAGACGCAGTTGCTGTTTGCAATGTTCCTTTGAATTGTACCGTACCACACAAACTTCTCAGACAAGTTGTACGATTAATCGCCGAGTAAAGCGAACTTACGATTAATCGCCTGAACTAAATTAACACAGGCGATTAATCGGTCAGCCAGCAGCTAATTCAAGTTACTAGGCGATTAATCGTCCAACTTCTCTGAGTTTTTTATTCTTTTTTTTTCGCCGGCCGCGGCCCGCCGGCGGGAAGTCTACTTTCATTCTTTCTGACATTTTTGCGCTGATAGTTTTTCCAGCAGAACGCAAGCATCATTTCCCAACTTTTTCTCCCGCTGAAATCGACACTTCACTGAACTTTCACGATAAAAAAACAGAAATTTGAATTTCTATAGAAATAATAAATATTTTTGAAATGAAAATCTGCCCTACGCTTCACGCGGAATTTCTTTTCTTGCGAAAAGCATTTCTAAATAAGAAAAGGTTGGGAAATCATGCTTGTGCTGTATTTACAATGTTTTTCATTCACTTTCTACTAACTTCACTTTTCAGACACAAACTCACAATGGATGATTCTTATGAAAACATCACTAGTTATAAATGTGCAAAACCTTACTGTAAGTTTTTGTTGCAAAGTATTTGATGGGGCAATTCAGTTTAACTTTTTCTCAATAGAAAAAATAGACGGGGAATTTCGAAAAAAAACAACTTTTTCTTGATTTTGAAATAAATTCGATCAGTCAAGATTTTCGAACTACTTATATAGTTGAAAATCGTAAATAATTCATCGAAATTTCAGGTTATCAAAAACCGGCATATTTCATGACGGGTTGCAAGCATTTTCTGTGCCAACAGTGTTGCAATGGTTATGGTTTTGTGAGTAGGAAAATAAACATCTGATTTTGACATGATTTTTTCAGCATGGTGATGAAAAACATCGAGGTTGTGAAATATGTTCAAAGTCTTCGAATTGCGTAACAGTTGCAAAAGTTGTTGAATGTAAGTTTTCAACGTATTTTCATATTCATTGAATTGAAGTTATGTTTACAGCAATCAACAATAAAAGAATTAGTTTGAAGAGAACATTGGAACAACAAATCAATCAACTGGAAGGAAAAACGAATGAATTGCAGAGAAAAACGGATGAACTGGAAGCTAAAAAGATCAAACTTGATTTATTCGAGAAATCAATAGAAGATCATTTGGAATGTTCGGAATGCGATTTGACAGAATCAGAACAAAGGTAGCATTTGAAATTGAAATCCATTCCAAACACTGAATTTGTTCACAGATTACAATTATGTGAGAATTGCCATGGATTGGAATTTGATAATTTGGATGGCGCCAAGAATTGTGCAATTTGTTCTAGTTGCTCAATCAAGAAACATATTCGCAATGGACATAACACTGTGGACTTTTTCCCGATTTTTGTAAGTTTAGTGATTTATTATCAGCAAATGAAATATGTTTGATTTTCAGAGATCACTTCATTATGAAAACCACTCAATCAAGATCAAAGAAAACATGGAGCACTTCGAAAATTCTCGAACAGCTTTCGGCAATGATTCAAATGATTTTGTTGATGTAAATGAAAAAGTAAAGGAGGTATGGTTTTCGAAATTGCAAAATCAGGCTGTTACTCATTTTAAATGTTTTTTAGCAAATGGATATCTTGACTGAAATGGTTCGAAGAAGCAAATCAACAAAAAATCAACAATTATTGAAGGATAAATTGAATGAATTTATTGAGAAGGTTCGAGTTTTATTCCGAAATTATTTACAGTCAAAATTTATGAATTTCAGTCAAATACTATGGCGAAAACTGCGAACTTCAACTTGCAAAAACATGTCAAAGAGATGGGCGATCAACTGGAAATTATGAAAAAATGGAATGAGGATCACCAAGATTATGCTGATTTATCTATGACCGATTGATTTTTATATTTTTCTTGTGAGTCATTTTTATTTATTACACCCTTATGAATTTTCACGCGTCTTTGAGTCGGAAACTTCGTGGGTGGTCCCGGAGACATATAATCAGAACACCGAAAAACATTGCGACATTTTTTATGATGAGATCAGACAGGACAAAAAGCACAGAAAAATGGGGGCGAGAAATGGAAAAGTAATAAAATTTTTGGGGGTGGGTGTCAACGGTTTTTAATGTGTGTGTGATATGGGCAAAAAACTCTCTCTATATAAAAAACGGGGGAAAAAAATGACATTTTCAAAGAGACAGATAAAAGAAGATTATTGGGAGATTGATTTAAGCAAATGATTGACTTCTTGTGCAACACATCCATAGACAAGTTTGAATTGATCACCGGTTGAAACCATGCCTGCAAAAAATTCGGGGACTAGAATTAGTGGCCGAGGTTTTCAAACAAAAATTTCGAAATTTTTTTTGTTGGAAAATCTTTTTTCTAAAACTAACCATCTCGTTGATCGCGCAAATGTTCAACAGTCGCAACAACATCGATTTGTCGAATTCCACGAAGTAGCCGAGCACATAGCACATCGACAGCACAATAAACACCAGTTCGGCCACTTCCATCCCAGGAATGAACCAGAACTGCTGATGATCGACCGCGATATGATTTGTTGACTTTTCTGAAATCAAATTACTTTGAATATGAACAAAATTTTTTTGAAAACAAAAAAAAACCTTCTGAATTCGAGAAGACTTTTCGCGGATGGTGGAGTCAAATCTTTTTGCCACGACAAATAGTGGAATTGTGTGATTGTGCGAGTCTGGCTGTTTTGCAAATTCTTCAAGTAGAATGATCGAACCAAATAGTCATCTGACCAAATGTGTTCGGATACCAAATGAATCTCGAATGCTCCGTGAACTTCACTTCCAGTATCTGGCCAATAGTTCTTCTCCTGCTTGCATTCATCACCGGTTGAGATGTTGACAACAAGGCAAACTCCGTGTTGCCAGACGGTTTGCCAGAATGCTGCGATTTGATTGGAGGATGGAGTTTGAGCAGCAATGTAGACAGCTTGTCTGGAAATATTGTTTTTGATAAATATTGTGGTGAGAAAAAAATCTAGTTACCTTGGATCATCGTCATAAATGAAACTAGCATTCAAATAATAATCATCACTTTCTGGAGTCTTCCCATCGATTTCAACAATATTATCATCAACTGCAAAATACAATTTACAATAAAATTCTCAAAAAAACGTATAGTAACTCTTACATGGTTGAATAGTTCTGTTTTGATTTTCGAATTTGTTTGCCTTAACCTTGGTTCTCTCTTCATTCCGATAATCTTTGATTCCATTCCATTGAGCCTCGATCTTTGTCGGTTCACTCAAATATTCTTGCAAGAAGTTCAAGACAACATGCCCGGTTGAAATATCAATCGTTGGTCCCGATGTTTCTTCACACCACGAGGATGTTGATGAAGATTTGGATGCTCTTCCACCATCAGCTCGTTGTCTGCACAAATCTTGATATGCGAAACTGGTTTTTCCGCCATCGAGTTGTTCGGCGATTTGTTGAATGTTGTCTTTGTAGTGACGACGATTTTTGGCGAGTTGAACAGCGGCGACGAGTCCGAGAGTTGTGATTGTGAAAGCACAGACGAAGAGGACTGGCATCAAGAACCAATCACGATCTGAAGATTCGACTGGTAGACTTTCTTCACCACTTCCGATTCCGGTTTCACGAACATCGGCTCCAGAAAGTCGCGCAATGTCTTTTCGTCGTTTGTCTGAAAATTTGAAGTTTCCAAATTTGTTCTTGAATTGTTAATTTTGAAATACAGTGCTCCAAGAACTAGAACTTTCGGCATTTTGTTCAACTATTTTTCAATAAAAATATTCTACAGTAACTTTGGAACTTTGAAAAATCTAAGATTTTGATCTACAGTGTTCTTACAGTGTTGTTAGGATCTCAATAATCCGAGAAGTCACAAATTTCTGAGCTACAGATTTTCGGGGCGAAAAATTGACCGAATTTTAAGTAGTGAAGTACAGTATCCTGATTTAGAGCTCCAAACTTACAAACAGCGCTGGCAACTCCTTCAACAGTATCAATTCTCTTGTCATCTTTTGGCTTGACTCCATCCAATTTAGTTATTCTCATTGAAAGTTGTCCATTTTCAAAATCGAAATCATCAAAGAAAAGACCATTTGGAATTGCAATTGTATTTTGCAAGAATTCAATAAGTGGCATCAATTGGTCATCGTTTTTCAAGTGAACCTAAAATTCCAAGATTTTTTTTAAGCCTTGAAATCAGATCAAACCTTCAAATAAACTCGATTTCCATCAACTCTTGTAACAATATTCTTCTTGCCTTTCACAATTTTGTGCTCAACCTTTTCCAAACCTTGATCCAATTCTCCAATCTGCTCAATATCTTTCTTCAAAATCTCCTGATGTTCTCCATTTTTCTCTTCAAGATCTTCCAAAGGAATCGCCAATTCTTCTTCACCAGTTTGTTCAACATTTTCAACATTTTGTTTCAAATCAACTAATCGATCAATTAGATTTTTCAATTGATCATCTGACAAAATTGTGAAATCTGGTTTCTGATTGTTGAGAATCGCTTGAATATATCCATCAAGAACTGGATCTTCTTCTTCATTGATCGCTTCTTCGATGTCTTGTTCAGATGGTTGAATTGGTTGTTTGAGTTGTTCAATGATTTGTGGCATTTCTTCATCGATTCCATTTTCGATTAGATTTTCATCGTTATCGATTGGATTTTCGAGAAGTGTTGGATCTTCAGACAAACCAGTGTCAATTAGCTGAAAAGTTTTGAGGATTTATAGGCCTGCATCCCCATACTAACCTGAATCAACGCCCAAACATTGGCCGGTTTTCTGACCTGACAAAAGTCCGGATCATACTGTAGACCATAGTACATGGACAATTTGAAATAGGCCAAAACACATTGTGTCTGCTCATCAGTCCAATCCAAATCACGAGCTGCTAATCTTTCCAACTCCAATTTCAACAATTCAGCCTGCTCTTCATCAAGTTCACCCAAAATAGTTGGTGTAGGTTGGCCTGATTCTGGCGAATAACATTGACCGAACACGTTGTCTTGAACACAGATCTCATTGTTGTCGCACAACTCATCGTTTAGATTACAACCTGCAAACATTCAGCTGAACAGTTATGCTAAGTTCCCCTTCAGAACCCGAAAATTGTACGAATTTTATTGTTGTTGTCTCTTGTTCTGTTATTATTCACTGACTCAGTCAGCTTTTTTTATTTTTATTTAGATTAGATTCAGAAGAATGAGAGAGGGAGAAATGAAAAGAGACTTAGGAATAGAGACGAAAAATAGTAGGCTGCATTTGGCTCTTGATTATAATACTGACAGGTGATTCTTAATTAATTTTCAAGCGTTCTCCCCGAAATTTTATTTCAGATGGATGTATATATACAATTGTACGAAAGCCTGAGAAAAGGCTAAAAAATCGGACCAGGCTTCAGGCTTCAGGCTTGTTCCCTAGGCTTGAAATTTAGTTTCAAAAAATCCCGGCATGCCTATTCGGCCCGAAATCTAGGAAGAAGCAAGAAATCCAAGCCTTGAGACTTCTAGGCTTAAAATTGAAGCCTCATAGGCTCTCTAACCTGGGCCTTGAACCTCTAGGCTTAAATTTCAGACTTCAGACCTCTATTTCTGAAATCCTTGTTCGCTAGGCTTAAAAATTAGAAAAAAGCCAGATATAGCCTTGAGCCTTCTAAGCCTAATATTGAGGTTCAAAACTTCTCTTAGGCTTTCGGGCTCCCCGGCCTCAAGTTCAAGCCTTATGGATCTAAAATTTAAAAAAAACCGGTTAAGTCTAAAAGTTCAAACCTCGGGTAACCTATTCCCAAAATCGAGGAATAGCCTGAAACCCAGGTCCCAATTTTATAGGCTCGAAATTCAGGATTCAGCTTTCTAATTCTGAAAATCCGGGCTATCCAAGCCCCCTGAGGCCTTTCAGCTCCCCCCAGAAAATGTGCAATTTTTCCATGAGCCCTTTGATAAATTGCAGGGTTTCATCTTTGAAATGCGAGGATAATTGGATTAAAATTTACATAGTTCTTAGAAATTCCAAAACATTCCGGAAGTACTTAATCTAATTTTTTTTTGAAATCAACGATTTTTTGAAATCAACGATGGAGGAAATGGCCTAGAAACCAAATAGATCAAAGGAGCCGACAAAGTCTACTGTAGTCTCTTCCATGATTCTAAAAATATAGTATTCTGCACTTTCATCGATCATCAAATATCCTTCTGTTATCTTCTTCTCAAAAATTGTGCCCAAAATAGCAGCAAAGTGTGTCCTCTAACTTCCCCCGTATTCAACCACCAAAAAAAGTGACGAATTCTTTTTTCTTTCTTCTGCTCTTTTTCTCAGCTTTCTCTTTCAAGTAAACAGCTGATTTCATGTGTATGTGCTCATATATGTGCTCATATTGAATGACGTCTTTTTAAGGGGGAGAGGAGGCGGGATTGATGAAAAGAAAAAGGAAAGCTTAAAATTATCGAGAGAGAAATGGAAAAACAAGAGAATTAGAGAAGGAGAGAAAATGAATGTGAACGTCATTCTGAAAAATAGAGGAAATCAAATTAATTATGATTATGGGGGTGTTGAAATTGGGCTGCTGACAAAATAGCTATTTTGAGTCATGTGTTATAATTAGGCGAGAATTATTGGAATTTTGTGCGAATTTTGAGTGAGAAATCTAGCTGCCACGAATTTTTCCAAGCTCAGAAGTATCATAAATTTAGTACGGAATTACGACTAGACTCTAGTTTGACACCTGGGAAAATCAGAGTTTGTTAAAAATACATCTGAGCCTATGAGCCTGAAAATCTAGTTACAATATTTCAGAACTGTGATTTTCAAGAAAATATTTCTCTACTGTAATTTTTTTCAGAAAATTCCAGCTGTCACAAAATGTTCCCAATTTCCCAAAATTCTAGAACTCACAGATTTTATACCCAATTTTGGATCCATTATTTTTTTGAGAAATGATAAATGTTCCATTTTTAAAAAAATTTCACGTGAAGAATTTCCAGTGTCAAACTAGAGTCTAGTTCCACAATTAAAGGGATCCCAGCTTTGAAGCAAAAAGTTAAATTAGTCTAAATTTAGGATTTTCCGGCGGATCAAACTAGAGTCTAGTATAGATTAATATGTTCCCGGGGTCAAACTAGAGTCTATTCTTCTTGCTTACGTCCATGTTGATTTCCGATTATCTAAACTTCCACTGTCAACTTCAGATTCTCAGCCTGCCCAATTATTTTTTTTTTGCAAAAACTTTTTTCCCCGAAAAGTGCGTTTCACTTGAGCAAAAAGGAGTATTTAGCGATTCCGAGTCCGATGAAGAAAAAAAGAGAACAGAAAAAAAATAATTGAGGGGGAGAGCTCTAAAAATAGACGGGTTACTCAACTTCTCATCAAATTTCTTCATTTTTTTGTGTGGTTTGGTCAAAAATAATTAATCATCTCATCTCATCTGAAATTGAATCTGACTCATTTGCTGGTTTTGTAGGTGACTAGAATATTGTATTCACATTTTTTTCTTATTTGTATTCAATTCTGGGAGAAGAAGAAAAAGACACATTTCACGGACTATTGGAAAAAGAAACGCGATGAGATGAGATGAGATGAGCTAATTCGATTTTGACGTCGGACTTTGACCTCTTATTCTGCTCGTCCAGAAAGATTTATAGATGTCGACAAGAGAAAAAACAAATCAAATTGAGCTCTGAGCAAGCTCTGAAGATGTCCTATTCTTAAGAAAAAACAAAGAGACATCATTCAAAATTCGGGAAAACATGTGATTTTTTTTTTTGGTTCCAGCAAGAAAATTTGTCACGCAATATTTTCTCAGAATCTCGAATCTCTTCCCCCGAATTTTTAACCCGGATGAGTATTATCCCCCATTTTTCAACAAAAAACGAAGGATACACGGCGTTTCGTTTTCAAATAATTAATCGAGAAAGGAAATGTGCACTTTAGTTGGCACCAATTGAAAAGAAACGAGAGAGAGAGTGGATCTGGTTAGAGACGCAGAGGAAAAAAAATAAGCTATCAAGTTTCGTTTTTTCCTATTTCCCGAAATTTGCTCCAATTTCCACCACAAATCCGTCATGGAAACGGAACGAACAGCTGAAAATAGAACACAAAAGGTTTTCAAGGAAAATATAGGTTATAATATAACAAAGATTCAGAAGGATACAGTAATCTGGGAGATAGGAAATTAAATTTATGAGAAAAACAGATTTTTTATTTGATACCTTTTTAATATGAATCTGAATCGGAGAGGTTCGAAAATCTTTGTGGAAAATTTGGCTAATGTAAAACCTTAGCTACTTAAGACCTTAGCTTAAGCCTAAGGCTAGGCCTAGAGATTTGACTGAGCCTTAACTTATGCCTAAGAATTTGATTAAGCCTAAGTCTAGGCCCATAGGTTCGGGACCTAGCTTTTGGCTTAACAAAATTGCTGGCCCTAAACTCAGGCTTATCCAGACCTCTAGGCCAAACCTTAGGCTTAGCTGAACCTCTAGGCCTAAGCTTAGGCTTATCCAAACCTCTAGGCCTAGGCTCAGGCTTATTCAAACCTTTAGGCCGAAGTTTAGGCTTATCCGAAAGTCTAGGTATAAGCATAGGCTTAGCCAAACTCTTAGGTCCAGCCTTAGGCTTATCCAAGTTCCGGGGCCTAAGCTTAGGCTTATCCAAACCTCTAGGCCTAAGCTTAAGTTTAGCTGAATCTCTTGACCTAGCCTTAGGCTTAACCAAACCCCATTGGAAGTTGGGGCCCCCAAAATTTCGCCCGAAAAGCTTCGAACATCGTCACCATTTTCTCACGATTTATAAATCCACTCACGCGGTTTTTTTTGAAACGAAAAAAAACCTTCTAGAATTTTTTATGCCTAGATTATTTTTCAAAACCAGAAGAAAAATCATGTTTTTAAATTTTTGTCCAAATTAATTCCACGACGAGTTACCTCAACTTGAATTGTCAAAACCAAACCCAAAATTTCAAAAAAACTAACCATACAACAAAAGTGAATCACTCCGTCCAGCCACTAGCAATAACCCAAAAACGATCAAAAATATTTTCTTGCTCAACACATAATAATCATAATTTTTAGTTATTGTCATAATTAACTAATTATATACCAACATATAAGATAATAATGGATTTATGACTACTCCATAGGCGTGTGTGCGCGAGCCGAAAACGAGCCGCCACAACACAAAAATGAGCTCGAAAAGAGGGCGGAGCCCCCATATATATTCATACTACTTCAGAAGCGAGACACGCAGACAACAGGGAAAAGCTTATCGATTTTTTTTCGTTCTGAAAAAAAGGAGAGAGAAAGCCCAGTTTAGTAATAGTAGTATATATTGAGAAGAGAAAAAAGGCAAAGCTCTTTAAAAAAATTGGACACGAAAATTTTTGTCGTGTTGTTTTGAAGAGGCCTGGTCACTATAGTAAATAGATATTTTCTGTTCGGTTTTTTTTTGGAATATGCGAGGGGATTCTTGATATGAAAACAATAATTATTCGGGAGCAGGAAACACGGAATCCAGCCAGGTCCAATTTTTCGGAAAAAATTCTGAAAATGGTTTTGGATCCCATTTTTCTGGTCCAAAAATTTAGCATAATTTTTTTCAGATTTCGACAAGTTCCAGAATAATTTTCGAAAACTCGAGTTCTGTTCGTCCAAATTTTCCAAATGTTTTTAGAGCTCACCAAGCACATTTTGAAATAATGGCTCCAAAAAGCTCAGAATCGCACTAATGGAAAGTTAATGGTGGTCTAATGAGCTTCTGAAGCGCAATTTAATGGGGGATTCCTTTTAAAGACTTCTGACCAGTTGAAAATTAGTTTTGAGGTTTTTTAACAGTTTTTTAGTTCTTCTCTCTTTAGCAAAATTCAATCCGAAATACTCGCAGAAAAAAAAAATAAATTCAAACGATTTGAAAAGCGCGGGGAACCACATACACCGTGACGCACAATTACACACAACAAACATTTGCTGACTACAGTACTCCAATATTAAGAAGTCAAAACTAACTTGGACTAAAAATTAAATTTTGAAATTTTTTGGAAAACTGGGTAAATCTGTTTAAAAAATTCCTGAATTTTTCACTCACAGAACATTTTCAAATTAGGAGTTACTGTAGTTCATTTTTCATTTTCAGACTTATTTTTCTCAATTTCAGGAAAAAATTTCGCACCTTTAGTTCGACCAGCTACCGGAAAAGTTCAGATCTTGAATAAGCTCAAAATTCCATTGTTCTGGATTTTGTTGCCTCCAGCTACCATGAGGAAAGCAAGTCGCTAATATTTTTATGAGAATTTTTATCCATGTGTACTTCTCTAGTTAGTCCCATGTGATCCGATATAAAATATTGTATTTATTATTCACACGGTTCATTCAAATGCTCCATCAGCGGAATTTGTTTAATTGAATCCAAAAAAAAAAATAATTTGGTGATAATCTGAAGTTCCCAAACCAAATTCTTCAAATAATTTTGAATCGCAACATTTTTTCTCTGCAAAATTTAATTGAATGATTCACAATTCTCGAAAAGCCTTTCTCGAAAAGCCTTCGAAAAGCCAAAGTCTAGAAGGGCTTCGCTGGCTAACGCCATCTACAGTAGTTTGACTTACTTTTTCTGATTAATTTTCCGGTTAGGGAAAGAGAAACATTGAGAAATGCCCAAAAATTGTTGACTTTTTCAGAGAATAGAACGATCAGATAAGAAACGTGTCCTAATATTTTTTTCGAATAAAAACGTGATCATTCTTTTTTACATGAAAAAAGTTTTGATTTTTCACGTGAATACTCGCGCATTTTTTAAAAAATTGAATATTAGCGCATCGATGGGAAAGAATTTGTGATAGAATGGTGAAGGTCTCATCAAAAATGGTCTTCTGGAAATTGAGAAAAGTCGAGCGACACATTTTAAAATCGAAAAATACATTGGAGTTTTCAAACTTTTCACTCTCCGCGCACTCACATACATTTTGAGGGAGAATTTTTGAAACGCGCATCATTGTGCCACCATTTAGAAACTTTTTCTTTTTTTGATCATCAATTTTTATGCGCACAGTTTTGAGAACGGACCGCGGACAGACTCTTGCCAAAAAAATTTTCCCAATTAGTATATAGTAGATATTTTATATCGGATAACATGGGACTAACTAGAAAAGTACACATGGATAAAAATTTTCATAAAAGTATTAGCGACCTGGTTTCTTCACGATAGCTGGAGACAACAAAATCCCGAACACTGGAATTTTGAGCTTGTCCAAGATCTGAACTTTTTCGGTAGCTGGTCGAACTGAAAGTGCCAAAAAAAATTTTTTTTACTGATATTGAGAAAAATATGTCTGAAAATTGAAGGCTCCTCATTTGAAAAGTTTCTGTGTGTGTAAAAAATAACATGGATAAAAAATAACAGGAAATGGGAAAATGTCGCAATTGCGACATTTCAAAAAAGAGAACAGGGGGGACCCCATTGAAAAATGCTTCTTCCATCGAGACACCACCCAATCGGGATTTTATTAAAAAGGTAGATATGCTTACAAAACAAAACAAATTTCATCAGATGAATGACATCACTTTTTCGCCTCTCCCCAAAAACAAAAACTTTTGAACTTTCAGCTTCTCCCTTTTTTTTTTGGTCGCAGATTTTTTGCCATAAAAACAGTAATAACATTACACATTTTTTTGCTGTATCGTATAGCTGAGCTATACATTTTCTACTCAAAAAATGGATGTTTTTTTGGGTAATATGTACTTTGTATAGTAGGAGTATGGTAGATGGAAATTATTATTTTGATTATTTATAATATTTATGAAAAATAAGGGAGATATTGAGAGAAGAAAAAGGGATATGGAATAACAAAAAGTACACTAGAAGTTAGATATTCAGAAGGATACGGTTCTGAAAATTATTCTCAAGAACTCTGAATCAAAAGGGTGGTTTTTAGGAAGAATCTTCGATTTTTCCAAAAAAAAAAACAATTTGAAGTGGAACAGGAAAACTTTTCCGAAAAAAGTTCAGAATATTTTTAGAATTTTATGATTTGAATTAGAATTTCTGGAAATTCTGATGCTCTAGGCGCTAAATCTAATTTTCTAGGCGTGGCTGCTTCACAACTAGGATTTCTAGGCCTGGCTACTTGGCATATAAGCTCTCAAGGCGCAGCTCCTTTCCAAAGTAGATCTCTAGATGTGAATCCTAGACAGCTATGTTCTATAGGCGCGTCTTCTTGAAAACTAGGCTCTCTAGGAGCTGATCTCTGACAATTAAACTTTATAGGCGTAGCTGCTTGACAACTAAGATTTCTAGGCGCAGCTACTTGGCATATAAGCTCTCAAGGCGCAGCTCCTTTCCAAAGTAGATCTCTAGATGTGGATCCTACAGAGTTATGTTCTATAAGCGCGCCTTCTTGAAAACTAGGCTCTCTAGGCGCTGATCCTTGACACTTGAATTTTCTACGCGTGGCTGCTTGACAACTATGCTTTCTAGGCTCGGCTACTTTCTAAGTTCTCAAGATTCCTAAAAATTCTCCATTTCCCCCCGTAAAAACTAGACACAAACTCATAAATCAGTGCTCCTCTCAGCAGAAAAAACACCACAATTCTTATCAAAAAACCCTCGACTTTTCACACAGATTATTTTTCCAAAAAATTTTTTGTTGTCGGGAAAAACGAAATATCAAAAAAAATTATGAATTATTGTCCGCAATATTTTCTACCGGATTTGCGAGCGTTTCGAAATTGTAGCGGATTTTTTGAGAGCGATCAGGAGTTTTGTGATCATATCAAGGTTTGGCTTCGAGAAAAATTGATTGAATTTTTTTCAAAAAAAAAAGTTACAGGATCTTTATGACATTGAGTTGATGACAAAATGGGCTGTTTTTGTAGTTCCGTGTGTAGTTTGCTCAATATCCGCGGTTCTCGATTTTTTCATTCTAATCATTTTATTTCGCAATTTTCGTGGGTTAGATGAATCGTAAGTATTCCTTCTTTAAAAAAATGTTTTTTTTAAACAAAAAAAAAGTTTCAGCCTGAAAAAGCGGTACATATTTCTGCTAAGCCGCTGTTTTTCCTCATTCATGTCGGTAATCGCAATCATTTTTCTTCCACTAACTCTTCTGGTTTCAAGGTTCAATTTTTGGTTTTTAGTTGTGTTTATTGTTTTTGATACGTTGAGCTTTTTCACGTTTATTGGTAAGTTTTTTCGTTTCCTCGGAACCACCCACGAAGCCTGGGAAAAAGTTTGAATCCTACTGTACGCAACAGTGTGTGCAAACACACCAAGGCAATTTTAAATTTTAAAAAACCTGGAATAGCTGTCTAACCGCTTATAAAAAGATTTCTCCCAATTTCTTAACAACAAAAAATTCCAGGAGCATTTATGGGTTTCGCCTTAACAATGTACCTCGCAGTAATTCACCCATTTTTCTATCGAACAACTATAAGTTATCGAAAATGTAAACTAATGATTATATCAAATTGGATCGTTTCATTAATAGTCTCGATAGCTGGTGGTATTATTCAAGCAGCATTTATGTCTTCAAACCCACCGTTTATCTGTGATTTTTCCACGTGTGATCGACCTATGTTAATATTCTCAAGTTAGTTATTCTATTATCGAAACTCTCATCGGTACCACGCGCTCCACCGAAATAAACACGCAACGCAGACCGCGTCGCGCCACAACACACACAAATAAGGGAACAATTCAAATTCCCTCCCTTTTTTGTGTGTTGTGGCGCGGCGCGGTCTGCGTCGCGTGTTTATTTCGGTGGAGCGCGTGGTACCGATGAGATTTTCGATAATATGTATTGAATAATCAATTTCAGTGATCTTTGTATGTATTGGATTTGGCTTCACAATGAGTTTATTACTTTTCGTTGTATGCTCTTTAAAGGGACATGAGAGGAAGATGAATAAGGTGAGACAGAAGCTTCTGATTCTTAAATAATCTTCAATTCCAGCTCAATGATATCTCGCTATCCTCAAACATCCTAACAACTCGCTCAATAATTCGACGCCTTATATCAACTCTGATAGTTTTCGGATTAATGGCCTCATTCGAAATAACAATTAGTGTTATGTTATTCGAAAATGCATTTAATATGGATAAATTTAAATATATTCCACCTTCGACTTCTTTGCCAGGGTTAGATGAATATCCATTGTATTGTGATGCGTTGATTGATAGTCGACAAAAATGGTGTATTGTTTTGTTGTGCTCAATACTTACGTTGTTTTGGTGAGTGGAATAGTGGAATATTGAAATAAAAGTGGCAGAAAAAAGTAGTTAGAAATATAGAGAATAAATAGAACAAGAAATGGAATAGGTTTTATAGTATTTTTTATCAGAAGATCACAAATCATGATTTCGAAATGTGTCTCAAAATATACTGTACGCAAAAGTGCGTTGTAGTGTTTGCACATGTCAACCCGCGCGACAGGGGTTTTTGAAGCTTGAAATTTTAGAATTTTCATGTTTTCGAAATTTTTAAATGGTTGTACTAATTTCACAAAAACTTTTGAGGAAATCCGGGACCGCTTTCAAAATTTAAAATCAAATTTTGATCCAAATATTGTTAATTAAATGTTTTTTTTACCTAAATTACTCCCTAATCCACTCAAAATTCTCGAATTTCAGGACAATAGGTTTATTCCTGGATCCAATATTCATCATCTGTTTCGAGCCGATTGTCTCAAAAACCTTTAAGCATTCGATAAGAACCACACTATCATCATTCATATCATTTTTCTCGTCTTTTTTTCAAAAATTCATTTCTTGACTGAATGTCAACAATTTTCGACAATTGCACATCTCGTTATTATGATCTCGAATTCTATTTTGAAAATTGTACAGATACCGCAAATCAATGTTTTTTGATAACAGTGAGTTTTTGGTTTTTTTCCTCCAAAAAAATTTCCCCTATGATTTCCAGCAAGTTCATTTAGTGGCAGTAATTCTAAAATGGTTCAATTATTATTTATGCACTTTTATGTTCTGTTTAGCGGGAATTCTAAATGTTTATACAATTTCTATTATTTTTCCACTATTTCTAAAAATGACTCAAAGGTTAGTAATAAGAAAAGTTTATGTATTGAACATTTTAACGTTGCAGATCTCAAAAACGTTATGTATTTGTTCTCAGCCGACTTTTCTCCTCAATCATCGCTGTTTTTGTCCTAGTCGTTCTTCGATGTATACTTTTTGTTTGGTTCGCTCCAACCGCTGCTGGATTTTGGATAATGGTTTTCTTGGTTACTCTAAATGATTTCAGTTTTTATAGTTTGATGGGTAGGTTCAATTTATTTATGTTGCGAAATTTTATCAATGTTTTCGTTTTTTTCTTAGGTTCATATATCGGAATGGCGTTTATTATCTATTTAGGAGTTTGTCATCCATGGTATTATGAAAATGACGTGGAACTTCGTCATATTTTTTACATGGCAATCGGAAATGTTGTCACATCTCTGACTGTTTCGGTGAGGGGTTTCACGTGAATTTTTGGATTCAGAATTTCCAAAAAAAAAATTATTTGCCACGTGGATTTGTAGCTTCAGAATTAAAAAAAAGTTTATTCATTCGCACGTGGATTTTTGGCTTCAAAATTTTCAACAAACAAAATAATTATTTGCCACGTGGATCTTCAGATTTCCCACGTGGATTTTCGGCTCCAGAAGTTTCAAAAAAAAAATTATTTGCCACGTGGATGTTCAACTTCAGAATTTTCAAAAATAAAATAACTTGCCATGTGGAGAAATTTCAAAACTACATAATTTTCCACGTCGATTTTCGACTTCAAGATTTTTTTCAGATACCAACAGCCTTTTTCGCCGCAGGAAGTTACGCAATGGGACCAGTTAAATGTGACAGTGATTTATGTGCATCAATTCTCAGTTGGATAAATTGTATGTAGCCTGATCCCAAAATCTCATCAAAATAATAATAATTTCAGTTTTCAGTTATTCTAACTTCATTTTCATTTGGAATTACAATTTCCATATTATCCTACGTTCTCTGCCTTTTATTTTATTATGAGTACAAAGCTCGTCGAATAATTGGAATGTCTGGACTGGCACATGCAAAGTCAAAAGTTGGTTGGACACTTTTTGCGATTTGCTTGATTGCGTTTGGTGAAGGAATTCCATCAGCTTTTTTATTAAGCGTTAATGCTGGTAGGAATTATTTTTTTAGATTTGTGTATAGAACTCAAAAAAATATCTCAATTATAGATAATGTTCTATCAACTTGTCGTAACTTTTATGAAGCTGACAAACTTGTGATTCCAACAATTTTATCCTGTTTATGCACTTTGATTTGGTCCGTTGTTTTATTAATCGACCCATTTGTAAGCATAATTTCGGATGATTTAGTTGTCAGAGAAATTCAAAGCCAGGTAAGTCCCGCAAACTCTCTCTCTCTCTCTCTCTCTCTGAATTTTCAAAAAAAAATTTCAGATAAACTGGACACGTCTTCTCTACGCCAAACTTCTAAATCGACAATTTTCCGGAAAATAACTTCAAAATTCTCACTCACACCTATTGCATAATAATAAGAACAATAAATAATCTCTCAATTTTTTTTCTGATACGTTATCTTGTATTTACATTCATGTCAATTTTTTCGAATTGTTCAAATAATATTGAAATTCAATCGAAATTATTGAACTGTACTGAATATTCGGGTGATCCATGTCAATTATTAGAGGTAGATTGAAAAATTTCAGATGTTTCCCATTCATTTTTGCTGTTTCAGAATGTGCAAACAATTTTGGACATCTTATATTGGGCCAACTTTTTGTTCCCAACTATATTTTTTAGTATTGCGTTATTCGGTAAATCTATATATTTGATGATCTTAATTCCAATGTATATCAATAGTGATGAAAGGTTCGTGAATTCAAAAGTCATCCTTGATCTTCACAAAACCATTTTTCTCAGTATCAGAAAAAGTTATGCGTTCATAATAAGTCGATGTATTTCTTCATTTTCTGCTATTATCTCAATGTTCATGCTTCGCACAATTCTCTACAAAAATTCGAATTATGCTGAAGTTTTCCTAATCATGTTGGTAGATGATTTGAGTTTCTTCAGTTTGCTGGGTTTGTTTTTTTTTGAAATTGTATTCATTAATAATCCAAACTTTATGTAAAGGAGCATATGTGAATCTGTCAATTCTGATTTATTTTGCTTCAACTTATCCAATGTATTATTGTCAAAAAATCACACTTCGTAGAATTTATTACTTGATTGCACTGAATTGGACGATCTCTTTGCTGATATCGGTAATTTTCAGCGTTAAATAGTTTTTTTTATCTCAAAAAATTTCTTTAAGATTCTGAGTGCATTGTTTCAAGCGTCAACATTTTCAATTGGCGGGCCGATTGAATGCGATAAAGTGACTTGTGAACCAATTCTTGATTTTATTATATGTAAGATGACTGTAAGTTTCCACATAATCAATTTCTTTTTTCTCAGATCTCATAATCCTGATCTCTTTTACTCTAACAATTTTAACAATGTCATTTGTCCTTGTAAATTTAATCCGACGTCATAAAAATCTAGGAAATCAGAAAGAAGCTGTCATACGACTTTTTTGCACTCTCGTGTTCTTCACGATGTTTGCATTGACTGAAGCAATCGCATCAACTTTTTTAATTGGACAAGTTTATAGTAAGATTAGAAAAACAGTAATAATTTTACATGATACATATGTTTCAGACAATTCAGACAGTAATTGTGAGAACTTCTATAATTCCCATGCTCTCATCAAAGCAGCAATTTTTACATCTCTTCAAACTTTGGCCTGGTGAGTTAGACCTCTTTTCGAATTGTTCAAAATACGTGGATGTTTAAGGTCAATCGCATTATGCATCGATCCATTTTTAGGAATATTCTTTGATTCCTTCTTGAAATCACAAGTCTCGAAATTCTTGGAGAATAACAAATTTTGGAACTATTTGATCTTCAAAATCAGTTTCTTCAAAATTTATCGATTTGCATGACAATTTTCCGGAAAATGACGGTGCAATTTTATTTTTGCACGGTGTCTCAAAATTAAAATTAAAAAAATGTCTCAAAATTGAAATAAAAATCAAGAAAATTTAAAATTTAATAAATCCATAAAAAACGAAAACGTGACCTAGATTTAAAAATCCAGCACTATAAATATGAATATCTCACCGGTTTTGCTCATTTTACTAGAACACTAATTTAAAAATGGTCGAATTCATCGAAATCAAAAAACAATTCGAAACTTTACCGGATTGAGGAAAGACTTTGGTAAGTTTTAAAAAAAAAATTAAAACATTTTACAAGGAATCATACATTTTATTTTAGGGTCGAGTTTGTGTTGAATGAAGAGAAGAAGAAGATTGAAAAAGGAAGAATCGGAACAGAAAAAGAGGAAATATTAGATATTATTACGAAAGATAATGTGGCTGCATTCACTATTTGGGAACAAAATGAATCGACTTCAACCGTAGTTTTCTTTTATGTGTGAGTATTCAACAAAAATCCTATTTTTTAATTTTTTAACTTGTTTTTTTTCAGTTGCCCAAAAATTTACCATATGAAAAACGATTGAATTTCAACAACATTTTTCAAAATATTGCAACAAATTATCGCATATCAATCGAATATTATGACGATACTGAAACATCGGATGTTTTGTCGACTTCATCAACACATCCACATCATGTAAGTTTACTAACTCCGAAAAAAAAATTATTTTTCAGATCGGTATTATCAGTATCTCCAAGTCAACGGAGGAGATCTTCCAGTATCGATTGAAAGGAAGTCCCATTAAACGACAAGGTAAGTCTTAAAATTATTGGTACCGATTTTGAAATTTCAGACTCGTATAATTGAATTACTGAAGTCACAAAACATTGCAATACGGGACAAATTGAGCAAATCGAAGTTATCTGGTATTCTCGGGAAAGATTTATTAAAAGTGAGTATTTCAAATTCAAAGATTTCCCTGAATTTATCGATATTATAGAATCTCAATTTCGACTTGTGGAGATTGTGTCTCGATGAAGAAGTTCGACAATTATTGCTCATGGTATCAAAAGAACACCCATTGAATATTATGACGATACTGAAACATCGGATGTTTTGTCGACTTCATCAACACATCCACATCATGTAAGTTTACTAACTCCGAAAAAAAAAATTATTTTTCAGATCGGCATTATCAGTATCTCCAAGTCAACGGAGGAGATCTTCCAGTATCGATTGAAAGGAATACCCATTAAACGAAAAGGTAAGTCTTAAAATTATTGGTACCGATTTTGAAATTTCAGATTCGTATAATTGAATTGCTGAAGTCGCAAAACATTGCAATACGGGGCAAATTGAGCAAAGCGAAATTATCTGGAATGCTCGGAAAAGATTTATTGAAAGTGAGTATTTCAAATTCAAAGATTTCCCTGAATTAATCGATTTTATAGAATATAAATTTCGATTTATGGCGATTGTGTCTCGATGAAGAAGTTCGAAAATTATTGCGCGTGGTATCAAAAGAACACAAAGTTTCAGTGAATTTGTTGAAGCGGCTTGGACCAAAAATGAAAAATGAGAAAGATGAAGTATTGAGACAATTGAAACTTCTGGAAAAAACAACAAGTACAAAACTTGTAGAAGTAAGTTAAATTAAGTACACAATTTTAATTTCAATAACAATCTACTTTTCAGAAAATGCGGGACATCAAACAGCAGAACAAGAAGACGTCAAAAAAATGATTGCATTTCCAATCTTTTCTTCCCAATATTTTCATTTTTCTCTTACCTTTTCACCTTTTCTATTTTTCCTCCTGAATTTCAATCGAATAGAAATATGCGATAAATAAAGGGTTATTTGAAAAATGTGTTGTTTTTTGTCTCGAGATATTATGATTAAAAAAAGTTCCGAATTTTTTGATCTTCAGAAAAATTTGCAGTTTGGGTTACTGTAGTTGAAAAATATGAGGAATGTTTTTCGATTCTTTCTTGAAGTCACAAGTCTCGAAATTCTTCGAGAAAAACGATTTATTGAAGAATTTAATCTTCAAAATCAGTTTCAAAATCAAAATTTTTCGATTTGCATGAAGTCTGGACATATTTCCGGAAAATGACTAACATTTCAAAAATTCTCACACCTTTTGCATAATAATGTACATAAATAAGAATAAATAATCTCTCTCACTTTTTTCTGTTTCTTATCTGAAATACTCTTCATACACATGTCAATTTTTTCGAATTGTTCAAATAATATCGAAATTCAACACATTTTTCTAAACTGCACTGAATATTCCAGTGATCCATGTCAATTATTAGAGGTATTTTAACTTCAAAATATTCCAGATGTTCTCCATTCATTATTTCAGAATGTGCAAACAATTTTGGGTATTTTATTTTGGGCCAACTTTTTGGTTCCCACTATATTTTCCAGTATTGCGTTTATCGGTAACTTGTTATATCTTATGGTTTTGATTCCAATGTATTTCAATATCGATGAAAGGTTAGAGAATTTTGAAATGATGATTCATATTTCAATTTTTATCACATAATTTCCATATAATCTTCATACGTTTCAAATGAAAACAACTAACTTTTCAGCATTAAAAAAAGTTATGCCTTCATAATAAGTCGATGTATTTCTTCAATTTTCGCCATTTTTGCTATTATTTTAATGTTCTTCCTCCGAATTTATACAAAGAATTCGAATTATTATCTAGTTTTTCTAATTATTCTAGTGGATGATATGAGTTTTTATAGTTTATTGGGTGAGTTTTTTTTTTAGATCTCCTAAACTAATCGAAATTTTTGCCTGTTTGCTTGCAGGATCCTATGTGAATATGTCAATTCTGATTTATTTTGCTTCAATTTATCCAATGTATTATTCTCAAAATATTTCACTTCGAAGAATATATCATTTAATTGCAATTAATTGGACGATATCAATATTTATATCAGTAAAGCTTTCCGATTTGTTTTTTTTTTTGAAAAACTTTTTTTTTTTCAGATTTTGAGCTCATTATTTCAAGCGTCAACGTTTTCAATTAACGGGCCAATTAAATGCGATGAAAAAACTTGTGGGCCAATTGTTGATTTTATTACATGTAAGAATAATTTTTAAAAATTGTATCTCCAATCTTCAAG
Source organism: Caenorhabditis angaria (assembly GCA_947459285.1). NCBI lineage: Eukaryota > Metazoa > Nematoda > Chromadorea > Rhabditida > Rhabditidae > Caenorhabditis > Caenorhabditis angaria. The sequence goes on from CANHGI010000003.1 coordinate 9,321,122, forward strand.
TTCTATTTTCAGACCTAATAATTCTAATCTCATTTTCCATAACAATTCTAACAATGCTATTCGTCTTGGTGAATTTAATCTGGCGCCATAAAAATTTGGGAAATCAAAAAGAGGCTGTCAAAAGACTGTTTTGCACTCTGGTTATTTTCACAATTTTCGCGTTGACTGAAGCAATTCCATCAACATTTTTGATTGGACAAGTTTATAGTGAGAACAATTGGGAAAAACTATAATTTTATTATGATAAATTTTGCAGATAATATACCTAGTAATTGTCAAAACTTCTATAATTCTCAAGCTCTCATCACATCAGCAATTTGGACCTCCCTTCAAACTTTGGCCTGGTGAGTTAGAGTTTTTTTTTTCAAAAATCATTTAAATAGTGAATTTTTCAGGTCAATCGCATTATGCGCCGATCCTTTGCTAGGAATTTGTTTTGATTCTTTTGTAAACTCACGAATTTCCAATTTCTTCAAAAACATTTCAATATAAATATATTAATAGATATTACTCTTCCAATTTGACAATTTCTTCATCTTTCACACAATTTCCAGTCATGGTTTCGGAGAACTTCTTGATTTCAGCAAAATTGTTTTGAAGCATCAAAGTTCGAGCTTTCAATTCGTTGGTGGCAGAAGTATTGATGATTTTTGCCTCATCGATAAAATTTTTCAATTTTTCCAAATTCGAAATGAGATGAGATGTCGAGCGACTTTTTCGAGCCATTTCTGTGAGTTGATCATATTGCTGAAAAATCATAAAATTTGGGAAATAGAGGAATCTCAAACAAACCTCTTTCAATCTTCCATTTTCCTCTCTGAATTTTTGCTCTTCCAATTTTCGTTCTTCGCAAACTTTGGTGAATTCTTCAAACGATTTTTTCACAGCCAACGAATGCTCTTCGAATTTATAAGCTCGCTAAAAAATACATTTGCTCATTTTAAAATCGTTTCTTCAAAAAAACTCACCAAAAACGGCAGAAAATCGACAGTTTGATGTCCTTTTCTCATATGATTTCGAATTGCGCAATTCGAGCAAAGCGCCGATTTTTCCACATCGGTTTTATTCTCAAATTTCAAACCGTGACAAGTTTGGCAAATATTCAAGCTGCAATTTTCGAGATTTATTGGGAAACTTTGTGGAAATTCACAAACTTTTGCTCAAAATCCGGATTCAAACAACTTCGACATTTGAATTGCTCTGCAAGCCTTGATCTTTTGGCGCGAAATCCAATACCATCAGCTTCATCTCTCGTTTTTCGCTCATTTTTTTGAAGTTGTGTGATTTTGAGACGTTGTTTGTCAAGAGTATCAATTATTTCTGCAAAAATCACGTATTTTTTGGCCCTCGGTTCGCGGTTGGTATACTGTATTGACTTGTGCAAACACGGTGACGCACAAATGCACAAAAATCTCTCGCGTCTCTCCATTTTGCGCGCTATTTTTCGAAATTGGTCTCGCCACGAACCCCGAAAAGCTAAAACGGCACCCGTTCGCTCCACCAAAGCTTATTTCCATGCAGTTTTTCACGGCGATAAAGATGGTGTACTCAGATTTTCATTTGGTGCAGCCGTTCTTGAGATTTTGGTGGAAAATTAAAGCATGACCCTTTAAACAGCGAACCGAGATTTTTTGTTCAGCAACAAAATACGTGAAATTTCAAGATTTCTTTTGCAAAACGGTAAAAATATTCACCTTTAACCAATGGAATTTCCACATAATTTGATGGTTTGCGGCAAATCATACAAAAATCTCGAATTCCACGATCACTGAAAGATTACAAAATGAGTAAAAACTGATCTGAAATCATCGAAAATTCTTACCCTTTCAAATAACAAGCATGACAAGTGTGATGATTACAAGCAACCATAAACCACATTGCTCGATTTGACCCGTAGGAAATTCCACATTTCCCACACTTCAATTTGTCTTTGAGGTTGTCAGTAGCTGCTTCCATTCTGCAAATGAAAATAAAATATTTTTTTTGTGCAAACACACATTTTTCTGCAAACATCGGAATCTACGAGCAATATAAATAATTCCGGAAAAATCGAATTTTTCGAAACTTTTTCATGAAATTCACCTTTCCCGGGTCCCTAAGATCTAAAAAAATGCAATATTTCTCAAGGTAAATAACCTATTTAGAACAAAATAAATAAAAAATCCAAAAAATTCATTAAATGATTTATTATTTTCAAACTTGAATCAAGCATTATTATTTGTCTCATCAAATTTCTCGAGTTTCACAGTTTCCAATTCATCAACACAATTTTCTTTCTTTTCTTCATTCCATTTCTTGATATTTTCCAAAGCTTCTTGAAGCTTATTGACATTGATTTTTAGTTCCGAATTTGTTTTTACATGAATCGATTTTGTCTGGAAAATGTGTATTTTCTTGTGATTAACTTTGTATAGAACAAAAAAATCAAAACCAACCTCGTTCAGAAAACTCTCAATTTTTTCAACGAATTGTAATTGATATTTGGTCGATTTGCTTCTACGAGTCATTTCGGTCAAAACATCAGTCGCCTGAAAAAATTTCACTGAAAAACATTGAAACAATGATGAAACACGAACCTCTGCAGCATCCGTTGAAAGTTTCTTAAACTGAGCAATCGTCTCATCTAACAAAACTTGAGACTCTTCGATATCTTTTGATTTTGATTGAATGAATTCCGATTTTTCGGCAAATTGATGGGCTGCCTGTTAAATAACAAATATTATTGAAATTTAATTTTCAAAAAACGAACTAACCAAATACGGATAAAAATCAACAGTTTCATGTCCTATGCGCATATGTTTTTTGATAATACACTTTGAACAATAGACAACCTTTTTCAATTCTTCCGTAGTTTGAAACTCGGAAACGTGGCAAGTTTTACACAAGTACATGCTAAATTCAGTTTAATTTATCTAATCATACAAAACATAGACTTACTTATCTTCAAAATCATCGGCTTCACAATCGCAACATTTTTCGCGGATGCATTCAGGATCTAGAAAACGAAAATGAAATAAATTAGGGGAGAGAGGGTTTGTGGAAAGAGAAAAGTCGTTTTCAGCACAAAACCGGGTGGCAATATATTCAATAATAAATAAGAAATTACATACCGAACAAATAGATAGAAAGCGTGGCTGCAATAGAATATTCATAACAAATCGAGCAGTAATTTTGTGAGCCTGATTGCGAGCTGAAATTTATAGAGCAATTCTTTCAATGCCTCGAAGAGCTCTGTTCTATGAAGAATAGGATTTCGAATTATGTTCAAAATTTTGAAATAGTTTAAAGATCGCTCACTTATGAGTATATAATTTATCAAAACACGTATTGCAGTATAAATGTTCACAGTTGATAAACATGCGAAGAATATCGTTTTTTGATCCTGAAATCGAAAATTGATGTATGACAATCAAATGAAACCAACCACAGTTATCACATAATACGCATTTCAATTTTGCATGGATTCCTTTGACATACTCCATGACTGCAATAATCATCGATGAGGTCTGTAATTGCATTTAAAAAATATATATAAAATGGATTGATCAACCAAACAAATCAAAATCGTTGACATATTCAACAAAATTACTTCATTCACAAAAAATTTAACAAAAAAACAAATTTATGCATCTACAGCTTCATCAATCTTAACAGTTTCTGAATCATCTACGCAAAACTCCTTCTGAGCTTCATACCATTCATTGATTCTAGCGAGATTATTTCCAATTTCAGTGGAATTCTTGTTCATATCCGATTCGGTTTTTGAGTTGACCAACAAGCACTGAAAAATAAATGAGAAATATTCTGAGAATGAGAAAATTTGAGAAAATACCTCATTGATAAATGTTTCAATTTTTCCAAAAACATCAATTTGATGTTTTGTAGATTTGCTTCTTCTTGCCATTTCAGTCAACGAGCCAAATGTCTCTTGGACTTTGTTGGACAATTGAATATGTCGCGCAACGGCATCATTGAAAAGTTGTTTCGAATTTTGAAAAGCTTCCGATTTCTCATTGATTTCTCTTAATCGTGCCGAAAATTGATAAGCGCTCTGAAAAATTGATGAATTTATATGAATTAAAACCGAGATAAACTTACCAAAAATGGAAAATAATCGACAGTTTCATGTCCTTTTCTGATATGCTTCTTGATTGTACAATCAGAGCAAACTGCGTGATTTTTGACGTCTTCTTGATTTTCGAAATTCAATTCGTGACATGTTTGACATATATACATTCTGTAAATGCAAATTTTCAATAGCGATTTCATTTTCAGAATTTGAGAAAAAATATACTTCTCTTCTGAATCTCTGCTTTGACAATCAACACAAATATTATCACCCGTATTATTATTATTGGTTTGTTGGGGAAGAATTTCTTGGTCTGAAAAAAATCAATGATTTTCGGAAAATTTCAGAGAAAAAAAGCATACCAAAAATAAAAATCGGCAGTTGATAATATTCTGAAACTGACGAGCAAACTGAGCAAACTGGAACGAATTTTTCAGTCGAACCATCGGACAAATCGGCAACACCTCTGGAAAAATCAAATATTGTTCGGATATGAAAAATAGTGAGACTTACAGTTGGTCGAGACATTGGCCGCAGAAAAAATGATCGCAAGCTTTCATCATAAAAATCCAGTGATCCTTCGAACCTTAATTCAGAATTTTGGGAAAAATATTCGAATTTCTGTGATATTTTCTCACCAATACTATCGCATTGCTGGCATTTCATTTTCATATGAATTTCTCGTAGAGCATCCATTCTGAAATACTTCGTTAGCGTGCGGCTGTGCGTCGCGGTCGGTTTCTCGACCGCGACGCACATCCGCACGCGCATAAAAATATCGATCGAAGTAGGAAACGGCTGTAGATAAACCGTATTTTACAAAAAAAAGTTAAAAATTCATAAATAAATATTTCATTATGATTTGCATGCAATAAAAAATCTCAAAATTTCACAAGAATAAAATTAATCGGTAAGTGTTGGATCAGCATAATGTTTGTGATCCTCGTTCCATTGTCTCAATAGTTCCAATTGATCGCTCATCATTCGAATATGATTTTTTATAATGTTATTTGTAGTTTCAGTCCGAGTCATTGACTGAAATTAAACAATATGTATTGAAAAATTTGGAAAAACTAACCCTTTCAATGATCGTGCTCAATTTATCAGTCAATGCTTGTTGAGCAATTGTTGTTTTACTTCTTCGAACCATTTCAGTCAAAACATCCATTTTCTGAACAATCTTCCCATTTTTGTCATTGAAATCAATTAAATCATTGTTATATCTTGCGCGCATATTTTCAAACTCGTCTACTTTTTCTTTAATTTTGATTAGGTTTGCTGAATTTTGAAGTTGTCTCTGGAAACAAAACGCATTTTATTTTTTGACTGAAAAATCAAACTTACAAAAATCGGGAAAAAGTCCACAGTGTTATGCCCATTTCGAATATGTTTCTTGATCGAGCAGCTCGCACAAATTGCACATTTCTTGACTTCTTCCAAATTATTATTATATTGCAATCCATGACAAGTCTCGCATAATTGTAATCTACAAAAACCCCGGTTGGAATAATGGATGTTATTTTTTTTTTCAAACCTTTCTTCTGATTCTGTCAAATTGCAATCCAAACATTTCAAATGATCTTCTATTAATTGCTCAAAGAATTCTAGTCTAGCCTTTTTTGCTTCCAATTCATTATCTTTGATTTCTAATGATCTTTTCAGAAGAATTCTTTCCTCGTTGAGTGCTGTAAGAATACTATTGATTTATTTTATTATACCAATCTGAACCTTACATTCAACGCAGCTTGACACTTCCATACGTTCCGTGAATCCATTGCATTTAGGACATTTCCATCCGTGATGACTTTCATACTAAAATATGCTTTTATCGGACTTCAATTTGAAAAATATTTAAACTTACAGAATTTCTGCTACATCTTTCGCACAGAAAATGTTTGCATCGAATCATGAAATAAACTGCTGGTTGGTCGAAATTATTATGCGTACATTTATAGCTAGCAATATTTGAATACACATTATTATCCATGTTGAATTCAGGTCGGTTATCCATGGTGAGTTCGTGTCTGAAAAAATGTTATAAGACAGATTGATGGGAAAAGACTTCAGGAAAATAAATCGATCAAATCAAACAATGAAAAAAAATCATCTCAGAGAAATGGGCTGGGGAACCGGCGGAGAAAACGACCTGTCGGCGAACTTTCGGACAACCGGTGGACAAAAGTTTCGGCGAAATAGTGTAGGTCAGACACTCCGCCGGTTGTCCGAGAGTTCGCCGACATGTCGTTTTCTCCGCCGGTTCTCCAGCCTGTTTCTCTGAGATGAATCTACTCTAGAAGAGTGATTTTTCGCATTTTTTTGAGATCATGTTGACGAGGGAAGATCAAACCTACAGAACTTATCGTGTCTAAATTGATAGTCACATCATTCCGAGCCAAATATCTCTCCCTTACATGTTCAAGAGAGAAAAAAGGATAGTCTGCATACACACAGATACGCAGAGTGTTGGAAAAAAAGAGAAATTATTGATTGACAACGACACTCCGGCTTGCCCGCTGTTTAGGGCAACACGAGAATATTTTAATTTTTCGTTGGGTTTTCAGGTTTCCGGTGAAAGTCAGTGGATTTCAGTCAAAAATTGAATTTTTAGATGTTCTACAAGGCTGAAATAATCGCTTCCAACGGAAAATCCGAGGATATTGGAAAAAAGGTGGGTTTTTTCTAGAGAAACACTGTTTCGATTGAAATTTTTGAGTTTTCGGGGTCAAAAATGATTTTCTATAGAAACAGAAATGGAGTTAGCAGAACTCAATGGTACATGAAAAATGCAAATTTTCTGATTTTCAGCTTGAAATATCGATGGAAAATTGGATTTCAATGTCAATAACGTGGAAAACTTGGAGGATTTCGAGGATTTTGATTGGAATTTTCGAGAAATAGAAGCGATTGGTGAGTTTTTTGGGGAGGGATTTCGGAAAAATTGAAAAAATCGATAAAAAACTCTGTAAAATTTGAAAAATATGAAACAAATCTTTAAAAATTGAAAAAAGTTAGGCTAACTAATCAAATTCTAGGCCAAAAAATCTAGTTTATCTATTTCTTTTTTGTGGGTTTGAGCGCTGCAATTTTAGGAACATCTAACACGCATTTTGAAAAATCAGAGGATTTTTCCTGGAGAGAATCGAATACTAGTCGTTTAAAACACAAAAATCGTCTAAAAACGAAAAAAAAACAGAAAAAAAGAAAAAAAAATCTCAAAACACAATTACTGTAGTTCTGAAGGCGCATGCAAACAATTGAATGCACAGTTACATTTCGTTGTAGGACCTTTTCCGAGTTTTCTGAAAAATTTCCTTTTTTTTAAAATTTTTTTTTTGTTTTTTTTCACTGCAGAAAACAACAAATCAGAAAGTTTATTTAAATGATGACTAGTATATACTAATATAGTATAATAAATTCATATAATTTTGAGAGAAGGATAAGAGTTTTGGATTAATTCAAAAAGTGAAAAGTGTCAAATGAGATCGAGAACAAATCAAAAATAAATTGTGCCATGCCAAACATCTATACATCAGGTCGATCAGTTTTCAAATCTTTCGGTTCTTCTGGAACAACTTCCAATGTGACAGGTTCAATTGTTGTTTTGCAAGTCTTCATCTCCGATGAATCTTGTCGATCTTCATTCACTTTCGAATACGATGATTCGACGCTACGAGAACGACTTCGACGAGAAAGTTTTCGAACAATTGTGGCTAGAAAAATCCTTTTTGATATTTTTTTTGAAAATCGAGAAAGAAACTTACACATTCTCCGAACAAATTCATGGAATGTTTCTTCTCTTTCCGGTTCACGAGCCCATGACTAAAAAAATTGTGGATTTTTTTTTGTGAAAAAACATTTTGAAACATACCAAGACATCTCCTCTGGCAAAGATCATGAAGAAAATAATTCCGAATAGATCAACACTCATTGCCAGCATGAAAACATATTTCCAACCATCGGCGTTCTAGAAAATTGAAAATTTTCGGGGGTTCTCTATGGACTTTCAAATTCTCTCAGACAAGTTTTTAGCCCACCTCAAAAGTCAAGGCATTGGTGATCATCCCGCCAGCCCCAGCAAATGCACCAAGTCCATTTGCAAGACCCATAAGAATTGGTGCATATCTTGGTGCAATGTCAAAATGATTGACATTGAAACCAGCCAACGTCATTCCCGAACCAGTGCAAGCAGTGATCAAGCAGATGATTGCGATTACGGGGTCACGAACGAATGCCAATGATCCGAGCATGACTGCTTCGATTGTGAAACCTGCAAGAATTCGCAGTCTTGGCTAGAAGACATGGTTCTCAAGTGGCCGCGCCTTGAAAGTTTAATTATCAAGGAGCCGCGACTTGAGAGATTGTATGTCAAGTAGCCGCGCCTAGAAAACATAGTTCTTAAGCAGTCACGCCTAAAGAACCTCATTTTCTCGGAAACACATATAGAGATCCACGCTGGCAAGAAGCCGCGCCTTCAGAGATCCTATATCAAGAAGCCGTGCCTAGAGAGTACATATTGTTAAGGATCAGCGCCTTCAGAGATTCTATATCAAATAACCAAGCCTCGAGAGTTAACTTGTCAAGGATCAGCGCTTAGAGAGTGTAGTTCTCAAGCTGTCACGCCTAAAGAACCTTATTTTCTCGCACCCACATCTGGAGATCTACCCTGACAAGAAGCATCGCCTTCAGAGATCCTATATCAAGTAGCTGCGCCTAGAGAGTACAATTGTCAAGGATCAGCGCCTAGAGAAACTAGCTTTCAAGTAGCCGCGCCCAGAGAGTTCAACTGTCAAGAACATGCGCCTAGAAAGCTTTTGAACTCTAAAAATCAGAATGTTCACTAACCAGCGGTGTTGAAAAGTTTCCGAACTCCCTGAGTTCCAAGCTTCCCAGAAGCTCGAATATAATCAGCAACCTGTCCACTGATCAAAGTCACCAAACACATTCCAAGTTGCGGGAAGATCGCAATTATACCACTCTACAAAAACATACATCTCAAATGTTTCTAGTTTTCCCTGATGACTCACATTTTTGATATCAATGTGTAATACATCTTTCATATATGTCAATTGATTGCCAAGAAGTAGGAAGAAGCTCCAAGACCGGCAGAATGAGCAAATAATGATTGCCCAAACCGCAGTCGAGGTCAGCATATCTTTCCAAGGCAATGTTGTTAGTGTCATATTTTGTACAGTTACAGTTCCAATTTTCTCGCTGATATAAACCTTTTCATTTTCGCTAATATATCGATGTGTTGTCGGTGATGCTCCAGATACAATTGCCCATAAAACCGCCCAAATAACACCCAACGCACCAAAAACATAAAATGGTGTACTCCAATGAAAATGTGACACTAAATATGCGGACGCTGGCAGCCCGATCATAACACCAACTGATGAACCGGTGAAGGTGGTTGTGGCGAGTTTCGATCGTTCCATTGGTGGAGCCCAATATCTCCAAACACCGTGCATTGCTGGATAAGTTACACCGAGTGCGAGACCTTGGATGGTTTGAAGGCACATTACGAAATAATCTGTTGTTGGGTGGAAGCGGAGGGAGAAGGCTGTGATGGCGTTGAGAGTGGCGGCAACAAGAACACCAATCATGAAGAGTCTGGAAAAATTGGGTTTGGGAATTCGAACTTTTCATTCTGAAACTTCTAGACAGTTCCAAATGTTGCCCCCGAATTCAAAAAATTTTCCAAAACTCACTTATTCGGTGCAAACTTCGCCGCCAAAACTCCAGCCGGAATTTGCGACGCCGCATATCCGTAGAAAAACGAGCTCTCCATCATCCCAATCTCAGTTGCTGTCCAATAGAATTCCTTCTCATGAACATCGCCGTAAGCATCGGTGAAATTGTTAACCATTCGATTTTTGGCAACTCCGAAATTCGATCGGATTCCGAAAGAGATTGCGAATCCCAAGTGTGCGAGAATCGCAATTTGCCATCGCACTTTTTTCAAAAAGAATTTGTTCTGAAAATATTTTCTCTTGGAAATTTTTCAGATTTTTTTTTGGGTTACCTCTTCTGTAAGCGTGTGCAATTGCTCTCGATGCTCCCATTGTTTTGTCGAAAAAGTTCGTCGAACTGTATCTGAGATGGCTGATGCTGATTTTCTCAGCGTTTTTCCGACCATCTGCAGAATTTTTTGTGTGATAAAGAATCTTCAAAGATATCGGAAAGAGAAAACTGGATAAAAAAGGATATAAATAAATAGAAATAGGAATAGAAATAGGAAAAAAAAGGGGCAGAGGTTCTATGAATTAGCTAAAATTAGTCATGGGATGGTTAAATTGGAATATAATTATAATTAGGTTTGGTGTTGTAATCTGATACATTTCGACGAACATCTATGTAAACAAATTATTGAGAAAATGAAAATTCTAGAAAATGATAAAGTTGATTTTCTGATATTGAAAATATCAAGGAAACCCCTGTGATATCAAACCTGCCTGCAAATAAATCAAAGAATAATTTTTTTTCTACCAAGAATTTTTAGTTAGTTAAACAGAAGACAAAAAATAAGATGATAGCAGAAAGTTTTACAAAAAAAGATGACGAAAAATAGAATCATAAAACCGATAGATTAATTGTTTCTATGAAAAATGACGAAAAAATTGGGAGATAGGCTAAGTTGTACAGTGAGAGAGATAGGATTGGATCAAAAAGTTAATGGATTTTTTTTGGGGAAACTTGGAATCGATAAAGATTTGGAGAAAATAAGGTGTTAATTTTTTTTTAGAAAATATTTTGAAAAAAAATCAGATCACGAAAAATTGAGTCCAAAAATGTGTGAAATTTCAAAATTCGCTGAAAATCAATGAAAAACTACTGTTTTCCTTGCAGAAATGTACAGTAAAGCTTCTGAAAAAATTTTACAGTAGCCTTTTTGGTGCAGGGTTTTTTCTATAAATTTGAAAACTGAGGAAATTTTTTGTAAATATTTTTTCTTCACTAACAAAAACTATTTTTAGAACTTACCTTGAAAAATTACACTTTACGTATATTTATTGAATGAATAGACTTTGCTACGTTTATTTTTGAAAATCGATTAAGATTTTGTGAATTGATAAAAATTAAGTGACGCTTTATTTTGTAAATTTAGATAGTAGGTGAAGATTTTTAAAATTAAATTATATATAAAAAACATTTTTGTGTTACAGTATCTTTAACTTTTACGTGAGAAATTACACATCTTTTAATCAATGATAAACAATACCAAAGTTCGCATTTTTTCATCTTTGAACAGCAGTTTCTCAAAAATCAAAAGTTCGCGAAAAAATTAGAAAAAAACCGAGGATCGTACCTGCGACTGAGCTACACTGCGCCACTTTTAGCTTAACTCTTTCCAGTTTCCCTAAAGTTAAAAAAAAATTCCTAAAGGTTCTGAAACTCAAGAAACGCTTTCAAAAACTATTACAAAATACACGTTTCACGAAATAAAAAAAATTGATGTGAGAAAAAGCTGAAAATGGGTGCAGCAACCTCGAATAACTGGTTCTTTTGATATGATTATTGTTATTTGTTATTAAACAATAATTTCTTTTGTATTTGTTTTTCTCTGAAAATCATCCAAATTGTATGACGAATAAGAAGAAGAAGAAAAATACCTACAAAACTTCCGGATTTTCTGACAATTTTTGAATCAAATAATCCAAAAATTAATGAAACACCCATAAAATATAATAAAGTGAAATCTGTCAAAGAAAAATATTCAAATGAAATTGAGAGAGAAATGAGATGATAATCGAATCGACTATACAGAAATGAATAGAATAATCTGATCAGATGATGATTGTCTCATCTATCAAATATCAAAATGATTGTATCGCGCGGAAGAAAAAATCTTTGTTTATTATTCTATCATCGCCAGAATTTTTGTTGCATACAAAATCACGTGACTAATAAATAGAGAAGGAAAAATGTGAGCTCCAAATTTGGCTCGGAACAAACTGTTTTCCGAAAAAATGTGTCAAAATTCAAAAATTTTCACTACTGTTTAAAATTAAAAAAAAATCCGAAATCTCATGAACTTAGCCTAACTTTGACTGAACAATTTGAATTTCAAAAATAAAAAATCAGAATTCTTGGGAACTTAGCTTAACATGAACTTAAATTAAGCCTTATTAATCTCAACATTTGAAAAATTCAAAAATTTCGGAAACTTAGCCTAACTTGGGCTGAGCATTCTAAATTTTAAAATTAAACATATCGAGACACCACCCAATCGGGATTTTATTAAAAAGGTAGAAATATTAAAAAAATTCAAATCTCATGAACTTAGCCTAACTTATACTGAACTTTATGAACCACAAAATTAAGAAAAAATCCGAATTCTTGGGAACTTAGCTTAACTTGGAATAACAATCATTCTAAATTTCGAAATTAAAAAAATCGAAATTCTTGGGAACTTAGCTTAACTTGGACTAACAATCATTCTAAATTTCGAAATTAAAAAAATCGAAATTCTTGGGAACTTAGCTTAACTTGGACTAACAATCATTCTAAATTTCGAAATTAAAAAAATCGAAATTCTTGGGAACTTAGCTTAACTTGGACTAACAATCATTCTAAATTTCGAAATTAAAAAAATCGAAATTCTTGGGAACTTAGCTCAACCTAGACTAGAAAATAAAAAAAAATTCCAAAATCTCAGAAACTTAGCCTAACTTACACTAAACATTTTTTTTTAATTTCGAAAAAAAATACGGAATCTCAGAAACTTAGCTTAACTCAGCTGAAGTTCACGTAACCTCAAAAAAATCACTAAAATTTTCCAAAATTCGGAAACTTTTTTCCAAAAATGAAAAAAAAACCGGGGTTCCAATTTTGTCTCCATCTCCATCTCCATTCAAAAAAAACTTTTTTGTTTGTCTGCAAAAAAATCCGGTTTCACAAAAACACCGAATCGTAAGAAACCGATGACTAATCACAAAATGTAGAAGCAAAAAATGATTTTATTAATTTTATCACAAAGTGTTGTGGAATCTGACTAGCAATATTAATTCGGGGGAAAAATAAGAAGAAAAAAAAGAAAAGCTGTAGGTTTTGAGAGAGAATTGGACCGGTGTGGGATTTTTGTGTATCAAGTTGATATCAGCTCGAAAAACTAGGAAGGAAAAGCTCGTTGTGAATTGTGGAAATATTTCGATTCAATATGAATCAGGTCAGTAATTTGATCTAATCACAATCCATCATATCTTCATCATAATCATCTTTTGGTTGTCGATAAGTTGTGAATGGGTTTGAGGAGGAGGACGTGCTTGAATGATTTGAATGATGAAGTGAAGGTGGAGGTGGAGGTGGTGGATTTATTATAGAAGAAGCTGATGCCTCTTCTTCTTCTAGTACAAAACCATTTGTATATTCAGCGACAGAAGAGTGTGAATCAGATGATGCTATTGAACCTGTAAAATTTTGAAATTTGGCTGATGTCGGGGTCTTAAAAAGTAACATTTGTACTTTAAAATCTAAACTCTAGAGATGCTTCAACATCTAGTAGCTTGTTCGCTCTGAAAACATGTCTAGGAGTCGCGGCTAGACGTCCACACTGGCAAGAAGCAGCGCCTAGAGAACCTAGTTCTCAAGGATCAGCGCCTAGAGAACCTTTTTCTCAAGTACGAGCCGCTCCTAGAGATCCTCTCTATCAAGCAGCCACGCTTATAGAGCTTATATGACAAGTGGCCTAGCCTAAAAAACCTAGTTGTCAAGGAGCAGCGCCTAGAGATCCTATTTCTTAAGCAACAGCTCATTGAGAACATGCATAATTATCTAGTAGCCGCTTCTAGAGATCTTCTTCGACTAGCAGCCGCCTCTTGAGATCCTCTCTGACAAGCAGCCAAGCCTAGAAAACCTACTTATCAAGGAGCCGCTCCTAGCCAACCTAGTTGTCAAGGACCAGCGTCTGGAGATCCTATTTCTCAAGGAGGCGTCCCTAAGAAGACTAGAAACTCTAAAAATTTCTAAAATTTTGATTGTTTTCATGGAAAAATAGTTTTCTTGCTAGAGAATATCAATTTCCTGATTATTTTATTAAATTGAAAAAGCTTTCATTTCATTTTCTCTAGTTTGGTCCAAAAGTGAAATTTTCAAAAATTAGTCCAAAACTTCTCACTCACTTCTAAACGCCTCTTCCTCGCTCACAAATCGATTTGGTGTATGTCGAGCAGATGGTGGCAATGAAACTGATAATGTTGTTTGACTGAAAACAAAATCACGTTTTTTGTACATAACTATAGTCTAGTTTGGTCGCCACAAATCAACAACAAGCAAACTAACCCCTTATTATAATTAGTAAGCGAATTGCTACGTTTTCGTTTTGATTGGAAATTTGAGAAGACTCGCGACTGACGCCTCGAACCACTTGCAGAATGTCGATGAAGTAATGAGGGTTGAGGTCGACACATCTAAAAGTATATACATAAGATGTTTCAAATTTCAAGAAAAACTCACAATCGCATCTAAAGAGGAACTTGCGCATAATGGCGGAGCTGGTCGAGTATCAGTTGTGGTTGTTGTTGAGGATGAGGTTGATGTTGAGGCACCAACTATTTCACTTGAACAGGAACATCCATTCATTGCTGATGCCGTGATCATTTCATCGTTGGTGCGGGAGGAATTTGATGACTCGATCTGAGAAATTTGGAAAAAAATTTTTAGAAGGTTAAGAATGTGATTTTAGATTTTTATGAACTTTGGAAAAAAGCTTGAAATTTTGAAGCCCAAAAAAAAGTTACGTGGCAAAATTTCAGGTTGAAAAATGGGTCTAGGCTTATCCGATCCTCAAAATTCTCAGGCCTGAATTGACGTGGATTTTCTGGTTTCAAAATTTTTCGAAGACATTTTTGAAATTCTGTTTTCTGAAAATCAATTTCAGCGTGGGCTGCGCATTTTTGAAATTTTTTTCCCAAAAAAGTTCCAAAGTGCATTCATAGTTTTCGTGGAGAATGCGTGGATGTTTTTAAGGTAAAAATTCCATTTCTATTTTTTAGTAACTTGAGAAAATTTTTTTTAATCGAGACTTAGTTTTCAGAAAATTAATTTCAGCGTGGGCTGCGCATTTTTGAAATTTTTTTCCCAAATTAGTTCCGAAGTGCATTCAGCTATGATTGGCACAAAATAGGGTTCTCCTCAAAGTTCATTTTAATTTTTTTTTGAAATTTTGAAGCCCAAAAAAGTTACGTGGTCCCAAAAATCCACGTGGCAAAATTTCAGGTTGAAAAATGGGTCTAGGCTTATCCGAGCCCCAAAATTCTCAGGCCTAAACTGACGTGGATTTTCTGGTCTCAAATTTTTTTTTTTGAAGAAATTTTTGAAATTCTGTTTTCTGAAAATTAATTTCAGCGTGGGCTACGCATTTTCTAAATTTTTTTCCAAAAAAAGTTCCGAAGTGCATTCAGCTATGATTGACACAAAATAGGGTTCTGCTCAAAGTTCAGACATCTACAGACTTCAGAATTTCCCCAATTTTCAGAAGCTAATTTAATTTCCCTTCCACTAACCTGACAAAGATCGAGTGCCGCAATAGTCCCGCGTTTCTGCAGTTCAGCAAGTCGATTCTCATCCGGTCGCAAAACAACATCTTCAACAGCTCGCTTCAATTCACTGCACCGCATCCACGTTGCGAAACAAAAAATGAGTTCGCGTCACGATTGTTGTTTTTCTTGTTGTTGTTGTTGATGATTGCTGGAAAAAAACATGATAGGCGGTGGAGAAAAAAAAACAACAAAACACGACGAGAAATGTCTGCGTCTCTCGAAATTCCGTGATATTTTCCAAACGGAAGAAGAAAAAGAAGAAGACGGGGAAAAACGAAGAGTTCGGAATCTAATTGAATTTCGTTTTTGAATCCACGTATTTTTTTATAAGTGGAGGGGAAGGGGATTGTGGAATACTGTAATTTTCCGGGAAAAAAATTCAAAAAGAAGGGGACCACAAATGTTTAGGCCTAAAAATAAGGCTTTTCCTCAGCCTAAGGATATTCCTAAGCCTAAGGCTAAGGCTAAGTATTGGGCTATGTCTAGGCCTAAGCCTAAGGATATTCCTAAGCCTAGGGCTTTGCCTAAGCCTAAGGGTTTACCTAAGCTCAAGGATATTCCTAAGCCTAAGACTATGGCTAAGTCTAAGGCTTTGCCTAAGCCCTAAGGATATTCCTAAGCCTAAGGATATTCCTAAGCCTAAGGCTTTGCTTAAGCCTAACGATATTCCTAAGCCTAAGGTTACGTCTAAACCTTAGCCTAAGTTCTCAAAAAAGTTCCCCAAGACAATCTTTGGTGTCTCAATTTTTTGGAGGAACTCCCGAAAAATATTTCTTGTCTGCCGTGGCAAAAAGAGAAATGAGATGAAGCTCGAGAAGCTCCATCTTCTCATTTTTAGAATCGAGAGAGTCTTGGAATCGCGGAGACGCAGACACTGTTAGTCTCATTAACTGAAGACGAAGAAGAAGAAGAGGGGGAGATTATGAGACGCAGAGAAAATTGATTATACGGGTGGTCTTTTTGAGAAGAGATTCAAAATTTCAAATCCATCTAGAAAAAAATCTTACTGTAGCTCTACTTAAAGGCGCGGGTGTAAAGGGAAAAATCACCTGGGGAGAAATTGGAATACAAGAGGGAGAGACTGGTGATTAGCTACCTAGGAAACCGAAACAAAATAAATGTGGAGCTAACGAGGGAGAGAGAGAGAGAGAGAGAGAGAGGAATTAGAGATAAAAGGGAAATAAGTGGATGAATTAGTCATTTTGTGGTGGTGGATTATAATATGATATGATAATGACGAGAGGGAGATTCTGCAAAAAATTTTAAATGGTTCTGCGTCTCTAATTGTCTCGCTTATCTGCGTATTTAACTATCTAGCTACTCGACTTCTATGTTTCTCTAACTATCTAGCTGCCTGGTTTCTCTGCGTCTCCAACCTTCTAGCTGTCTCGCTTCAGTGTGCCTCTAACCCTCTAGCTGCCTGGTTTCTCTGCGTCTCTAATTTTCTAGTTGTCTTGCTTCTCTGCGTCTCTAACCCCCTGGTGTTCTCTAGTGAATATGGAAGTTTGAAAGGTGTGTACGCAAATTTGCGTCGCAGTGTTTGCACACAAAACAGGCAATTTGAAAATTTTGAATTTTTACTGGTTCTTTTCATATAAAACTAGTTTTCACAAAAAAAGCATCACGGGTAAATGAAAAATAATTTATTTAGAATTCTCGGAGAACTCTTCTAGAACTTTCACATCAATCAAACGAAGCATCTTCTTTTTTTCTTCTTAAAATAGCATGAAGCGAAAAAGAAGAAAAAAAACTAATGAAAGTCATCCATCCTTTCATTTTAATGAAAAACGCGGGGCGCGCGGAAAAAAACGAAGTGCACCCCAAAAATGGGGGAAAACCCGAGATAGAAGAATGGAGCCAAGAGACGCAGATGACAAAATGCATCAGAAGGAAAACGAAGAAGAAGAAGGCGAATCGATATACAACAAGTGAAGCACAACAAAAAAAGAAGCAGAAGACGAGAATGGAGAATTTTTTCGGGAAAAAAAATATGAAAGAGAGAGAGAGAGAGAGAGGAGGAAGAGAGAAAAAGGAAAATATTTACATAATAGTATCAGTTTAGGAAAAAAGTACACATTTTTTTATTCAGAGATCAAAGTTTTTTTTGCAGGATGTTGGGAGAAAATATTATGATCTACAAAAATATGAAAATTAAAGTTTGTAATTTTTGTCTGAAAATATGAGATCTGGAGAAAAAAACTACAGTAACCCATAATCACTATGATCTACCGAGTTACGTTACTGAAATTATAAGGTTCAACATTTTATGACTAATTTGGTTTTCTAGAAAACCCCTCTCCGCAAAACTCAATTAACTTTTCAAACCCAACCAAGTTTGGCTAACTCAAAATAATCTTTTGAACTTTCTGAAAGCCTTATTCTCTTTCTGATGAAAAAGTGCAAAAATGCAAATTTTTTCAAAAAAAATGCTGCTTTTTGAACATTGTGAAAATAAATGGACACCAAAACCTTTGGGGATTTTTTCTCCACAAAAAAGACAACTTTCATGTTTTTGTTTTTATGTTAAACGGAAAACTGCATAACAAAAATAAAAAGAAGGTGAGGTCTAAATTAGTAACACCCCGGAAAAATCATCGAGGCGAAAACATCTAGATACTATGTTATATTTTCGACACAATTATTTCATAATGGAAAAAATATTGATTTTGGCTGGTTTGAACAATGCCCATTGTCAGATTATAGAACAATATAACATAGGCTAATTAGAAGGTCACCAAATATCCATTGATATATTTATATACACACAAAAACCCGTATAGAAACTCAAAAAAAAACAAAAAAATTTAGGAAATGTCGCAATATTTAACACTGTCTCTTTGACGAATCGATTCGCTCAGCAAAACGTTGAGGGTTCTGGAAAAATATTGATTTTTATAATCTGAAGCTGAAAAGGCTAGAGAGGCTAGAGTGACTGGAGAGGCTAGAGAGGCTAGAGAGGCTAGAGAGGCTAGAGAGGCTAGAGATGGCTAGAGAGGTTAGAGAGGTTAGAGAGGCTAGAGAGGCTAGAGAGGCTAGAGAGGCTAGAGAGGCTAGAGAGGCTAGAGAGGCTAGGGAGGCTAGAGAGGCTAGAGAGGCTAGAGAGGCTAGAGAGGTTAGAGAGGTTAGAGAGGTTAGAGAGGCTAGAGAGGCTAGAGAGGCTAGAGAGGCTTCGGTGCGAGACCCGTCTTTAAACACAGGTGCGCCTTTAAATTTTCTTCTCTGCCGAAAATGAGGTTAGAGAAGCAGAGAATATACAGTGTTCAGGAAAATGAAAGCCAATTTTTTAAGAGGAATTTTTAAACCCCGGGTCTAATCCCCAAAAATCACAGTACCTGGTTTCAACATGAAGAGTCATATAATATCCAGCCTTCGTCTCAACAATCTGTCTCCTCGATCTGTTTTTCAACTCAAGATGACGTTTCTGAATTTGTCGCGAGATCCATTGATCCTCTTGATTTGATGTTGTATCTCGTTTTGTTCGAACCGGGATTGTTGACGGCTTTTTGGTGCATTTTGGTGGCTAAAACATTATTTTTAATTCATTTTATTTCAAAAATAAAATAAAAAAAATTTCCAAAGCCAACTCACAATACTCTGATTACACGGCGCATTCGGATCTTTCATATTACACAATGAAATTTTGCAGTGGAACAGAAGATTTCCATCGCCGGGAAATTTGAAAACCGACATTTCTTGGAAAATGTACGAATTTTCAGGATGATCTTTGAATCTTGAATAATTTGGGGTTTCCAAAAAATGTTGATCTACTTCGCAGCTGAAAAAAATTGGAGGTTCTACTGGAGGGAAATATGGTACTGTACCCATTAGAATCCAAAATTTGTTGAGTATGCTTTTCGGATTGCACAAAACAGTCATGAACCAAATAATTGTAGTCGTCAGCTGTAAAAAAAATATTTTTTAAAACATTGGAACCAAGAAAAATCAAAAAATAAATAAATAAAACAAACTCACGACAATCGCATTCCCATCGATGATAAAGTGTTTCTCCAACTTTCGCATCAAGAGCCACACATTGTCCCGGACTATATCTATGCAATCGATAAACGCATTGAGTATCGGCAGCATTTCGAAGTATCGCCTTATCTAATTCGTGTCGAGCAACACGAGATGGAACAAAACACGACATGTCGAGACCTTGATCGGCTCGAGTGATGATTAGTGGATGGAATTGGAGGATTACTGTGATGTTCAGGTGGTAGCCATCGCCGTCCTGCAAGATTTTTGGTTCAAATTTTCAAAGAATTCTGAAACGTACATGTTTCGGGAGTTTTTTCTGTGGCTAAAAATATAATTTTCAGAATTTTTCATGTTTTCTTCGCCATGACCTAAGTGAGTTATAGGCTCTCAAAAAATTTTCAAAATATTTTTTGACTTCTGGCTCATTTTTGAGCTTTTCAGAGAAACTGGAAACGAGAAAAATCGGAAATTTTAAATCGAACCCGGAGCTCTTTTTTATCAGGAATCGGGCCCCCAGAAATAAAAATCCGGGCTCGATTTTTGATGATAAATTCTGAAAATTGTTTGATTCAGGCACTAAAAAACCGGCTCAGTCCCAATTCTCGCCCCCCCCCATTCTCCGCCCAACTCACAGCACTTGGCGTTTTGACAAGTCCACACGTCCCCTTCCTGGAATGTCATCTTGATTTCTCTCGAATCATCCGTCTTCTTCATCTGACATTCCGGCTCGTCGTGATAATTATGAGCATACATCAAACCTTGAAGAGCTCGTTGTGTCCGAACGATTATACTCATCGAGTTCTCGGTGCATTTGACTTCAGTGGCTCCGCGAACTTGCGGTTCTACAAGAAAATTTTGAATTTTAAGATAGTTACAAAATGAAACATGGAAAATCAATCTTACTGGCATCCGGTGGAAGTTCAATTCCATCACAACCAAATCCAACATATTTCATAAATTCTTTCTCGAAATTCTGAAGATTTGGCGGGGAAAATGCTCTCCCAGGTTCGCCAGAAATCAAAAGAAGTTCAGCTTCATCAACCAAAGGCCGTGGAGTAACCGAAACAGCGATCATAATAATCCCAGACGCTCTCATTTTCTCAGCAATCTGTTTTGGTGATCTATGCGAATGTCCGTCTGTCAAAACCAATGCCATCTTCGGAACACCATCTCTGATTCCAATTGCTGGATCGTTGGAAGTCAGCAAATCGAACGCATCTTCCAATGCGATGTTTGTTGCAGTTGTCCCTTTGATAGATCTCATTGTTTTGACAAATTCACTAACTGATGTATTATTTCCATATCGGAAGGAATTGAATTTGAAGTGAACGAATGAACTTCCAGAATAGGAAATCAATGCGAGACGAACAGCTTCAGGATGGATATTTATATTCGGAATTACTCGATCGAGCAAGAATTTGATCTGAAAAAAAGAAAGATTCGTGAGGATTTCTGAATGTGAAGTGTAACCTGATCAGTGAACAAATGATCCAAAGATTCTGAAGCATCAACAACTAGTGCCAAATCAAGCGGTTTATCCGAGCCTTTGATACATGCTAAAAAATCAAAACTAAAAAAAAAATTTTTTTTCAAAAATATGTACCTGGCTGCTCTTCGCATATTTCTGTTCCATGATATTTATCAAATTGTGGCTCGAGTTTTTGTAAATTCTGATTCGTCACAATTTTCTCTTCGGATCTTGTATAATTTGCCAACGCAGTCATTGCGACGTAATCTCCAGTTCCATACGCCCAAATATCAACATTTGGGATTTCTCTGGAATGAAAAAGGTTAGGGTTTTTTCAGGCCTGTGTAGCCTTGATTCAAATCTTAACAAACCTTCTCAAAATATCCGACATTTGCCAATCTTTTGGATAATCATGAGTTCTTCCATCGGACAAAATATAAACAATTTTTGGAACATTTCCATCTCTGATACCCTAAAAAATTAATTATCTAATTTAAATCTCTGATTTTCCTCAAGAATATAAATTCCACCCACACTTTCTCGATCCTTCATCTTAGCCAGCGTGAATTCAAAAGCTCCGCCAATTCTAGTAATTCCAGAAACATGTCTCAGAACATCCAATGCGGCTAGAAGTTCTTCGCGATCTTGGAATTTCTCAAAATTGAATTCGAGATGTTGAGTACCGGAAAATTGCACCAACATTACTCGAGTCGCTGATTTTCCAATTGTTACGTGTTTTATGATTCGGCGAATTATGTTTATCTCATCCTAAGATAGGCTAACTTGAAGAAACAAAAAACGATTTTCAGAAAAAAATACCTGAAATTTGTCCTTGAGAGATCCAGATGAGTCCAGAATAAAAATCAAATCTAAAGGTGGAGCAAAAACTTTGCATCTGGCTGAAAATTTGAAATTTTTATTTTTAGTTTCAGATTTTTTAAAGATAGATCCCACTCACGTTTTGTTGAGACTGGTGTGTGCACAATTTCTGGAGGCGCCAGACCATTGTCAATTATTTTGACACATTCGGAAAATGAGAAAATAAAAAGGATCAGAAGATAAAAATGAAGATGTTCGCGCATTTGTTTCTGCAAAAAAATGTTTTGACGATTAGGCTGGAACATGAGATAGATAAGAAGAATAAAACACTTTCTATTAATAACAACATAGAAAATACAAACATGAGATATAATAACAAAATATAACAACAGAGGAAAAATGGGGGGAAAGTTAGGCTAACTCTTGAAAAGAAAATTTCTAATTTTTGGAGAATTTTGAAACGAAATTTTTTTGGGTTTCCGAAAATTTTTGATCGAAAAATTGTATTTCAAAATTTCTGGATCTCGCGGAATTTTTTTTCAAAAAATAGTGTAATTTCAAAATTATAGAAAACTTCACGAGCTACAAATTTGCAATTTAGCCTAAATCTTGAAAGTTAACAGAAATAAGAAGAATTTTTCATTTCTGAAAAAAATGACCAAGAGAATGAAATTAAAAAAGTGAAATGTCTTCTAGAAATTTCAACCCTTTGTTGGCTGCTAGAAGTATTCAAATCAATCATTGTTTTGAAACAAAACAAACATGTTTCGATTTGATTTGGATGAAGAATTGAATATTTTGATTGAGGGAAATTAATTAGGTTCTTTTTTATTTTGATAATTTTTTTAAAAACTGAAAATTTTCTGGGATTTTGAATTTTTGGTACAAGGCTCTGAAATTAAATTTTCTAAATTCTAGTGTTAATTTTCCTCACAGCATAATAAAAAATAATATTCAGGAAGTTAACTTAGCCTAAGTCACAACACAACAAATTAATTAGGTTGTTTTTTATTTTGATAATTTTTTTCAATTTTTCTGAGATTTTCAAGAATTTCTTAAATTAGATTTTTTTCAAATTTCAGTTAACAATCCTTTGCTTTCCACCTGAAAATCGAATTTTGTTGATGAAAAATAATATTCAGGAAGTTAACTTAGCCTAAATCACAACTGAAAAGTTCCGAATACTTTTTAGGTAGAAAAATTTTAAGAGTTTGAAGTTCAAACTCAAGAAAAAAATATTTTTGACTACTTTTTTTCCAGAAAAAAATTCAATACAAAAAATCTCGAATTTCTCTCGAAAAAAACAAAATCAAAAGAAAGTAACTAAAAGTTGTAAATCATAGCCACAGTAGAGTAGCCTTGCATTTTTCAACCAAACAAAGAAAATCAGCTGTTTCGCGGCAGAACAATACCTATAGGTATGGGCTTATGCGAAGAAGAAGAAGTCATAAAAATTGAAAAGAGATAGATTGGCAGTCAAAATATAGGCAATTTGGCATTTCAAGGTCTCGCCGCTTTTTGTCTAATTTATTCGAGATTCGTGTGGTGTAATAATCATGATTATTATAGTTAGTAGTAATTTTATGGGTTTCTTTTTTCGAAGGAAGCTTTGGAATCCGGATAGAAATCTAGGGAGAAAATCAATCTAGAATAACAAAAATTCAAAAAAAATTTCAAGTTGCTGTAACTCAAGAATCCTTGATTGAAAATATTCAATTTCAATTTCAAAAATAAAAAAACCATAAATTTTCAGGAAGCACCGCCCACTTTACTATTCCATTCCTCTTTTGAAAACAAGCTTTGTTGTGTCATCAAGAGATGGGAAATAGTGTGGAAGATGAAGAGACGCAGACATCATTTCTACCTATTTTTATCTGATTTAGTTTATGACTAAGATGAATGAATTGGTTGAATTTTAATAAACATTATTATGTATGTGAAATGTGAAATGTGGGGTTAAAGGGAAATGGAAAATGGAAAATTGAGAAATGTTACGGTAGACAAAGAAGACTTGGGAAATTGGAGTTAGCTCAACTTTATCTGATAATTTTGAACCTGAGAGATTTTAAGAAAAGGATTTTTTGAGATCTTGAAAAATACACCTATCCAGAAAATAATTTCAAATTTTCAGAAAATTATGAAAAACGAATTCCACGTGGCAATTTTTTTTAATCCGAACTTTAAAGCTTTCAAGTTTGAAACCAACAATTTTTGTAGAAATTTAATATTCAGAATTTTCAAGTTTTGTCAAGATTTTCATGACTTTTGGGTTTTTTACCGGTTCCTTTTTATATTGAACCAACTTACAGAAGAATCATAAATCAAAGTACTTATGAAAATACTTCAACATAAAATAGCATAACAAAAAAAAAGATAAACCCGTGTTTTTCTACCCTACTGTCCTCAAAAATGTTTCATTTCATTCAATAAACAAAAAAAAATGTTTCAAGCAAAAAAAATGTACACTGACCTGACCTAAATAATATTTCAAGTAGCCAACACCAAAAAAACTCGTTTTAGTTTTTTTTTCACAACTGAAATTTTTTGTGTAAAAAAATTCTTTCTCACTGAAAGTTCAATGATGGACTAGAGAAAATGAAAAAAAAAAACTTTTTATAGTGCAAGATATTTGCACAAAAAATTAGCGGATTTCTTGTTTTTCCGGTTCCGGATTTTCGTGGATGGAATTGGAGAGAATCGGAGAGAATCACCTTGATCGTATTTTGAAACATCAAAATATTTCTATAGATGTATATAGAGTTGGTGTCAGGAAAAATATTTTTATAAGATTTTTGATGAGTACATGGTTCATTTTCACTTATCTGAAGGCGCCAAACTAAATTTAAAGAAATGTTCAAATTTTTTAATTTCCAAATCATCATACTCCAAATCCAGATTCATCATTAGATAATCTACTTTTCATTTTTACATACGTGCTTTTCCAAAAAAAATTGATTCGTACCTGGCACAGCTCTATTTTGCACAATTATAAAAATGTCATCCTAATTACTCATAATTCCCAAAAGGATTCTGAAAAACTGAAAAACAGAAATTCCAAATCGTCATCATATTTATTACTTTTTCTTTCCCCGTCAAATATAATTTTCAGAGAAAAATCTAACTATGGTTTTGAATATTTCCAATGTTTTCAATCATCCAAACGATTTTCAACATTCTTCGGAAGACATCAAAGCTGGACTTCTAGCAACTGTGGTAGGGGGTTTTCGGTTTGAAAAAGAAAAGGTCTGAACAATTTTTATTCAAAAGGTTCTGTTGATCGGCGGATTTTTTGGTGGTGTTGTTGTGTTTGCGATTCCACGTATCAAATCCCTGCGATCATCTTTCGGATTTCTTTTACTCTATCGAGAAATCTTGGGATTTCTGGCCTGTCTGAATATGACACTCTTCTTTTTCGTAGGACTTGTTTTGTAAGTTCTCCAAACTTTTTAAAATTAACATATTCTTATTGTTAAGGGATATTCAACCATTGTTGAATAATTCCGAAATCTTCGGAAATTTCGCAATAATTCTACTTCCATCAATTCTCTCCTCATTCCTGATTATTTCCCTGAATCGTCTATGTGCTCTTCTTCTACCACTTCAATATGAAAGAATTTTCTCCAAAAAATTGATGTTGTTCTATATCCCAATTCTGACTATAATCCCATTCTTCCCAGTTGTCTTCATGATCTATTTTTGTGAGTTAAGCTAACTAGATTTAAATAAGAAAGTGTTTTCAGATGATTGTGGTTATAAATTCTATCAATATGGCTGGGTATTTACAGTAACCCTAAATCCGACTTGCGATGGAATGTTGGGTTTCTATGTTTTTTCAGCTGAATACATTCTCTCGATTGCGGTGTTTTTCACTGATCTTTTAACGCTTATTGTTCTCATTTACATCAGGGTAGGGTTCAAAATACTGAACATCTAAAAATTTTTATTTTTCAGCGCTACAAAATTAGACATTTCAGTAGAAAATCTCGTATGCGTGAATTGAGTTTCACGAAACAAGTATTATGTCAAGGGTTTATTGGGATACTTCATGGAATTTGGTATTCGGAAGGATATCGAGTGATTCCTGGGATTTCTGAGCAGTGGAGAATTTATTTTACAACTTCGTTCTCGTCGGTTTTGTTGCATGTAACGAGTCCGTTATGCATTTTTCTGTGGAATTTGGAGTTTCAAAGATGGATTTTTGCTCCGATTATTGTTCCAGAATATCAAGGACCTCTTCCAACCATTACCTAATTTCGTGTTTGATTTTTTTTTCTCAAATTTCTATGTTTTAATAGAAAATTGGTTAAGCCTATTTGGTTTTCCAAGAAAATTTTTATCATTTTATATTAATTAATAAAGTGTGTGGTAGAATCTTCACTGTTTCTGGATTTATGTCTAATTTCTAATCTGAAACTTTTGGGAAAGGGAACTTTGTTTCAAGGTTGATCAAAAACGTATGTAAACTAGACTCTAGTTGTATTCAAAAAAGTTCCTTCTATGCCGAAAAATAGATCAAAAACGTATGTAAACTACACTCTAGTTTTACTCCAAAAAATTTTCCTTCTACGCTCATGTGATGAAAGTTTGGTTTGCCGAAAAATGTGGCCGCGTGGCCTAATGGATAAGGCACCAGACTTCGAATCTGGGGATTGTAGGTTCGAGTCCTGCCGTGGTCGAAATTTTTTTTCTTCAAATTTTGATGATATTATAAATTCGTGACGTTGAGTGACTAAAAAGCTGGAGAATGTACTTTACTAATTAAATGCTGACTACTTTGTACAATATGAATCTGGGAAATTTTAAAAATTTGGAAACGATTTACAGAAGTTAAATCACAAATCTAATGAAAAATAATTGTTCTTTTGATATTTTTTAGAGTGAGTAATATGAGCAATCTACTTTTGTGCCATGTGGATTTTAGATCAATGTTTCTAGCAAAAAAAGAGAAATCAGCTTTGCTCGCCAGGTCCTTTGCCAAGGTGTCATGGCTGTGATTCACGGTGCCTGGTATTCGGAAGGTTATAAATATGTTCCCGGGAGTTCGGAACCTTGGAAGATCTATTTCAGCACCTCGTATTCTTCTGTACTTTTGCATATTTTGGATCCGTGAGTCCGGAAATTTCAAAATATGAATTCAAAGCAGACCTGTCGTTTTGCGGCTATTTGCGGCCCTCGGGCCAGCCATTTGAAGGGCCGGGCTAGCCAGCCCAAATAGGGAAAATGGGCTGGTTCAGCCCGGCCTTTCCAACAAATTTTATTGTGTAAATCCACTATTTTTCAATGGTGTTTCTTTCGAATTTTTGCATTTTGGCGGAAGAAAATTGGCGAATTTCGTGTTTCTAATGGTGGATTGATAATAAAAGTAAAATTTATTGAAATTCATGTGTTTCACCATTACGATCCTGCACCAAAACAGTACTTCGAAGAAATGTTGGTGCACTAACACCAATATCAGTTATTCTGATTTACGAAATTCGCTCAAATGCAGAAAATTTGAGCAAAATCATCCATTTGTAAAAATCCCGAATTGTCATCAAAAATTTATGAAGGGCCGAAAAAAGGGCTGAAACAGCCTCTCATAAAAAAAGAAGGGCCGGAGGGCCGAAAAAGCCCGCATTTTTTGAATTTTGAAGGGCTGGCCCGGCCCGGCCGCCCAAAAACGACAGGTCTGATTCAAAGGATTTTTTTTGCAGAATCTGCATATTTTCATGCAATTATGAATTCAGAAAATGGCTATTTCCACCAATTATA
This sequence comes from Caenorhabditis angaria, assembly GCA_947459285.1. Classification (NCBI taxonomy): domain Eukaryota; kingdom Metazoa; phylum Nematoda; class Chromadorea; order Rhabditida; family Rhabditidae; genus Caenorhabditis; species Caenorhabditis angaria. The sequence goes on from CANHGI010000003.1 coordinate 9,348,744, forward strand.
ACTACAAATCAAAAATCAATTTTATGACAGCAATTAAAATTAACAACTACTTAATTAATTAAACCCTTTGTCTTAAGTAGAAGCAAGTTGATCACAGAGATCTTCCATTATTTCCCTAGATTTTGATGAGTTAGCCTAACTTTTTACAATTTTTTATCGATTTTTTCGCGAAATCCCTCCCCAAAAAACTCACCAATCGCTTCTATCACACAAAAATCGTCAATAACTCGAAATCCTCCAAATTTTCCACGTTTTTGACATTGAAATCCAATTGTCCATCAATATTTCAGGCTGAAAATCAGAAAATTTTAATTTTTCATGTATCATATTTCAATCGAAACAGTGTTTCTCTAGAAAAAACCCACCTTTCTTCAATAATCCTCGGATTTTCCGTTGGAAGCGATATTTTCAGCCTTATTTTCAGAGTAGAACATCTAAAACATCAAATTTTCACTGAAATCCACTGATTTTCCCCGGAAACCTGAAAACCCAGCGAAAAAAAAACGAAAAATAAAAATATTCTCGTGTTGCGCTAAACAGCGGGCAAGCCGGAGTGTCGTTGTAAAAATTGAATCAACATAATTGTCAAATTCTACATTCTTCAAAGTATCTGAATTTTTTCATTTTTTCATAATTTCTGGTGGTTTAATTGGCATGAGCAATTTGATTTTTCGAAAAGAGTCACGAACCAGTACCAGGTAAGTATGTTTCATCAAGTGTCCGAATTGAAACGTACTGTCCTCATGTTTTTTTATGTCACAATTTTGGAAAAAATTGACTCCTTGAAAAAATCCACGAAACCTGCGAAGAAAAATCGGAAGTTATCAGTTTTCGAAGAAAATTCAACATCTATTTGAGAATCTTGGAAGATTTTGATTTCGAGAGAATTCCAGATTTTCGAGCTGGGTTTTCAGGAGAATTTATGCAAAAATGTGAGGAATTTTTGAAGAAGAATATGGAACTTGAGGAATTGTTTTATGAAGATTTCGAATTTGAAAATGAAAATCAAGAGAAAAGTGACTATATTTGCCTGATTTGTTCCGATTTTTTGATCGAAGAAATTGAAAAATGCACAAAGTGCAAAAAATGTGACAGAAAATATCATTCAGAGGTCAGTTTTTTTTAATTTGTGAAAATATAAATTTTTTTTTTCAATTTCAGTGTGCATCAAAATGGCTTTGCTTGAATTCAATCTGTCCAAATTGTCGTAATTTTCTACCAGATCCATGTCAATATCCATTGTTTAATTGTTAATTAATTAATTTTTGTTTTGTTTTTTTTATTTAAAGATAAGAAATCGGTTGATTTTCCTCGAATAAATTGTATGTTTTTTTCGGAGAAAAAATTACAGATTTTTCCAATTTTATCCAGCGCAGAGCTGCCCAGCGTCGCACAATCAGAGATGAAAACGTAGGTACAGCGTATCTTCGCTATAGCTACGAAATTCGCGGACAGGAATAAAATGACCGCTCTATAAATATTATTTTTGAATCCGTAGCTACGCCGTTGCTGTTCTGTAGCTACTTTGTAGATAAACGGATGTTACTTGTGTGCAATTCTCTCTTCTCCATTTTTGTACAAAGTATCAACGAAATTTGTACAGTCAGTCTACAGAGTCAATTGCTGAGAGTTGAAATGCAAAAACGCGAAAAAAAAGAAAAAAAAGTTTGTTTGGTACGGTGCGGTTCAAAGGAACATTGCAATTTGCAACTGCGTCTTGACACACAACACACAAAAAATTTAAAACCTGCCCGCGAATTTTTATTTTTTCGACGCGCCAACCAAAAAATCGATTTTTTATTCATTTCTTTATTTTTGCGTCGCTCAATGTGGCTGTTTTTTGGCAAGTCGACACCGGAATTTGATAAAAGATAAGTTTTTTTGGGATTTAGCCCCGGTTCCCTTTCGAATTCACCCAAAACACTCCCAAAAATCCATTCCGAGCAGTTCTAGAAGTCTTTGCTCGGAGTTAGTACAGCGCTCGATAAATTTCGAGCCCACTAGTCATTGCCACTACCAGTAACCTCGGTAGGGTCACAGTTTTTTCGCAAAATTGTGACCGCGATTTATCGCCTGGATTTGATTGGAAAGCAAAGATGAGCAAGACCTGGGGTTCTTATGCTAGAACTGCTCTTTAGCCACCGATTTGGGCGGAATGGGAAAATGGGACCTGGTTTTGAACGAATTTTATTGGGAACTGGGGCGATTTCTGAGGATATTCGATATGGACCTTTGTCAATGCTTTTTTTTCAGCAAATTTCTCCTCAATCAATCAAGTTGCTGGAAAAATTGGTCGATTCAAACCTGAAAGTTGGATTTTTACAAGTCTCTGGCATTTCGACTTTTCACCTCTTCACAATGCCCTCCAATGGATCGATAGTTGGAAGTGCCTGTATCTAGTCAAGAGGTACATTTCGGTGGTTTTTTTTTTTGTGATTATAAATAATACAACACAATTTCAGTACACCTTTTGCGTTCAACAAGCAGCTGTCTGCCAAAAAAGTTTTGTTCTCTATGAGAATGCATGTCAGACTAGTGGAGATCCAATGGAAAATGCAGCGACCAACAAAAAATGAAGTGGAAGCAGAAGAATTTGGTTCGTTATTTTCATTGTGAATTTACAAAAGTTCAATTCAATTATTTTTATTTTATAGATCGAGGAGCCAGTATTTGCTTGCTGCAACAGATATGCTCCAGTCAGTGCACCAACAAAAAACCAAAACTGTTTTTCAACTTGGAACAATGTTTCGATGAGTTTTAGGATTAACAGAGTGGGTTAATAAAACAAATACTTTCAAATAGTTTTATATTATTTTCAGTTTTCTGTTTGTCACATTGGCGAACAATTCGACACCACAATCAACTCTTTCTCTTCGATTTGTGGAAATTCTTCAACTTGTGCCGATCGAGGATAATCGAACACTCTTCCCCATTTGCAGAAAATCGAACAACAAGAAACCACAACTGTTTCTGAAGTATCCACTACTTCTACAATTCCAGCTCCAGATGGAGAAGATTTATGTGATGGGTCTTGTTGGAATTGGTTGCTCTCACAAGAATATATTCATTGCTCTCGTGGAATCGCTATCCGCTTTGTATTTCGATGAATTCTTTGATGTTTCTGCTTGTAATGGGAGTGATGATAATCTATAATCTAGTTTTCCAAACCACAAGTTTCCTCAAAAACATCTTCACCTCAATCATCGACAAAGATTTGATTCAAGATATTTCTTATTTCTCTTGTCAACAACCAACTATCGGAACATAAATTGTTGGAAATTATGCGGTAATTCAGAAAAAAACATGGAATATCCTAAATATTATTTTTCAGATAACTGTTGCGACCCCAGTTCCATCCAATTCCTACAGCAGCTCAAGTTGTCGATCTGGTGCTCGTGCTTCTATTTTACATATTTTGTGCATCGAATTATGTACCTTGAATGTGTCGAAAACGCTAACATCTCGCAATGTTGCGAACACTGACCTCAAACTCTAACAAATATGTCGAGGATATCTATGCGCTTTTCGTCAGCAACAATTCGGTTGTCTCAATTGGACAATGTTATATTCGTTTTATTGATGATTATTTCGGCATCTTCAATTGAAAAATTTGTCAACCAAATCAAGTGTTCTCCAATCCAAAACTTGCACACCTAAAAACACAAGACGGACAGCATGTGAGTTAATTTAAAAAAAGGTATCGTAAGATTCATAATTTTTATCCATACAATTGAGCTAGATTTAAAAATCGGGAATTCGCAGTGGCTACGAAACTACGATTCATCATTTTTATCCATTAAATTTAGATAACAAATCTAATCTTTTGGAGCCAAAGTTCGTGATTTTCATTCGAGCGGGTAGCTAATAAAAATTCCCGCCCTAATGAAAATAACTTTCAATTATTCACAAATACAAAACCAATTTTCGAATAATAAATTAATTGAATCTTTTTTTCAGATCAATCAACAATTCAAAGAGATCGAGCAAAATTTGTTGGTAAGTTTTTGAATTTTTATGAAAATTGGCATGAATTTCTGGAATTGTAATTTGAAACTGATAAATAATTATTTTTCTTAATTTTTTTAATTGAAAATCTTGAAAAATGGTTGATTTTATCAGTTCCAAATTGGAATTTCAGCGGAGATGCGGAAGCTATGCCCAATTTTTGAATTTTTATTCAAAAACTTTGAAATTCGAATAATTCAATCTTTTTTTTCAGATCAATCAACAATCCGAAGTTATCGAGCAACAATTCAAAGTGATCGACCAAAATTTGTTGGTAAGTTTTTGAATTTTTATGAAAATTGGCATGAATTTCTGGAATTGTAATTTGAAACTGATAAATAATTATTTTTCTTGATTTTTTTAATTGAAAATCTTGAAAAATGATTGATTTTATCAGTTCCAAATTGGAATTTCAGTGGAGATGCGGAAGCTATGCCCAATTTTTGAATTTTTATTCAAAAACTTTGAATTTTTCAGAGCGATTTGCTGCCAATTTACCACGGATATTTTGCAGTTCGAAACTTTATCATCGCCTTCGATTCTTAGTCTCTTCCATAATTTAATTTCCTGATTTAAATCCTATTTTTTGCTTAAAAGCCAAAAAGTAGAAAACTATAGTAGTTTTTTCTCTATAAGTCATTGCATAAAAGCCAATGACTTGTAGTTTTGTTTTTCCTGGTTACTGTAGAAGTACAGTAATCCCAAACTGTAGTAATCAGGGTACTGTAGACTGCGTGTCTACAATAAGATTACTGTAGTTGTTGATCAGATTTGTCGAGTACTGTAAGAATCGATGTAAAGCTACAGTAATCGGAAAAATAAAAATAGGAATGTAAAATTTAAGATTAGAAGTTATTATTTTTTTTTCGAAAGAACTGAAACTGAAAAATCGGAACGATATATTTGTTATTTTTTGTCCAAAGCGGAAAAAATTGTATTATTGCATTTTGGGACATCATTACCACATTTTTGCCAGCCTAGGATCTTTATAACATGAGCGCTCATGTTATAGCACTTCTTTGAATATTTCTTAAAAACTATTTTCTAACTTTCTGAAAATCAGTTGAAATTTCCAGAGTTAAATGAAACGTTTTTATTTTCGAACCATAGTAATCCTTTGAAAAAATCATAAAACTAATTACTGTTTTCCTTCAATTTTTTCCAATATGGCAACAATTTTATCACAATTAGCCTTCATTTTTTCAATCTTATCATCCGCTTCATCGTGTTTACATTTTTTCATATTTTTCACGCAGTTCAGTTTTGCTTCTTCACAACTTTGTTTAGCTTCTTCCACATCTTCCTTGGTTACAGTATTTCTAGATAAAATCATGGCGAGTGATATCTGTTCAAATAGTGAACCAAGAAGTGTCTAAAAGACTTATATTAGATTTGAAAATAAAAATAAAACATACTCCAACACATTCAGAATGATATTGACGAATCGCTGGACCATTGCAAGCGGGAGCAGATTCAGAAAATGAAGTGAAAATTGAAAAGAAGAGTATAGTCTTCAACATTTTTGTATTTCGAATAATTTTGATTTTGTTGACAATGAGTAGAAAAAAAATAGGTTATCCTTTTTGCGCGACAAAATTTGATAAGATAGTAAATATTATATTATTCTTTCACAGATTTTGCCAGAGATCTGCATATTTTCGAAAATTAATGAGAGACAGTGAATAGAATGAATATGGAAAATACAGCCAACAACAAAGCGATAATTATCACGAATTGTTTTGTAGAATACGAGCGATTTGGATCAATATTTTCATGAATTTCTAGAGCAACGTAATCCATTTTTTATGGTTTATGGAAAAAAGTAACAAAGAAAACTCTGAATTCCATGGTAACCTAAAATCCTAGTAAATTATTAATGTTCCCTGTTGAAAATTTTGTTTCTAGAGCATTGTAATAATTCTTGTCATCTTTTATGTCAAAATAAATGTTATCACAGAAAACTCCCCCAATAAAAAAAACAAAATTAACCATGTGCAACTGTCAAATAAATAATCGTAGCAATTATGGCAACAATAATCCCGATTGTGACTAGAAGAGTTTTCGTCGAACAGCACGAGTCACTTGGCGGGGGAAGTCCACCAAAACAGAGATCTTCGATGGGAGTTCGAACACTATCCATTTCTTCCGGTGTTAATGCTCGCTCCCATCCTTCATCCACGTGTTCTAAAAAGAATATTGATTAATTTTTGAAAAAAATGAATTTTTTGTACCAATGCTTGTCTGAAGATCCATCATATCATCAAAATTCTTCTGCGCATCTTCAACATTATCAGCTTCGAATAAAAACTCATTTAGAAGAATTGCGGGGTGCGAATGGAGAACAGTTGTTGCTGGACGGGGAAGTTGATGAACCTGGCAAGAATCAACGATTGCTTTTGAGTCCTCGACAATTTCCATTGACTCGTAGTGAAGTTCAGCTCTTGAGAATAGGTTTCGAATCAAATGATGTTTTAGCGCTCTTTTAGCGTCTTTTACGGTGCTTCTTAAAGGAACAGCCGCTCGAATTTCAATATCAAACATCAATTCGTGCATATTCGAAGTTATATGATCAGATGCTCCACTTTCTCGATTATCTGAAAAACAACAATATTAAAACTAATTTAGAAAACATCTAGAAACTTCTTACAAAGTGGATCCAAGAATAATTGTGCTTCAACAGTTGTCTTCTTATTATTTTTCAAATCCTTAATAAGTGGTTCAGTATCTTCGCGAATTTGTCCATCTAACAACATCAAATCAGTATGGAAAAAGTTGGTGGTGAAATTCTTGGTGGCGGCAACAAAATCATTATAGAAATCGGGTTGTTTGCCAGCGACAATTGGAACATTCAAAACAATTCGAGCGGAAGCGTTTGAAACCAGAGAAATCCATTCAAGTTTCTGGAATGCCACTTTGGCTGTTGAATCGGTTCCGCGACCAGAAACGTCGAAAATTGTACCGGTTGGGGTGGTTTTTCCAGTCTCGAAGAATGCGCAAACCTAAAAATAAAATTTTTATTGAAAAATCATCTTTATTCATTATTTTTGCTTACCATGTGATCACTAATAGTTGAATCCATTCCAGCAGTTGTCAAAGAATTATTGATTTTCTGAATTCTCGTCAAAGTTTTTTGAATAACCGATTTTCTTTGATTAAAAGTTTCTTTCGTTGAAAACCACGCGATTCCCACAACATTAACTCCACCAGGCAGCATTCTCAAAACTCTTTCAGCATTGTCAGTCATCCATTGATCATCCAATAATTTTGTTTTATCATTCGCATTTGCTTCGAGAGCACTTGAGTGAACTGGACATTTTGAAGCGTGAGCAATATGAATATCGCCATCCGAGCAAAATGAGCCTAATAGAAAGTATGCAGAAGCTGGGATACTTTTTTCGATTTGAACGAATTCATGGTTTTTTGCACTTTTCTTGACCCATTCTTCTAATTGTTGATCAAACAAAATCATTGATTCTGTAACGACGATTGCAAGCGGCAAAGACATTATTAGAAGAAGTAGAAGAAAGAATAGTATAATATAATACTCAAGGATTTTCGATATCTGATAACAATACGGCTAGGTTACCTAGGATACCTGCTCAGAGCCTTTTTTTCTAGAAAAAGCACCCTTCTTCATTTTTATTAGTAGTAATTCTAATAAGAACAACAAGGAAAAAGAGGAGAGGAATTTATCGATTTCCTGCTTCTTTTTGCTTTTTTAATGAGAGTCTGCAAGATATTCCTATTTAATTTATTTTCTCAACTAAAACAACCTTAAAGAAAAAAGCTATAAAATAAGTAAAACATATTATTCTTCATGATTAATTACATATTCTTGCTGAAAGAAAAAATGAAAATCACCTGGTTGATAGGAAATTCAATTTCTTTTATTGTCAAGATATAGAGGGTTAGAAGCCTTATTCTAAAAAGTTTAATATTAAAGCTTATAACCTAGACTTTAGGTGGAACACGTTTCATGGGCGAAAAAAACAAAAAATAATAATATAGTCCGGGAGAACTACACACACGTTTCACAACAGGGCGCACTTGCTTGTTTCAAAAAACATTTTTGTTTTTCGAAGTGTTTTTTTTCAAGTTTCTTTCTGTTTTTCAACCTTTTGAACATTATATTTTTATCCAAAACAATAAAATCAATTAGGATTTTTGTTTTCTCGAAATTCTGTTCTTGATTTTCTTCAGTTTGTTCCAAAGATATAGGTGAAATCTTCCCACAATTCTAGGACATCTTTTTTCCTTCCAGATTCAAAATTGTAGCAATCATTGGCACAGCGAAAATACAGTAGAAATCAAATATCGTCGAGAAAATAATATTTAACTTTCCAGATTTGGAGCTTTTCACTTTTTTCTTCGTATACGCTCGAAAATATTTTTCTTTATCTGAAAAATTGTCATCAATTTTCTTGTTTTTGAAAGTTAGAAACTACCTTTTGCTGAAATTGAAAGCGGAATACAACCGCCATTTTCATCACCTGCTTTTGTCTGTTGCAAAGATTCGATTCTAGGCTCTGAAAATCATAAGGCTTCAATATTATTTAGATTTCCAGCAGGCCTGATCGGAATCGGAATGTCGGAATTCCGAAATTCCGAAACCGACAGGTTTTTCGGAATGAGACAAACGTGCCTCGGAATCGGAATCTATTTTCTTGGAATCGGAATCATTCCGATGTTACTTCCGAAACTTTTTGGAATTTCGGAATGTGTTTCTCTTCCGAATTTCGGAATTTTTCTACCAAATTTCGGAATTTTTCGGAATGTTTCAGCTGAAATTAGTGAAAAATTCAACAAAAAATGGAAAAGTTGATGAATTTTACCTGTCATTTTCAAAAAATCTAATTTTCTCTTGTGATTCTCGAAAAATGTAACTTTTGAAGACAAATTTTTTAAGTTTTATATCATTCCGAAAAATTCCGAAATTCCGAGGTAAAAATGTCGGAATGGAGGTTCGGAATTCGGAATTACGATCTGACCACCCGGAACGAGCGCGCTCATTCCGAACCTTCCGACAAGGTCCATTCCGATCAGGCCTGATTTCCAGTCTACCTTTTATTTTAAAACCAAGTTCAGAATTCTGAATATAAGTTCCATTATACCTTTCACAATTCGTAAAATTTGAGAAATAAAATAAAAAGATAAGAAATAGTTGAACCATATTTCAGTATGGTATTATTAAAAAATGAAAATGTTTTTCATTTTTTCTTGAAAAAATTGGTCACGTTTCACGTTTTTTTTTAATTCTGAAAATTTAACCTGAAATTTTTTACCCAAAACAAATCAAACAAAAAGTTTCATTCAAAATTTTTGCATACAATATTTTCCAGCATAAGCGCAGACTAACATGTGACTTAAAAATAAAGCAAACCAAAAAGTTTTGAAAAAAATAGTAATCGACAAGGAAAAAACATGATGGGGCCCGTTATATAATAGAATTTCACCGTCAATCAAAAATCAATGCAAAGTTTTCGAAAAAAATAATAATAAAGTTGAAATATGAAATAAAAACATGAAATGACAATAGATAAAAGAGAAATGTTTCGGAAAATTTAGGGGAAAAAAGAAGAACAGCAATTTTATCGTCACGTCGTTTTATCCCGAAGCGGTGTAAGCTCTCCAGCAGTTCCATAACCATTGTTATTCGATTTTTCATCATCAATCTGAAAATTGATTTTTATTTTTTGGAATATTGAAATTTGGCTTTGAAAAAATCATGAGCATAATCACTCAAAAACAAATTCATGTTGTACGTATGAAAGTGAAAAATTAAACTTGAATTTGTAAAAATCTCTTATACCCGCGATGCGTGTGCGTTGCGGTCGCTTTTCAATACAACAGGGTGTTTTCCAGCGCGCTCTCTCACTGTCTGCTTCTCTTCAAGCGAATTCAAATTTATTCTCGCGGGGTGACTCGACAATAACTGCGGTACACCCTCTGCGTCTCTAACGTCGTATATCTATCGATGGGTCTCGCACCAAAAAACACCGTACTTGAGAACAGTGACATTTGAACTGTCTCTAATATTTTTTAATTTTAATAACATAAAGTGCTGCAATAGTTCTACCCACAAAAAAGTTTCACAAAACAAAAAAAGTCATGCGTTACTCCTTACCATTGTATCCTTAATAACAAGTTTTGTCGTCGAATCATCGCTACCTTTCTTGCTTCTCGCACTAAACGGACTCAATTTTCCATTTTCTTCAACGAAATTCGTCTGAAAAGGTGCGAAACGAATAATGGTTAAGGTTAATTAGGGGGAAGAGACACACTGACAAAAAGCGATACTAGTTTAGGCTAACTTATTTTCTGGTTTACAAGTAATTCTTTTAAAATAATATTATTTTACTCACCGATACTGCTGTATTTCCATTTTTCGCTTGATAGTGTGAAGCAACACTTCGCGAACCGCGTCGCAGTTCATTTTGTGATTTATGAAGTAGTCGATATCGCGCGTAGAAAGCTTTTAGCACATGATTCACCTAGAAAAACTTGAATTTTTTAAAATTTCATTAACTATCAAAGGGCAGTTGGACAATTTTTGTTAATTTCAAATTTTAATGTGTGTGTTCAAACAATGCGACGCACTTTTGCGTACAGGAAGATTTGAACTTTTATATCTCTTTTTTTGGTTCAAGTTTAGGCCAGTTAAAGTCAGAGGCTTCTTGGGTGGTCTCCATTACCGGAATCAATACAAACCTCTTTATTGGTGAAGCAATAGATACTTGCAACCATTAGACCTTGATACATATATGTGAAACTAGCAGTATACGTCCATACAGCAAATACCATGATATTATCACGAGTTGGTGCAAACGGAATAGTTTGCATGATATTTGGGACACCAAGAAGTGGCAAAAGCATCATTGCTGCTTTCACAGATTTCTTCAATCCAGCTTCTGATGTATTATGAGATTCTCGAACTTTTGTATAAAGCACTCGAATAACATTGATGATAAAGAATAGATTGATAACAAGTTCTGCCATTCTTGGACCATCTAAAATCCAAAATTCCGGCTCCAAATAATACGATCCCAAACATCGTTCAACTTTATAATCCTTTTTGATATATACAGCGACAAGCCAAAGAACAGTGTGAAGAAGTGGGATGCCATAACCAGCTAGAAGATATGGTGAGAGTTTGGGCTCCGAATTGAAGACGCCGAACACGATGGTTTTGTTGAGATAGATTCCCTCCAAAAACATCCAGCAAAATGTGACGGTTTTGAAGTATTCTAATAGGAAGTACATTCCTTCACAAATGAATGGCATTGTGTTGATTGTTTTGCCATCGGAGGGGTTTTGATGAGGACCAACGTCTCCGGTGAATATTAGATCAATATAAAGAACAAGTCGAATAATGACAACCATTAGCATCGCAATCATCAGGTGAAGGTGGAGAAGGTTTCGGAAAACTCGTAGCCTTCTGAAATTTTTTTAATTTGTGATATTGTCGAATTTGAAAAATGTGGCAGCCGTAAAAAACAAAAACCAGTGCTGAGCTGAATGAACGACAACGTCATTACTTCTTTAGTCGCGTGCGGCTATGCGTCGCGGTTGAGATGGAAAGGAAAAAATGGATTATTGATTGTTTCTCGACCGCGACGCACAGCCGCCCGCGACTGACGAAGTAATTTTTTATTTTTTTACGGCTGCCACATTTTTGAATTTCGACAATAATGTTTCTATTTAAATCTAAAAGTTACCTGAAATAGGAGAATATCCCAATGGCAAGAATAAGTGATACCAAAGATAGGCCAAGTCCAACAAACTCCAATTTTCTCGCATTTCTTGCGACTTCTTGTGCTATCTAAATATAGAAGATTTTTAAGTTAAAGGAAGGAAATCTGAAAATGTGTGATGTAGAAAAAATAGAGAAAGGGGAGATAGAAATAGAGGTTTGGAAGTGTGCAGATCGAAAATCAAGAAGAAGAAGAAGTAGTACCGATAGTGATTCGTTGTTCAAATTATTCATAATATAAATGACTTCTTCGGAAAAGCACATTGAGAAATTGGTCCAACTTTGGCCGTTCGCAGTTTCTTCAAGTGTTCGACCCAACCACATTCCCGATTCATGACACACTTTTGTGATGTTTTCTGTACAATTTATGATATTTTTGGCTTAGGAGATTGTGAGGGGATTATTGTACTGTACTGAAATGTGATGTTTTTTTCGGTGATGGTGAGGTGATAAATGTGGCAAGCAACGGAGAAAAAAGGAAAAGTGTGGAGAAGAAAATGGTGCGGTGCTTTGATGGATTGAGATTTTCCCTGGAGGTTCTGAACCTTCATAGCTTTCTGAAAGTCTCAATCCATCAAGAAAGAAAGGCATGTTAAAACATAAACGGGAAAGAATGATAGAAAAGAAAACAACAGAGGTACAGAAGAAAAAGTGGCAAAAAATTAAAATAGTTTTTGATCTACAGTTGTATACTGTATAACTCAACAAAAGTACATACTTTAACATCGTCATATTTGAATTTGAAGCACATTGTGAAATTTGTCCAACCCCACGGATTGTCGTACTTTCCCGGCTCACGTCCCGCCCATTTTCCAGTCTCGTCGCAAAACTTCACAACATGTCCTGCAAAATCCACGCTCTGCTCTTTTCCAACTATTTTTGTATGCTGTATGTATTCATGTAATAATCAGAAAAAAAACTCAATTATTTTCACTCAAAAAAAGCTGAAAGCGCGTGCTTCGAAAAAAAATCATCAACGAAAACAAAACGGTTCTACTTTCGACGGAAAAATATATGTAGTTTGATCATGCTTTTCCTAGTTAATCGAGAGGCCAAATTTATCAGCCAACACCAACACCTTTTCAAAAAATGAATTTTTCAGCCAAAAACTCTTTTAATACATAATGTCAAGCAAAATTGAATTTTTTCTCACAAATCAGATCATTTTTGAAATGAGATGAGATAAAACTTACTTGAAGCATCTAGACCTTTCATTTGAGGACATTGGAGCGTTACCGAAGTGTTTGCAGGTGTTGGTGGCCAACATAATACAGTATCGTATGTGGCATTACACCAAAGACCTTTTGGTTCGGCAACTGCAAAAAATGAGAAATAGTTTTTTTTTCAGTTGGTATAGAGACTCTATAGGCGCGGCTACTTGAAAACCAGATTCTCTAGGTGCGACTACTTGACAACCAGGTTTTGTAGGCACGGTAACTTCGCATATAAGCTCTCAAGGCGCTGCTCCTTGCCAAGGTGAATCTCTAGGGATGGCTACTTGAAAACCATGTTCTCTAGGCGCGGCTACTTGAAAACTACATAGGGTGTCTAGGCTTGACTTCTTGATATAGATATTCTCAAGGCGCAGCTCCTTATCAGGGTGGATCTTCAGGAGTGGCTACTTGAGGAATAGACTTTCTAGGAACGGCTACTTGAGAACTAGGTTCTCTAGGGGTGACTACTTGGTATAGAGACTTTCAAGGCGCGGTTACTTGCCAGAGTGGATCTCTAGGAGCGACTACTTGACAACCAGGTTCTCTAGGGGTGGCTGCTTAAGAAATAGGCTCTATAGGAACGGCTACTTGAAAACTAGGTTCTCTAGGCGCGGCTACTTGACAACTAAAATTTCTAGACGTGGCTACTTCACAACCAGAATTTCTAGGCCCCTTTTTCACATGGCCCTGAAAATTTCATTTTTTTTTCAATTCCAAAAATCCCCCAACTCATTTCTTTTTTGCATTCCCCGCGAGATTTTTCGGAATAAAATTGTACATACATACATAAATATCCAAATACATCATAAATATATGCGTAAATCGGAAAAGAACACGCGGAAGCTAAATAATTTCAAAACACACAAACCTCTATCTAGCGTAATATTTCGCTCCTTGAGGAGCGTATTGCAGAAATCCATAGTTTCAGCTACGTTTCCGTTACGCAAGGTATAATTCCACGGTACAACCGGCGGCTTCATTGAGACAAGCGGAAATCTGAAATATATATATTTTTTTTAATCATCCAAGTTTTATTTTTTTTTAAAGAAAATAGAGGGGGAACACTGAAACTACAGTAGTCTGGGATTGTTTTTGACATCAGCCAGCATCTTCTTTTTGCGCCCCAACAAAAAGGGCACTGGCCAAAAAAAAACATACATATATAGAAAAGACAGATACATAATTATGTGAAAAAAAAGAAAACGAAGAGCTGCGCGAATTTTTCTTTTTCTAATTTATTCGAATATTTGACACTTTTTTCCCCTTTTTAAGTGATCATCGAACAAGAGCCAATCAGCGGCCACCGAAAAAGTCCCCGTTTTTGATTATTAGCGGGGGCGTTCGCAAAATAAACTACTTTTTTTTGACCTGTTGAATTGAGTTTGGCCACAGCCGGAAACGTCATGTGTTACCTGGCGCTAAAAATAGACGAGACCACAAATTCTCTTTTTTTTGTTCTCACATTTTTTGTTTGAAAGATTTCTTGATTTTTTGTTGGATTTTTGACTATAGGTATGTTCAGTGTTTGCGGACATGATGGTGTTTGCACACACTTTCTATTTTCGAACACAAAAAAGCAGGATCGGGAGATATTTGAAAGAATGACTCGAAAAACCCCGGAAAGGTATACTGTATTAAAGGAACATGCTGTTTTTTTCAAACAGATATCTCCAGCCGATGCTACTTGTAAAAAAAGCTTACAAGGCGCGGTCCCTTCATAAAAAAGCAACAACTTCTGAAGGAACGGCTGTTGTCAAACTCGACCCTCAAGGGGTGATTGCTTGTTAGATCTACTCACAAGGCGCGGTTCCTTGACAAAAGATTTTGGAAAGTGAACTCAAGCCAAATATGCTTGTCAAACTCGACCCTTAAGGGGTGATTGCTTGTCAATCTAGCTCTCAAGGCGCCTATGCTTGTTAGATCTGCTCTCAAGGCGCGGATGCTTATCAAAACACCCCTCAAGGCGTAGTCGCTTGAGCTACCCCCAAAAATCGCCAGCAAAAAAAACTTTGCAAATATCAAAATAATAAGAAAAGTTGTTTTTTTTTGTTGTTATTATTATGAGTGTCGGAGGCTTGTGGATAGTTGATTGGAATTGAATAATAAATAAGTTTTTTGCCTAGTTTTTCGCTGAAAATTGACTATTTTCTTTTCGCTTCTGCCACTTATTTTTGAGCAATTTCTTCTCATATTTTTTGGGCGGAGGGGAGGGGGGAAACCCTTGGAAAGTGATGAAAAATAGATTAAAAATATATATGTGCATTTCTGAGAACTCTGATAAATCTTTGGACTCCTCTGGGCTTTAGAACATCGAAAAAATAGCCATAAAAAATACATTTTTTCTAAAAATCTAAAAAAAAGATTCCAAAACACAACAAAAAGGAACTACATTTTGTCGCAATCAGCAAAGCAAAAAAACCTTTTTTTCCTTTTCAACAAAAAAATTGTGGGCACGAAACTAAAAAAAAAAATTTGAGTCGTGCTGAAGCTCACACAGATTAGCATATATAGGATTATGAAAAAAAAAATAAAATAAAATACATATCGGGAGGAGCGACAACAAATATGTATGTATGTATTGAAAATGAAAAATGAAAACTCTTCGAGATCAGAGCGGCGAACCGAGGAAAAATGGCTACTTAAAAAAGTGGGGGAAAAAGTTCGGGGCACCCAAGGGGAAACATGATGAATAACATCCCCTGATCTTTTTTGTCTGGAAATTCTTACAGCGAAATAATGAAGGGAAATAAAATATGCTAGAATAGTGACGCGCGTAGAGTAGTGGTAGCGCTCTAGTTTTTGAGGTCAAGCTATGCGAGTTCGAATTTGTTTGCAACAAAAAAGTTTTTTTTTTCTTTTTTTTTTTTTGAAAAAATGTTATCATCTAGGAAATCGGAAATGGTCGCTCATAACGTGTTCGTTCAAAAAACCAAAAGTGGAAAACGGAAGAATAAACTCTTTTTTTACGCCTTGGGGCTCGCTCAAAAGAATAATCCGAAAATTGCCGGCGGCCAACCCAAATTACGTGTGAAAAATGACTATTCTTGGAAACACCCAGCCACCATTTTTTTATAATTTCCGCAATACGGAAATTAATATACATATAATATATACATGATATTTATACATGTATGTCAGAACACTGAGAAAATTGAATTTTTGCGTGCGTGTGCGCGGCCAAACGAAACAAAATTGAATTTATTATTTTTGTTAGAAAAAGTTCGGGTTCAGAAATTCGAAGCATTACATTACAAAATGCGAAATGTCACATTGATCATGTTATAGTGACTGAGGATTTATGGAATCGTGAAAAATAGGAAATGTCTACCGGGCGAAAAATTATGAAAAAATTTAAAAATAACTTCTGACTAACATAAGTAACTGGTAAGTTCAAAATAATAATGATATAGAACGTATAGAAATATAATTGGTACACTTTTATGTGAAGGTTTTTCTAAAAAAATTATCTGGGAAAAAACAGAAAACCAAAACACATTTTGTGCATTTATCCGTATGATTTTGTGTGTTGTCTGCATACACTAATCTAATTCAATTTATGACATGTGATGTGATGATTCTCAAGTTCAGTAAATACAAGATTTTTTTGGGGAATAAGTTTGAAAAAAGGATTACTGGATTACCTTCACTTATCCTAAGTTTGATATCAAATCTTTTTAAAACGTCAGATGACGAAAAAGTTGCGAAAAGTGAAGAAGGAGGCGCGCGTCTGGGCGGGTTTAATTGAATTTTCGTTTGCCGGCTGTTCAAAACTGAAGTGATAATTGAATTTTGCAAGATTTTTGATACATCAGATTTTTTTTTTGTTTTGCGACAGGAATTTTGGGAGCATATAGGATACCAGAACGCAGAATTTTGAATTTAGAAATCCTAGTTGGAAAGTAGCTCAGGCTATTGTCAAGAAGCCGCGCCTAGAAAACCCATCTATCAAGTAGCTCAGGCTAGAAAACCTGATCGCCTAGGAGCCGAGCCTAGAAAACCACTCTGGCTAGGAGTCACGCCTTGAGAGCTGCTATGTCAAGTATCCGCGCCTAGAAAGTCTATCTCTCAAGTAGCTCATCCTGGAAAATCTGATCGCTTAGGAGCCGAGCCTTGCAAGCTGCTATGTCAAGCAACAAAGCCTAGATAACCTGATCGCCTAGGCCTAGCGCCTAAAAAAACACTCTGGCTAGGAGCTACACCTTGAGAACTGCTATGTCAAGTAGCCGCGCCTACCCACTTTTGATCTCTAAAAAAAATTGTAGCTTGGCTGAGGAAAATTTTTTGAAGATCAGAAAACTTTCTACTTCCACAAATATTTCACCTGTTTTTCTTTTTACAATAATAAAAATACTGAAAATCTGAACACTCATAAACAAAGATGAGATTATTTTTTTGAAAAAAAAAAAATATATATATAAAAATATACCCGAAAATCTGAAATAGTTGTTGGGAAAATGTGTGTCACCCTCGATATTTTCTCTAAACTCTCTCTCTCCCTCAATTTTATCATCTCAATGTCTCGTTATGGCTCTTTTCTCACTCAGCGACAGCAGAAGAAGAAGCTAAAGTTAATCATGTGAAAATGTGCGGCGCTTCAGCGTTTTTATTATCAAATTGGATCAAGATGAAATAAAGATGTGCGAGAAACATCATATTTTTTTCTGGTGGTGGCGAAAAATTCGATTAGAAACTTTTTTTTATAATGAAAATGAAAATGATCTTTGAGTAATCAGAATGAGTGAAAAAATCTTTAATATAACATAGTGCTCTTTTCAACTCAACAATGAGAAAAAAACGGCGAAAAAAAAAAGAGACCAAACTTTTTCCGAGAAACCTCAATTAGTTGTCGAGAAAAACGGAAAAGGAAGTAAAAAGGAGCAACAAAATATAATCAATTAATTTGTCTAAAATTTTGGGGCCGCCAGAAAAAAATCTTGGAGAAAAAAACTCGTAAAATGTTTCCTGAATGAATGAATATTCAAAGAAGGCACGCAACTTTTGAAATCCCAAAGGAAGACAAATTTATTATTTGAAAGAATTCGTGGTCGAAGGAAGGGGAATTTCGAAAACTAGTAAGATTTTGTTGTAATCCCAAAATTGACATAAAGAGACTTACCATTTTGACAGGCGAAAATAAATGTAAATCGAAACAAAATGAGTGTTTTTGATTG
Organism: Caenorhabditis angaria; assembly: GCA_947459285.1. Lineage (NCBI taxonomy): Eukaryota > Metazoa > Nematoda > Chromadorea > Rhabditida > Rhabditidae > Caenorhabditis > Caenorhabditis angaria. Next base: position 9,366,884 of record CANHGI010000003.1, read on the forward strand.
GTTGAACCCCTGAAATGAGAAACAATTATTTATTTTTTTCAGCCAAACAAAAAACACAGGCGGGACAATCAAGAGAGGGAAAAAGAGGAAAGAAAAGAAAATCTGAAAAAAATAATATCAGGTGATCCCAGGAAACAGAGTTTCGGAAAAAAAGTTATTCACAAAACCTTGAGCTCAAAAAGAAGACTCCAAAAATTTCAGAAGTCGTAAAATTGCCAATTTCCAGAAACTTCTTCTTTATTTTCAACTTTACTTTACGACACAACATAAATGTTCGAAGAAAATTGGAAAACTAAAAAGTTATCCTAACTACAAAAATTGAAAATAGGCACTTGAAAAGTAATTTCAATGGATTTGATTGGATTTGTTTCGTGACAACTACCGTATGAATTTTTTTTTGGTTCTTTATTTTATGGTTCGGCAATTTCACACGCTCCAAAAAATTGTATCAGATTGTTTTTTCGAAGAAGAAAAAAAAAATAGAATACGAAGAAAAAGCAGATGAAAAATCATTAGTAATGGCACAAATAATAATAAAAGTCATAATAATAATAACAGACTGAAGAATCTAACATCTCTCTGGGTCCATTTATGCACTTTAATATAACTATGAATGCGGGCAGGCGTATAATTTGTTTTTTTTTTTTTGAAAGAATGAATGAAAAAAGTTCTGATGTCATGTAGGGATTCAACATAAAATTAAAAAAAAAAGTTAGTCAGTGGTGGGGATCGAACCCGGATGCAAAATCTAAGAGAGTGTGGAGCTTTGCCACTGCGCTACGCGTGCGTTGGAAAACGCTGTTTGATTGTCCAATACGAATTTTCAAAAAAATGTCAGAATAATTATAATTTACCACCAAAAAAAATATGTCGATGCAAAATTGTTTGTTTTTCTAATGAGTCTCTCAAGATGAGCAAGTATAAATGGAGCAAAGAAAAGAAAAATGAATTATTCTGACACAACCCGGGGCCCGCCAGCCAACAAAATTAGATTTCGACTCGATCAAAAACAACTTATAAATATTCTTCCTTCACTTTCAGCCTCATCTTCATTTGTGTTTTCAACAGGGAAAAAGTTGAGGAGGGGGCGTGGCTTATGCAAAGTGCGGCACACTTGCTGATCATGCTAATCTTTTTGACCTAATTGGCATCAGATTCGGTTGAAGAAGAGGAGAAAGTTCGCATTTCGTGTGTTTGTGTGCACTAATTAATTTGAACAAATAACTAGAACTGCTGATATCAAAAATAAGGGAAGGGATTTGAAAAAATTGAAAAGTTCAAAAATCGCAAAAAGTTCACAGTCGGATTCGAACCTGCGACAAAAATTTAGAAAACATGCGCGCTAACCGACTGTGCTATGTGAGCATTTTCGGAAGCTGTTAAAATTGCATAGAAAATATCGCTCTCCGAAAATTTAAATCCAAAGCATTTTATTCAGGAATTTTCAGAATTCAATTCCAGAAGTCATTCTCTGTAGAATTTCTGACTCATACTGGAATCTGGACCAGTGAAAAAATGCGGAACGATTCCTTCGTTCTCTTTTTTCCGTTGATTGACAAGTGACAAGTTTTTTGGGGCAAAAATAACAAGAATATTGATTTGTGAGACAAGAGCAGGAAAAAACATATTGTTATGAGATCAAAAAGTTCTAAGACTACGTTTTAGTGTTTCAAAGTTCGTCAAAAGTTAATCCAAACATAATAAACAAATGTTTTAAAGAGGCAATTGGGAGTTAGAGAACAAGAGACGAAAATTTCGGAACTCTAAAAAATATATCAAGTTTTTCACATTATGTTTGTACATACATCCATCCATATGAAAAAAAAAAACTTTCAAGTGTGCGAAAAATTGCTCTGCCTCAGGGCCCATTTTTAGAGGCGAGAATCTCATAAGCTTTGCGAGAAAAAAGCGCGTGAGCAAGTAAAAAAATAAAAGTAGGATGGGGCCAAAAGTGCTTGAATACATTAGGGTCAAAAATCGACGGGGGGAAACAACAAAAAGTTGAAAATGTTATGATGAGTGTCTGGGGGATTTTTGGTTTTTGCCGAAAATTATCAATCATGTTCAGAAGTGGGAAGAGACTTAGTTTAGACTCATCAATGGAGAAAAACCCTGAGCGAAAAAAGCAACGACGAAACACACAAATTTTTGAAAGAGCGCCGGACATGCAATTTTTATCAATAGGGCGCACTTCCATTTCTACTTTTATTTTCTTGTTTTTTTTTCTTTTTTTTCTTTTTTCTTGTTTTTCGATGAATTTGAATAAAACTTGTTGTAAAATTCATATTTATCTATTTTCCTAGTACACGAAACAGTTAATTTTGATAGTTTTACATTAAAAGTGCTGCTCAAAAAGTAATTTTATGGAAAAATGTAATTTCTTGAATTTTTCTACCGTTTGAAGTACTTAACTCATTTCTACTTTACAGGAAAAACGTCATGGAAATATCGAAACATTTATTGAAGCAAATGGTTTCGAAAAACGAGGAAAACTGGAGGAAAAGTGAGTTTTTCAACATTATTTTTAAAAATTTCCCCAAAAATCGAAAAACTTGGACAAAACAAGTTCGAAAGTTTTCGCAAAAAAAACCAGAAAATAACATAAATTATTCATAAATCTTAAACTCAATTTCAAAAAATGCGCGCCGACAACTCCCAAAATCTAATTTTCCGAGCCGAGCCGAGGAAAGGTCACTTTTTTGAGCGAGAAAAATCAGACAATCTATCTAACGAAGAGGGAAAAGTCTGTTGTCATCTGTTCCATGAGTAATTTGACACTTTGAAATATCTATTCTATCAGGTATTTTTAGGAGAAAGAGATAAAAGGATAAAAAGATAAAGAGAGAAAAAAAAATGAGAAAAATGATTGGAATATTTGAGAGGAAATCAATTTTCAAAAGGGGAAGGAGGGATCAGATAGTCAGAGAAAAAAAAATATTTTTGATCTACCAGAAAAATTTATCAAAAAATATTGTGAGGATAGGAATGGTTGAATTTCGAAAAAAATCTGGATTTTTTTCGAAATTTTCATTTAGAGGATGGCGGAAATCGGTCCAGGTTCCATAAAAGTTCTGAACTCAACTATATTTTTTTCGGGAAAATTCAAAATGGTCCGATTTCTCAGAGCCTCCATTTTCCTCTGGGCTGAAAATTCTTCGTTTTCAGAATCAATAAACTTAGCGATTTTTATCAGCAAGCAAGAAAATCCTCTCAAATCCGATTTTCTTCATCCTCATCCTTTCTCCCCTTCAAAAAAAAACCAAAATTTATCTCATCTCAAAAAAACTACAGTATCTCCCCTCCGCGATAAAAAAAACAAGTTATCAAATATTCAAAAAATGATCTATCGCTAGCCATTTTTGAAGAAAAACAAGCAAAAGAAGACACTCACTCTCGAAAAAAAAAACACACATATATAAGGAATAAAAAATAAAATAAAAAACGGCGCGAAAAAAATGCGAAGAGAGACTATGTAGAGTGTGTCAAAAAAACGAGGTCTCTACATGACAGAAAAATAGTTTTGCTTCTTCTTTTTTACTCGTTTTCTTGTTAGAACTTTTCAGCAAGGTTTTCGAATTCGAATCCTGATTTTCATAATCTGGAACCCTGATTTTTAGGAATTTAAGAGACAAACTATAAATATAAATAAATGAAGATGAAACTAAGAATGAAAGAAATGAAAAAAAGAAAAATTGGAAAACTGAAGACGGCGAGCCAACAGCTGACACTGTGTTTCATTCTGTGGTTGTTGGGATTTGCCCCCTCCTCCCCTATTATTTTCTAAATATAACTTTAATAAATAAAAATAGTTTTTATGTGGATTTTCTGTATCTAAAACTCAAAAAAAAATATGAGAAACGATCACGTTTCGTATTTATTTATTTATTTTTACCTGGAAAATAGGAAAATGGGAAAATATTGTTTTTCAAAAATGCCGTGCGAGCGTGAGAAAACTGCCCAATTAATAAAAATAACGTCGATTCTTAGTTGAATTTTGTGTAGAAGAAAAAAGAAAAGTATCGAGTTACCCGAAAATGTTGCCATTTTTAGGTATCTTTTTAGGGCCAGGTGAAGTTAGGAACAAGTTGTAGTAACTTTCAAAGGAGTTTAGGTGGTCCCCAGTAGATTCGATAACCTCGGACAATATTTTTCAGATCTTTGGAAAACCTCAGAAAGTTCTAGAAGCCCAGGAAACATTTTTTGAGGCTCAAGTAGATTTCAGAAGTTTCGAGGAGCACTGAAACATTTTATGAGGTTCAGATAGATTCTAAAAGTTTTAAAAAGCTCAGACAACATTCAAAAAAAATCAGGTGAATTTCAGAAGTTTCTAGAAGCCCAGGAAACATTTTATGAGGTTCAGGAGGATCCCAGGGATTTATAGAAGCTTGGAAAACATTTTATGAGACTCAGATAGAACTCAGGATTTTTTAGAAGTTACAGACAGAATTTTATGAGGCTCGGATAGATCCAAGAAGTTTCTAGAATTTGATACAGAAAATTATGAGGTTCAGGAAAATCCCCGAAATTCCTAGAAGTTCGGACAGATTTTTATAAAACTCGGGTGAATCTCAGAAGTTTCTAGAAGCTTGGGCAAAATTCAGGAAGATTTCAGGAGGGAGTTTCTAACCTCTCCTTGAACTTTTGCTAATTTAAAAGTGCATTTCCCTTTAAATCCAGTCTATTTCAATCCATCTCTAAAATCTATAGTTTGATCAAACCCTCAAGCAAACCCTCTAATTAAAAGCCCCAAACCGGAAAAAAACTTTTTTTTTTATTTTCAAAAAAAGTAATTTATTTTCTCGCTAAAAGTTGTTTTCAGCCAGTCAGTCAGTCAGTCAGAGAAATATTTTCAGAAGGAGAAGCAGCAAAAGAAAATAAGAAGAAAAATATACACGAAAAAAAATATGAGAACGGACGGACGACGGAAACACGCCCAAACACAAGAAGGACATTATAATCTTTCTTTTTTTCTCGTTCTTTTTCTGTCCAATCAGAAGAGCCAGAAAAAACTTCTTCGTTTTTTTTGGTTGCTCAATCAAAAATGTACTTACTTCAAATACTCATCATTATCTACCAAAGGAGGCGAAAAAGGTCCCAAGGGATCGCTAAATTGCGATTCGAATTGAAATTAGTGTGTCGTCGCTGATGAAATGTTTCGTTAGTTTAATTGTTTGAGCGAACGAGAAATTAGGAAAATGTGACTTTTGACATCAGAAAACTATTTTGGATCGGGAAAAACCATGGGGATTTCCAAAAAAATAATTTTCTAGAACTTCAAAAAAACAATCATTTTTTTTCTGGTGAAAGGATTATCTAGGGATACCAAAAGAAATCATTTTGGAAGGGTTTCACAAAAAAATATTCTAGAACATTTTTGCTGAAATTTCTAGCTCTTTGAGCCAAGCTACAACAATTTTTGAAGTTTTTTTTGACATCAAAAAACAATTTTGCATCAAAAACTATGATGTTTCAGATGTTGTTTGGGATTATCTAGAGATACTTGGAAATAATTTGCATAAGGTCTTCACAGGAAAACATCGAACAATTTTTTTTAAGCTAAAGAAAATTTTAGGGTTCAAGATTTTATAGTTTCCACTTATAGTTCAATTCTGAAACTTCAAACTACACTTTTTCCAAAGTTCTACAATTTACATAAAATATTCTTGGAATTCTCACGTTCTTCCATGAAAGTCAGAAAAAAAATGAAAATATTCAGATGTCTACGTCATAAATTTGTACTTGGAAAAGTCGATGAGCCTCTTAGATATTCTCAAACTCATCAGCATAATTTATAGAGTTGAACTAACTTTTTTTTCAAAAAAAAATCTGAAAACATATAGCTTACGAATTTAATTAAAGAGTTCTGAGAACTCAGCCCTATACTCAGACATATTATTATTTACGAGCAAAGATAAGAGCCGAGCTCCAAAAAGGAACAGAAAAACTAAAAGTCAAACCAATTTCGAACCCCTCGAGATCCTTCCTTTTGCCAGTCAGACCAGTAAAAAACAAATGTTTTTTTTTTGTGGCAGAAAAAATAGATAATACAAGAAATATGCATTTTTGGAAATCTATATTTCAGAAAAGCGAAGGAAAAAGAAGAGGAAGAAAATAAAATGAAACAACAATCTTGGAACCAAAAGAAATCTCAAGGGAAATTCGGAAAAACTGGGGAAAAGGTGGATGAGATTTTTTGGATTTATGTTTGTAAAAGAGGAGCTAGAAGAGGAGGGTGGTAAACTTTTATTTGAAAATGAAAACATGGAATTGAATGTGTTTTTGAATAAAAAAGCAATAAAGAGTGTGCAAAAATGTTTTTTCCCTGGATTTAAAATGTCATTTTTTGCCGGTGGGCGGTTGGAATTAGGGGAGGAAAGAGGAAAACGGAAGGGCTTCTAGGGGGGATTAAGAGTGAACTGCTGTGATTTGAATTTTTGATTTTGAACATCATGAACATTATTTTTGAGTGGGGAATGTAAACAAAGTTCTTAAAAGGGCAGCTTCAGAGTTAAGCCAAGTCTGATGGACCATCAAACATGAAAAAAATTGGTCCGATCTGTTCAAAAAAGGGTTCCAAAACGTTCCCCTAAATTTATAGAGCTCAATCTACATATCTCTATAAAATAATTTTGTCTAAAACTGAAAACAACATCATTCATCCATCCATCCCAAAAAATCCTATACAGAAAAAAAAGTCGTTGATAAATAATTCATCATTTGGTTGGTGTTCATTTTCAAGAAGGAAGGAAGTCATAAAATCGACTTTTCTCGAGAAGCAAACCAAAACTCGAGTTATTTTATTTTATAAATATTCATTGCATTGCATATAATTAGCATGATAATTATGGCATTTATCTATCTGTATCTTGTGAGAAAAAAAAGAGGAAGAAAGAAAAAGAAAATATTATATCTCTAATGGAACAAAAATACTCTTGACACTAATGTAATGAAAAATTTCCTTTTCATAAACTAATTAGATTGAAAATAAAGATGTACTTCCAGGAAGCTTGCAATTAACTGAAATATTCTATTTTTGGAGAGAGGAAATGGTTGAATGAGACCAAGAATTCAGAGAGTTTTTATTTTTAAGAGAAAAAGCTGAAAACTAACCAATATCAGCAGAGTTTTCAAAATTTCACTAACCTGAGCAATGATTTCGAATCTGGGAAATGGAGAAAATATCAAAAATGTTTCTGATATGAGCAATGGTTTTGAAGAGTTCCCAAAAAATTGTCAAAAATTTCCTAACCGTCGCTCTTACTTTTAAAAAAAAGTTTTAGATCATTTTGGTGAATTTCTCAAGTTCAAAATCATTGCTCAGGTTAACAAATTTTCAGAAAAAAACTAGATTTGAAACTAATATGAGCAATGACCCACTTTTTGAAAATCTAGTTTTATTTCCTAAAAAAATCAAAAATTTTGTTAACATGAGCAATCTTTGAAATGCTTCCAAAATTCAGAAAAACTTTCATGAGGTCCAATTTCTTGTCTGAAATTTTCAGAAGCTTATCAGGTTTTTCTGAATTTTGGAAAATTTCTCAAAACCATTGCTCATATTAATAGAACTTCATATAACTTTTGCTCAGGTTAAGGAATATTCATAAAACTCATAAAATTGAACCATTGCTCATATTAGTTTAATTCTCAGATTTTTTCATGGAAAAAAATAAAATGACGTGATTTAGATGGCTCCTTCTCTCTAAAAAAAAATAAAAAAAATAGAATGTCTTTTTTTCCACATTCACTTTCACAAAAATAATATGTAATTTCATTTTTTATTCTCGAAAGGACAAAGAAAGGAATGCAACTTTCTCAATTGATTTCCAGAAAAAAGGAACCACAAAAAAATTTGGAGTTGCTGCAACTCCAGTTGTTTTTTCGATGAACCCCGAGGCCAATCAGTGATGTATTCATCTGACTGGGCGACTAAAAAGAGAATTCTAGAATTTTTTCAAAATGAAATGAGTTTTTCGGGATGTTGACGGCAAAAAGTTCTTATTTTCATGAATTTGTGATGGATGGACGGATGACACTTGAACCTATTCGCGTGCTGCAAAAAATGTGGATAAGAAAACCCGGAAATGTTTATTTATAATGCTGAAGGCACATTGGAAAACATAGGTACAAGTTAGTTATAAACAATTTTCCATTTTGCAGGTTGTTCACATTGTTTTTCAGAATTCGGGCATAATCTGTTGAATGTGGTTTCGATTGGAAAACCAAGAATTTCTCGATCTTCTTGAATTCGGAAGGAGAATGTTGATTCGTAGGATCCGATGAAGAATTTTGCATGTGCGCAAATCCACTGGAAATGTTTTTTTTTTGAAAACAAAATCTGGGTACAAGATATGCGTCAGTGGAGAGCTGACGTGGATTTGGTAGTTGGGTGTTTTAAGGCTGAGTTTTGCTGACGTTTTTATTAGCTCGGAATTGCTGGCGTGAATTTTGTAGCTAAAAACATGTGGCTCAGAGTTTAACTGGCGTATTTTCTGTAGGTCAAAATTGCCGAAGCAAAATTTGTAGCTCAAAATCTGAGTCTCGGTTTAACTAGCGTTTTTTTTGTAGATTGCTGACGCAAATTTTGTAGGTAAAAATGTAAGTTTAAGTTTAGCTGGCACAAAGTTTGTAGCTAAAATCTGAGTTGGCACAAACTCTGAAAGCTTGAAATTGAGCTGACGCATTTTATGCAGATCAAATTTGTTGGCGTATATTTTGAAGCTAAGGCTCAGGTTTCGCTGAAATTTTTTTACTGACGCAAATTTCCAAGCTGCTCCATGTTTTTTCAAAAATCTTCTACCTGATCAATAATCGCAATCTGTCCATCATTAAAATCCTCATAATTTTGAAATCGAAAAATTTCCAATTTCCGTTTTTCCACAAGCAATTTTTCAAGTTTCTCAACTTCCTCGTCAATCGCATCTGTCGCTAGATAAACTTTCGAAACTTTCAATTCGTCGGCAAGTTTTGTGAGCTGCAGGAAAAATCAATATGAATTCCAAACTTCAGTTTTCAAAAAACCCACAATTTTCGCAGTCTCCTCAATAGTTGGCAAATCTTTTCCTCTCGCTGTCACAAAATCCCTCCTTCTCCAATGTACCCCCAAATACTCTCCACCTTTTGTAGTTCTCGAGGACTTCTCCTTTTTCTGATTTCTCCAATCATTTTCCAAATTTATATCCGAATTTGGGTCAAGATATTCTCTTCGGAACTCGTTTGCTGCATTTCGAAGTTGTTCCGAATATCTCATACTTCTTCGAACTCTCCAATAATTCACATCACCATAATGTTCATGAAGAATTGTTTCAGCGCGATCAATCAGAATTGAGCTACTGTAGAAAACTATTAGGTTTGGTAGCATTTCCAAAAACTCACGCCTCCGAAAAATTCTTCAAAACCAAATTTTTGAGTGTCCCAGAATCTCCTTGAATCGAAACACATTTAAAACTTTCAGCATGAACATCTTTGAACCCGAAAAACCAACCATCCCTGAATATATATTTGAGAAAATCACGATTTCAAGTGATAAGATCTTACCATTCTTCAGATTTCGAATTTTTTCGATATTGACTTGTTGAAGGTGTCTGAATGCATTTTCTCTCGTCAAATTTCATAATATATTCATCTCCCCAGCCTTCTTCATAATGTTGTAAGTATAAAATTTGCTGGATTGGTGAGTTTGAAGTGGCTGGAGAAAAAGTAGGTGGATTTATAGGAAATTTTCTTCGCTTTGTAATTAATTAGTCAAAGGAAAAATAAATTTTGATCCAAAAATTGATAATTTCTGAATTTTCATCCAAATTTAGAGCATTTTCCAATTTGAAATTCTGGTTTTGATTTATTTATTATTTATTCGCAAGAAAAGAAGAAAAACTATTGATGCAATATTTGACAATAATTTATATCAAAATTTTGAAACGTATTTTTTTGGATTTTGAAAAAATAGAGAAAAATTCTCAAATTTAGGCTTCAAAAATTCATGTGGCGAAAACTTTCCAATTTTCAAAAATTCTCAAATTGTAGCACCCAAAAATCCACGTGGCAAAAATTTCCTGATCTTTTAAAACTCAAAATTTAGGCTCCTAAAATCCACGTGGCACGAGTTTTTTCATTTCTCCAAACCAACCTTTCAGAAAATCCCTGAACTCAACAACGGGCACAAAATGATTCAAACTCTCAACATCGAAAAAAGTGCTCCAAGGTAGTCCAATCCGCTGACGATCCCAATGAAAAAGTCGTCCCCACGGTGGCAAAACTAGAATATAGTTTTGACCTGAAACCGTATCTTTTATTTATTGATTGATTTTTTTCCAAAAAAAATAAAAAGCCTACCGCTTTCTCTCAATAACCTTACAGTATTCGCAATTCTCATATAAACATCTCGTCTTAAATTAAAGCCTTCACCAAAATTCACATCATAAATCAGATATTTGGCATCTTGGGCAATCGAAAATTCATCGGGATTCACTTTTGACACAAATTCTGCTCGAATTTGAATTTGAATAATTAAAATTAGGATCAATCCCAAAATCCTCATATCTGAAATTCTTTGAATTCAAAGTTCCTAATTCTAGAGATACTAACAACCGGATATCCATTTTCCTCAGATGTTTTCCTAATTTTCTACAGAATCTTTATCACGAACAAGATATGCATTGCAAAAAAAATGAAAAATAAAAACAGGAATTGAATTTGACTAGAATAATTGTGTTAAAACTTGTGTTGTGATTTAAATTTCAGAAAAATGAGATTTTTAAAATGAGATTGGGGACAGTAAAGCAACACTTTTTACAAGGGACAAAAAAAGATGAAAAAATAAATTACAATTTTTTAGATGAGGGAATTGTTCCAGATTTTGAGGGTGAAATTCCGTTGGCAAATGTTCGGGGAAGTGTTGAACTCGATTTGGGAGAACGAAGATCATCGTGCTGGAAAATAATTCGTATTTTTTTACGACTGAAAAAAACTCTGAAAATCTCACCTGACTGGTACTCATCGGAACTCCACCAATATCTTCTGAATGATGATTATAGGTTGAGACTGCTGGAAAAATGAATTTTGAATGGCGAAAAATAGATCAGGGGGCTCAAAAATTCTAAAATTATAGCTTCAAAAATCCATGTGGTTTTTTTTAAATCTGAAATTTTCAGGCCGGAAAACCCGGAAAATTGGGTGGTTTGTGAAGTTTGTGAACATTTCTTTGAGCTTGTCAAGAAGCCGCGTCTAGAGACGCTCTCTGGCAAGGAGTCGTGCCTTGAGAGTCGCTGTGGCTAGGCACGAAGACTTGATGCGTTTATTTGTCAAGCAAGCAAGCCTAGTGAACCATGTTGTCTAAAGAGAACACCTATAGAATCTGATTATCAAGGAGCAGTCCCTATGGAGCCTAGTTTTCAAGTAGCCGCTCCTAGAGAATCCGATTATCAAGGAGCAGTTCCTATGAAGCCTAGTTCTCAAGTTGCCGCTCCTAGAGAATCCGATTCTCAAGGAGCAGCGCCTATGAAGCCTAGTTTTCAAGTAGCCGCTTCTTGAACCTCACTGTGGCTTGGCACGGCGCTTGGAGATCAACTTTTGAACTGAGAATAATTTTTCCCAAGTTAGGCTAATTTTTTCTCACAAAAATTTTATATTTTTGATAATTTTCAGTAAATTTCGGGTTTTTCAGAATAAAATTAGGAGGAAAAATCCCAAACTTATTGAAACTCACAGGTAGACATATGCCTTTGTCCAGGAAGTGTTGAAGACATTCCAGACGATGAGTAAATATCCTTAGCCGCTTTCATTTTTTGAATCCAGTTTTTCCAATCAATCGACGTCAGACACGAAAAATGATAATCCAGCGGCGGACAAGTGATTCGAAATATATTCTTTTTCGACGTTTTCAAATCGGTTGAATCCGAAATCGTCGCTTTCACCAAATTGATCACCATATCCGGCCGTTTTGAATATTGATTGGAGAATAGGAGAAGATAGTGTCCCTTTAGGCACATCCAACATTTCGGCCATTTATTCGTCACCTCATTTGCTGATAATTCGGCACGCGTTTTTCGCCGCTTCACCCAACCTTCGAACAATTTTTCCATTCCCATATAATTCGCAACTCCTGGCGAGCCAGGCAAATCATCCGAAGAAGCGCACGGCCATTCAGTCATACTGAGTGACATATTATTTCTTGCCGCCGCAAATCCGAATGGCGCCGGACTGCTCACACTATTCATCGAAGATGTTGAAGGGCTTGGCAACACTCCCATTGCATTTCCCGTTTCATCAATCGAAGATGACGTCATTCTTCCGCTGACAAAACGCGGTGAATCGAGAATACTGTAGGCGGAGATATTCGAGTCGCCGATTGCTCGATAACTTTGGCTAGCAAATTCTTGATATGGGGCTCGCCATTCATCATCGGTTATTCGAGGTTCGCAAATGTTTAGAGAACGGAGTTCTTCTTGGGTGATTTCTTTGATTTGCGCGAATTCAGTGGGACCTGGAAAAATAATTGTATAACCTTTTTAAAACTTTTGCCGAAATATTGATTAATAAAAAAATTCATTGAAAATTCTGGATTTTCCAGATTCAAAAGCTATTTTTTTGCACTTCAATCATATCAAATTCAGAATTCCATTTTCAAAGCTGATTTTTCGAAAACTGCGATACTTTTCGTATTTTTGGACAGTCTAAGGGTAACATTTTTTGTTACAGAGAGATCAATAATACTTAACCAAACTCACATTTAACATTAAAAGTGAGTTGATCATTCACCACATCATCCTCAATATCACAAACTAATTTGTTATCAATAAAACTTCTCACATATCCATCTGGTTGATGTCTCATAGTTCTCGCTCGTTTTGCAATTCTTGGCACCAGAGCTTCTTCCTCGCCATCAATCTCTTCTCTGCAAAATGATTTATTTTAAGGTTCTCAAAAGTTCATCCCGTGAAATTCCCCAGTGAAAAACACCCACCTCAAATCTCCCTGCGTCTCTTCCAAATTCTTGATCTCTTTACTTGGTGTCGCTGAAGCTACCGATCCTCTTCGCAAAGTTCTTCTCCCTCTTTTCAACATTTTCTCGTTCTCTTTGACAGTTTCGGAAAGCGCGTGATGCGATCGATGACGTTTTATTGGAATCATATCAGAATTCTGGAAAAAAAGAGGAGATGAATCATTGAATGAAATGAGTCATGTGTGTTTTTTTCGAATCAAAAAAATTTGTATTTGGAAACTGGTTTTTGCAGAAGATAACTTCTGAATTTTCATCCAAATTTTGGTTTTGAATCTTCCATGCATTTGGAAATCGATATTGAAACAATATTGGATTATAAAATATAATATAAAAATTTTGAAACGTATTTTTTTTAGAATTTTTTTAGTGAAAATTGGAGTCAAAATCGCTGAAAATTTCAAAGATTGAGGATTTCTAATGAAAAATCCACTGAATTTTTAGGATTTTTCAATTTCTGGACTCAAAGAACATCAAATTTCTCGATGTTTGCCGAAAGCGAGTAATTTTGAGCTGCGACAAATGAACAAACCTCAAAAGGATCCGCATACTCATCAGTAGAATACGTTTTAGTTGTCTGACTCGCTGGCGCCAAAGCTCTCGCCGCCAATTTCGACTGTTTCGGGAGTTGTGGCTCTCTCGGCCGTCGTTTGATAATCAAACTCATTTCACCCGAATCATTTGCTCCAATTTTCTGCGCAACACTCATCAAATCCCATCCGACAACAGTTTTGCCATTTATCATTAGAATTTCGTCGCCGGCATCGATTTTTGTGCAAGCATCGGCTGGAGATCCCTCTTTTATTTCACTTATAACATGAACACCTCGGAATGATGATTGAATATTTAGACCCTGAAATAGAAAATGAATAAGCAGATGTTTTTAAAACAAAACTTTAAACTAGAACTTACCCAGCTTACACTCGAGGAAGCTCTTTTCATCATCGCAACTTCGACAAAACTCGAATACAAGATCAAAGAATCATCACTTTCCACAATTTTTTGACATTCATCTCCTAATTCTTTAGCCAACTTGATAATTTGTTGGCCGGTTTCAAAAAGCGCTTTTGGTTGAACATTCACATTTCGAAGAAGATTCCACATCAGTGATGAAATTATATTTCGAGTTTCAATATAGGTTGTGATTTCATCGAATGGTGTTCGATCAAGCCAAAATACTAATTTCTTTGTGTTATCGGATACTTGTAACACGGCGTTTGAAACACTGTTTAGAATATTGACAATTTCTGCGCGACGATTTGCTTTTTCTCTTTGACGAATTGCAGAACTCATGGTTTTTTCGAGGTAAACACAACTTAGTCGAACTTTGTGAGCTAACCTTTGAAGATTCTCATTTTCCGCTTCATAACATAGATACATCAAAAGACTTATTGATTGTAGAATTGTTTTTCTTGCGCCTAACGCGGATATGCCAATCTTTTTCAATGAATCATCATCCAAACATTCGAGTTGTTTTCCTGATTTTATATTATCTCGAATCATTCCAAGATATGGGTTCATTTGATCGCCGAGTCCTTCAATCCATCGGCAGATTTCTTTACTTTTCCATTGTTCGATACATTTGGCAAATGAGAATTGTTGTGTTTGATAATTGGTGAGCATTGGACTACCCGATCGGGCAACAGATGCATTTAGAGAGGAGGCGGAAATACCGAGCGCTTGCTTTGCTTCAAGTGGTGTCGACGGAAATCCCATTGTTGCGCTACTACTCATGTACATATTATTCCTCATTCATTTATCATCTCTTATCGCCAAGCTCTGCAAAATCAAGAATTATTTGAAAAATCAAAACAAAAAAACGGAATTTCAGCGAATTCAAGCTCGAAATAAAAAATGCATTTTGCATTTTCTGAGAAATAAAGAAACATGTCGAAAAAAAGCAATAATGTCTCACCGCGTTATTGAATAAATGTGTGTTGTGTACTTCTCTCGTAGTTGGTTTTCTAGGCCACGGCCACCGATAATTTATTTATTTTTCAACCGTTTTTCTTACCGAAAAAAACCAGTTTCAACAATTTTCAGATGTCAGACGAAGAAGAGGATATGATCTGTGACTTGCCATCTGATGCACCAACAAAAACGAGTAACGCTGGAGATCTCCGAAAGCAATTATTATCGAAGAAAGGTCTCCCACCTGCTCCAAGACCACCAAGAGGAGCGATTCATGATAATTCGATTTTATTATGGGATAAATTTTTTGATGAGAAGCGGGAGATTGCTGTAAATGAAGATACTTTCAATGTATATTTGAAGGGAAAGTCTGGACCGATTTTTTACCTGCTTCACGGAGGAGGATATTCTGGATTGACTTGGGCATGTTTCACCGAACAATTGACGAGTTCAATCGATTGTAGAATTCTAGCTCCCGATTTACGAGGACATGGTGATACAAAATGTGAAGATGAGGCAGATTTATCAACAGAACGACAAGTTGCTGATATTATTTCGATTTTTGAAAAGATATATGATTATGCTGATGATATTGATGTTTGTATAATTGGACATAGTATGGGTGGAGCGTTGGCGATTCATACTGCTGCGAGTCACAAATTGCGAGCAAAAATTAGTGGACTTGTTGTGATTGATGTTGTTGAAGGTTCAGCGATGGAAGCATTGGGAGGAATGGTTCATTTTCTTCACTCAAGACCATCGATTTTTGAATCTCCGGAAAGTGCGATTGATTGGTGTATTAGAAGTGGAACTGTTAGAAATCGAATTGCTGCGAGAATTTCAATGCCTTCACAGGTTAGTAGAATACGTTGATTATACAAATGATTGATTTTTCTTTTTTCTGTCATTCCTTCCAGTTCAGGTGATTAAATTTCCGAAAAAAAAACATTTTTTCCGAAAAAAAAATTTTAATTCAGATTCGTCAAATTTCTGAAAACGAATACGGCTGGCGAATTGATTTGACAAAAACTGAACAATATTGGAAAGGATGGTTTCAGGGATTATCGGCAAAGTTTTTAGCGTGTCCAGTTCCAAAATTACTGGTTTTAGCTGGAGTTGATAGATTGGATAGGGATTTGACGGTGAGTTTTTGTTCTATTTTTTTTCTATTTTAAAAATAAATTCCTTCAGATTGGTCAAATGCAAGGCAAATTCCAAACGTGTGTTCTTCCTCGAGTTGGTCATTGTGTGCAAGAAGACAGTCCTGATCATTTAGCTGAAGAGCTCACTCGTTTTGCTCTTCGTTATCAATTTGCTCAAAAACAGGAATTTCACCATTTTTCCAGCCCAGCGGACCTATAATCGGGTACTGTAAATATTATTTACATAATTACATAATATATTTTTATTTTTATTCAAATTTTCAATAACTTCTTAAATTAGTCATGTATTCTCTTGCATTTGGTAAAAGTCGACTTCCGAGCCAACAACTGTGGAAAATGCATTTTCGACATTGATGAACGTCGAACTTTTCGATTGTCGATTTTTTCTCGATCTGATAAATCAAACGATCGAAACATTTTTTGTCTTTGACAGTTACAGATCCAGAAATATTGTCACCAGCGTGAAGTCCGAAAGTTCTAAAAAAAATTGTTTTTAATTCAAATTAAATTTTTAACTTCGAGCCTACCCGGCACAATTTCTCTCCGGAATATTTGTATAAAAATCCCAATATCCATTGCCGGTTGCTCTTCTTCTATACAAATTCAGCCACGATGTGTCGTGTCGAATTTGCATTGTTCCGATTCGATACCATCCACGTGGCAATTTCACATCGAGACCCTCCTTTTCGAGATCGGAATTTGGTGGAATATGCGTGGAACATGTGACAGTACTGAAAATGTTTGAAAAAATTAAAATCAAATTTTTAATTTTAGAAAAACTAACCCGCAAGTTATTTCATTAGTTTCACGATAGTATGTGCAATAAACGTTTCTGAAAAAAATATTCCAACAATTTTTTTTGTAGAAATTCTTACTTACTCTGAATTAACTACCAAAAAAAATATACCACCAAAAAATAGTAAAGGGGTTAACATGCCCGAAACGAACAAAACAAACTAATGGTTTCTACAAGGTCACCCACTGGCACCCAACTGCGACAAAAGGAAAATTAGGGAACAGAAAAAAAGAAAAAAAATTAGCAGCGAGTGGTTTCGATCCACCGACCTCTGGGTTATGGGCCCAGCACGCTTCCACTGCGCCACGCTGCTGACCACAGTGTTTTTGCCTTGTGGGTACTATAGTACCCCTACCGTGATTTAGGGGTGCAATAGGGGTGATTTTTACCCCTATTGCACCCCTATTGCACCACTAATTGGCAGGGATTCAAAAGGGGTTATTTAGTGGTGTTCATTTGAGAAAAACTAAAAAGTACAAACTAATCTATAGGTTCTGAAATTATTCTCTAAAAAATTTCATTTAGAAAAACGTCCAATTGAGAAAGTTATCAACTTTTATTTTTCAAGTGTAGGGGTCGTGTAGGGGTTGAGTAGTGGTACCCACTCTGGGAAAATTTTAGCATCTCTAAAACAGTGAAAATGCACATTCCTTGCTCTATAAACACACATAATGCTACGGAGAGCATTTATTAACAAATAAAAATCAATGCCGGTCAAAAATGCTCATTTTTTCACTCCAAGAGCAGTCCACTAAAAGTGAGACAATGTATATTAAATTTATAATCATTTTGTTCGTCTTGACATTTTGAATTGAATGGTGTATGTCATTTCCTCCAAAAAATGATATTTTAATGCGCGAAAACAAAAAGTAAAGGCGCAAGGAATTCAACACATTGGTCTCGCAGCGTGTTTGTTTGTGTGTACTTCTCACGGACGAGTGGCGTCAAAAATTTTTTTCGTTTTTTTTTCGTTTGTTTTGTTTTTTCCACGTTTTATCGGAAAAATCGAGTGTTCAAAGCTGCGAAAAGTTTATAAAACATGTTCCCCGCCTAGGAGCAAGTAGAAAATTCCATCGTAACTTTGAAATTCACCCATTAAACATGATTTTAGGCCAAAAATTAAAAATTTCTGAGTTTTCAAATGTTAGATAGCAAAACAAGGCTATTTTCAGTTTCATTCAAGAAAATCAACATTTGAATGGGTTTCGATTGAAAATTCCTTCTCAGAGTTAGAAATTGAAATGCCTTATGTCTAATTTCTTCATTCTCGTGTTTCTCATACGTTATAATTCACTCGTTATACGATTTTTAGGGCTTGCTCCAAAAAGAAGGCTTTCGCCAAGTGCGCCAATGAACGGCAAGATGAAAATGGAAAGAAACTCATCGAAGCCAACTTGACATCGATTCGTGTCACACACACAGGTTTGTTGACTTGAATATGAAAGGTTGAATTAGAATGGTTCTTCATTTTCAGATGAAGGTCGTCAACTGTCAAAAGAAGGTGCATTCGGTCGAAATCCGAATCAACGGAGGAACCATCGCTCAAAGGTCGACTGTACTTGTGAGCACCTAGAGAAGCAATTTCCAGTTAGAAGTGTCTTCGCGGTGCTGGTCAACGCATGGTGAGTGATTTTTTTGAAAAAAACTACGTAGATGCGCTGTAGTTGGAAAGCGAGTTGATTTTGAGTCAATCAATCAATCAAGAACTTTTCGTGATGGATGGAGTTTTCAAATATGGTTATCGCGTTGGTTTAGATGTTGAATTTTGGATGAGATGATTGTTGAAATGGTGTTATTGGTTGAAACTGACCAATTTCATCAACTACTAATCTCATCATTTCAACAAGTCACCAGTATAGTTCGATTAGCGCCAATGTTCGCTATCGAGTATTCACCATCTCAACCAAAAACATAGAAATCTCTGAAAACTCACATCCACCACGAGATAATCGACCATAGAAGTCGAGTCGATAAAACCCATCGACTCAAGTTGACTTGACAACAAAAATACAAATTGCAAAATATTTTGTCTAACTCTATTCATTTCCAGAACTCATACCAACACTCGTCTTCATTAATTGGACATCAAATCAGCTCAAAATGCATTGGAAGCAACTACTTTGTCGGACGGATGCATCGCCTCTAGAAATCTATGTTCGAAATCGAAACTAGTAAATCAACAATTCGACACTTAATGTAAATTCTTTTGTTCTGTTCTTTTTTTTTTTGAAAATAAATTGTCAAACTTGAGTCTTTTTTTGATTTACCCCTACTGCACCACTACAAAACCACTTTGACACCCCTATAGTGGTACTAAAAAAAGTTTGCATAGGGCCCCTATAGGTGGACCTATTACACACACAAGTCAAAAACTTTGTAGTGCCCCTATAGGGGTACTATAGTACCCCTAGGCAAAAACACTGTGGACGATGCAATCTGTTCGAAATTGCCCTTTTATTATTTCTGCTGCACTCTTTTTCTCTGGTCTTTTCGATGCGATGAATGCACGGTGTGTTTTCTCACTTATCTGGAAACAATTGGCAAAAAAGTCATTAGGTGAGATCAAATCGCGCGGAAAAAGACACAAAAAGCTTTTTTTTTCAATTATTCGATGTTTTTTGTTCCGAGGCGGGGGATAAAAAACAAAACAATTGTTTTCTGTTTTTTTTTTGTCGTCGTAAATTTGACTCATAAAATATTTAGTCGTCGATTTTATCATTTTCTTCAAGTTTGAGTTTTCGAGCAGGTTTTCTAGAAATTCGGAACTCTTTCAAATGACTCAAATTTCCAAAAAAATATACTGTAGCCAGGTAGATCAGATTTAAAGATCTACTGTAACCTTCCCCATTTTTTTTTTACAAATTCCCCCTGGCTCCCCCAAAACCAAAAGTATACATATATATCTACATATTTTGTCACATTTTCCGCCGTTTCATCAAGAGCCTCTTTTCGTCTCTTCTCTTTTTCAAAAACGGATCGGACATGTCCGATTCAGCAAAAAAAAAGAGACGGCGAATCTTTAATTAGATGAAATTGTGTTTGGTCGAAGCGACACAAACTTTTATTTCAAATACTCTTCTGGATTTTTATTTTTTATTTCAACAAAATTTTTAGCTTGGTTTCTAAACCACAAATTCTGAAAAAAATCCAATTTTGTTCGCCCATTGGATTAATGGATTCCATTAATTTGATCCTCAAATGCCCTTTTTTCAAAAAAAAACGTTTTTGGCCAGAAAAACATGAATTATTTGTGTTTGTTATAAAAGTTGTTGAATTGGAAAATTGTCTGAAAATGAACTTTTTTCAAAGTGTTCTCTCTTCTCACGAGGATTTTCCTCTCAATTGTTTTGTTTCGTTTTCTTCCTCATGACCCTAGATAAATCAGATTTTTTTGTTTTACAGTAGTCTAGTGCATAAAATATGTTAGTAAGTATATATAAATTCGATTTTCCTTTTTTCCTACAAGAAGCTTCTTCTTCTTTTTCGTCTTCTGGGCGGCGGGAAAATAAATAAGATAAGAGGACTCGGCAAGAATTCGATTACTTTTCGCTGTCAACGCATATTTTTCTCGACTTTGAGATTTTTACAAGTGTTTTCGCCGAATTTTTTTTTGTGTTGTTCCAGATGAAAGCGGTGGTCTTGGGATTCTTTGGAGTTATCATAAATATTTTGCATGCAAAAGAGCCACCAGTCAAATGTGAATATTCGGAAGAGAAGAAGGTGAACAAGTGTTTGCAGCCAATGTTGGATTATGCGACAAAATTGCAAGAGGAGACTGGAGCTGTGCAATTTCCACTTCAAGGCGGCGCGGTTTTTGATCAACTTTGTGCGATTTATGGGGATTTTAAGGTGATTTGGGGGTTTGGAACTTTTTTTGAGAAGTTCTGAAGGGGGTTCTCATTTTAAAATTAGACTGAAAATTTTTCTAAAAAATTTTGAGGTCTCTCAAGGATTTCTCTCTCGAAATGTCTAAAAATATTCCAGACTGCCACAAATTTCTAGAGTCCTTATAAAATCGAGAGATTTAGAAATCTAGAAAAACTTCACAAAACTCAAATTTGAGAAATTATTTTGTTAGAAGATTCTAGAATATTTCCATAAAAACTTTACAAAACTTAAATTCAAGAAATTATTTTGTTAGAAAAAAATCAACATTTATAATTTCCAGAAAAAATTTATAGAATTTGGTTTTTGAATTTCCTACCACCTTCAAAAAATGTGTTTTTTCAGACCTGCACTTCTGAAATCCGATGCGACTCTCTTTCAATCGACGCAGTTCACGCTTCCTACAGTTTCATGTGTGGAACAGGCCAACCACAATTCCAAAAACACGCCGGATGTTTTGCCGAAGTCGAATCACAAAATGAATATATCAGTTGCAAGCACGCGGCAACTTTGGCAATTTCAGAAGCGCAACATGCAAAGGTTCTGCATCTATTCATTTGCGAAAAAAACCGAAAAAAATGTATTTTTTTACAATATTTTTCTATTCACCAAAATGCACGAAATAAATGTCAATCGTGACGAGACCCACACACATTTCAAGGAGAAAAACATGCGAGAAAAAAACATGAAATGAAATTTTCGAAAGCATGCATTTTTCACACTCGTTGCCTTGAAATGAGTGTGGGTCTCGTCACGATTGCATGTATTTCGCGACAATTTGTGATTTTGGTGAATAGAAAAATATTGTAAAAAAATACATTTTTTTCGTGTTTTTTTGCAAATGAATAGATGCATTCGTATTTCTTTTCCTCCTCAACTAAATTATAGAAGGATTTCCAGGCAACATCAACTGAAGCATATCTAAATGATATGTGTCACGCCATGGATGGTTATCTCAAATGTTCACATCCAATAATTCTATCAAAATGCGGGGAAGACGCGTGGACTCTTGTTTCAACTGTCACTCGAGATAGTCTTGGTGTGACTATGCCGAATTGTGATATGCATTCGGCGCTTTTTTGAGAAAAAAATGAAGAAAATGAACCTCGAGATGATGATCAAAAACAAATAATTTATTGAAACCGGTAATAAAATAGTTGAGATTTATTGATTGATTTTTTATTGACAATTTTTGGAGCTCGTTTTCTGAGCTCATGTCTTCCCAAAACACCAAACACTACAGTACGCGAAAATAGTTTGTGTCATAATTTTCGAGCGTCCCTTGGTGTATTCCACCACAAACCGTTTGTTCCTTCTTCAATGCTGATTCTCCTCTTGACGTTCCACGAATTTCTAATCGATTTGAAGAACAAAATATTTGCCAGGCAAGTTGAAGAAGAAGAGCCTCCGATTAAAAAATTGCCTTCCGAAGTTCTTGGTGCCATTTTTGAAAAGGTAAGTTTTCGTCACATTTTTTTTTCTAAATAATTATATTGTTTTTTAGCTCGAATACGAAGATGTTCGAAATTTGAAAAACTCGTCAAAGTTTCTTCTAAATGCTCATAAATTAGAACGTCGGATGATTGTTGGTCCAACATGTGATGCTTATGTGTATTACAACAAAAAACACAAACTACGATCAGAAATAAAAATTATAACAACAAGAACAATTCCATTTGACCAATGGAGTTATTACTTCAAAAATGCAAATTGCAGTACATTTCAAATGATTATAAAAAACGAAGAAATACCATTGGAAACGTTGAAGGAACTTCTTTGCTGTAAAAAATCGATCAAGCATTTAAGCTATTCCGGAAAATCAATCAATCAGATGACTATTGATCTTCTTGCTACATGTAAACCTCTATATTTTAGAATTGCTGTGAATGATTGGAGTTTTAGTATAGCCGAAAATAGAATTTTCATAATTTGTGAAAATATTGATGATGTTGTTGAAGCAATCAAATTCACTTATCATTCGATAATTGTTTTATACCCGGAAATTTATGAGAAAAACGAACAATTCTTGATGGTAAGTTTTTTAGAACGAATCTCGAGATCATTCAAAAAATCATAGTGCGTCAGAACTTCATGTTATATATTTTCAGAAACTCAAACCTAACACGGAATGTGAAATGCCTCACTATATTATTGGTTTGCCTGAGAATACAAATGAACAGAAAATTCAATCGACAAAGCTTTTTTTGGAGAACAGTCTTTCAAATGTTTATGGGGTTCGTGTGGAATGCAACGTTGCCAAAGACGCCACAGGCATTTCTATGTATTGTGTAGTGGTTTCTAGATAAATTTTGAATATTTTTTAATCAAAGTTATACGATAAATATTGATATATTTAATTGTTTCATACCATCTTTTTGAATACTTTTTGGGCTAATTTTCTTTGATTTGCCAGGAGCTCAGCAATTGATTTTTGTCTTCCCAAAACACTATATAGCCAGCTGGCGAACACTACAATAGTACAGTATACGCAAAAAATAGTTTGTTGCATTGTGCCAAAATTTTCAAGCGTCCCATTTGGTGTGTATTGCACCACAGACTTTGTTCTTTCTTTAATGTTGGTTATTCTCTTAACGCTCCACGAATTTTTAACATATTTTGCGGATCCTGACAAAACGAACACACAAAAATTTGCCAGACAAATTGAAGAAGAAGAAGAAGAGCCTCCAATTAAAAAACTGCCACTCGAAATTCTTGGCGCCATTTTTGAAAAGGTAAGTTTTTAAAACACGTTTTACTATTTCCACTAATACTGTTTTTTAGCTTGAATACGATGATGTTAAAAAATTGAAAATCTCGTCAAAGTTTCTTCTAAATGCTCATAAATTAGAACGTCGAATGATTGTTGGTCCAACATGTGATGCTTATGTGTATTACCACAAAAACAAGGAACTCCAATTAAAAATAAAAATGATGGTAACAATTCCATGGATAAGAATACTTCCATTTCAAAGAACAATTGCATTGACAAAAACTATTCCACTTGATCAATGGAATTATTACTTCAAAAATGCAAAATGTAAAAAATTTTGCATGATTGTAGAAGAAAAAGAAATTCCATTGGAAATTTTGAAGAAAATTCTGTGCTGTAAATCGATCGACATTTCAAAATATTCCGGAACATCAATCAATCAGATGACTATTGATCTTCTTGCTTCATATAAGCCTCGAATTTTCAAAATTATCATGAATGATTGGGTTTTCCACACAATGAATAGTGCCAAAACTACAAACGTTTTGATTAAATGTCTTAAAAATATTGATGATGTTGTTGAAGCAATCAAATTCACTTATGATTCGATTATTAGTTTATTCCCGGAAATTTATGAAAAAAACGAGAACTCCTTGATGGTGAGTTTTTTATGAAAACTTCTTCAAAAAATTATTTATACATTTTCAGAAACTCAAACCTAACACCGAATATTATCCTTGTTTCTTTTTGCAATTTTCTCCGAATACAGATAATCAAAAAATTCGAGAGATCGAGCTTTTTTTGGAGAACAGTCTTTCAAATGTTTATGGATTTCATGTGGGAAGCATAGTTGGCAGGTGGAACAGAAACCCCAAAGATCTATATATGTTGTGTAAGGTTTTCTGAAATCCGCATATTTGGTGAAGTTGTTATAACTGTTTTGTTACATTTTATTTCTATATTTGTTATTTGATAAAACCTTTTTTTAACTGAAGGTATGAATTTTCAAACTAACTCTCGCCAGTTCTAAAATTTTATTTTCTAAATTTCAGTTGTCATTTTGAACTCAAACACACAATTTTTTATGAATAAAAAACGGAAACTCACTAAATTAGCATAACTCAAAAGTGGCCAAAAAGTTACCTAATTTCACCATCAAAAAATTTAAAAAAAAATCAAATATGTCTAAGTTTTTGGTCATAAACCAACTACAACATTTTTTTGATAATCAAAAACGCGTTCAAATTTTTTGTGGTATAATCCTCAAAGTGCTTTTTGGCTACCTGCTCGAATTTTTCTCCCTTGTTTGCTCCTCAACTCCTCCTCCTCCTCTTCTCGATAATAGTACAATTTGACTGGTAGTGATGCGAAATTTCACTGATAATTATCGTTTTCCTTTTTTTCCATATCACATTTTTCTCTTTCTCTCGCACCTTTTACAACCGTTTGAATAAACTTTTCAAGCTACTGTAGGAATTTTCTCGATTTATTCTAGTTCTGGCAAAATAAAGAATGCGATGGATTATCGCATCAATATTTCTGCTCACATTTGCTTTATCGAAGCTGAATATTCAGAATTCAACAATTCCAGATTTGGTGAGTCACAGGTTTCAAAATTTTTCGAGAAAGAATCTCGAATTTTCAGACATTTTTTGATAACAAAGCAGAACTTCTTGATGTTTTACAAAAAACTGAATCCGATGATTACGCATACAATGAGAAAATCCGAAAACGTCGTCAAGTCGCACGATTAACATATCAACAATATCTAGACAATTTAGGAAAAGCTGATTACGATGTTAGAATTGAAGAAGGTTGGACAGAAATATTATATCCATTTGGAACTTGGGCGATGGATGATCAATTAATGGGACAAGCTGGCAGAGAGACGCAGACAAATCTAGGCTTTGATTGCCCGTTTTTTGGCTATCGTTTTAATTACACTTTTGTTTATCCGATGGGCATGATTTCATTTTCGATGCCACCGTTCACAGCGCCTCCTTGGACTTTTCCGAATCCTGAATGGCCGAAGCAGCGCGATCATTCTTTTATTGCGCCGTTTTATGCCGATGCAATGTTTCAATGGATTGGATCAACGAAAATTAGTAATGTGTTTTTTAGAAGTGTTCATAGACCAAGAGTGAGTTTGAATTAGAAAGATCGGAGCTGATCCTTCACAAAAGATCAATCCTGCTCCAATTCGGATGTTTTCAAAACCCTGTCCGCTTCAAGAATTTCCAAATTAAAATTTTCTGAATCACGTCTAGTGACATATGACTTCAATCCTCCGGTTACTGTGTACCTCACGAGTTCTTATTATTCTAATCCAACTCTTGAATGACTCATCGTGTTCGATTTTATCTTGATTCCCAAAACAATCAATACCCAAATTTTGTTTCGAGTCAGTCTCATGTGTTATCTGTTACCAAAAACCATTAATAATTATTATCATTTTATAACCGGCTTATGTTTAATGATTTTCGAGAGTAAACATTTTTATACTGTTTTTACGGTGGACTAATATTATTTTAATGATTATAAGGAGCAATGTTTACTGTAGAAACAATGATAACAAGCGGGGGAGGAATTTCTAGTAACAAGATTCAATTTACAGTTAGACGATGATGATGTTTATACTTTGAATAGTTATGGATCTCCAAATTATGGGCAAGCGCAAGCACAATCAAATTTGAATCAACAATATTCGAATACAAATTTGTATTCGGGAACAGGATCGTCGCAAAATCTGAATGCCTATACTCAAAATCAACAGTACAATCAGCAATATAATCAATATGGAAAACGAAAAAAGCGACAAATGCCTGGAAGAATTTCGCAACCTGGAATGGTTGTTGATCCACTTTTACTTGATAATATCACTCAACATATTAGAGTTAGTCAGAGAATCAGCTGGGTATATGAAACTAAAAAATGTCGAAATTTTTTAGGAAGGTTACACTGGTGCTCATGGTTTCCGCGCGGAACATGCTTTTATTGTGACTTGGTATCGAATGGCGTATGGTGGAGCGCCGAGGGCTTTGGATGTTTCGCAATTTGAACACGTCAAAGATTGGCAGAATACGTTTCAGCTTGTTGTGGCATCGGATGAAATAAGGTTAGAAAATTCTGAATGAAACTGGATTTTAAGCTTCAAAAATTCATCCAGAGCCAAAAAATCATTCCAGAACTTTTGCAATTTTCAATTATGCTCGTCTAAATTGGACATCAAGTAATGAAGCTGGTGGTTTGAATGGCTTCGGAGGTAAACAAGCAGCGATGGCCGGATTCAACGGGGGAAATGGAACTGGATGGTATCAACTTCCATACTCTGGACATGGGCGTCTTTGGAAACTCGGATATTTTTCAAATGTTCTCACGCCCGGAAGATGGATTCATCGAATTGATGAAGCAATTATACCCGCCGGTTGTACCAATACATCAAATGGAAATGTTGTAACATCTCCACCCTGGGGTGTTATGCAGGGAGGAATGGCTGTGAATATCTCGGGGCCGTGTTTGAGGGATAATGATGTGGTTAAAGTGAATTTTGAGAATTGGCAGACGACGTGTAAAAGATTGAATCGAATTAAAGCACGATGTATTATGCCGATGTTTCATAAAATTGGAGTTGTTCCGATTAGAATGAGTAGAGATGGTGGACAAAGTTTTCCGTTTTTTGGAAAATTTTATGTTGGTGAGTGAAATCTGGGGTTTTTTAAGATTAACCTGAGCAATGTTCTAGTTTTCGAATTTTTCAAAAATCTCTGATTTGGGCAATGTTATGGGGCTTCAAAGTTTTTCAACAAACTTCAAAATTCAATTTTTCAGTGAATCCTGAAAGAGCCCCAGCTTCTGTATCTTTAAAAGATTCGCTGGAGAACAAGACGAATAAATGGTCGGAACCGTATGCGGAAGAATTGCAAATGACGTGGTCCGCTTTGAATTTGACATGGAATACTGGAGCCAGAGTTGATATTAGCTTGTATGGTTATTGGGAAGATGCGGATAGATCGCATTTTGAGAAAATTGATTATTTGGCGAAAGGAATATCGAATACGGGAAGTTATACGTTTCATCCGAGACAATTACCTAAGGAAACTTTGTTGAGAGTGAGTTTTGATTGAGAACAAATTAAAAACAACCATCAAAAATTCATTATTAGGATTCAAATTTGAAAAATTTTTGAAAATTATTTTTTTGGGGATTTTTTAAGGATCTGAAATCTTCAAATGTTCTGAGTTACATGGCAAAACTACCCCTCTAATTTTCTGAATCAAAAAATTGATTTTAAAAGTTCAAACTTGAAAAAATTATGATATCGAAAATTCATTTTTTGAATTCGAATTTGAAAAATTTTTGAAACGTATTTTTCAGGGTTTTTTTTTTGAGAAACTGAATGGTCTGGATTTTTCAAGATAAAAGTTTTCTGAGCTATAACGTGGCAAAACAAAACTTTTATTTTTTGAAAAAAAAAATTTTGAAACCTATTTTTGCAGGGATTTTTCGAAAAAATCTGAAATTTTCAAGTAACCAATAATTATCTTTGGATCCCATTAAAAATGTCAGATATTCATAAAGCACCCAAAAGTATATATCTAAATAACTAATCCCTCAAATTTTCTAGAATGCTTGGCAAAAGTTTCATTTCGGCTTCGTTCGTGTTTCACTTTCTGACCAAGAAGACGGTGTATTTTGGAGTAAACCCACCCCATTCCCTTGGTATCATCTTGATCAATGGGAATATAATTATGGAAAAAGTTGGGCGATTGATATGTGTATTGAATGGTTTGAATACGATGGAAAACGAAACAATTTCCAAATTGACTTAACAACTGATTTCCCATGTCCCTGTAAACTCGCACAAGCCGCCCTTGATCTTGGTAGATTTATGCCTTTTATGGATTGCGATAAAGATGGAGATACATCTTGCCCATTCAACAAAGGAGCACAGCATTGTATTCAAAGTGTTCAGCCAACTTTCAGTGGATCCTCTCAACAATGTTGCTATGATTATGAAGGATATTTGATGTTTACTGATGATTGGGAACCCGATGGTGATTATACGCGATTTTTCCAACCTGGAACTCCAGCAAGAGCACATCGATATGGAAGTTCGCCTTATCGAATGCCCCCGTTTATTCCAACTATGTCCAACTATCAATTGGATTTGCTACCCTATCGAACATGTTGCAAGTGAGTTCTAGGTAGAAGATCCTACCTAAGATAGAAAATATATTTTTTCAGCTATGCCCAACATTGCGAATTCTATTACTGGCGTCGAATGACAAATGGTTGTCAAGACTATAAAGCTCCAGCCGCTGGTTATATTTATGGAGAGCCTCATGTTGTGACATTTGATGGGATTCGGTATACAATGCCTGGAAAGGGGTATTATGTTTTGGCGATGAGTGATAATCCCTATCATAAATTGATGATTCAAGTGAGATTGGAACAACCTGATGATACACTTTGTGAGTTTGGGGGACCACCCATGAAGCTTCTGAGCTTTTAAAAGTGCTCACAACTTTGAAAAAAAAATCTGCGTTCGGGGGGAATCGAACCCCCGTCGAATGCTTGGAAGGCATCCATGCTGACCATTACACCACGAACGCGTGATGGAAATTGATGTGAAAATTATCAAGATAAGGAAGCTGCTACCGCAAAAGATAACACATTCCTTCAATGTGTTCAAATTTACAATAACTCTCAAAACTTCTAGGGCATGCTCATGTTAACGCAACAGTCATCACCGGAATCGCTGTGCAAGAAAACGATAGTTCAATTGTCCAGGTTTACGCTCGAAAACCAATGCGAAGATGGAGATATAAAACTGATGTTTATGTTGATGGATTCCGAAGATATTTCGATAAACCACATTGGAAACATCAAACTTTTAAACGTGAGAGTTTCTAGGCATTTCTGAAACTTTAAAAATGTTTTGTTAAGATTTGGAGATCCGTAATCCTTTGCAAAATATGAATCAATCAGAGCTAGTTATCATGTTAAAATCTGGAGTTGGTATTCGAGTTTTCGAGGGGCACGGAATGCTGGATGTTATGGTGACCCTCCCACCAAGTTTCAATTCAACATGTCGTGTTGGTGAATCTTTATCTTCTGCACTAAATTCTCCCACGGGAACTCGAAGATGTTACACGACCCTAGGTCTACTTGGAACATATAATAATGATCCAACAGATGATCTGACAACTCCAACTGGTACAGTAACACGTGTTTCGAATCCGACGACTACAGCTTCAACAACGCAGATGATTTATGAACAATTCGCATCGACTTGTAAGAATTTTTAGAAAAAATTTAGAAAATTTAGAAAATTTAGAAAATATTATTTTGTTAAGGGAAAATCGATGGAACAAATGAGAAACTTGGAAGTTTGCTGTTTCAAGACAAATTCAAATCCATCTACAATCCTTTGCTTTTTGCTGAATCTGATTATCGGCCAGTTTATTGGCCACAAGGAATTGATATCAATGCATCGAGAGTGTTTACGATGGAGCAGGTCAGTCACAGAGGAAAAAGTAGATTTGAAAAATTTTTTGATATACCGATTTTTTTTATGTTTTGACGCAGATACAAAGCACTTCAACTCTTCAAAAATAAGCAGGGTTCCCATTTTGAAAAAAAAAACCCTCTGAAGTTACAAGAAGCGTGTTAGATGTTCTCAAAATTGCAGCGCTCAAACCCTCAAAAAAAGAAATAAATAAACTAGATTTTTGGGGCTATATTGTGATGAGTTAGCCTAACTTTTTTTCAATTTTTAAAGATTTTTTTCATAATTTTCATATATTTTTACAAATTTTACAGAATTTTTCCAAAATCCCTCCCCAAAAAACTCACCAATCGCTTCTATTTCTCAAATCGCACAAAAATCATCGCAAGTTCGAAAATCCCAATCGACATCCTTGAGAATTCCGAAATACTCCAAGTTTTCAACGTTATTGACATTGAAATCGAAATGTCCATCAATATTTCAAGCTGAAAATCAGAAAATTTGAATTTTTCATGTACCATTGAGTTCTGCTAACTCCATTTCTGTTTCTATAGATTTATGAGGGCTTTCTGGGTCTCACAACAATTTACCAGCTATTTTTGAGAGGTTCGCTTCAAATTCAATCAATAATCGTTCTCCTCACATTCAAAATAATTTTTGACCCCGAAAACTCACAACGTTTTACGGTGACACAGGCGAGAGAGAAACACCCGAGGAGACGCAGAGAACATTGAAGTGCGCTCTACCGAACACAAAACGTTTTTCTGTTTCAAACCTGTTTTTTTCAATTTGAAGCGGGTTTTCTAGAATAAAAACCTACCGGCATTGATTTTAAAGAGATGAATCTGAAATTTTTAGGAGAAGACAAAAAATTTCATTCGAAAAAATACTGTTTTACCGCGTAAAACAACAAATTTAGCTCAAGATTTCAGAAAATACACATTGAAGAAAATAAACAAGATACAATGCTATAAAACATCTATAATTAAATGGGATTTCAATTATCCTCAATGTTCTCCGTGATTTTCGAAAGCGAAGAGCAAAATTGGTGATCGTCATCAAAGGTGTCCGGCAATTGCTAACACTCAAAAAGGAAAATAGGCGATTTTCATCAAAATTTTTCGAGACGTCCAATTGAATTCGTCCTCAAGAGCATCATATTTTCAATCATCAATCAACAAGTCAACGAGAAAATAGCCATTCATCATTTCTTATTGTTTAATTCTCCTTTTTTGCATCATCAACCGTCGCTTGAACCAAAACACCGCCTAAGCACCAGCATTCAAATATCACATGTCATTTTCAGCAGTTGTTTCATATTTGATAAATTGAGCAAGTCGGAGGTCATCGAAAACTCGCATGAGACTTGGCATTTCCTCAGCTTTGAATAAAATAACAGGAATTCGGTTCCGAGAGTATGATTGATTCGCTGGCGGTTTTGTCGAGATTGCTGGTGCGAATCTTTCGGTTTGATAGTTGCCCAATTGGTTATACATCATAACAATCCTATTTTCGATCCATCTTATACAAAAAACTCTGAAATAAACAAGAAATTACCGAATTCTGAAAATAACAAGAAAACTGACCTGTTTCTCGTGTGTAGGTGACAAAATCGACGTTCCGTACCAACCCAACATGCTGAAAAATGTTCTACAATTGAAAACATAACTTATTGATCGAGAAATCTTCGATAAACAGCTGAAAAGGAGAAAAGAAAACAAAAAACAAAAAAATGAATTTCGAAAATGAAAAAAAAGCTGGTGCGAGACGTTCGATAGAGCGCACTTTCTTCCTTTTTTTCTCTGCACCCTCCAAAAACGAAAAACTCTCACCTGTGTCATTTTTGTTCAGGCTTAAAACGTTGTGAACTCAAAAATTTCAATTGAAACAGTGTTTCTCTAGAAAAAAACCTACCTTTTTTGATAATCCTCGTATTTTCCGTTGGAAGCGATGATTTCAGCCTTGTAGAACATCTAAATATTCAATTTTTGACTGAAATCCACTGATTTTCCCCGGAAACCTGAAAACCCAGCGAAAAAAAATAAAAAATGAAAATATTCTCGTGTTGCGCTAAACAGCGGGCAAGCCGGAGTGTCGTTGTAAAAGTTAATTATTGACAATAAATTCAATTAATTTTCTTTTTTTGTGCTGTTATACTTTTGTTATACTTTTTATGTGAGCCTTCCTCTTGATTTTTTGAAAAAACGAAGCGGCGTTTCACATCGAAACACTTAATGAGGCCAAATTTTCAGTGATTCCGCTTTTTAAAAGGGAGAGATAAAAGGCAGCAGCTTCCTTATCTTGATAATTTTTCCCTCGCTTCCCATCGCGCGTTCGTGGTGTAATGGTCAGCATGCACAGTGTTTTTGCCTAGGGGTACTATAGTACCCCTATAGGGGCACTACAAAGTTTTTGACTTGTGTGTGTAATAGGTCCACCTATAGGGGCCCTATGCAAACTTTTTTTAGTACCACTATAGGGGTGTCAAAGTGGTTTTGTAGTGGTGCAGTAGGGGTAAATCAAAAAAAGACTCAAGTTTGACAATTTATTTTCAAAAAAAAAAGAACAGAACAAAAGAATTTACATTAAGTGTCGAATTGTTGATTTACTAGTTTCGATTTCGAACATAGATTTCTAGAGGCGATGCATCCGTCCGACAAAGTAGTTGCTTCCAATGCATTTTGAGCTGATTTGATGTCCAATTAATGAAGACGAGTGTTGGTATGAGTTCTGGAAATGAATAGAGTTAGACAAAATATTTTGCAATTTGTATTTTTGTTGTCAAGTCAACTTGAGTCGATGGGTTTTATCGACTCGACTTCTATGGTCGATTATCTCGTGGTGGATGTGAGTTTTCAGAGATTTCTATGTTTTTGGTTGAGATGGTGAATACTCGATAGCGAACATTGGCGCTAATCGAACTATACTGGTGACTTGTTGAAATGATGAGATTAGTAGTTGATGAAATTGGTCAGTTTCAACCAATAACACCATTTCAACAATCATCTCATCCAAAATTCAACATCTAAACCAACGCGATAACCATATTTGAAAACTCCATCCATCACGAAAAGTTCTTGATTGATTGATTGACTCAAAATCAACTCGCTTTCCAACTACAGCGCATCTACGTAGTTTTTTCAAAAAAATCACTCACCATGCGTTGACCAGCACCGCGAAGACACTTCTAACTGGAAATTGCTTCTCTAGGTGCTCACAAGTACAGTCGACCTTTGAGCGATGGTTCCTCCGTTGATTCGGATTTCGACCGAATGCACCTTCTTTTGACAGTTGACGACCTTCATCTGAAAATGAAGAACCATTCTAATTCAACCTTTCATATTCAAGTCAACAAACCTGTGTGTGTGACACGAATCGATGTCAAGTTGGCTTCGATGAGTTTCTTTCCATTTTCATCTTGCCGTTCATTGGCGCACTTGGCGAAAGCCTTCTTTTGGAGCAAGCCCTAAAAATCGTATAACGAGTGAATTATAACGTATGAGAAACACGAGAATGAAGAAATTAGACATAAGGCATTTCAATTTCTAACTCTGAGAAGGAATTTTCAATCGAAACCCATTCAAATGTTGATTTTCTTGAATGAAACTGAAAATAGCCTTGTTTTGCTATCTAACATTTGAAAACTCAGAAATTTTTAATTTTTGGCCTAAAATCATGTTTAATGGGTGAATTTCAAAGTTACGATGGAATTTTCTACTTGCTCCTAGGCGGGGAACATGTTTTATAAACTTTTCGCAGCTTTGAACACTCGATTTTTCCGATAAAACGTGGAACAAACAAAACAAACGAAAAAAAACGAAAAAAAATTTTGACGCCACTCGTCCGTGAGAAGTACACACAAACAAACACGCTGCGAGACCAATGTGTTGAATTCCTTGCGCCTTTACTTTTTGTTTTCGCGCATTAAAATATCATTTTTTGGAGGAAATGACATACACCATTCAATTCAAAATGTCAAGACGAACAAAATGATTATAAATTTAATATACATTGTCTCACTTTTAGTGGACTGCTCTTGGAGTGAAAAAATGAGCATTTTTGACCGGCATTGATTTTTATTTGTTAATAAATGCTCTCCGTAGCATTATGTGTGTTTATAGAGCAAGGAATGTGCATTTTCACTGTTTTAGAGATGCTAAAATTTTCCCAGAGTGGGTACCACTACTCAACCCCTACACGACCCCTACACTTGAAAAATAAAAGTTGATAACTTTCTCAATTGGACGTTTTTCTAAATGAAATTTTTTAGAGAATAATTTCAGAACCTATAGATTAGTTTGTACTTTTTAGTTTTTCTCAAATGAACACCACTAAATAACCCCTTTTGAATCCCTGCCAATTAGTGGTGCAATAGGGGTGCAATAGGGGTAAAAATCACCCCTATTGCACCCCTAAATCACGGTAGGGGTACTATAGTACCCACAAGGCAAAAACACTGTGATGGATGCCTTCCAAGCATTCGACGGGGGTTCGATTCCCCCCGAACGCAGATTTTTTAAAAATTTTTTTTTCAGGTTGTGAGCACTTGCCAAAACAACGCTGAATGTGAATACGATTATATTATGACTGGAAGTAAAGAAGTCGGTCTGACAACCTTGCAACGACAGAAACAATTCCTTTCGCTACAAAAATCAGGAACCAAACAATGTGAGTTGAAGAAAGGAATACAATAAATGAAATTGATTTTATTACAGTACTCTCCTGCGGACCATTATTGAAAAAAGAGGGTGTGATAAAAACTCCACCAGCTGCAAATTATTTGGAAGGTGATCGGGTTGTATTTTCTTGCAAACCAAAATATTATATTCACGGTGATATTGAGCGAGTTTGCCGAAATGGAACATGGTCGCCTGGTTGGTGGGCGTGGTGTAGAGATCGGAATTTGGAATACGCTTTGAAATGGATGACTGCGCTATTATCGATTTTTGGAATCACGTTGATATTTGTGATATTGTTCTGTATTTTATGGAATTTGAGAAAAGCCAAACAAGCTGAACACGCTGAAAGAATGTTTAAGAAAGAACAGGAAGAAAAAATGAAATTGTTGAAGGAGCAAATGGATAATGAAGATATTATTGGATAGTGAGTTTTTGGAATTTGGTTGGGATTTTAGAACTTCAAAATTTTGATCTAGGAATTTAAAAAATAGGAATCAATATTTTTCAATGCCTGGAACTTTTAAGAAATTCTTCCGAATTCTGAATTTTGTTTAAAAGCTCACAGAATTGATTTCTGACATTTGACCTACCAAAGTTCCCAGTTTTAATCTGAAAAGATTAGATCCCACTAATCATAAAATTAAAAATCTTACTGTACGCAAAAATACGTCACGGTGTTTGTACAAACTGATCCGCTAGACGTGAAAGTTTGAAAACACGATTATCTCAGGTCGTATCAACTTTCTCCAATTTCCAGCTCCGAAAAACCCGCGCCAACAAACTTCAACCAGAATTTCTCCAATTCAAACTACCGTCCACTTCCTCCAGCTCCACCGGTTCCAGTTTTCCCAGCTCCTCCACCATCTTCCAACTCATTTCCCCAATCAAATCAGCCGAATCGCCGAAGTTTTTATGAAACATCGGCTATTTGATTTGATTTCTCTGCTAATAGACCACAATTTTTTTTGTTTGTACATTTTCTTGTCTGATGATTTTTGATCAAAAAAAGTTATCTTTTTGTTTTTTTTTTTTGAAAAAAAAGAAGAGAAACGGAAGTTTCACAAAAAAAAGTATATCACATTTTTTTATTTTTACACATGAAAAAAAACCGATTGTGCACAAAAAGAAAAAGAAAAACCAGTCGTCAATGGTGTACAGTACGCAAACACACACACGCAAAATTGCACAAAAAAGAGGAAAAGAAGGGAGGGAAAATGAACTCAGAATTGGTGGGGGAGATCAAGAAAAAGTAGACGAATTCTGCCAGCGGATTTCGTCGCCAAATGAAAATTATTATTGGGTGAGAGAGGGTTTACAAAAATGACTATATATGAGAACAAAATCAGGATATTTCTAGAATATTCGCTAAATTCAAGTCATACATATAGATAAGAATTATTTTTTTTTGTTGGGGGGAAATGGGGATTTTGTTAAATGTGAGGTGAACTAAATGATATTTAATAAATTAAAATAAATTATTACACGATTAAAGATAAGAGGTTATATGTTGGGAATTGGGAGAATTTGAAAAAAAAAACTTATTTACAATTTAGCCGAACAAAAAAAATTAAAATTGATACATATTTTTCCTATGTATTGCACTCAATAAAAAATCGTGTACCTAAAGTCCCGTGAATGTTTTTTGTTGTTGTTTTTGCCTATATCTCATTCCATAGATGTTGGGTAATATTCTTGGAAAAATTTGTCGAAGAAAGCGTCATCAAAATATTCAGGATCTGCCAAAAAAATAAATTCAAACCACGCGCGTTGCCGTCAACGCGGAGTCTCGTTGTTTTCTTTTTATTTTTTTGCAATTTTTTCTTTTATTTTTTTCTGCTAACAATATTTTCAGAAAAGAATTCAACCTACCAAATATACTTGGTTGATTCTCATCTCTCAATTTCTCCGCATGCCTCAAACTTCGTTTCAACTGATGCTTATTCACAAATGTATTAACTTGCTTGTTAACCCCAGCAAATTCAAGTTCCACAGATTGTCCCGGTGAATATTGTTTGGTCGCTCGATGCATATGAAGACCAGCGAGGAAATTGCAAAGAACTTCCACTAAAAATTGAAAGGTTTCTTTTCCAGGTAAAACTTTTTTAATATATTTACCATATTTCTCTGATTCCTCTTCCGTCATTTGCAAATGTTTTTTCAAACCAACTCCCGCATTTTTGCGAAATTCATTATGCGATGTACACTTTGGAATTCGATGAACTTCAAAAACTTTCTTGTTTGGATATTTTTGAATTAAATTACCTTTTGTTGGTTGTTTTGCAGGTGGTCGATAACCAGTAATGGGACTTGCACCGTCTGTTAAAATTGTTCATCAACAAAATTTTATTTGGGTAAATTGGGACAACGTACTGTGCTCACCATTCATCAAATCTTGACGGTATTCGACTAATTCAGACATCAACCAAACAAATAAACAGAATTGCGAGTTTCCAGCTAAAAATTATGGGGTGAGAATAGATCTCGAGCTTAAAAACCAACCATAGTTCCAATTAATCCCACATCGATCATCTACACTCAAACTAATCGAATCCAACGGAACATTTTTATAATACGGATACATCAGAGAATCTTTCCGCCCGGAATGATGTAATCCCAATGAATGCCCGATTTCATGTGCCAAAACATATGGGAAAAACACTTTGCCGGATTGCTCTCCACTGTTAGAATCCACATACCAATCAACATTATCATCAAAATGAATATCGCCGTTCAACGGGTATTCATAAGCTGGGAAAAATGTGTGAGCCAAGACATTGGTCTTACGACTCGATGCGTCGAACTAGAAATTTATGGTTTTGGTTTTGGATTTGCAAAAAAAAATGTTGATGTGAGAACTTACATCATATTCATCCCCATGTGGACCATTCGCCCATAAAATATCAATATCCGCATCTTCCTTGCTTGCCGCTTCCGAGAAATGTAGACTGACCTGGAATTGAATTTTGAACAGAGGATCTTTTGATTCATTTTCAATGGGAATCTGAGAAGATCCGATGTTTTTTGAAAAAATTCTGTAGTTTTTAGCGTCAAAAATTAAATTACAGTAGATCAAAAAAATATAAACATTATTTTGGCGCCAAAAAAGAGCTAAAGTAGTCAGCGCTAAAATTAAACATCTCTCAAAAATTCTGTATTTTTTGCCACGTGGTTTTTGGCGCCAAAAATTATTTGAAATCACTGTTGGCACTAGAAATTAATACAATCTGATTTAGAACTTCTCTAAGAACATCGGACCTTCTCTGATTCCTCATTTTGATTCAAAATTTCCCTGAACTTCCCCCCGATGTCTATCAAATTAGCATAACTTCCTGGTTATAATAACCACGAAAATTATGAAAACCAAAACATCGATGAAAACAAAACATGTCAAGGTGATCGGGAGTTTTTTTGGTTGTACATATTGTTTTTTCCTAGATGTTTTTTGTTTGTTTGTTTGCCTTGGCATACTGTATCACATACCTTTTTCTCACTCTTTATATTGCTTTGATGTGCCCACAATTCGAATGCTTTTCGAACGACTTTTTGCGTTTGCTCTCGACTCATATCATTTGAATACGATGAGATGAACCATTTGAGGCGGAGAGAGTTGCCCGAAAAATGTTTGCTATCCCAGTTCGCTTGACGTGAGACGGCTGAAACAAAAATGTTTTTGATAGTTTTTCGAGCGAGGCGAGCTTCAGATGTCTTGCGAAAAAAAATCAACTAACAAAACCGTTTCGATCTCGATGGTCCTCCATTCCGATGATGATGTCTCATCACATCCTCATGTGAACATCTCGGTTTCTTGGCCGCCAAAACAGTCGCCTCGTCGATTTCAGCAGTTTCCTCGACGCCTAATACATTCTGAAAATTTTTTATTTTTTTTTTGAATTTTTAGAAAAATCTGAGCTCACCTGAAAATGTTTGAGTGCTTTTCTGAACTCGTGCAATGTTGGATGTGCGCGTAAATAACCGTATTCTTCTAATTGACTCTGAAAAAAGTTTTTTTTGCCACATACATTTTTTATATGATATAATAATAAATTGTTTCTTTTTTTTTGCTGTGTAAGTTTTTTGGGGGTCACCAGCGAGACGCAGAGATAAAAAGAACAGATAGAGATAGAGAGCTGATGTGTTGAGTGAATTTTTTGATTTTTTTTTCTTTCAAAGTTACTCGGGGTCGGAAAAGCTTGTAGAAATTGCTGTAGAAAACTTTTTTCTGGAATTTTCAGCTTTCCAAATTTGGCTAGATTTTACCCTGAATAAATTAGGATCCAAATTCCTCGAGAAGTACACACAGAAAAATATTGTCATTCCGAAATATGGACTAGAAAACCAAACGTCTACTGTATTTTGGTTTTCTCTTCCACGACTCTTGACAATATTTGTGCGATAGAGCAAGCTTGGTTGCGCATCTGTTTTTTTCGATTTAGCTCAAGTCACCCGAAAAAAGTTTAGGTATTTCTCGTCACCTTTTTTTTGTCTTGCTGTCCCCTATCTCCTCTAGAATTTTCACTTTTTCGTCGAATTACACAAACAAAGATTAGATTGAATACGTCAGTTACTGTATCTTTTTTTGTTGTCTTGATTATTGTTGTTGTCCTTTTTTTCGGTGCGCAAGACAAAAAAAAGGAATTCATCATTTTTCGCGGGGTGGTTGCCAGAAATCTTCTACAGACAATCTTGCCCTAATTCCACCCCATTTTTGATCATCATAAATGATTTGTGAGTCGAGTTGCGCTCTCGAACAAAACAAAAAAAAATAACTAGGAGAAACTCTACCCCAAAAAACGATAAGATAGTCGACTTTTACCCCACCCCAACACAGAACAATCGATTTTTTTCGCACTGTCTTTTTTTCGAGGTTGAATATAATATATATATAATATATAAAATATAAATTGGGCGAAAAAAACTCAGCCCAACTTACCCTGATAAATTGAAAATCCTTATGCAATTTCAATCGTCGATGTTCTTGTTGATTTTGTTCGAAATCCTCGCCGCCGCTAATCGGTGCACTTGATACAATACTACTTGTCAAATAAATTAAAAATGAATAGAAAAATAAATTATTAATGATTAGACTACTGTAATCGTAAGATGTTGTAGTAGTTTGACATTTTATCGTCATATTTCTTTAATATCTATTTATTCTGATGAATAAAATAGATTTGGTTGCGGATCTATCAATCGGTCGGTGTGGAATCTATTGTTTTCGATTTCAGAACTTTCAAAGTTCGAAAGTTTTTTTCTTGTCGACCACAAAAATGAATTGAGGTGGGGGGGCACAAAAAAAAAGAGAACACACACACCACTCACCGACCCGACGACAGCCGAAAAGCGATCAAGACAGCCGTGTGTCTGCAGGAGAAACACAAAAAAAGGGGCGTGGCTTAGGGAGAGGAGGACACAAGGGAAACTTGGAGAGATGAAGAATATGAATGTGTTGGAATACTGTATGCATATGTAGTTTGGTTTGGGGAGAGGTGGAAGCTGGAAGCTGGAAGGAGAAAGATTTTCGAGTTTTTGAATCGGGAAGTTCAGGAAGTTTTGAATTTCGGAAAATTTTATTTTTGATTTTCAGGAATTTTTTTAAACTTAGGAAATCTTTCTTTGATTCAGGAAAATTTAGGAATCTTTAAATTTGGGAAAACTTTTTTAATTTTTAAAAATTTTGGAAAATTTAGGGAAGCCTTCTTCGGTTCAGGAAAATTCAGAAATCTTTAAATTTAGAAAATAATTTCTGTATCTCAGGTTCTAGACCCTCTGATGATCTACAAAATCTAAATTTTTCGGAATACTTTCCTCCCTCTCCTGTTCCTAGGTACTGTCACCTAGAAACTGCTTATTCTTAATTTTTGCTGACGCAGTTTTGACCCCGAAAATTCATTTTGTATGATAACCCAGAACGCAAAAAAACTTCCGTGACTCGATTTTTCTGAAACTTCAAAACTCCAATCTTGAATTCAAATCTCGATTCCAGGCGGACAAAGTTCGAACAAAAAAAAGTGTATATCATCGGAGAAAAAAGACAAAAAAAAATGATATCTTCTCTTATCGAAGCAGATCAACTTGTTCTATAGTAGTTATCACGAAAAGTCGTCACAGAAAAAAAACGAGATAAAAAAAAGAGACAACATGATGTTCAACCGTTTTTCTTGCCAGGCAGGCGTTGAAAACAGCAGCAACTTGGTTGGATTCGCATTGGCACTTTGATAAAAAAATTTGGATTTTGATTTATCATAACTTCAATTTCCCTTTTACTTTGAGGTGAGCTTCTATTTTGAGTTCCAATAAGAAATTCTCCATTGTTTCGGTTTTCAATTCATTTCAATTCAATTCCAATCCATGTCTAGGTCAAGAACGAACCTTGAAATTCAACCAAGAACACACAGGCCGCGCAAAAAAAAGAGGAGAAACTTTTTCAACAACTGCACTTTTTCAAAAGAGATATTCATCAAAAAAGTACACGACACGACGCAAAAAAAGTAACTATTTTCGCCCGTTTGGGAGACCGAGGTTTGTGTGGGAGACAACACAAACGCGACGCTTTTTTTCGCCGATTTTATCTGACCGCACACAAATCTTCACCTCGAAAAAAAAAGAAATGAAATTATCGAGGAATTTGATCGGAAAGAAGATCCCATAGGGTGGGAACAAATTGCGGGGAAATTCTGAAACATTTTTTTGTTGAAAAATTTGGGCCACATTTCTAAAATATTTCTAATTGTAATGAAAATTCCAAATTCTGAAACATTTTATTTTCTGAAAAAGTTTCTTCGGATTTCTGAGTTTCAAAATATTTGAACAAAAATTTAGATTTCTGAAACGTGACCCAAAGATTATTCGTTGAAAAATTTAGAATTTCATTTGCGAAAAAGTAGAGTTCAGAAATCTCTGCGTCTCTAACATCCCAGAGAAACAAAGTCAAAGGTGCATTTTCTAGAAAAACCATATCTGAAAGAGCTTCATGAAAATTCTGAAATTTTTTAGCTTTCTGAAACGTGACCCAAAGATTCTTCATTGGAAAATTTAGGATTTCATTTTCAAATGTTTGTTTTTATTTTGCGAAAAATATAGTTCAGAAACCTCTGCGTCTCTAACATCCCTGAGAAACAAAGTCAAAGGCTCACCTATCTCTATCAGTGGGTTTCGCAACGTCTGGCAAGAATACCGTACTCAGGAAAAGTTTTTTGCCAAGTTTCTTAAAGTTCCAATATTTTAATTCGAAAAAAAATTGAGGATAAGACTGATTGCTCATGTTAAACTTTAAAAATGCTAGGCTAGCAATTTTGACGTTCAAAAAAACCTCTAATGTTTGATCTACCCTAAAAAATTTGAAAAAAATTCCGATTTTTTCTCAGATTCTTTTTTTAAACCCCCTCCCAGACATTCAAAAAAAAATGAATGCGTGATATTCCATTCCTATATTTCTCTGCACCCTCTTCCCTCTCTTTTTCTCTCGCTCCAATTTTTCCCTACAGTACACCCTAGACACCCAAATTCACCTCTCCTTTCTCTTTTTCCACCTCTTCCCATTAACATATTATAGTTTCCCAAGTGTCTGATCAAAAAACACCAACAAAAAAATATTCAAAAAAAAAAACTCCTCGCTCCGTTTTTTTCCTCTTATTCATTCATATTTGCTACCAACCATGACGCATACCGGGCTTTCTTTTTTTTTTTTGGTTGGTTGTTGTTGATTTCACACCTTTCAAAATGCCGACATATATAAAATTGTGTGGTTGTGGTGGGGGAGAAAAAAAGGACAATAATCATAACCAACCAAAACATACGGTGTTCGAAAAAAAAATGATATATATAAGGGGAAACGGAAACGAGACTTCTATTGAAACTTTTGTTCGGAGAACAACTTTTGGAGGTCAACAAATTGAAATGCACTTTTGAGACAACAAAACACATGGAAATCGGCCAGTTTCTCTGCCTTTCAAACTTTCTAGCTCTCTGGTTTCTCTGCGTCTTTGACTTTCTAGCTGTTTGATTTCTCTGCGTCTCTAACTTTCTAGCTGCCTGATTTCTCTGCGTCTCTCAATTCTATATGCTCTCTGATCGAGTTTCTCTGCGTCTCTATTTTTCTAGTTGTCTGATTCATCTGCGTGTCTAACTTTCAAACTTTCTGATTTCTCTGCATCTCTCAATTCTACATGCTCTATGATCGAGCGTCTCTAAATTTCTAGTTGTCTGATGTCTCTGTGTCTCTCAATTCTATATGCTCTCTGATCAAGTTTCTCTGCGTCTCTAACTTTCTAGATGTCTGATTTCTCTGCGTCTCTAACTTTCTAGCTGTCTGTTTTCTCTGCATCTCTCAATTCTACATGCTCTCTGGTCGAGTGACTAAAAACCCGATTCCGCGAAAAAAATTCAAATCGCCGCGGTGTCCCTTTTCTCGAGTGGGCGTGGCCTAAATGCAATTGCCGCACACATTTGTCATCGGTACTGGGAATTTTTTTGCCACGTGGCAATTTCAATATTTTTTTTTTTAATAATTTGAAATGAACCCTTTGAACTGCGAAAAAATTATCCAAAAAAAACTCAAATTTTTGAAGCCAAATCTTTATTCATCGCGCAAAAACATCATAAATCTTCGAAAATTCAAAATTTCCCACAAAATCTAAACCCATCTCTCAGGCGGGTTCCATCCATACTTGGTCAATGTGATATTCGTCAATTTGATAAACTCGCGAATCACTTCCACTTGCGTTTTTCCAATGTGTTTCTTCCAATTCGCACTGCACTTCAGAGCAGTGTTGCCATCTGAAAAAATTGATTAAATATTCTAGAATTCGAAAAAAAAACAAATTGCAGAAGGAAAAAAAATTGTACCGTAGTCTCCAACAGTTGCTTGCATGTAAAGCGAATTGAGTTCATCATAGCTGTCTTGTGGAACGTGGAAATCTCCGTGTTTTCCTTTGTATCCGGCGCGGCTCATTTTATCCACAGCGTTCGCGAAATCCTGGAATTTATGAGGGGTTTAGGCTTGTGATTTCAGATGTTCAGACCAGATTTTCTGAATCGTAACAGACTGTGTAGATCTAGGATGAATTTTGATAGAAAAAATGAGCTGTGACGTGGCAAAGTTCGAAAAATATCGAATTTTCATGAAATCTATCCTTCAATGTAGTTATTGAGGTTAATCAGAAG
Source organism: Caenorhabditis angaria (assembly GCA_947459285.1). NCBI lineage: Eukaryota > Metazoa > Nematoda > Chromadorea > Rhabditida > Rhabditidae > Caenorhabditis > Caenorhabditis angaria. The sequence goes on from CANHGI010000003.1 coordinate 9,410,692, forward strand.
TTAGTCTAACTATCATTAGTCAAAGCTCTGTAAAATGAGGATTCTAGAAGTTTGCCACGTCATAACTCTTATTAGAAGTTGAGATTTGCAATTTTTGAGGGCTAGAAAGTTTCGATTCAGAATTTTTTGAGATTTTTGTGGACTCTGATGTTCAGTGGCCCTCTCCGAACCTTCAATCTCCACAAATCTCGATCCTCCTGATGTCGTTTCTCCCAATACATCTTAAATTCCAATCCGCGATTCTTCGCCTCCTTTTCTTCTCGTTGCCATCTCGCATATCTGAAAATCAATCCCATAAATATCCTTTTCTTTCATTTGGTGTTTTTTTCAACAAACCGGATATTTTGTTTTGCGGCTTCTTCCAACTTTTTTGCATCAAAATCCATGACCTAAATACCAGTCAAATCAGCTGATTAATTAATTAATAATAACAATAGGAAATCATAACTGATAAGAATCAAGTTTTTAGTTTTTTTTTTTCTAGTGCAAGATAGGCTAACTAGAAGATTTGATTAGAAGGAAAATAAAGAGAAGGGGTCGGGAACTTCATGGAAATTTGAGAGTTCCTGATAGTGTCTCGCATGGCGCAGTTGGTAGTGCGCTTGCTCCGTGGGCGCAGGGTCAAGGGTTCCACTCCTGCTCAACGCAACTTTTTTTTTATAATCTAGATAGAAGTTCCTAGGATACTGTAGCTGCCCCAGATAAACCGTCCAGAACTTTCTCTTACTCATCACATCACTTTCCATATGATCCACTCGCAACAACTTTGTTTCAACACTTTTCTAATTGACCCAAATTCTTTTCTCTCTTCATAATAATCAGGCGGTCCGATGTGAAAAAAAGGAACACGCGGGGCGAAAAAAAAGAACAACAACTTGTTCTTCTTCTGACAATTGAAAGTTAACAAGATATCTTGGAGATTATGGGTCAAGGTCTCTCGGCGACACGGGAAAAAAAGTTATCCCGGATTTTTTTTTGGCGGTGAATAGTTCGGGGATGAAAGAGAAACCCGTGTAGTGAAAGCTCGAAACTAAACTGGTATTTTTTCGGGGGAAAGAAAATGAAGTGAATGTTTTCCTCAGAATTTTGCTCATTTTTATACGATTTCAAATTGGCTCAAATCATTTTCCATGATGTTCTTCTAGAAGGAAAAATGAGACATTTAATTAGATATACAGTGCTCCACAAAATGATACGGTCAACATGAAAAATTCCAAAAAATCGAAAATCCGGAAAGCATTAAATTTTCATGTTCATGGGGCTTAAATGGGCTCAAAAAGTTCAATTATTGGTCCAAAAACAAATTTGAAATTCCTGGTGAAAAAATGAGAAAATCGAAAAATCTCATTTTTGAGTTTTATCCAATCCACAAAATGATACGGTCAACCATCATTTGTCTTTAATTTTCCAGTTTTTTGATTGAATTACAATGTGCTTAAGGCTGAAATGGTGAATTTTGGTGATTTTAGAAGTTCTGTGTAAAAATTAGCATGCCTAGCTAGGTCACGAGGTCCAAAAAGGACCAAATCAGGGAAACGTCTTTCAAAGTGCCAAAATCTAGCAAAGTTTGAAACATTTCCAGGTTCTGTCGACTAATTCGCCAGAAAAAGGTTAAATGTAGCTTTTCTGAACTTCATTGACAATTTTCCTTCCAGAAATCAGTGAAAATTGTGAAAAAATCGATAATTTTATTACCTCGACTTAATGAAAAATGCAAATTTTCTAACTTTCCCAAGGAAATGAAGATCCCATGGCACGAGATTTTAAAGTTTATCCATCGGACACTTAGGAACATTCATCAGGTATGTCCACTGACACATGATTAGCCAAAAATTGAACAAGTAGCATCAGGAAAACGTCGTACTTGAATTTCAAAATTTTAAATTTTTTTAAAAAAGTGGTTGGTCAGCGGAACAAGTGGTAGCAGTCAGTTTTGTTGATTAAAACACGATTTAAAAAAAAACCACAAGCCTTAAAACTTTTTTTCGATAACATAAATCGATTTTTGACTTCATTACTCGCCTGATCTCGTCATCGAAGATAAGTTAATTAATCAGCGTGTTCAAAAAGTTCATTATGGTAGGTTCCAAAGCGGATTTTGTTCAATTTTTTGGCTAATCATGTGTCAGTGGACATACCTGATGAATGTTCCGAAGTGTCCGATGGATAAACTTCAAAATCTCGTGCCATGGGATCTTCATTTCCTTGGGAAAGTTAGAAAATTTGCATTTTTCATTAAGTCGAGGTAATAAAATTATCGATTTTTTCACAATTTTCACTGATTTCTGGAAGGAAAATTGTCAATGAAGTTCAGAAAGGTACATTTAACCTTTTTCTGGCGAATTAGTCGACAGAACCTGGAAATGTTTCAAACTTTGCTAGATTTTGGCACTTTGAAAGACGTTTCCCTGATTTGGTCCTTTTTGGACCTCGTGACCTAGCTAGGCATGCTAATTTTTACACAGAACTTCTAAAATCACCAAAATTCACCATTTCAGCCTTAATTACATTGAAATTCAATCAAAAAACTGGAAAATTAAAGAAAAATTATGGTTGACCGTATCTTTTGTGGATTGGATAAAACTCAAAAATGAGATTTTTCGATTTTCTCATTTTTTCACCAGGAATTTCAAATTTGTTTTTGGACCAATAATTGAACTTTTTGAGCCCATTTAAGCCCCATGAACATGAAAATTTAATGCTTTCCGGATTTTCGATTTTTTGGAATTTTTCATGTTGACCGTATCATTTTGTGGAGCACTGTACTGTAGTCGCAATTCATAAAAAATAAATAATAACATGATTAAAATATGACAGAAAATTAAAAAAATATCGGATAATACCCGAGAAAAATCGCTAAATTATGCGAATTTCAAACCATTTCGCAAACTTCTTCATCATCAAAAACATCTGCTGGCTTCGCAGCTTCTTCCATAGTTTTTTTGACCTGAAATTGATTTCTAATAAAATTTACAGAACCCAAGTGCCCCCAAAAAAACTCACATCTTCCAACTTTTTTCCAAAATCTCTTGCTCGTTTTCGGGATCGCGATTTTTGCTTGTCAACTTGTCGCATATCGCCGAAAATCCGCGTTTTTTGCTCTTTCGTCACGTTTGGGTCCATTTTGAAGAGGGTGATGAATATTCCGCCAGGAGTTCGACGACGAGTTCCATCGGCTGTCTGAAATTTGGATTTTGATGAAAATGGGGCCAGGTAGAAGGCTTTCGGGCTTGGATTAGTTTTTTGTAAAGTTTGAGTTGATTAGGAGGTCATTGAAGCGTCTGAAATTTCAAAACCAAAACTTTCAGATCACAGAAAACTCAATTTTCTGAAAATTGAATTGTGAAAAAATGTTTTATTATTATTTTATTTTTTAGGAAAAAAATTTGTTTCGGCTAATTTTGGGACGTCGAAAATTTAACTACCAAAACTTTCAGATCATAGAAATTTCAGATAATTTAAATTTTCTGAATTTCACATGGTTTGTTTTTTGAAAAAAAAATTGGTTTAGGCAAAATTTAGTACTGAAAATATTCAGAATTTCGGAATTTCATAATTTTTTCTAATTTTCAGCTAAATTCAAGTAACTCAAATTTTTGAATTCTCAGAACTTTTCTGATTTTCAGCCAAAATTTTCACACTTTTCAAAAAATCTTGAACTTTCAGATCAAAGAAAATTCAAAATTTTCAATTTTCTGATGGTTGGCTTGTAAGAAAACTTTGACCTGGAGTATCAGGTTCTGAATTTTTGAGCTTCTGAAATCTGTCTGGAATTGCAATACTGAAAAAAATCAAAATTCTGGAATTTTAGAATTTTCATGATTTTTTTTCCTGATTTCTAAAATCTCAGAATTTCTATGATTTTCAGCCAAGTTTTTCACATTTTTCGCAAAATCTTGAAACTTGGATTTTTCGATTCCACTATCAAAAAAATCGTTTTTTTTTTTGAAATTTCAGATTTTCAGTTCAAGAAAGTCATTTTTCGCGTTGTGCCACGTCATAGCTTTTTTCAATAAACTTTTTTTTAATTTCTGATTCCTGAAATCTCAGAATTTCTATCATTTTCAGCCAAGTTTTCATATTTTTCAAAAAATCTTGAAACTTGAATCTGATTATCAGAAATCAAACTTTGCAGTCTCCCATTTTTCCACGTCATAGCTTTTGTTTTCCCAATCCCCTAAAACCTCACCTTCATTCCACCGCCTCTCTCAACCTCTTTCGTCTCATCAAACAATTTGATCGATAATTCCACACCAATTTCAGTCACAATTTTCTTGATTGTCGCCGGATCTTTTTCACCCATAGCATGAGCAATGTCAACGCCAAGCTGCAAAAAATCGAAAATCTTATTTTTTTTTAATTTAGAAAGAAAAACTAAGTATTTCACGTGACCTAATTTGAAAGCCACGTTTCAGGAGAAAAAAAAACAAAGAAAAATAAAAAGGGCCGTCTATTTTTTCCTTTGATTACCCTAAAAACTGGATTCTATTTCGAATTATCCTAAAGTTTCTTCAAAGGTGAGAAGCTAAGGAATTCTAAATCATGAATTCTTCATTTCAGAATTTATAATTGAGAAGAAACAAAAATGAAAAAGAAGAGCATAACAAAAAGTAGCAACTCAAAGACGAAAGGAACAGATCGAAGCAAGAGAACTGTGTAAGTTGATCGTGTTAAGACCCAAAACCTATGCGATTAATTAGTGAATTATCCAGAGCCAAGAAAAAGTCGGAAACTCAACCATCGGGAGAGAAAAAGGGAAAATCAACAAGACCAAACAATAATACGAATAGTATTGAGAAGAATCGAAGTTCGGACGAAAAGGAGAAGAAAAAACCGATTTCGACTGAAAAAAAGAGAGAATCAATGACGAATCATAAGAAGGATTCGGAAAATGAGGGAGGTATGAAGAAGAAGGGTGGAAGTGTTGAGAAAGTTGAAGAGCCACCGAAAGAGGAGGCGAAACCGAAGGAGAAAGAGAAGGAGAAAGAGAAGGAGAATGTTGGGAAGAAAAAGGAGAAGCCGGAGAAGTTGAAGACTGAGGAAAAGACAATGAATGATAATTCGAATATTGATACATTGCCAAAGGATACACCAGCGAAACCAGCAAAAATGGATGATGGTTATGAAGATTTTGGGCCAGGTGCTTAGAAAATGATGGATAAATGAGAACTTGTGAAAATGTAAATGAAGTTTCTTTTTTGAAAACTGGAGGTTTTTCCGGAAAATGTGCTCCGGAAAGTGATTTCAAAAAGTGTAACAAAAATAAAAAATTTCAGATATAAAAAGTTTTGGGATGAAACTCAAAATTTTTTAGTCTTACGAAACCTTTCCGGATTTTCCAGATACCATTAGAAAATTGATTTTCAGCGAGTTTCAGAGCAAAAATTCTAGCTGAAAACCCTGGATTTTCAGAATTTTTCTAGATCAAAATATTGTGGTGAAAATTATGAAATCATTGATTTCCTGAAATTTTCAGCACAAAATTTCAGTCTAGAATTTTTTTTCATAAAATTTCAAAATGTTGAGCTCCGAAATTTCTTGCTGAAAATCCTGGATTTTCAGAGTATTCTAGATCAAAATATTGTGCTGAAAATCAGGAAAATATTGATTTTCTGCAATTTTCAATGAAAAATTCCAGTATAGACATTTCTGGGAACAAAATTCAAAATTTTGAGCTCCGAAATTTCTTGCTGAAAATCTAGAATTTTCCTAGATAAAAATATTGTGCTGAAAATCAGGAAACTATTGATTTTTAGCAAATTTCAGCACAAAACTTTTACAAAGTGTTTCTGGAAGTTCTTCAAAAAATCATTTACCTTATCAATATCATACATTTGTTCCTTATCCAATTCGCACGCCAAAAACGATGCAAGTGAATATTTCTCCGACAACAATTCGGATGTTTTAGGTGCAAATCGTGGCGACTCTTTCCTATCTCTTCCCGCCATAATTCGATTATTTCTATTTGCATGTCCCGGTCCAGAAGACCACCATCCAACTCGATTTCCATCATCTTTCGCCAACTGCTCTTCTCGATCATACTTTTTGACACCGAAATTCTCGGCTGGTGCAATTGGCGCATCGCCAAATGGATCATCGTTGGCTGGAGTTATGACAACAACTGGTGGCGGTGGAATTGTTGTTGATTGAGAGGAAGAAGAGCCGTTGGCGGCCTGGAGTTTTGCTTCTTCTTGTTTCTTCTTTTGAAATGCATCAGCTGGCATGACGTATGATTCTGGACCACGATGAAATGTACTCTAAAATATGAGGAATTTTTAATTTTCAAAATTTTTCAGTTTCCTCTACAGAAAATCAGAATTTCCCCAAAATTTTAAATTTTTGTTAGGAAATTGATTTTCTGACGCTAAAATTATATAGAAATTTTAAAAATTTTCCACGTTTTTGGAGTCAAAAACCAGAAACTTTCAGGCAAATGTGAATTCTGATGTGAATAATTCCCAAAAAACCCCACCTGTTTCTTCTGTCCCTTCTCCAAATTAATACTCTGCCCTTTTTCAAGCAACTGCTCTTCCAACAACATGTCCGACCATAAATTCCGCGATTTTTTCGATGCCGATGGTCCATCTTCATCCTCTTCGTCTCCAGCAACCGGAATTCTTCGCTCGTCATCCGATTCACAATCCGAATTGTCATCGTCGTTTCTTCGCTTTCGAAAGGACATCTGACATAAAAGTTACCGTAACTTCTTGTGGCTGGGGGAAAAATATATAGAAAAAAGATAGGAAAAGGTATCAAAAACCCATAACAAATTTGAATTTCAAAAAAAAAATTAGGAATCAATCACATTTATTTTCGAGAAAGAATTGAAATTATCCTTTATTATGTGTATTTCCCCATCCTCTTCTATGATCATCTTTATATTCATCCCATTGCATTCCTTTGGCTCGAATCGCATCATCGTCTTCCTCGTCGCTTGAACAAGCCTCTCCAGGTCTAGAAAAATGAGTTTTCATAAATCCTAACTATCGCATTTGATTCATCAAATCTGCCAAAATTTTTCTATTTTTTGAAACCATTTTTTTAAAAAGCCTGAGACTTCAGCGCACTTTTTCAGACTGAAAAATTTGTAAATTCTCTATGCTTTGTAATTTAATAAAATTTTCATAAATTTTGATCCAAAAATTGATAATTTCTGAATTTTCTTCGAAACTTAGAGCATTTTCCAATTTGAAATTTTGCTTTTGAGTTATTCATCATTTATTCGAAATAAGTATTGATACAATATTTGACAATAATTTATATCAAAAATTTGAAACGTATTTTTTTTTGATTCTGAAAAAATAGAGAATCGAAATTATTCAATTTCTAGACCCAAATTAAAAATCTTTATTTATTCAAACGACAATTTTCTAAATTCAAAACTTTGCAACCGCAATACTTTGTCTAGAACTTTGCATTGCAATAACAACACTTGATCGACTCTTAATTTTCCGCGTGCATTTCAAAGAATCCATAAAACTTCGTCTAACAGATGAATTCGCAATTGTAATTGTGATAAAATTACAAGCAAAATGTGCAAATGTAAAAAACATCCACTGAAAAAACATCAATCAAAATGTTTTTTTTTCAAACCCAAAATCCATACGCTTTTCTTCAAGAAATTCGAAACAAAATCCTGCAAATCGAGTAAACTTGTGATGACATAAACCACAATTAGAATCGAAAATACAGCATGCGCCAGAACAACAATCACAAGATTCCGCTCAGTTTTTGAGGCATTGATTGTTTTGAGTCGAAAAATTGTGAGAATACAGATGAATAGATTTAGAACTTCGGAAATTGATATGAAAGCTGCACAGATTATTCGTGCCAAAATCATTTCATCCTCATTTCGAACATTAGCATTCACAAATTTCCCATCAATCAAATGAAAATCCCGTTCATTGTACAAAAGTGGAATGCAGAAAATGAAAGAGACAACAAAACTTCCAACTAGATATGATTTCACCCTATTCATCGTCCAAAATCGATCCAAGTTAACAAAAGTCGCGGTATATCGATTAATTGTAAGATAAGTGCTACAAACCGAGTGAACCAGGTAGAAATAAAAATCGAAATATGAGGTGAAATGATTGGTTTGAATGTAGATTTGATGGGGAATCAGAAATTTGAAAACTTGAATGTAACAATAAATCAACATATGCAGAATATCAACGAATCCTACAATTTTTGATGGATTCTTCAATCAAGACTATTTTTACCTGACACAAAAAACATATAGAAAAACGGGCTGTTTTTGATGAAAGTGTGAAGATATCGCATTATTTGGCAACAATATATAACAGTCAAAATATAGACAAAAACAGTGGGAATTTCACGGAAATCCATCGTGTTATGACAAAATAATCTTGCAAAGAAGATTTGTGTTTTTGTGAGTAATTTATTTGTTAGCGTATGTATAATTAATTATATTGGAGCTCGCTAGGCGTAAATTTTCACCAGGGAATTTCCCAGCCACAAAAACATTCAACTAGATTTTCTGAAATTCAAAGAATCCTATAAACCGAATACGGTATCACCGAAATCGTCGTATTTTTCTTGAACCCAAACATTTCTTGAAAACTTCGTCGAATTGAAGTTTTTGCAATCGAAATTGTGATAAAATTACAACAAAGTAGAGAAAATGCCAATGAAGTCCACTGAAAATGAATGGAATTTCAATTGCTCCAAAATCCCACCTACATTTTCAGAAAGAAACTTTGATACAAAATTCTGAATATTGAAAATAACTGTGACTTCATAAAGAACAATAATCATCGAAAAAACAATATGCGCAAAAATAACAATCATCAAATTCCTCTCAGATTTTGAAGATTTCACAATTTTCAGTCGAATAATAGTTAGCATAAGGAAAATAAGATTCACCATTTCGCACAAAAATATAATTATTATCGTTAATTTTCGTTGCAGTTCTAATCCCACATCATTTTCACTATTTTCAACAATCTTTCCATTAACTAATTGAATTTCTGTACTTCGAAATGTGATTGGAATACATATCAAGAATGATAGAATAAAACAAGCGAAAATGTAAAGAATCGGTTTTGTCCAATACTAAAAAAACAGTTTTCAGCCAGTTTTTATAGGAAAAAATAAGCTCACTTTGGTCATCGCAACAAAAGTTGCACAATATCGATTGATAGCCATTAGACTATTACAAATCATATGGAAATAAATGAAGAAAAAATCGAGATAATCCGTGAGAAGGTGAAAAACTTGAAAGAAACGTAAGGGAATTGTTTTAAGGAGATTTTTAATAAAATTTATGTTTTTCTAATAATTTTCGACCCGCTGATCACTATTCTGTTGTCTAAAATTGCGAAGCTCAACTCCTATGACGTGGCAAAGTTGGAAAATTGGGACTTTAGGAGGTCAGAACTTGTTCAGAAGGGTCGATAACGGATTTCAGGAAAAACCTCGTGTACTTATGTTATTGAGCCCTCTGAACAAGGCTATGCTATCAGATTTTCCTCAAACCCATTTTTAAAGCTAGTTATGACCTCCTAAAGTCCCAAATTTTCCAACTTTGCCATGTCATGAGCTTTGCAATTTTAGACAACGGAATAGTGATCAGTGGGTCAAAAACTACTAGAAAAAATACATTTCATTAAAAATCAGTTGAAACAGTTCCCTTGTAAAATCACAGTATGTCACTACCTACCATTATATCTACATTTATTCGCAAAATCACAACGCAACCCTTCATACGTAAAAATCTGATGAGAATGTATGAACATCTCTTCGGATAGAATAATTCTCAAACTTTGTATATAACAATAAATCGCCATATGGAGAATATCAATAATTCCAGACACGAAAAATATATAGAAAAATGCACCGTGTTTGATTGAAGCGTAAAGGAATAGTAAAACTAGGCAACTGTATGATATAAATATTATGTAACCTATAGCGAATGGGATTTCGACTAAGTTCATAGTTCAAAAATAAATTTTGAAGTGAAAAAGGACCAGAAAAAATAAAAATAAGAAAGAAACCTAGTATTTCGGTAAAATTTTATGGAATTGGAATTGCTTTTTTCATACGATTTCTGAGAATATTTATTCGCCGAATTTAATTTGTTCTATTGGATGGAATTGGAGCTAAAATCGAGATAAACAAGGATTTTCGCTTGTAGCATAATTTGAAAATTTCTTTTTGAATCGATGATTTTGCAATGGTAATTGTCAAAAAATTGCAGAAAAATAAGGCGAATGAGAATGGCATCCACTGAAAAATGAACCTTTAATCTCAATAACTGTTTTTAAAATATGTTACATTTTTCTTTAAAAACAGCGAAATCTCATCTTGAAAATTGAGAACATTTGTGACTTCATAAGCCACAATAACAATCGAGAAAACAACATGCACCAATACCACAACAACAAGTTTTCGTTCACTTTTCGTCGATGTCATTTTTTTGAGCCTCATTATTGTTCGAACACAAATCATGAGGTTCAACAATTCCGATGTCGATAAAAACGCGGCACAAATTATACGTTCCAATATCAAACCATCGCTATCTTTGATTAGTTTGATATTCCCATTGATAAGTTGCAATTCTTTGTCACTTATAAAAATTGGAATGCAAAAAATGAAAGAGATAAAGAAACTAGCCGATAGATATGATTTTACTTTGTTCATTGTCCAAAATCTATCCAAGTTTACAAAAGTTGAAGTGTATCGATTAATTGTGAGATAAGTATTGCAAATTGAATGAACCAAGAAGAAATAGAAATCGAAATATGTGAAAAAATGACTAGTATTTATATAAATTTCACTAGGAATCAATAATTTGAAAACTTCTATGTAACAATAAATCAACATATGAAGAATATCAACAAATCCTACAATTTTGAATGAATTCTTATTAAATCAAGACTATTTTTTTACCTGACACAAAAAACATATAGAAAAATGCACTATTTTCAATTGACGGGTATAAAAGTTGCAAAATTCTACACGAATAAATCACAACTAGTAAATATATTATCAAAAAAGGCATCTCTGTTAAGTTTGCCATCTTTTGTTAATTAGAAAAAAGTTGTTTAGGCTCTTTGTTTTTGGCTAGAAAAATATATGTATATGTATATGTATATGTATATGTATATTCTAGCCTGTTCTTAGAATCGGACCAACTAATAAAATAATACTGAATTGGAATTGGGTTTTATGAAATAGAGAAAGATCACACCGTGTTTCTCACGAAGCTAAATAGCAGACTATTTTGAAAGATCATGAATCAAAGATAATTATGGGAAGATCAAAAGTATACTAGAAACTACATTAGAAAATGTATATAGTTTGAAATCTTCTTTTCACGCCTGAGCAGACGTAGCTATTTTTTACACTGATTTTATAGGCTTCAAATGATTATAACTCTTTTTTAACTTGATAAAAGTTGAACATTTTTGAACACTCTTCTAACAAGTGAAATGCAGGCGTTGAACTTTTGATGAAAAATATCAAAATATACCAAATCGACCATGCTGACCACGACTTCGAAGTCAAAAATTGCCACACACTCCTGTGAGCACTTTTCTGGAGCTCCAAAGTTAAAATTGAGGGTTGGTTTTCGCCCATTTTCACCATGATCCAGAGTGGAAAATTAATTTTCATAACATGAATAAAGTTGTTCACCACATTCCAAAACCTATTCGCTTTTTAGTTTTTCAAAAAATATGAAAAACCAGCTGAAAACTGTAATTTTTCAAAATGCACAAAAAAATTTTCAGGACCTTTTAAAACATTCCAGTTTTCAGATGGTTTTTCATAATTTTTGGAAAACTAAAAAGCGAATAGGTTTTCGAATGTGGTGACCAATCTTATCCATGTTATAAAAATTGATTTTCCACCCTTGAAAATGGGCAAAAACCAACCCTCAATTTTAACTTTGGAGCTCCAGAAAAGTGCTCACAGGAGTTTGTTTTGACTTCGGAATCATGATCAGCATGGTCGATTTGGTATATTTCGATATGTTTCATCAAAAGTTCAACACCTGACCCTTGTAAGTCTAGAAATCGAAAAGCTCCCAAACCCTCCCCCAAAACCACTAACTCATGTGAATGTCCGTGATGATCTCCTTCTCCAGATCCTCCTGCAATCTGATTCGCCATCGCACTCGCAGCCGCCGGTCCTCCACCTCCTTCATGTCCAAACCTTTGATTATACCATTCATCGACAGTCAATGTTGGAATACTCGGATAACCCAACCCGAAAACTTGTTTTTGTGTTTGATCGCGAGTTATCACAAATGGTTTCATCGGCTTCCGTGAGCTCTGTGATTTTTCTTTTTCTGGCGGTGGAAGTGGTCGCTCAACCATCATTTTTAGAATTGGTATTTCATCTGGAAAAAAATTATATATTTTTTGCCCTTTACTAAAGGAATTCTAAAGGACCTTACCTTCAATCGATTGAATTTCCTCAAAAGCTTTTTCAGCCCAATATTGCAATTGAATAATATACAATTCTCTCAATTGATCCTCATCAATTCTTTGAGTTTTCTGCAAATATCGAATATTTTCCTCGTTTTTCTTCAATTCCTTTTTCCTTCGATGTCGCTCCAATTTCAATCTTCTAGTTTCTTCCGGCGTCAATTTCATAGGTTTCTTACTTGATTTCTCCTCCTCTTCTTCTTCCCTCGAAGTTGATGATTCCCAATCAAGAATAACAGTCAAATCACGCAATCGCTCCAGAAAATTGCGATAATAAATTTGGGACTTGCGAAGAGCTTCGAGTTTGAGTTTGGGCTCAGCGATCAAATTTTGTTGGAAAACACCAAGATAGCAAGGAATCAAAAGGAAGCGAAGAGATTGCGTTTGAACATCTTCAATCTGAATTTTTCAAGATTTAAATAGAGATTTTGACAGATTTCAAAAAAAAAAGAAACTCACCAATTCGTTACTCGAATACATTCCTAATTTATTCACAAGAATCGTTAATTCCTCTAATTTTGTCATATTTTCTTTGAGTTTCGGCTGAAAAAACCACATTTTCTTTCAAAGTATTGAGAAAAATCAAACCTGAATTTCAATTGTTGTCAAATTGCCATCTTCCATTTGTTGAACAAGATTTTCAGCCGGTTCAAAGAGTGCAACTAATTCGACATTTTCCTCGTCTTCAGCAGTATTCATGGTTTTTGTTGTGAAACTTTTATGAATCCGAAAAATGAAATTTTCGAATTCGAAAAAAAATAACAAGAAATGCGCCAACAAGAAACGCGCCAGTGTTGAGTGGGTTGACGCGTTTGTTGTTTTTTTTACCCGAAATTGCCTAAAACCGGCAAATGCGCTCTATCGAACAATTGCAGACATTCCTTCGAGGTTTGTAATATTGAAAATGTGAAATTTGGGTTGTTTGCTTCTAAGTCCACGTGAATAATTTTTTGAAAACATTTTATTTTTCAACACTTCAAATTATTTATTTTTCGTCTCCGCCATGATAAAAAAACACAAAAAAAAACGTACAGAGAGAAATGGCGACGGGGTGGGCGAAAAAATCGTGTTTAAAAGAGGAGGAGAAATATTTTAGGTTTACGCAAAAAATTGAACATTACAAAAGACAAAAAAAAATTTAAATATAAAAATGAAATGGAAAAACCTAGAAACTTCTCCCACAAACACACACAAAAAAACATAGGAAAAATATTACCAAAAAAGGAAATAAAACATGGAAAAAAGACGGAGCAGCATTTTTGTGCATTACCCAAAGTGCCAAAATCTGCAACATCTTTTTTAACAAACACAAAAAAATGGGGAGTTGGATAAGAATATTAGAATTTTTCGAGGAGAAGAGAAAATCGGGGTAATTTACAGAATTAGAACTTTTGAGGGCGAGCTCAAGTCGCGGAAATTTGAAGTAAAATAAGAACAAAAATGGAACAAGTAATCAATTTTTTGGAAACTCACACACACAAAAAAACATTAATAATAGTGATTCAAATAGAAAATAGCAAAACATTTTATTGTGGTGTGTTTCCAGTTGGTGTTGCTCCAGTTGCTCCAACAGCAGTTCCGCTTCCAGTAATAGCACCAGCTCCAGCAACAGCAGCTGAAGCTCCACCAGCAGTTCCGCCAGCTGGGAATTGTACAACTGGTTGTGTTTGAGCTGCTTTTTGCTTGAGCATTGTCCAATCGAATGTGTAATCGTACTGAAAATCCAGGATTTTGAATTTATGAAACGAAATTCTCTTATTTTCCAAAAACCAAAAACTTACTTGATGATTGAGTGTTCTGAACAAAATTCTGAACAATTGTCGCAAATACATATAATCTGGCGATTCGTCAAAACGAAGTCCACGAGCATAGCTCAAATACATTGGGAATTCGGCTGGGAATCCTTTACACAATACTTCCACTGTTGTTGTCATTTTCTGCAAATTCATTTGAAAATTATAGTTTTCGAAAAAAATTTTTCAAAAAAACCAACCTTCTCCGAAATCTTCTCATATTTCTGTTTCTTTGTGGCTGCTTTCAATCCTTGCCATGGAAGTGTTCCTCTGTTGAAATACATCAAAACATATCCAAGTGATTCCATGTCATCTCTGCAACATAATCAAAGATTAGGTTTTTATCGGGTGATAAACACAAAAAACAGCTGATACTTCCTGCCATTTTCTAATTGATCAATTTGCTTTTAATTAATGGTTATGTGAAAATAATTGTTTTTTGAAGTTTGTAAATAATTTCGTAACCAACTTTTCAGACTACATTTTCGTGTGAAAAAATACGTCTGCTTTCTCCTACTCAAATAAAATGATCTAAAAATTACCTTCTTGATTGTTCAATACCCAAATGAGCATTGATCGAAGCGTATCGAGCAGTTCCGGTCAAATTCTTATCTTCTCTGTATGCAATATGCGATCGTGTGCGAGAATCCCGGTATCTGAAAAAAATCAACAATTGTTTTCTGAACAAGTCAGCTCAAAAGAGAAAAACTCACTTTTTAGCCAATCCAAAATCGATCAAGAACAATTTGTTACAATGACGTCCAATTCCCATTAAAAAGTTATCTGGCTTGATGTCACGATGAATAAAGTTTTTCACGTGCACATATTCGATACGTCCTATCATTTGATCCGCCAACATCAACACAGTCTGAAAATTACATAATTAATTAAGAACTTTTAATTATAGAGTTTGTGGCTCTTTCTTTTTGTTTGAATGTTTTTCCCAAAAATTTCGTAAAATCTCGATTTTCCAGCAATTTTCCGCCTCATCTCCTTTCATTCTTTTTCTTCAATTCTCTCTTTCACCTCTCACTCTCTCTTTTTCTCCCTTATATTTCTTCCCAACTAAATTGGAATAATATTCTTATTAATAGTATAATCGAATCGATTCTCTCTTCTCTTTCTCTCTCATAAACCAAGAGTACACAAAATGTTGACCTATTTTTTGTGAAAAACAAAAACAGTTCCAGTCAAAATTTCAAGTTCGGGATAAAAAATTACCTTCATTGTGAATCTGCGTGAGCAGAAGTTGAACAAATCTTCGAGAGATGGTCCCAACAAATCCATGACGAGAACATTGTATTCTCTTTCTGTTCCATACCTGGAAAAATTGAATTTGTGAAAGGAAAACAGCGGATATATGAGTTTATAATTTGAAAAGTTCATAGGTTTTTGATACTAAATTTTTCATTATATAATGAATCCGAAAGAAACACCAAAACTCATTTTGTTAAGAAACACGTTGTGAATTATTGAAAAGGGCATTATTCTGAAATTTAGATGAAAAATGCTCATTCTATTGTTGGAAAGATTCAGAAAATAAGAAAATTGCAGCCGTTCAACACGATTTAATCTCTCCGATGTCATAATTAATCATCCTGGGAATATAAATTCATGAAAAAAGAACATACCAGCGAATATGTGGAATACCAACTCCTCCTTGCAAAATACGATAAACTTTGGACTCGTAGAGCAATTGTGGATGTCTTGCCTGAAAAAAACATTGAATTTTGATCAATATTTTTGAGTAAACATGATGCAAAAGGGGAACGCCGCGCTTTGAAATTGGAAGTGATGAAATTGGCCATATGGTTATGAAAGATTGATGATATTTGGGTAAAATTAAAATGAAGCTTTTGCTTGCATCAAAAATTACAACCTATCATGCATTTAATTGCAGTTTGAAAACATACTATCGTACGATAACAAACTGTACTCAAAATCAAAACATCCTTTCGCTCCCAACAAAAAATCGATAACTCACCCGATTACTTTCCAATTTGATGGCAACTTCTTCTCCGTTTGTTACATTGATCGACACATAAATATCACCGAATGATCCTGATCCGATCTTACGAATCAATTTATATTTTGTCGCAACAATAAAATCTTTAACAATATGCGACATTTATCACCCCTCTTCTTGTCGTGCTGAAAGATGAAGGAAATGAGTTGGTTGAGAAACGAAATAAGGATAAACAACTAACCGATAGCACTTGAAAACCAACCACCCGGTGGGATCAAGATTGAGGAGACTCGACCTGAAAAACACAACAGTTTTATAAATAGTGCGTGGATAAATAAATGTGTAATTTGAGAAGACGCGAGATTTTCACAAAAATCGATACTTTTCGTAAACTTAAACATGTTTAGATTGAAAAGGGAGATTTACAAGAAACAAATTGACAAAGAAAATGATAAATTTCAGGTGAAAGTGAAGTAAAACATGAGAGAAACAATATTCGAAACACAACGCTTTTTGTTTGAGTGCGAAAAACTAGGGAAATTTATCGATTTTTCGGCGAAACTAGTGTTTCTCGAAGTAAAACGAGTCAACCAAACACATCTAGAACATTTTTAGAACCGGAAAATCATCGGAAACGCTGAAAATGGCTGAAAACGTCGGCGAAACAGTAGAAATCGGCAAATTTCATCAGTCACGCAACTGGGAAGGCCGACCGCGTTGCATATGGTGACGCGTCGCGGCCACCCGCTAATTCAAAATATTGTTTTTTTTCTCTTCTTTTTCTCTCACTAGATAGATGTTGCGAGTAGAGTAGCGTAGTATTTAGAAAAGAGAGAGTGTGTACGGGAGATTGGGCGGATGAATGCACTTGTTTCGCACCAAACAAAAAGTTCAATGTTTAAATTGCTGGGAAGAAAATGAAGGAAAAGGAAAAAAATCTTCTCTTTTTTTCCTTGATGATGAAGGAAATTGCGTGTTTTTTCCTCTACATACGTATTTTTTTTGAAGGAGAAGAAGAAGAAGAATGTGGGGTTTGGTGAATTTATTGGATTAGTGCAGATATTTGCAAAAAAGTTGCCAAGATGGGAAATTTTAGAAATGAAAAAGACAGGGTGAAAATTTTTAAAATGAAAAGAGAAAAAAAATGATTGGTCACGTGAAAATCAATCGAAAAAATTTGGGGAAAAATGATCTTCAACATTTTTGAACTTTTTTTGGAGATGGAAAAATTGGGATCTCCTAAAATTTTCAAAAATGGAAGGTTTTTAGAAAGTTCAAAATTTTTGAATAAAAAATCACGCTATTCAAAAAAGCTAAAATAGTGCTACAGTATGCCCAGCCAATTTTGGTCCTGCCGCGATTTTTCTCGATTTGAAGGCTGGCTTGTTCAGCTACAGTACATTTTGGATCTAGAAAATTGAGAAACTAAATTTTCTGGGCTAAAATCTACAGTAACGCTAGGATCATTAGTGTTCAAAAAAAATTGAAATAAAAAAGGTTTGAAATTAATTTCCAATGCTCTCAAAACTAGAATCTAGCCCACGCGATAACCCGAAAAACTAACTAAAAATAATTTTTTCCAATTTTCTCCTTCTCTCTCTCTCTCTCTCTCTCTCTATTTCTCAACAGCCAAAAAAACCGCCAATTTCCTTCCCAAGAAAGAAAAAAGCCAACATAATTCATGTGTGTGTGTAGCACTAAAAATCGACATAAAATGAATGAACGAGGCAACATATAGAAAATATATTATAAAAATTGGAAAATGAAAGAAAAACGCGAAAAAAAACACAGACACCACACAACGGAATAAAATCAATATTTATTATTTGCGTGTATCATTCATTCATTGCTCGTCATCACTTTATTTCTCTAATTCTCTTTTCTCTCTCTCTTCTTGCGCGGGTTGCCAACCGGTTTTGAAAATCTTTTTTTTTTGACAAATGATAGGGGCAGAATGTCGAGTCATCTGACAAAAGTTCCGAACAAATATTTTGCGGCCGAAAAAAAATTTTTTGGTAGTTTTTTTTTAATTGACTGGGAATATTTTATCAATTGAACAAAAAACCAAAGATCGGAAAAAAATGTGCTTTTTTTGTAAAAAAAAATGAAAATAAAAAATGAACTAGGGAACAAGGAAAAGACACAAAGTATTTGAGCTACAGTAACCCGAGCTAAAAAAAATTCGGAATTTTTTTTTTGCTCCAAGTTACAGTAGCCCACGTTTTTGGGGCGAAAATATTATGATTCAAAAAAATTGGCGCCAAGTTCTAAAGGCTACAGTAATTCTAAATGATCTACAAAATTTCGGACAAAAATATAAGAGCTACAGTAACCAGAACTATTGGCGCGAACTCTAAAAATTTGAATTTTTTAGCTCTGAAACTCCAAGTTACAGTAGCCCTCATTTTTGGGGCAAAATTTTATGATTCAAAAAAATTGCGTCAAGTTCTAAAGGCTACAGTAGTTCTAAATAATCTACAAAATTTTGGAACTTTTTGAAAGAAAATATAATAGAGCTACAGTAACCAACTATTGGCTCGAAAATTTTTAAATTCATAAATTTTGGTGCCAAATTTTATACGGTACAGTAATCCTAAATTTTTGCAAAACTAAAAATTTCTAAAACTTTAATCTGAAACTATTTTTAACAAATGTCAATTGCATATCTTCATTTTTACACGTTTCAAAAATATATACATTTTAATACACAAATTCTCAAACTTTTCCTCCTCAAACATTATAAAACGGCGAAGCTGCTGATGTTTGAAGTTCAACTTGTGAAATCTTATATCGAACTTTTTTCAACCACTCATTAACCATCGGTGTTTCCAAAGATGGTTGATTCTGACAAGAATCGAGTTTCATTCGAAGTTGATTTGGAATCTGACTATGATATGCTGTCAAAATCGGCGCCCACATTGAATATAATTGACAAAGAAGTGCTGAATTGACTTGTTGAAGTGCTTGAATCGTGTTCAAGAAGTGTAGGTTAACCATGTCAGCGAGCTGGAAACATTTTCGTCATTTTCCACTTGACTAGACCAAACTTCCAAGAATTTCAATTTTTTCTTTTTTTCTCATCACTAACCACTTTCGAATGACTAAGAAGTTGTAGTATGGCAGGAGTGACACGTGCCCAAAAATCGATGAGATGAGCAAATGCAGTTGTTGAGCTAGAAAGAAAAAGAGAATCAGAGTGCACTGAAGATTGTAGTCATGGATACTGGGAAGCTTGTGTGTGAGAGTTATCAGAAATTATAGGGGAAAAACAAAAACAAATGTGGAGGGGGAGAAAACACGCCTACCTATAAATCGCAGCTCGTTCACAATAAACCGTCCAGAGTTGGCATAGATGGAAAGCGTGGAAGAGGGCAGACATGTGAACCACTGATTGCTGAAAATTGGAAACTTTTTTGGGTGAAAGAGGATCAGGGAGGAAGGTATTTACAACAAAATTTTCAAACGAGATCCAAAAAAAGGTAAAAAAAAATTATTGAACCCAAATTTTAGGATTTCTAAATTGCACCAGTCCTCAAATTTTTTAAAAAGAAATTTTTAGGACCACAAAAAAAGGGCAGGTTTAATTTCTGTACTGAAGATCTGTTTTGAGATGGACTTGCTGAGACTCAATTTTCCCAAAAATCAGGACCGGATTCTCAGAGGTTTTGAAGAATTTATGATGAGACAAACAATTTTTCTCAATTTTTGGTGTCCCAGATCTTGTTGTTCTCGATTCAAAAATACTCAGATTCAAATTTTTTAATCCCTGAACTACATTTTCATCAGTTTCAGCTCGAAATTTGAATGTGAAGTTTTTGAATCAGATCTGAAGGTCAGGAAGGATTGGACCAAAACTTCAGGACATCTGAATTGTTCCAAGACGACCACATTATTAAATAGCAGAATTCGGACCAAACCCGATTTTCTGGTAAGATTTCAAAGCCGAAGCACATTTTTAAATGGTCCGGATAAAATTCGAATAGGATTCTGACATTTTTCTTAGATATTGGATATGAGGCTAGAATTCATAGAAGTTCTCTATGAATTTCTGACGCGTCAAAAAATTTTTCTCAATTTTTGGAGTCCCTGATCTTGTCGTTCTCGATTCAAAAATTCAGATTCAGATTTTGTAACCCCTGAACTACAAAAATTCCACCTTGAAATTGTTTTCCTGAAGTTAATTTTTTTACCAACCGCCTAAGACTCGATTTAACAGAAATATACGAGCTCGAGATTTTTTCCTGATTTTTATTTTTGAATTTCATTTTCCTGTACCCTTTTACAAACCTTCGATTGATCAGCAAAACCAGCAAGAACAAAATGAATATAATCAGCCATATGTTGAGAACACTCAATCGGAACTGGCAGGCAAGAATGATTTGCGTGAAGTGCACCAAGTAGCAGCCAAGATAATACTCGAACATTTGTGACACTGTCTGCAAAAGCACCCGGAGCTGATTGAGTGACCGATGGAGGAGACATCAGCCACGGTATGAATTGGATAATTGTTCGGCAATCACGGGCGTTTGAGCGGGACATTTGAACAGCAATTGCTTCGGCTAATTTGACTTTTAGATCACCGCCAAGCGAATCGGAATTCGATTCTTTCTGAAAAAAAAATTGTGGTAATAAGCTATATTCTAAGAAAATCACGTACCTTGAGTTTGGCTATGACATGTAGATCCGCAATAAAATCCAAAAGTTCAAATAAAAATGGTTTAACAGCTTCTGAAGCCGCAGTATTGAATTGATCATCCAACAACGATACTTCAATATCTTCCCCAGCATCTTGCAAAATCATATTCGCAATCGTAACATAATTCGATTCATGTAATTTCGCCTTGAACTTAATCGCTTGCATCAATTCCGAAACAACAGCTCGTGTCACACATTGTTTATCACGCTCTCGTATGAGTGCTCGATTGCAAGCCGTGCAGATTGTGAGAAGTGATTCAAGTGATATCTCTCCACCATGTAAAGCTTCAGACATCCATTTTGCGAATGATTCAACGAGTGAAACCGCGCTTTTGAATGATGAGAAGTTCTGGACTTTCAAAACATGACTCATTACAATCACAACATTTTCGATTTCCGCGCGAGTTGGTGGATTCGCATTATCAGCTGATATTGCAGTATGATATCTTCTGAAGAATGTTTCCAAATGTTGCACCAAATTCGTCCAATGTGTAATATACATATCAGTTGGTATTTCAACTGTATAATATGCCAGATTCTTCATTGTTAATCGAAGTGAACTTGGCCAACTTTCTTCAAGATCTTCCATTAATAATTGAATAAAGTATACCGGAGACAATTCATTGAAATCAGCCAATGAGAGAGCGACAACACTCCAAAATGACTCTGCACGTGGAATTTTTGTATCAAATAATTGAAGGCAAATTGCAGATGTTGATAAATGATGTAGAGAAACTCGCAGCATTTGTTTTGCAACAGATCGAGAATTCGCTGGAACAAACATCTCTGTAGAATGCCACGGATACATTGGCTCATCAATCAATCGAGTCACGGTGTATAAAATCTTGAATAAAATCGGTGCCGCCATTGAAGGTTCACGGTGTAAAAATGTTTCCAAAGCGATCAAACATAGTGATACAGTTTCTTCATCAAACATTTCAATCGCTTCATTACAATGTCCACATCGAAGTTTACAACCCTTTGAAGATTCCGAAGTTGGGGAACTTGTTGATTTTTTATGGCTTGCCACCGAACTTTTCTTTCGTTCAATACGTGGTTCAATGGAAGGTTCTACAATTGTTGGTTGCATCACTCGAATTGCCCCAACTTGCACCATTCCCTCTCCGGTTACTGTTAGCGATTCTGGTCGAATAAGTTCACCCGGCAAGTTATCATTGGGTTCTTCAACATTATCCCACGTGTCAAGATCTTGGCAAGGTTCTCCATCTGAACATTCGTGAACTTGATCTGAAAGTAATTCAGGTATTTTAAAAACCACCCAAAAAAGCACAAGATCAACTAACTCTGCAATGTTTTCACAACAATTCCAATTAATCGCACAATATTTTCACTGATCGGAAGTTGATCGAATCGATATTTATACAAAATCAGAATCAGCGATTGCAACCAAAGATGTCGTGTGTGTTGTGTGAGAAGAGCGAGCGAATAATTTGTCACATTTTGATCGGACGCCAGTTTTTGAGGGCTTGGGAGATGGATGAGAAGTTGGACGACGGTTGGGAGGAGTTGATTTCCAATGTGAAGATTCATGTCGAGAATTTCAGGAAGACCACTGACGAAAGCATTGCAAACTGCGGCTTTTCTGGAAAAAATGTATTGGAAAATTGAAATGTGAAAACGTGAAACGTGGCAGTTCTGAGAATCATTTCCAATTTTTTTCATTAAAAAATCAAAACCCCGAAAATTCTCTTTCAGCAAAAATCGATTAAAACACCACAATACTCCTAATTATCTTGAAATTCGAAAATTATCACCGAAAACCCGCCAAAAAATAGAAAAAATAAAAGTAAAACAACGACACTCCGCTAGCGGAACGCGCTTGCCTATTGTTTAATTTTCACACACACTGTTTGAACGAGCGGAGTGTCGTTGTTTTCTTTTTTTTTCAACTCACCTTAATCTCGCTGGAGGAATCGTGAAACATTTCTCAGTGCTGCTATATCCCAGTAGAGTATTAAAGTGTCGGAAAACCAGCGATTGTTTTTTCACATTCGCTTTTTCATCATTCGGAGTCGAGTTTTTATTGCTGAAATTTTAAGTATTAGGTACAAAAACCATAAATATCTATATATTTTTGAAAAAAAATAATTCTAACCTTAAAAACGTCACGAAAAGTGATACAACAAGATAAACAGTATGTCTTTCCGGATTTTCCATATCAACAACTCGATTGAACAATAGGCACATGTTACTTTCCTCATCGGTAAATTCGCGAAGTCTACCGTAACCTCCTGAAAATCACAATGTTTTTTGGAAATTTTTCAGATTGCTCATGTCAAACTGAAAATCAACCAAATTAGGGGGGTCAAACTAAGGAGGGGAACCCAAATTTTTTTTTTGAAATTTTAAAATTGAAAGAAGTTTAGAGAAGCATGCACCAAAAAAAGCTTGGAGGGGTGGGAAAAATCAATATTACCATGCCCATAGTTGGCCGCAACTGTTGATTGTGGAGACGAAACGGTTGGCAAATCATCGTTATTCGCTGGAAAAGGAGGACATGTTAGAGAGGAGGAGAAGCCAAAGGTGTGTTGTAAAGAAAAATGCGGGCAGAAAATATATAGGATAGAAAGAAAAATTTTGAAAAAGAGAGAAGTGTTATCATAACAAAAAAGCATAACATGAAAAAAAATTGTAGAAGTTAAAAAAATGAGCATGCTGAAAATATTATAGTGGTGCACGCACACATACACATCAAACCGGGTGTCGAAGAGACGACACCACCCGATGACGTCATCATTGAGACGAGTGACGCTGCACCAAATGCCACGTCAGCCGCCATCTCTCGCCACCGATTGACGACTCGAACCATCGTGACCACTTTTAATATTTTATCACGCGCTGAAATGGCGGCTTCGGAAAGTCGACCGCGACGTCGCCAGCGAGCAATCTTATGCGTTGATAAATGTATATCTAAAGTGTTGGTTTTAGAGTTTTAGGCTTTGGGCGAGAGCCCAAAAGAAGCGGGGAATATGATGGAGATTAGAAGAGGAGGAAATGAATAAATTAGATACACGACAAATAATCAGAATCAGTTTTTTTGTTTTCTGTACATAGATTTTTTGAAAAAAAAAATCCTAATAATCATCAGAAGGTAAGTTGAAACTTATAATATAACACACGGGGGTTAGATACAACAAATAAATAACAATTTTCATCAATGATAAATATCTGCAAAAATTTTTTTATAAAACATACCTGGATCAGATGGAAGATGGGCGAGTTGATGTTTCATTCCATCATAGCTTTTCAAGTGTCGAACAATTGATCGAGCTGTTTGCGCATTTTCAATTGATGTTCGAGCCTTGGAAACTTTTCTTTGATAGAGTTCAGACATTGGATCAGTGTGCATAAGATCTAAAGAACTTCTATTTAGATGTTTTATTTTTTTCCCCGAAAATGAAAATCTCTAACCTTGCACAAACATCGTATCCTCGGATTGACTACTCAATTGACTTTCTAACACCAAAGTTTCAAAGCGTTGAATAAAAAAATCAAAAGTGAGTGTAGTTTGATCAGGTAGAAGTGTCGCCAACATTGTAATCGCATGAATAATCAACGGACGATCCACTATACAATGATCAAATTGCGATTCGAAGCATAAACACATTAGTTTAAGAGTGTGACTTGGCATCGCGCGAAGTGCAATGATTGCTCTTTGAGCAACTGATGGATTTGGATCATGGAGGGAAGATATAAAATGATAGAATACCGAGCTTAGGCAAGTTTGCACAACTTTATTGGCTTTAACCGGCGCAGCTTTCATCATTTGCGCAATAACATATGCTTTTCCAACGGCGTCAAATCTCACATTCCATTGTGGCGAGGTGAAATCGCGATGCACCATCTTCCAAAACATTTCCTCGCCAGATGGCAGGGTCATTGCATGCAACAATAGATGCGTGGCAAGCTCACCAACTTGTATAAAATCTGATCGTAAACGTTCCCATAACTTGGGGACCATTTGATTTTCTTGTGTCCAAATGAGGAAGCCTCGATGCTCACGGCGTGCGTTGCTGAGAGCTTCGCAATGTAGACAGAGGTATTTCAAAGATGTCATACAGAAGAATTCAACATCCGGTTCCAAAACACTGTCAAGACTCTGGAAAATCTTTTTGAAAGGAATTTTTTTCGTTATTAACTCACCGAGAGCAATGAATGTATCATCTTCAACTGCGCCGGAAGGTTATCAAAACTAAATCTGAATCTTCCAACAGATGTCACCCAAAAATCACAATTCTGTTTCTGTTGCGGTGTAAGTGGTGTATTAATAATCTGTCCCTTGATACTCGGATGCACCGTAGTTGCAGTCACAACAGTTCCACTTTCTAGCACTGCATCATGAGTAACAGCTTCAGCCATCGCAACTTCCATCTCTTCAGCCGGCAAGATTCCCACAAATTCACATTCCTCGGATTCATCTTCAATCGCTTGCGCAACACACATTGTTTGCAGCCCAGCTAACAGTTGTTGATTTGGTAACTGTATCCCGGGTGTTGTTCCTTTCGAACCTCCTTCAGTTAACGGTGACATCATAGAACTTCCACCAAGAGTTGGCGAATTTTCCGTTTGCTCATCATAATTCACATCATCATCAACGGTTGTGATAATCGCAACTTCTCGTTTAGGACACACTTTTTGAGTTATATTCATGACCATCTGCTGGACAAATGCAGCTTGCTGACAAGCTGCAAAACATCAGTGGAACTCTCTAAATGAAAACCCAAACTTACGAGAACAATCAGCAAAACCATCCAATTCTGGATCATGACATTGATGAGGAGAAGCTCTGATTGGAATTGAGATCAAGAGCTGGATACATTCAAAAAGTCGATCGACAACACTGTTGGAACACGATCTTTCAACATCATTCAATCTCATTTGCAGAACTAGGATATCCACTAGAACTACGTGAACTGACATTTCTTCTTCTTCCAAATCATTTTCAGATAGTGGAGGGATTTCAATGGTTCGCAATCTGAAAAAAAAAACATGTTTTGGAGAGCTTCGGAAATTTTGAAAAATTTCTAAACTTCATCAGAAAAACTCACTTCAGGAGACATTTTGTGAAGTTATCCAGAACCATATTTAGAGGAACTGTGATATCCAAACGGGAAAGTTGCTGAAAATCAAGATCAGATTCTCAATCAACAAATTTTCTAACTAATATCTTACGTGTAACCACTGTAGCGCATTAAACATCTCATTATAATCATCTCCAATCATTCGATTCGTCATGAATTGAAAAACATCGATAGTTTCAAATGGAAGTGGACAAAGATCAGGCTCGAATATCTTTGACAACAAAACTTTGAGTTCAGGTTGATTGTCTTCTGTACAATCATTGACAATTGATTCCAGCCAAATTGGCATGACTTTACACCAGGTTTCAAGAGAAATCACATCATAGGGCATAAGTGCAAGCAGTCTGCCGAGTCCCTCTTTAATTCTGTCGATGTGTGGGCGACCATCGTGTTCTTCACATTCTCCGCAGAGCGAGGAGATGAATACGTTGTTGTGGACACGGATTGATACATTTATCCAGTCGCATACAAACTGGAAAAATATTAATGTTGATCTATAGTAATTTAATCTCAAGGTACAGCTAAAAATTGTTCCAAAAAATATTCAAAATTGTATGAGTCTACAGTACCTCTGGCATTTCTGCCTGAAAATTATCACTCAAGAAAAAGTGTGCCAAAAAAAGTTCCAAAAATTTTGATCTACAGTAATTCGGGATTAAAATTAAAAACTGATTCACACTCTGAAAGCCTGGCCCGGATTTGCTGGAATTGCAGATATTGCTAAAAATTTGAAGATTTTCAGTGCGAAACTCAAAGGTTTTGAAATTGAAAATGAAAATTTTTTGGCGCGAAAATTAAATTTTCAAAAAAGAAAAAAAAAGAGTTCACGTGGCACTTTTTTAGGTTCCAAAAAATTTTGATCTAATTTTTGGAACAATTTTTTAGGATACTGTAATTCAGAATAATTGGATCAGTTCGACCTCCGATTTTTAAAAATCTGAAAAATTGGATTATTTTTTAAATTGTTAGACATCTTAAAAACCTAGAACCCCCCGAACCCAATTTTAAAAAAAGTCCGAAAAACTGGATCACTTTTGAAATTGTCACAAATCCTGTAAACCTCAACCCCACCGAAAAAATTCCCAAAAAAAATCTCACATCAGTTTTCAATTGTTCCAACGCCGAACCCATCGAATCATTTGGTAAAAGTGCAGTTGTTGCAAACCACTCAAAAACATTTTGCATAATATATCCAATAGCTCTCGGATCAGCAGTCTCATTCGGCGGACAAAGTGCAGCCATAAGCCAAACACCAAATCGACTCAACATTCTTCTTTCATCCGCCATCTTGTCAATTTCCTTCCCCATCGATGTTCCTCCATCCAATTGTCTCAACCATTTCGGCTTCTTCCCTTCACCTTCTGATCCTTCAAACATCGTAGTTTCCCTCAATAACTTCACAATTGATTCAACAGTCGGCCACATATCATCAGTTCCCCAAACAATTCCAGTTCCCCAATGTGTTATATGATCCGATTCTTCTCCATGAACCTGTCCACTACAATCCAAACACAATCTCAACGGAACATGATTATGTGTTCGAGTGCATTCATGGCTAACACAAATTGTAACAGCTAGACGGGATTGTGATTGACAATCTTGTCGTTGACACGTGGCATTTGAGGCGGGCATCGGTTGAGCGAAATGTTGAGTTACAACTTTGCGCTCGCCGGTTACTTGCTCCGCACATTTTTTGCAGAGGAAAATTGGGGGAGATGTGTCAGCAACATCAGCACAAACTACTGGATCATAACATCTTTTCACGCTGGAAAAAAATTTTTTGAATTTGGTAGAGCAAAATTATGAATCAGAGAACTTCGCTAGAGTTCTTCGATTTAGAATTCCAAAAAATGTGGATCACTAAAAATAAATGAGATTCTGATTTTTGTAGATCGAATTTTTGAGAAAGTTTTTTCGATAGGATTCATCCTCCAGAAAATCGGCCCGAGTTTTTTCAAAAAAAAATCGGCCCGAGTTTTTTCATAAAAAAAAATCGGCCCAAGTTTTTTCAAAAAAAAAAATCGGCCCGAGATTTTTCAAAAAAAAAATCGGCCCGAGGTTTTTCAAAAAAAAATCGGCCCGAGGTTTTTCAAAAAAAAATCGGCCCGAGATTTTTCAAAAAAAATCGGCCCGAGTTTTTTCAAAAAAAAAATCGGCCCGAGTTTTTTCAAAAAAAAAATCGGCCCGAGTTTTTTTGTTGGATTTAAAAAAAATCGACCCGAGTTTTTCAAAAAAGTTTTTTCAAAAAAAAAAATCGGCCCGAGTTTTTTCAAAAAAATCGGCCCGAGTTTTTTCAAAAAAAATCGGCCCGAGTTTTTTCAAAAAAAAAAATCGGCCCGAGTTTTTTTCTAAAAAAAAAATCGGATCCACCCCCAGAACTCTTCTATCTAGAATCTAATTCACACATAGAAACTTCAAGCCCAGGTTTACTTTTTTTCAATTCCCCCCACAAACCTCGGTGCTTTATCTGTACATCCAGTTGATTGACAAATAACTGGTCTCCAAGCATGAACCCGATACTGAATAGTTTTCCGATGCAAAATTTGTGGATTTGGAAATGGCCAATAATGAAACAATAAATTCGCCGCAGCCACTCGACTCTCACAAGTTCCTTTCGCATTCACTTGCAACAAATCTTGATATACTTTCGGTGAACAATTCATCGCTGCTTCAATAATCCACGTATGCAAGCTAGGATCATGGGTTTGTTGCAAAACAAGCATGATAACTCCAGGGACACTTGATTTCACAAATGTTTCATTAGTGATTGCAAATGGGAAGACACAATCAGCAAGAAGATGGACGATCTGGAAATTAATTGTATCTCTTTTTAATCTTCTAGTTTTTCCTCCGAGGTTCTTTGACTTCAGAAAAAAATAAGACAAGTGATCCATCATTTTTTAAACCCTCCTAAATCTCATTCTTCCATACCTGCTTATCTAATTCCCTTGGAAAAACACCAAGTTGACTGGCTAATAAAAGAGGGAGTTGTTCCAACGAATCTCTTTCGAGAAATATCATCAATGCTTTGATTGTGTCAAGAATCGCTTCGCCGATTGCTGGAAAATTTATTTATTTTTTGAATAAAATATTGAGAAATAATTATTTTTCATTTTGGAAAATGATATTAATTTTTTTTGAAACGTAATTTTTCGGGTTAAAAAATCGGGTGATTTTTGTGATGTCTAACAATAAATTAAATTATAAAAAAAACAGGTACAGTTTTTCCGGAGCCTGGTAAAGCCTACAAATTTGGGCCAATTTTTTCGGACTTGTTCAAAAATAATTTTTTGGACCAGGAAATTCATAGTCTTTCTGAACTTTTGGTGTAATTTTTGAGGATCAAGCCCAGAATTGTGAACCATGAAAATTCAGAATTCCAAAACCTTCTCCGATACTTAAAGTGCCCAGATGTTCCCCCTAACCTTGTGGTTGTGTAGTTATCAACGGAAAAACATCCAACAAATTGACAATCGCATAATACAACGCCGAATAGTTCAAATTCGGATACAAATTCCATCTCGCCGCATCCGATGAGAACTTTTCGCAATAAAGTGTTTGATTCGATGGAAAATCCTTGAGAAATCTGCAAAAAAACATTCCATATTTTTTGTTTTTTGTTTTCTCATAACGACCCGTCGTTAAATTTTATTAGACTTTACATATTTTATGTGTGCACAACGCAAATTATCTCAACTCAACCCAGAAAAAATAAAATAAATTTTTTTTGAAGAAAATTTGGATTGACACAAAATGTTTCCCTTTGAATTGTTACTACTTTATTCTTTCTCCCAATTTTTCTTCACAAAAAAAGTCACAAATCAATTCACTTCCGGCAAAAATTCGAAATTCAAATGCGATGCGTCTTCCGGTGCCCCAAGATTTTTTGTATATATTTTTTTTTGTTGTCACCCCCCAAAAAAGAGCATCTCGAAAAAGTAGCAAAAGACAAAAAGAGAAGAAAAAAAGTTGATTAAAATTTAATCGAGAAAAATGCTCTTCCTCCATCAATTTAATTACTTCATTCATTATCGTTTCTTTTTTTTTTGTCCATTCTCATTCTTGTGGTGAAAAAATGTGGGGTAGTGAAATGTCACGCAATGTTGAAAAATGGCCAAAAACAGAAGGCATCTCTTCAAGAAATAGTGCACAACATGGATTTTTTTTTTGGATTTTCAGAAACCTTCTTGGCTCGGCTACTTGACAAGTCTGCTTCTAGGCGCTGATCCTTGAGGACTGGGCTTTCTAGGAGTTGGTCCTTGACATATATGTTTGCTAGGCGCGGTTTCTTGACAGCTAGGATCTCTAGGCTTAGCTACTTGACACTAGGATGACTTCGCAACACGACACAGAAGGGTTCAAGGAGTCGTACCTAGAAACAGCCGCTCTCAAGGCGCGGCTCCTTGCCAGACTGGATCTCTAGGCGTGGGTGCTAGACAATCAGGTTATCTAGGCTCAGTCACTTGAGAACTAGACTGTCTAGACGTGGCTTCTTGAGAACTAGGATGTCTAGGTTTGGCACCTTGACATAGAAGTTCTCAAGGCGTGGCTCCTTGGCAGAGTGTTTCTCTAAGCGTGGGTGCTAGACAATTGGGTTCTCTAGGCTCAGATACTTGAGAACTAGACTGTCTAGACGTGGATTCTTGAGTATTAGGCTCTCTAGGTGCGTCTTCTTGACGACTAGACTAGGATGTCTAGGCTTCGCACCTTTAAATAAAAGTTGTCAAGGCGCGGCTCCTTGCCAGAGTGAATCTCAAGGCGCGAGTCCCTTTCAGAGTCAATCTCTAGGCGTGGCTGCTAGACAGTTAGGCTCTCTAGGCTCAGCTACTTGAGAACTTGGGTTTGTAGACTGGACTTTTTGGAATAGAAACTCTAAAGGCGCGGCTCTTTGCCAGAGTGAATCTCTAGGCGTGGCTGCTAGACAGTAAGGTTATCTAGGCTCAGCTACTTGACACCTAGATTTGTCTGAAGCTCTTAAGGCTCCTTGAATCAAACAGCCTCTGATAAACTTTCAAATTGAAAATTTAGCAATTTTTCCTCTCACATCAGAAACCACGATCCTAGCCTAGATCCAAAAAAAACAAGAAATTTTCTCAAGGTTCCGAAAATCCACTTGTTTATCTGTTGTTTCTCTCCAACCCAAATTTGTCTGTGTTTGTGTGTGTCTATACGAAAACCTATGAAGCTTATTTGTTCATCGCCCAAAGAAAAAACACTTTTCTAATTAGCATCTCGTCCGGAAAAAATCTGATTAACTCTCAAGTGTACACACTATTTAGGCACCGAACTTTTTTCTTCCCTCAAAATCCCATTTTCTCCGAATTCTATTTTTCGAAATGGAATGGAGGAAAAAAAAAAGAAAAGAGATCCTCTTTAACGCGAAAAAAATGTATTGTCTTTCATTTTTTGAAGGACCCACTTTTACTTTCGAGATTTTTGTGGTGAGATAAAAGGGCGAGAGGAATTTATTTATTATTTTCTTTTCTCATCAGAGAAGTCAGCAATTAGCCATTTTTCCTCTGACAATTTCCTTATCATCAACTGATATTTCAAAGTAGAATACTTCATGAGCCAAAGCAAAGTGATACTCGAATTGTATAAACTCTTTCCCATTTTTGGTGAATCGAACAGCATCTGCGATATATTTTGCGTTGAATTGTCCAAAAACTTTATAGAAATTGCTAAGATCCAAAGCTAAAGGACGATCTTTGGGCATTTTATTATAATTAGCAATTCTAGCCTGGTAATATTTCTCACAAATATTGCATTTGAAATCTTTTGCTAGATTTGATTTCTTCAAGAATACCTTCGCTTCCTTAATCCTCTCTCCATTATATTTAACTTCAGCCGTAGTATTGGTACAAATATAAGGTGTCAACCAGTATAATTTCATGTCTGATTTCTTAAAATATCCCGTATAATGCCAAACATGGCTAAAATATACTCGACTCATTTCAAAAAAATAAAACTCCTCGTTGTCTTCAATCGCATCGGTCACCCAATTCACTTTCGAATTTTGCAAAACGTATCTATTGATATTATCGTTGAAGAATTCGAAATTCACTTTTTCTCTTTTATAACATGTTCGATATGGATAATGTTTCATCACATGAGTTCCATCTACCATAAGCTCCAACATTTTCCCTTTCTGGTTAACAACCCGCTCATTGATAATATCAATTTGTCTCTGAATCGTCATAACCGGCTCATATTTTTTATACGTCAATTCTTCATATTCTTTATCAAGAAGATTTTTCGGATACACAACAAAATTTTCCTCATCAAGAACTTCCACTTTTTTCAGATACTCTTCATTTATCTCAATACTCTTTGATATATTCTTTGATATACTTTCCTGATACTCTTGATCTACTTGACTATTCTCTTCTGTGCAATTGATTTCTCTACCTTTTGTCAATTCTTTTCTATTTATCGAATATTCCATTTGATAAAAATGCGCTTGACCGATTTTTATTAATATTTGATAATATGCATCTCCCCCATCTCTTTCAATATAGATAGCATTCTTGATTTCTTTCGATAAACCAAGAATCCTTGATTCTACTCTGCTATAATAAGCCCCTTTCTCATTGCAGAAATCAAATTCAAAGTTCTCCGAAGTCTTTGTTACAGATTTCATCAATTTTTCGGCCTCTTTCTCAGTCCTCGAATCCAATTGTATTTTAGCATCTGATTTGTGGTAGGCACATTTATAAGTGTTCAATGAATACAATCGCATTCTATCCGTCTCATGAATCACTCCCAAAAATCGAGATTTCTTTGCGTTAACCCATTCAAAACTATATATTATTTTACCTTCGTTTTCTTCTTTTCTTGCCCAAGAAACAGAGGCATTTTGAAATGTTTCGCTTCTCTCTGGATCGTTATTGTTATAGTACGTATAATTAGGTTTATCACCCTTACAAGTTATAACAACATCGTGTTTGCCATCAATTACATAATCCAAAAGATTTTTCTGTTTTCCATCAAGTTTTTCTTCGAGGAGATTTAAGAATTTTTTGAATTTTGTTTCGCGGTTCATAATTTCCAGATTCAAGTTCCTCAAAATCCCCCAAAACATCTCGAAAAGCCAGAATATAAATCAAAAATATGAACATTTTTCAATATTTTGGCTAGACACGGTCTTTTAAATCATGGAATTTTTTATGTGGCGGGAAAATTTTTAAGAAAACGTTGACTAGGAAAAATTCCACCCACCCCCCAAACATACCCAATCAAGGTTTGTTGAAAATATCGAAGAGTTGTGATAATTTCAGCATTCGAAGGTGGTTGTTGATTTGTGGATAGCCTGATTTGAAACTCCGAGAGTGTTCGGATTTTGGCGGAAACTGCAAAAATTCTTTTTTTTTTAGAAAACTCTGGAAAATTTATTATAACCCACATGTGTAATATTTCAATAAAAAAGCCATAAGATTTCAGATTTCATTTATTTTTTGTTTGTTTAGAAATAAAATAGACTAAAATTTTTGACCCAAAAATCTTGCACACACAAAAAATAGGCCACGCCCACCTCCCGCCGCCGGCTCCGCCCCACTTTTTTTGGAGCTATCATTTACCAACAAAAAAAGAAAGAAAGAAGCACTTACATGTTGCTGCTCGAGTTGTTGCCATTTTTAGAATATCCGAGAACTTTTTGCCATTTTTTCGAAAACTGTAAGAAGTTGGTTTTTGTGGGATTTTTAATTAGAAATAATAATGAATGAATGAGGAACACGTGGAGGCTTAGGTTTTTTACGCGGCGATTTTTTAAATTTTTAAATTTTAGTTTATTTTGGCTTAGGTTTTTTCTACAGTTTTAGGCTTAATTTTTTAGATAGTAAAGTACTGTGCGAATTCCTAATTTTTTAATTTTCTCATTAAATGTTTCTATTTGAAAAAATCATTTTTTAATTTATCTGAAAAATATTCTGAAAAATCTTGGCTCAAAAATTTTTTAAACAGAAAATAAGCTGCTTCTTTTGAGTTTGCTCAACTTTTCTAATATTAATTTTGTTTAGAAATTTTCGATTCCAGATTTTTTTTAATTCTAAAAATCTGGATTTTTTCTAGCTCTCTAAACATTTTTTCTCAAAATTCAATTAAAATTCCAAAACCAACCTCATTTTCAGAAAATCTATTTCTATTCAGAATCAGCCATAAAATAAAAAATAATACACTGATTTCTTTCAGCAGCAAGAAAAAACACGAGAGGCGGAAAAATTATTATGATTTTATTATTTTTTCTTCTTCAGCAGTGTATAATTAGAAGCGAAAGTGACTTGCGAGTTTAAGAAAATATATAGCTTCAGCATTTTTTATCAGTCTAATGTGAATTAGAGATCAGAAATTAATTCAAATGTTATTTATTCTAGAAAAAACTATAAACTATAAATTTAAAATTTCAAAAAAAAAATACAACAAAATTCAGTATTTATTCAATTCAAGAAAGACGCAGAACAGAAGACGAAGAAAAAAGGGGGACCACACCAATCAATAAGAGCCCGTGTATGTTGGCAAAAAAAAGAAGAGCTTTTTTTCACAAAAAGGCGAAGCATTGAAAAAAACATGAAAAAGAAGAAGAAGAAGTGTGTATATATTTACAATAAAATGTATTTATTTTCACATAATGTTTTTTTGAAAAAAAATGCCTACAGCTTGTAGATCAAAACACAGATATAGCCTGTAGATCAAAAAAATTTTGCGGGGTCAGAAAAAATACATTTTTAACTAAAATTTTTTCGGAAACTCATAAATTTTGAATTTTTATGCGGTGTCCAAAGCAGAAAAAAAAGTGAAAAAAACAGAAAAAAAACGTCCAAAGTTCGCGTGTTTTTCTTCATTTTTATAAAGGCGATGCAAACGGGTCTCGCAACGAACAGAGAAATAGTGTGTGTAAACGAGAGAAACAGACAGTTCGACTAAAAAATGCTTTGGACGTTATTTTTTTGTTTTTTTCGCTTTTTTTCTGCTTTGGACACCGCATTAGTAACCAAGTTTGCATGAAAATCTTGAAATTTTAGAATTTTTTTCAGACTCCAAATATGTTTTTTTCATTTTTTTCAAAAAACCAGATTTCAAATGACAAAGCTTTCTTATGGTTTACTGTAATTTTTACTGTCAAATTTAGACACGTGGCTACAGTAACCTTTTGATCTACAAAATTTTGAATTTCAATAACCTAAAAAAAGGAAAAAAAATCAATTTCCAACAAAAAAATCGCAAAAACTTCCTCTCTCCTAAAATCCAGAACAAATAAAACATGGAAACACTCTCTTTGCTAGCCTGCGGCCAAATTCAAAATCCTCTGGGAATATGCACTTTGGGTCCTACAACGAAATGAAACATTTATTGCAACGAAAAAAAATGTGGGAACATGATAAAATTTAAAAAAGTTTTTTTTCAGCTGGTCAAGCAGCTGAGAACTTCCACATTTATAGCAGAATTGTCGGAATTTGTGTAGATCCATTTACCTGGAAGAATTTATTATTATTTATATTTTCAAAAAAAAAGTCATCCAAACCTTTCTGACACGTCAATGGAACTTCTTTCGACGAATCGCCAAAATCAAAACTATATTGATATGTATTTGATATTTTCAGAGAAACTGAATTCGCTGCGCATTTTACATTTATCGCTGAACACGCATAATATTCATATTGATCGGATAATTCCAAGTTGGCACAATTCTCACAGTTCACCAGATATTCTGGAGGTGTTGTGCAAGTTTGACAATCGCTTTCAGTTTCTGGGATTTTTTCTGTTGTTGGTTTCAGAGTTGAGGATACTGTCTTTAAATTTTGGTTTTCATTGGAGCCATAATACGTTCGGTTATCTGGAAAAATTATGTTTTTAAAGTTTTGAAAAAAAAAAAAAAATTGCATCGACCGGGAATCGAACCCGGGCCGCCCGCGTGGCAGGCGAGCATTCTACCACTGAACCACCGATGCGACGAGAAAACCAGTTCAATTTTCCTTGACTATATCGATGTGTTCGTGTTTTTTTCGTTTGGCTGACCTGTATAATAATTATTGATATATCGATGATGATGATTTGTGGTAGTTCCAAATGCTCTACTTGGTCGATGTGGAGCACAGCCAAAAGTTACAGAAACCAAGAGAATCAAAATCAGAATACAACACATTTTGAATTAGGTTTGAATGAAGATTGAAAATGAAATGAAAGGAGAAAAAATAATTACGTAACAAAAATTTGCATAATTATGGTCATTGTTTTCCTCAAGTTTCAATAATTTCCATTTCGATGACTGCCGAGTTTTCCGGTTTTTTATTGAGTGAATTTATTGAGGTGGTTGGCGTGGATAATGGTGCACCAAACCAGATTTCCTGCAAGTTTTTAAGGCAACCTTAATTACCTTAAACCTTAACAACCCTAATAATCACCTTTGTAATATAAATAACCATAACCAACCACAAAAACAGCAAAATCCATCCAAGATAGCAAATCTCTTTATCTCTTCGCTGACAAACTGCTTCAGAAGCACATTCCATTTCAAATCCAAAAAAATACTAAAATAACATATATACAAAGAAAAACTGAACGAAAAATAACAAAAAAATACACCTGTTTTATTGGGTCCCAAAGAGCCTCAATTATTTTTCGTCTTTGAAACGCAAAAAAAATGAAAAAAAATTCGTGTGGTTGTATAAAAAAAGGTTCGGCGAGTAGGAAAACATGCATTTTATGATTTATGGGATGAAAAACAAACATTTTTTGGGTGATTCAGTCAGAAATTTATGAATATTGAGGTTCAGGAATGTTTTTATAAGGTTTTGTTGATCAGCCTACAGTAACCATGAAATTTCGAACAATTTTTGGGGTGGCCTAGAAATGAGATTTTTTGGTGGCCTAGAAATCCAAAGAGATTTTTTTGGTGGCCTAAAACTCCAAATAATTGATTTGGTGGCTTAGAAATCCAAAAAGCATTAAATTTTCCTGACATTCCGAGAAAAAAAATGTTTTGATGGCCTAGAAATCCAAATTATTTTTAGTGGCCTAGAAATCCAAATAATTTTGATGGCCTAAAATTCCGAAACATCTCCTGATGACCTAGAAAACCAAATAATTCTGATGGCCTAGAAATCCAAAAGCTCTAAATATTCCAGACATTCCGAGAAAAAACATTTTGACGACCTAGAATAATTTTTGGTGGCCTAGAAAATTAATTCCAAATTTTTCCTGAAAAATTCATATCTCAAAAAAAACGAGAATTCAGCATGGTACAGATACATCATAA
The DNA here is from genome assembly GCA_947459285.1 of Caenorhabditis angaria. Classification (NCBI taxonomy): domain Eukaryota; kingdom Metazoa; phylum Nematoda; class Chromadorea; order Rhabditida; family Rhabditidae; genus Caenorhabditis; species Caenorhabditis angaria. The sequence continues at coordinate 9,447,954 of CANHGI010000003.1, forward strand.
TAATCAAATCGACAAAAAGAAAAAAAATGGTTCTCACAATTTCAGAAAAATAGTACACAAAAGGGAAAAATCACCAGGTTTCAAGGATTAGTAAGAACAAAAAAAATGGGGGAAAATTGGGGGAAAGGCTTTTCGTCCGGCGAAAACACCTTCAAAATACAAATCATTTCATAAAACATGTAAAAAGTTTGGAATGAAAAAAAGGGGGCAAGATTTAGAACCTAAATATTACTGTAGACAAAAATGGGGAGGGGAAAAGACTAGGTTAGCGTGTTCTACAACTTCTAGAAAAATAAGAAAATATATTGAAAATAATATTACACAGCTTGACATATTAGAGTGTATGTATATATATCGAAAATGGTACAAGATAGGATAGAAATGTATATATATTTTGTGTGAAAAATGGGTTCCTAATTCATTGGATGTGGTGCAAATTGTTGTTGTTGATGAAGATGATGCTGATACATCGGATGAACTTGTTGAGCAGCAGCAGAAGCTTGCTGTTGTTGCTGTTGATAATAATTCATCATTCGTGGATCCATCATTGTTGCACCTCCTTGTTGATATCTGCAATGATTTTGGTTAGAAAACTAGAAATGAGAAATGAGTTCACGTGGTAAAATTAATTTAAATTTATAAATTTTTCATTTTTTTTATTTAAAAAAAAACTCATAATGAGTTGTGTTAACTTTTATGAATTTTCAGAGCCCAGGAAATTTTCAATGAAAATTATCAGAAAGATCCCAAGTTTCAGCAGAAATCTAGATTTTAGGCTAAAATTCAGAACTTTCAATCATTGGGATTACTTCAAATTTTCTTATTTCAATCTGAAATTTTGGTTTTGAACCATCAGTAAAAAGGGATAATGATTGAAACAATATTGGATTATAACAAATAATATGAAAATTTTGAAACGTATTTTTTTTATTTTTGAAAACTAGAAATGAAAAATAAGTTGGTAAAATTAATATTAAATTTTAATTTTTCAGATTTACACAAAATTCATAATCAATAGCATTTTTTCAAAGCCCAGGAATTTTTAATTAATTTTAGCGGTAAAACTCCAAATTTTCAATAAAAATTATCAGAAAAATTCCAAGTTTCAGCAGAAATCTAAATTTCAGGCTAAAATTCAGAGGTTTTTCAAAAAAGATTGCTTCATATTACTTTTCGACTTTTTTTGAAGCGGTTTTTAAATTTTCATAATTTTGTATTGATTAAAAAATGAACTTATTCAGGTCCGATATATTATTGAATTTTTGTGCCAAATTCTCAAATTTTCAATAAAAATTATCGCAAAAATACAAAATTTCAGCAGGAATCTAAATTTCAGATTTTTCAAATTTTCGAAATTTTTTAGGCGGGGAATTTTCTGCTTTTTTTGAAGGAAAATTTCCAACTGAAAATTACAAGCTTCAATTTTCATTCTAATCAATTTTTAGCCGGAAACCAGGGCTTTTCAAATTTCCAAATTTCCCACCCCGGAAAAAAATCTTACCTCATTTGTTGCATTCTCATATGATGCATATATGCCTGTTGTTGTTGATTTTGTGCTCCATATGCTCCAGCTCCATTTGAATACATTGCCTGTTGTTTCATATAAATCTCTCGTTGTTGCTGTTGCTGCTGAAGAAGCATTTGCTGTTGTTGCTGTTGCTGTTGCTGCAAATGAAGTTGATGCTGCTGAAAAATATTTGATTTTATTCATTATCTTTTTTTTCCTCTTGAAAATTCCTACCTGCTCAGCATCCGAAAATCTCGGCGGAACCGGTGTACTCGAAAACATCGGCGCTCCCATTGGCGACGACGAGCAAGCTGTCATATCGGTGAAGAACTCGTCAAAAATATCCGGCCCAAGATCTTTGATCTCATCGCGATCACATCGAAATTCCGATTCGGCGGCGAGGAAATCCACATTTCCCGGCGTCGGCAAATCACTCAAATCATCAATTGCCTTAGGCGGTGAGGATCCACAGAAATTCACATGATCCGCAGAAGTTGATGGTTGGACTGGAGCTGTGGCGAGGGTGGGTGGACTCGAATGATTTGGAGCAGCAGGCGGAGCAGGTCCAGGTGTTCCAGGAGTTGAAGATGTTGTTGCTCGCTGCATTTGTTGCTGCTGCTGCTGTTGCATCATCAAAAATTGTTGATGTTGATGATATTGTTGCTGCGAATGATACGTAGATGGTACCGGCCCCATCCAATGATTCAATTGTTGCTGTTGTCCTTGTCTTTTCGCCCATTCGTCTTCCATTTCAGTTGTTACTCGTCGTTTTCGATCGGATATTTGTCGAGCGACTGGAGTTGTTGAAACTGGTTGCTGATAGGCTTCTTTGGCTTTGTGCGACTCGAGTCGTTTCCTCTCCTCGTCTTCTCGATATCTGAAGAATTTATGAAATTTAGGAAATTTTTAAGGAAGTATGAACATGTTTTTTCATTTTTTTTTTTTTAGAAATTTAGAAAAACAAGAGGGAATTTAAACAATTTTTGGCGTAATCAACAGATAAATCTTATAAACATTAATTTTGTGAATAGTTTGAAACAGTGTGACAGTTTTCTCAAATAATTCGTATTCTTCTGATTTCAAAAAATTATTTAGAAATGAACTATCAAAATAATTTTTTCTGTAAAATTTTCAACATTTCATTGAAACGTAAATTTCGCGGCTTTTTTGAGAAACAATTTTTCGAACCAGAAAAATTGATTTTGTAATTTTACGGAATAACTCTTCGAACAAATTTGACTTTTTTTTGATTTGGTGAATTTTCCAAAGTAAATTGGGTTAAATAGGTTTTTTTTTCCAATTTGTTTGATAGAAAATAGTTTCCTGAAAAAATCAAAATAATAAATAATCTTTTCTGTAAACTTTTCAACATTTTATTGAAACGTAAATTTCGCGGTTTTTTTTTGAGAAACAATTTTCAGCCATCAGAAAGTTTTGTGGTTTAAAATATCACAAAATTAAACATTCAAAACCATGTGAGCATGGCAAAAGTTTGCTCAGATGCAACCAATGCTTCTTTTTGGTCAAAATCAATACAAGACAAATCTTTGAACGAAATTTGTCTATTTTCAGTAGAGTCCCGAAAACAAAACTAACTTATGAAAGAGTTGCGCGGTGGCCATTCGACTCTCGGCAATAATCGACGGCGCTTTTTCTCGATAATTTCGTTCCATATTTTCCGATTGTCTGATCATTGCATCCATCGCTGTCTCCAGACAATGTTCATCGCTTCTCATTCTGAAAATGAAATTTCTATGTGTACTTCTCGAGGAATTCACTATTTTTTACTCACGGTTCTTCCTTGGGGTCCGGCAACGCATCATTTACATATTGTGCTGATTTTTTATCCGCCGATGTCGATGCCTTCATTGCACCAACTGGCGATGGAGTTCTGCAAAAAAATCAATTGTGACTTGAGAGAAAGGGGGCAAGGTGATAAGAAAATAAACGATCTATAATCACATGATAAATTCTGAAGTTACAGGAACTGACCAAAAATGTTCAGGCATCAAGGAAGAAAAAGACAAAAACAAATCACTTGGGCACAGCAAAAAAAGATTTTGCTTCAAGCTTCAGACAAATAACAACACCATTTCCAAAGTAATTACGTTCTCCATGTTTTTCCGAAGAATTCCCTCCCTCCTCTTTCTTTTTTCCAAATAAGAATGTGTCAACAACAACTAGTAACTCTTTTACGACAACACAGCACAAACCAAAACAATACATTCATGCAGTCGAAAAATAATAGAAAAACGAACGGACGAAGGGAGCTCCGAGGAGCTGCTGAGGAACACACACAAGTAATGGCTCACAAAAATAACAACTATAAAAACAACCCTATATATTTTGAGAGTGTGTAGTATATATATATATATATATAGATTTTGATGTTTTGATGAGTTGTGGCTTGGCCAAAACAACAAATTTCGGAGAGATTTTTGCCGGAAACTAACTTGTTTTTGTCGATGTTATTACTATATAGTCTTGGGTCAAAAGGTTAGAGACGCAGAGTGGTCGGAAAGTACAGGAAATTTTCGGACTGCAAAGAATGTGACAAAGGAAATAAAAATTGCTGGAAAAAAAGTCTATACAAACAATCAATTCAAATAGAAACATAAAAAAGATCATAAATTTTCAGTTTGGAAAAAAAGAGTGATAGAGAATGCTATAATTATAAAGTGCACGTCATTTTCCAAGAAGAGAGAGAGAGAGACACACAGAGTTTGGATAAAATGAGCAATGCTCTATTTTCTAAGCAGGTTATCTATATTAAAGATCAGAATCTATCGAAAATTGTTTGCAGAATGAGAGTGCGGCTCGACGTTCCTCTCTTCTTTATATATAAATATATACAACATACATATAAATATATTCAAAAAGTGGAACACACACACACATAGAAAATCGCAAACACAAGAAAAAAGAAAGCAAGCATCATCATCATCAGTAGAAGAGAGAGAGAAGAGTGTGGTTAGAGACGAAGAAGGTGCAAAAAAAACACAGAAGAAGGGAAAAGGAAAGGAGCGCGGCATAACCACACACACTATAGATACACGAAAAAAAAACACAATCGACGGCCAATTTCTTTCTCTGCTACTCTAGCTCTCTCTCTTTATTACTTTGTATCTTCTTTTCTTTTTTTTTCAAAAAAAAAAACAACAACTAACAGCAAAGGGCGATTTTTCTGCTTTTCTCGGAGATACAAAGAAAAAGAGGTGCATGAGATGGCTCCGAATTAGGAAGAAAGACGGAAAAGTGGTAGAAGTGCAAAAAAATGGCCGCCTAGACAAACTAGGAGTGTACTATTATGTGATGATCAGTTTGAAAAGGGAAACAAAGCGGAGTGCGAGAAATTTCCAGAGATTCTGGGGCCGAATTTATAAATGTGGTGGTATACATGAGATCCGGACGAATTGAACATCTGACTTACAAAATGTTTATAGTTTGAACCCAAAATAGTGTGTGAAACGAGAGATTCAGACAGTAGATTACAAAAATCGCACTGATTAGGATGATAAATACCATATTTTTGATTTCGACCCCCATACGGTGTCTAAATCTCTCGATTTACACACTACCTCGGGTTCAAACTACAGACATTCGGTAGGTCAAATGCTCAAATCGTCAGAATTCCATCCACGAATTGAAAAATTGATCTCGTTACAAAATGTCTGTAGTTTGATCGCGAGAAAGCTAGTCAACAGATAGTGGATCAACAATTCCACTTGAAATATATATATCTAGTTTGAACGGATGAAATTGGAAAGATCCAGGGCTCAGACTAGACTGTAGTGGAACAGACAGCAACGTCATCTGATTTTTTAGCAAAAACAAAACAAATGAAACAACACGAGGTAACAAGGAAGAAAATGAAAACAGACCGATCTATGACTACGAAATGAATGAATGGAGAAAAAACCGGTCGGCGGAGGCGCGCGCAATCCGAAGAATTTCCTACCAGATTCAACAACTAGCGAAAACCAATATATGACAAAACAATAACAGAAAAAAAGAAAAAAAGATAGAGATATATTCATATTCATATTATTGTTGTTGTTATAAACAACAACCACATAATAATATCCTTTTCCTTTTTCTTCTTTCGCTGACCCATTTGACTCCCTATTGGTTTATTGTAAATAATGAAAGAAATCGAGAATTTTTTTCCTTGGCAATATTTTTTCGCGTGACACGACAAATCATATTAATTTTGATTTTTTCCATCGATTTTCTCGCGGGCAAAAAACTCCTACACATTTGAAAAAGACCATTGATTATGATGATGAGAATCAGAAAGAGCAAAAAAAATGACATGAACGTTGTGGATCATAAAAAATATATATGAGCGGAGAAGATAAATTGGTCGTTTGGACAAATGTTCGACATCGGGGTTCAAATGTTCGAGAATCGGAGCGATCGGAGGCGGAGTGGAGGACTAACGTATGGAACGGATGGAGATGAGGCATTTTTCGGCTAATTTTGAAGTTGGACCTGATTTTCGAGATCGGAACAGGATGAGAAAAAAGCATCCATAATATGAGCAATCTCTTAAAAATGAGGAAGAAATGCCCAAAAAAATCTATGACACGGGCTATGCGCTAACATTTTGCTAACATGAGCAATAATCAGAAACATCCCCCTAACCTGAGCAATGCTTGGAAATCCTCAAACATGCCCAAAAAATCATCCATAATATGAGCAATGCTCAAAATGATTTTAGAAATGTCTCAAACATCGGAACTTATCCGATTCCTGTTCAGTGTGGTCCCAAAAAACTCACAAGCATCATTTCTCAGCAAATTTTTTTCAGAAATGCCTATCGAGGAAAAGAATCTCTCACGTGAACACGTTTTCTATTCCAAAAATAATTTTTTTTCAAGAATCGTCAGGAAAAATGCTAATTTTGCAGAAACAATGAAAATCTGTATCATTTTCACTAACAACTTCAAAATCCTGATAAAACTCCGCCTTCTAACCATGCCCAGCATCTTCAAGCCTCAACTTTTTTCTCCCTCCTCGTTTTTCAGAATAATGTGTTTTCTTCTTCTTCCGATATGAACCATGTCACGTTTCTTCGAAAAGAAAAAGAAAATGAAACGCGAAATTTATTGGCAGATGGAAAAAGCGAAAAAAAATGAAGAATCGTTGTGGTTTTGATTTGTTTTGTTTTGTTTTGTATATATGTATGTACAACATTTGACGAAAATAATATGAAGAAATAGAAGACAACAAGTGTGTGGGTGAAACATTGAAAAAAATGCGAATTTTTCAAAGTGCACACAAACAATGAGCAGATGAATGTTGCTAGGAACAAAAATATATTGCAACCAACAATTATGATGGAAATTTTTTTAGAAGAAAAAAGGGGGAAAGGTGACATCATAGGGAGCTTTTCTGAAAAAGAAGAGAGTTTTGAAGCGGTCTGAAACTACAAAGCTCAGCTCATAATATGAGTTAAGACGTGGCAAAGTTCGAAAAGCTCGAAAAATTGGGACTTTTAGATTTTCTGAAATGATTTTCGTGAAAAAGTAGAGAATTTTCCAACGTTGCCACGTCATCATATTAGGATCCAAGCTTTCCAGTTTTGGACGACAAATTCTGCCTAATTACATACATATTTACACAAAAAAGTAACCTCCCTCGCTCCCCCAACAACGCGAAAAGCCCCAATCAATGAGTCATAACTGTGCTGCCCAAAGTGCCGCTTGCTTTTGAATATTTTTCCTATCGTATTTACAGTATCCCTACTCCCCAAGAGACTCCACTTTTTCTTGTTGATTGTTATTGGCATAGAATTATTGTATTCCAAAAAAAGGGCATCAAAGAAAAAGTGTGCAAAAACAGAAAAGAGAAGCAATATGTCTTTTTTTTGGTCGCTCAAATCCTATGGCAAGTTAGACTAACTAAACCCGTTGTGAGAAGAAGAGGAAAGGAAATTGAGGTGGAAGAAAAGGTGATGACAACCGGTGAACCGGTATTTGGAATTTCGAAAAACGAGAAGAAGAAAAGGATTAGATGGTTGGTATGAATATATTATGAATAAATACAATCAAATGAAACATTTCATTTCGAATGAGAAATTGAATCAACAACATGTGACTCAAAATTGAAAGAGTTACGGTAACTGCTTGGGATGAAGCTGAGCTTAGAACATGCTTTATAGTATTTTAGAGGGACACATAACAATCCTCTGATCAAAAACCGCAAATCTCAACTCTTAATATAAGCTATGACGTGGCAAAATTGAAGAGAGACTTCTAGAAGGTCTAGAATTGACTTCTAAAATGGTTTTCATGAAAATCTGATAATATAGCGTTGATCAGAATGCTCGACGAAAAAAATAAAAGATATATACGGCCGAACTATTTCGATGGCCGAGAAATGTCGGGAATTCGGCCAAAGCCACAAACACGTTCCAACAATGTTAGAGCGAGTTTGTTGTTTTGGTCGAATTCCCGACATTTCTCGGCCACCAAAATAGTTCGGCCACGTGTATCTTTTATTTTTTCTTCGAGCCTTCTGATCAACGCTATGCTATCAGATTTTCATGGAAAATATTTTTGGAAGTTAGTTCTAAACCTCATGAGGTCTCTCTCAACTTCGCCACGTCATAGCTCATATTAGAAGTTAAGCTTTGCAGTTTTGACAAAGGAATCATGACCAGCGTGTCGAAAACTACTGGAAAAATTCTCTACAGAATCTTATACCATAAAAATAAGAAGAACAAATAATTCTACAAAAATTCAATCGAACACCTGCCACAGGCATAAATTCTTGACTTTTTTATTCAGAAATTCCTGTCGCAGAAAAAACAAATTCTCGCGTGAATAGGGAGGCGGGATTTATTTGGCAAGGTGCGGCACGTTTTTTTCAAGCAAAAATTATTTCTGATTTTTTGCATTTCGAAATTTAGTGAAGAAAAAAAAAAGAAATCGAAAAAATTATTTAAAAAACGTGAAACGTGTAATCGTGGCAGGGGGCGGAGCCGACAGGAAAAAAAGTCAGAAATTTATGCCTGTGCCTGCAACACAGCTGCCTATTCTATTTATTTCTTCCACCCCAACTTTTTTCTGTAGATGACCAAAAGAGTTTCAGAGACCAATACACAAAACAAAGTTGAATATTAAATAAGGTTCCAGTCTCTTCTCTCTCTCGCCCGTTTTTGCACTTTTTCAGAAAAGGGGTGTTCTGTTTTCGCTTCCTTCCTTCCTTCAAATATTTTTAGTACACGACTCGATTTTCTAGAAGAAAACAAAACAAAACAGAAAATGTTGTTTTGGATGGACAATTATGGTGTCAAGAATTGATAGAGAGAGAAAAAGTTGTTTGATGCTTTGGGTGAAAAAAAACACAACTAAATAATTACTTACTTATAAAAAGTGTTTACAAAGGAAAAAGGGGCCAAAAAAGAACACCTGCAGAATGTGAGGAATGAGTGTTTATAAGAAAGTAGCAAGCAGGCAGAGAGGAAGGAGACATATTTATTGTATAACAATAAAGATGGACGGTTTGCAGGCAGGGGTAATAAATGAGGATTTGTTGTTTTGGAGGTGGATAACTAGAACTGCAAGACTGCACAAATACAGGTCAAGAAAACATGAAGGCTGGAAAATTATTCAGAAAGAATTCTAGCTTTAAACTTCAGGAAAAGTCTGAATCTTTCTAAACAATCCCAGAAAATCCACGTCATAGCTTCTGCAAATCCTAACAAGATCCTCTAAATATAATTTTCAAATCAAAAAAGTGTGGCGAAATAAAACAGTAAGTACAAAATGTCTCCTCGTTTAATTGGTTCCGTTGAAATGTATATTAGAGATACGAACAGGTACGAAGAAGAAAAAACTATGAAAGGTCAAATTAACAAGTATTTTGTGAGGAGGTGAAATATTATTTGGAGAATTGGCGGGATTTTTAAAAACATTTTCTAGTTTTTAGCGTTTTCAAGAATTTATCAATTTTAGATGACATTTTCATATATTCTGAGCAAGCGAGTTGCGAAATTGGGTTTTAAACTCATTCCCAGCATAGACAGGCCTAAGACGATTCAAATGATATAAATTTTTATGATTTCACGTTACCCATAAGCGATTTTGAGTCAATAAGTCGCTAAATCACTTATGGACAACATAAAATTATAAAAATTATATTATTCGAATTGTTTTAGACCTCCAATATTTCAACTCAATTGCTAAAAAAACATGAAAATATCATTTATATTTAAAACTAGACTGTAGTTTAACAAAGTAAAATCTCACCTTTGCTCAACAACAATAAACTTCTTCTCACCAAACATCATATTTCTGGCAAAATATTCATCTTCATCGATCATTTCTACATCTATCTGCGCTGGATAAAATTGGAAAATTCTGTAATTTTTCTCTACTAATTGTAAAAAATATACAATTTATTCGGGGAAAATCCACCGATTTCTTCTCATTTTCAAATCATTCAACATCAAAAAACAAAACAAAAATTTAATTAATTAACAATTTAACAATGGATATTGACATGGATCTGGTAGAAAATTACGACAATTTGGGCAGATTGAATTCAGGCAAAGCCATTTTGATGCACACTGAAAAATTTTAAAAAATATTTTATATTTTCACAAAGCTTTTTCTTCAAAAAACTGACCTCTGAATGATATTTTCTTTCACATTTTTTGCACTTTGTGCATTTTTCAATTTCTTCGATCAATAAATCGGAACAAATCAGGCAAATATAGTCATTCTCTTCGACTTTTTCATTTTCAAATTCGAAATCGAAATCTTCATAAAACAATTCCTCAAGTTCCATATTCTTCTTCAAAAATTCCTCATATTTTTGCATAAATTCTCCTGAAAACCCAGCTGGAAAATCTGGAATATTTTCCCAATTTCCATCAAAATCTTCCAAGATTCTCGAATAAATGTTGAATTTTCTGCGAAAACTGATAACTTCCGATTTTTCTTCGCAAGTTTCGTGAATTTTCTCGATGAGGTTATCGAATTTTAGGATTTCTTGAATTCCTTCTTCTTGTTCTTTGAAATCTGATTCTGATTCTGAATCGAGAAATAGTTGTTCTTCTCGATGCTCGTCAACTTTTTGGCAAATTTCAGCAAATTTTCTAGAAGCATTTTCCAGCTCCAATTCCAATTCTTCATTCTCCTTCTCCAAATTTTCAATAATTTTTTGCTTTGAAATCTCAGCGTTTTTCGAAAATTCCAGTTCGATTTCAATTTTCTTCACATTTTCATCAGCGCTGAAAAAAAGCATAGGTAAAATATTTCAAAATTTTCAACTAACATTTTCGTTTTCTGTTCCAAATCGGAATACAAAAAATCTCGTTCATTTTTCAAATCCTCTCGATATTTCTTCATTTCTTCTTGAATACTTTCAATTTTCCCCTCATTTTTCTCCAAATTTTCCTTATATTTTTGCACTTCTTCTCGATATTTCACCTTATTTTGCATATTTTCCCCCTTCAATTTCATAATTTCCCCCTCTTTTTCTTCTAAAATCTTGCGTCTTTCAATATTTTCAATTTCAGATTCCTCAATTTTCTTCGAAATTCCATCCTTTGCCTCGCAAGTTTCTTCGCATTTCCCGCAACTTTCAACATTTTTAATTTCATTCACAATTTTCTTGATAACTTTTATATTCTGCTCCTCATTTTCCATAACATCTCGCTTCTTTTTTTCCGAAAATATCCTTGATCAACACTTGCAACATCACAATATTCATGAAGACATTCAACCAACTTATTATAACTATTCATTTCAGACATCAATAATACCATTTTCTCTTTTTCGTGCTCTTTAAACGAGTTCACAATTGTTTCTTGAACTTTATCCGCAAATATTTCCATTGGGAAAAATACACCATCCGGAAAACCAGCCAATATTTGCCTAAAAATTTTAGAATTTTTTGTAAACATTTTTTTTTGAAGTCTTTTCACAACTCACGGAATCAAAACTGAAATTTTATCAAAAATATCTAGTCGACCTCGATTTTCACGTTTATTTTCACGTGTATTTTCTTGTATAGAATCTCCAATTTTATCATCATTCTCGAATAAATAATGTGATTCCTTGACTTCATTCAAATTGTGAAATGTTGTTTTGCAATAATCAATAAAAAGTTGCATTTTTGGGAAATTGATATATTGTTGATTGAAGAATAAATCTGAAGATTTTGCCCAATTTTCGAAATCCGCAACTTTTTGCAGTTCAATGAATGGGAAAGCAAAAGTGCAGCCTTTCAAAATATTCGATTTCAGCTGGAAAAAAAATGATTAATTTTAATTCACTGAAATCCCACTGAATAAAATATACCTCTTGCTCATTTTGATCTTCAAAAAATTTCTCAACCCAATCCAAAATAACAACAGCTCTCGCCTTCCAAATTTCAATTCCATTTTCACTTTTCAAAAACTTCCTGATATTTTTTCTCGGTTGAATATACTTCAACAATTCTTCTTCCGCCAATTTTTCATCAAAACCTTTCGAGTGAAAATGAGACAATGGAGTTTTGGCAGCGAGCTCCGAATTTTTCACATTTTCCACATGTTTTTCAACAATTTCAGCCAAAGTATACCCTTTTTTGATATTTTTCATCTCTTCAATGATTTTCTTTTTCTGCCGTTTTTTCTTTTTCTCATTTTTCGAATTCCAGAAAATATCAAAAGCACCGAATTGAAAAATCAAAAATTGTGCTTGAAATTGATGATAGCACTTTCCACTTGTAAATGAATCAATTTCAATCGCAGAATATGTCATCATAACTGGATTAATGGTGGTTTTTAATTTGAATTGAAAATCTGGCACCAACAGGAAGTTTGATTTGTCGATTCCCAGGGTTTTCAAAAACTTTTCGAATATATTAACAGGAATTATAGAAAAATTTCCTTTTCCATTACTCGTATTCCATTTTTTCTCGAATTCATCCAACTTCATTTTCATATCTTCTAATTTTCCATCTTTTTTCAATTGAATTTCAATAACTTCCAAAACTTCATCAGTGAATAAATGCCATTCTTTTCGATCTTCAATATTAACTTCACTCATAGTTCTTAAAATCAATTTTTTTGTCTTCTTTCTTATTAAATTGGATATAGTTTTTTAAACTTTGCAAAGGAGCAAATGCAAATTGAAACATTGTTCGAGCCAAAATACAAATTCCGGAAAATTCCCTTAAATCTTCTAATTTTTCAACAATTTCTTGCAATTCTTTATGAAATTGTGGAGAATATTGATCATGTGGAAAGATATATTGTGATAGAGCTGTGATACTTTCTGGATTATATTCGTATTCCAACTGGAACTCTGAAACAATTATTTTATTGTTATTTAACTTGACAAAAAATAACCTTACCTTCTTCAAATAACTTTAACACTTTTTTCCGAAAACATTTCAACTCTTCTTCCGTCATATAGAAAAACTTCAATTGAAGTTCGAGATCGGCAATTCGTTTTTTTTCAGCTTTCCAAATCAATGAAAGTGCAGATTTGTGTTGAGGATAACATTGGAACAATGAATCATATATCAATTTGAGGCACATATAATTGTGAGAAATAATCGATCCATCAGCGAGCTGAATCATATGCGCATGCTTATACTCTCCAAATCCTTCAAACTCGGTAAACACGATAGATTCCATGATTTCGGCTGGAAATTTGGGATTGTTTTAATTTTTTTGTTTTTTTTTCGAAAAATATACATACCGTAGTTTTTTATTAAAGGCGCATTGTTTTTTTCCAAGTTCCTTTGATTCGATCGCGACGAGACCTATGAATGTGTGCAATGCTCCTTGAATACGGTAATCATTATTTTAAATTTTTTCTTTTTTTTCCGTTTTTCTTCGTTTGGAAACCGAAATTCAACACATCCGTCAATTATTTCAGGTTTGAAATGAGCGAATTCAGAATTCCATTAACTCCTCACATTTTGGTAGCGCTCCTAGAGCGATATATTCCCAAAACGGTAAGATTTTTTCCGATTTTCCGGTTAAAAATGTTATCTCTTTTTACAGAAGCTATGTCAAAGCGATAAAGATTTAATATTGAAATATGAAGAGAATTTCGAACCATTGAAAGTGCTCACAGAAGTTCTTGTGAATTCAACAGATCGTTTGGATATTTACGGGCCAGCTGACAAATTGTTGAAAGAACTCGAAATGTTTTTCGATTTCCCACATCATTTTGATTTTATTGGAGTGAAACATGGAATGGTTTATACACAGGAAAGAATTCGAAGATATAACAGTCAAAAGAACATGGATTTTATTCAAAAAGCTGATATTTTCAAATTGGTTCATTCAAGTGTTGAACATAAATCTGAAGAACACGAATCAATTTGTTTGACACTAATTGAATCTTATGGAAATCGAGTTTATCGAAATTTGAAAAATTGTTATGAAATGGTATCGACTGATGTTGCAGATGAGGTTTTGAAGAAAAAGAAGGATTTGTATTTTTTGACACAAATGGTTTGTTGATTGTATGAAATTTGAAAAAAAAGATATTTCAGGATTTAACAGTTCAAAATGCTCATCTTCGTTTGTCCGAATACAACATTGACAAATTTTTCGAGAATCTCGTCCAATTTTATGACTCAGAATACGATCAAGAACTCCTGAATCGCCTGAAAAACCGACTTATCGATTTGCAACAAACCAAACGAATCGAATTGAACATGAACTTTTATCAAACAATCTATGCAACTCATATTTGTTACACGTTGTTTTGTCAAAAACTCATTCAAGCTTTTCCACATGTTTTTCGACCATTTGACCCACTCACAATGGTAAAAATATATTTTTTTTCCTTCAAATCTTTGATTTTTTTCAGGATAAATCAATGCATTGTCCAATAATTCGACAATTTTCGGATAATGGTGTTCGATTTTATATGGCAAATGAATGGAAAGCTGCTGCAATTTATCAAAAAGGTGTTCAAATTCCGATTGAAACTGAAGAAGAGCGCAACACATTTGGAATTTTGAATACAGTTTCAGTCACACGATTTGCTGAAAATAATCGGGTATCGAAAAATAGCTCAGGATGTATCAGTGTATGTTTTTTTTCTTGTTGCCACCTCAAAAACATGTTTTTTTTCAGAAAATCGAAGTAGATTACAATAGAACTTCGCGTGGAATTGCAATTCCTATCATTTCACATTTTGGAACGCATTGTAAATTGGCAATTGATGTTTTCAACGAGATATTCGAAATATTCTCAATAGAATTTCGATGGTTTGATTCAACTGACCAAAAAGATGTTGGAAAAATCAATACTTGGTTTGAAGAATTGGGAGAAGTGTTTAGTGAAACGAAAAAGTCGAAATACCTGATTGAATTGTGGAAAATCGAAGAATTGAAAGAAAAAGCGTATGAAGAAATGCAAAAATATGTGGAAAAAACCGAAATATGAAATTGGAAAAAATAAAATAATATCGAAAAAGGAAGATATTCGAAAAGAATTGGAGAAATTATATGGGAATGGAAATGGAAAGAAAATGGAACATGAATTATGGGAAAAAGAATATTTGAAAATTATTCGAGAATCAAATAATCGAAATAATATTACGAAAGGAGATATCATGAAGTTATATAATTCATATTTAAAGCATCAATTTATTCAAAATAATTCGAAATTTCAAAAATTCGTACATAATCAATTGGAATGTATTATTGATGATGGATTTAGTTGTGATTGTTCCACTTCTTCTTCTTCCCAACAAAAAACGAATGGAAAAATTGAGCTAATGAAATTAGAAGAAATAAATCATCGATACATTTCTTTTCTGAATGATCATATTTTCTTTATTTTCACAAAAAATGGACAAAGTTATTATGATAATGATAGTTGTGTTAAAAGATGTCTCGATTTTATGATTTCGAAATTTCCGAAAACATCGAGGGAATTGATTCAAATAATTTTCAAATATGAAATTGAAAAAATTGGGGAAATGAAGAGAGATGTTATTTATTTAACTGGAAATGAGTATGAACAATATCAAAATGAGATTTTATCATTTTTCGATACATTTTTGATGGAACAAGAAAAGGAAAGTGGAAAAGAGATGGATATTCGAGAAGCCAGAAAATTATTGAAGGAAAAATATGAAATTAATGATAAATTCGAGGAAGAAATCAAAAAATCACCAAATATTGTCAAAATAATAATTGCCGCAAAACAATTGTTCGATGAATGTTTCGAGAGAATCAAAAGTTTGATAGATTATTATCGAATGAATTCGAATCGAAAAATCATATTGAGACATATGTGTGAATTGAGAATTGAGGAACAAAATGAGTGGCATTTGTTTGGTCAAGAAGTTTTGGAAGCTATTGAGATTGTTTTGGAAAATGAGAATCGATTGGGATCTATGAGAGGTAGTTTTTTGATTTGTAAATATTTTGAATTTTCAAATATTTTCAGGGCAAATTGAAAAATGGCGAAACACTTGGAATTGCTCTGACGGTCATTATTCAACAATTCAAGTGAATCTACTCGAAACAATTTTGAAAGTTGTTGGAATTAATGGATCGAAAATCATATTAGTGCCAGATATTGGATACTGTCGGAATTTGGTTGAAATTCCATTGACTATGGGATATTTAGCTATGCAAATTCAAGCGCCTGATGGGAAAATGGCATATCATGAATATAATGTGAGAATTATTTTAAAAAATTATTAAATTAACTTATGCCCTAGATTAGATAAGTTATTTTTTGGCAGGCTTTATCGATGATTTTTCAATTTGGAGCTTGTGATATTTATTGGGGAAATGAAAATCAAAGAGGATTGAAAAATAAGCATCGAAAAAAGGTTTTGGAAGAAATGTCGAAAATCAAAAAAGGATATACAACATCGGAAATTGTCGAGAAATCATTGAAAAAAGTGATGTATGCGGAAGTTATGCAAAAAACGCCGCTCACATATTTTCATAACAAAAAATTCAGTCATGAACTTTGTGCACAAGAATATGCGTCATTTTTCAAAGTTTGCAACTTTCCAAAACATGTTCGATGTGATTATGAAGATACGGCTGTTATGCGAACGAAATTCCTTTTTATGTTACAATGGATTGAACATATTGTGAATGATTTACAAGATCATCGATTAAAAACAAAATTATTGAAAGCTTTCACAATTATTTTTCCGATTTTTGCGATTCGAAATGTTGAGGAATTTATGGAAATTCGAATGAAAAGAAAATGCCCTTTGAATTTGGAAGGAATTAATGAATGTATTCGTATGAGACATGAAAATGAGGCTTTCAAATATGAATATCAAAAAACTGGTGGGATTGCTATTTTTGAATTTCAAATTTTTATGTTTTTTTCCAGGTTTCCTCAAAAAACATTATTTCTTCGATGATACCGATTGTTTAGGAATGACATATAAACAGAAAAAAGATGCGCCGTCCAAAAAATCGATGAAAACTGATGGAAACCTATGGAACTTGGAAGCAGCAAGAATTTTCAAAGATTTGGTGGAATTTTCGAGAGTTTTCGGCTTATTTTGAAAAATGAATATGGGAAAAATTGAGAAATGCTGAAATTTGGCAAATTGTTGAGAAAAAATTGCGGGAATCGCTGGAATTTGATGAATTGAATGGAATCCGAATTTATCGAAGAAAAATTGAAATGAAGCAAAAAGAGGAGCCGAAACCATCGAAACTTGAAACAAAAACCAAGAAAAATTTGGGGAAATGAATGAGGAAATGAGAGGATTTTCGAGAAAATTGAGAGATTTTGATAAAAGTTTGGAGGAGAATCCGAAGAAAATTGAGGAAAATGAAAAAGAGATTGAAATAATGCAAGAACAAATTGTGAAAAATATGGAAAAATATGAGGATGACATTGGAAAATTTTGAGAATGAACTTGAAGAATATCAGAAGGATTTCAAAAATCAACGATATAGTTTGTATTCGGATATTCGGAAAGAATAGAGTTTGTGAGTTTTTTTAGAGTAGCTTTTCAAAAAATACAATATTTTTGCAGATTCAATGAGAAGATGAAATTGATGAAAACAAGCCTGAGAACTCGAAATTTTCGGATAAGAACAAGCAAAAACGAATCGAAGATTTGATGAAAAGGAATAGCGATTGGAAAACAAAAATATTGATTGAAAATGAGTTATCAGACAGGTAAATAATTTCAAGTAATAATTTGGGCCATGTTTATATTTCTATTGTCTGTCCAATTTTAAAAGAATTCTTTTTTTCAAATCGTTTTATTCGGCTGAGAGTTTTTATTCGAAAGAAGTAAAAGAAGCGAAAAAGATAAATGCTAGAAATTGTTGTTGTGCATCATTGAGGCCAAAGAAAGAAAATGAAAATAGCATTGATTGTGAATTGGAGAATCAGATTTTACGGCGAATCGGGTGTTGCAGGATCTTCCTCCTTTTTTTTCATCACACTTTTCAACTCTAAAATTAGAAAATTTTCAATTAAAAATTCGAGAATTCAAACTTACTCTGCCATTTGCTCTCAATTTTAGCACTATTTTCTTTATTTCTTTCTTTGACTTTGCTCATTATACTACCAACATCTGTAAAAAAAATTTCAAAGTAGAAGTTAAGTCAACTCAAGAAAGGATGCTGAAATACTGTTTGTTTTGGAGTTTCCAAAACCTCACATTGTCAGTAATTTATATTGACTCACCTTTTATGAAACATTCAATTTCTTCCTCATCAACACATTTTCTCTTCTCCAAATCCAACATGTCGAACAATTCCTCTTCTTGGCTTCTTTTTCTCGTTTCGTGAGAATTTTTCAATTTCTCTGCAGTTTGAGCATATTTCATAAGCGGTTTGTTGTTTTCATCGGCAATAACCATCCTGTAATAATTCATTTTACAACATTTTTGAATAAAACAATGAAATTATAGAAATTTATAGACTAGGGTTGTTAGTCCACAGGAACAGTCTTTTTTCAAAAGAAACCCTTTTTCCTCACGTCAATTTTTCCAAATAATGAGAAAATAAAGCTCATTCCGACACTTGATAAAACTTACTTATAATCACCTGCAACAACTGTTGTCTCGTGGTTTTCTTCGAAATACGGAATTACCTTGGTTTGAAAATGTGCACTTCTAAATCATGATTTTGAAACATAATGAAAAAAAACCGAGAAACTAACCCGAACCCAAATACTGCTTGTTGGTTGAAAAATTTGAGGGCGTTAGCCACGTCCAGATGCGACTCAAATTCGACAATTGCTTCAGTTTTCCCGATTTTTTTTTCGATCGATTTGATTTTCCATTTTTCGTTCAGATTTGCCATCATTATATCCTTTCCCACATGTTGATTAATATTCATAAATTGCAGTTTGTGATTCAAAGTTGGGGCGAGAGTTGGATTTGCCGACATGAATTTTGAATAATCGTCAAATTTTCGCTGTAACAAAATGTATTTTCTTCTGAAAACGAGGTTAAATGTTTCTGTTTCAATTTTTTGTGGGAACCACGATTTTGGCCGAGATGTGGCAGTAAATAAAAACAGTGTTTGAAAAACGTTTCCCAGATTTTTTAAAGATTCCTAGTGATTATGATCATTTTCTTCAAAAAAATCAACATTTCAGTTGAGGTGTACTCGGGAAAAATACCTAGCACCGTATTTTTTACTAGAAATAATTTCGAAACCAATATCACAATATTTTTCTGTTGAATTTTTTTAATTTCGAGAAATTCTGATTTTTTAAACCAAATCATGATTTAAAAACATCATAGAATGAAAATAATTGTTTAGATTTACGAGAAATTCTAGAGAAAGAATATTATTATTATTATTTTGACGTGACGTGACACGTCATTGCATTTTCACAAAATGTGTGTTTCTCAAGGAAGTCAGTTTTTCTGTTTCTCAAGACTTTTTTGAAAAAAAAAATTGAAAAATGCTCCATGAGCTCTTCCAAAAAATTCCTTCTAAAAAACAAAAAAGGAAGTTGATTTCATACTAGTCCTCATGAAATTTTTTAAATTTCTTATTTAAATTTCTGTATTTTCTTCAGTTTCTTGATCTCTTTTCTAGAGAAAAAAAACTCACGAAGTGTAGTTCACAGTACTCCGTTCCTGGTTTTTTTCTCACATCAAATCCTCTCAGTTTATCCTCAATTTTGTGACATTTTTGATTGGGAACGAGGCTCAACCATCTGGAAAAATATTGGTAACATGAGAAAATTTGGGGAGTATATTTTTTTTTTCTGAAGAAACTTGAGAGAATTATCATTTTGACCAAAAATGGATATTTTGTGCCAAAAAGTGTCTCTATATTTCTTATATTCTGCTCAATTTTTCATAACCAAAAATAAGTACAACTTACACTTGACCATTTGGTTCAGTATTGGTGGCTTCAGTTGGCGAACTACTTTGAGAAGACATATTTTGTAAATCCTTGGAAATCGGAATTTCCTGTTTCTTGAGAAACTAAAACTGACTGAGTTGTTCTTGTTAGCGCTAGATTTTATGATCAGATAAGGAACGTGACCCAGGCAATTTTTCAATATAGAAAAAACGTGATTTTTTTTTGGATGAGAAAATAATTTTCAGTGACTATGCTTTTTCTCTTTACTGGTTTTTTGGAAACATTTCCGAATGGAAATTTCATAAAACCTTTTATCGAAAACATTTTTCCAATCTTACTACATTCAGAACCCGAAACTCCAGGTCAAAATTTTTTCTTAAACCCAATTTTCAGAGCGAAATTTTGAAAAAAGGTAATTTTTGTTTGTATTTTCTGACAAATCCAGAGCGAAGTTTCTCTGGATTTTATTTCTGAGCAAGTTATAATCCCAATAAAGAATTTGGTGGAAATTTTCCAACTGGAAAAATGGCGGCTTTCAAGATTTTCTTTTTTTACAATTCAATTTTCGCCTGAGATTTTTGATTCAAACATTCTGAATTTTTTTGTCTGAACCATAAAATTACATCATCGATATGAAAAAAGGGAAATGATTCATTGAATTTCTGTTTGAGTTCAAGTTATTGAAAATATCAAATTCATAACCGGTTAACGCGTTATAACCGCGTTCTTTGAATATATATATATATCATATGTAGTTGTTGTGTTTTGAAAACTATAGATTGTATTTGATTAACAACTTTTGACTAGGATAAACCCAAAATTGAATCTGATGAAAAAGAGTAACAAATTTCCAAGCATCAAAAAGTCTCAAAATCCAAGTTTCGATTAGTGGAAGACGAGAAGATGTTGAGCTGATTCTATCAAATAATAACAAGAACACTTTTGATTTTTGCGCTCGAAAAATTTGAGAAAAGTATTCGGATGCTCAGAATACCCAACAAAAAATAAATGCATTTGGAACTAATTATTTATTAAGTATTATACAATATACTCATTCGGCAAGTTGTTGATACAAACCATATCATCTCCTTGAAACGTTTGGAATTGTTTTGCAGCAACGATATAAAATGTTAGTCCATACAAAAGTGATACGATCATTGTTGGTGTTTTGTTGTTCATAAGCGAAAACATCACAAGATACATCCTAAAGCACTGCTTCTCTTGGGTCCAAAACTCCGCATGGTGGATCAACTTCAAGACATATTGGTTGTTTTGATATCGTATCCAATATTAAGAGCAGATCGTTGTTATAAGCAGCATTGAAGACAATCTTGACATTTGAATGAGTTTGGATATATCTCATGGTGAGGCGAATTGAAGATTGCTTGGAATGAGCGTAGTCAACACTTTTATACTAATTTTATCAAGATAAAATATATGTGGATTTTATGACGTATTTATGTCACGTTAATAATTATTAATTTGAAAAATTATTTACATCGAATCAAAAAATTTAATTCACAAGAATGAAACGACCGGCTAACGCCGGTCTTCATTCTTGTTGTGCTGAAGTCCGTATCTACCTTTTTAATATTCTACAGTAATATCTCATAAAGTTTCATAAAATTAGAATTGTGAAATCCATGGATTTTTTTTTGAAAAATTAACTTTTTGGAAGTTTTCCAACGTAATTAATTAAAAAATGTTATGTGACCTATAATGGACATACATCATTCAGGAATCTGTTACTTTGAAGTCGCCTTACTTTTGGCAACATTATGCGTTGAAAACTAGCTTACCTATAAATGTGCATTGTGTAGTTTCAGGATCTGAATCTGGCGTGTTCATTAAACTTTTATTTATGTATTTATCACACACAAATAGCTTGTCACTTCAATTTTTCTATAAAAATTATTTGTAATCCTACAGCCTTCGTTCTTCTATTTACGAAACAGTTTTCAAACCCATTTTGGTTTTAAAATTTTCCAAAATAAAACACATTGTAGTGTTTTTTTTTGGGCTATAAAACTTTCTCAAAATTTGAAAGAAATCTAATTTTTTTCACATTTTCTCTGACAATTCACTTTTCAAAATCTCAGATACTGAAACTTCAGATCTTCTGCATTTTTGATATTTTTTCTTTACAATTCTGTAATAAAACCCAGTTGGTCTAACGAATCTCCGCTAGCAAACTTCCCTTTGGTGAAATTGTTCATAGAAGTGGGGTTTCCGGAAGAAGGAGGAGTTTTGAGTCAAATGGCTCATTGGAGATGGTTGTATATGTTTGATGGCTCAAAAGATGATCAATTGGCACTCATAGGCACTCATATTTCAACAGTAACATCCGACTCTTCTTCTTTCTAAATTCAAATTTTGGAGCTTGGTAGAGTTTGACGATATTTTTTCTGAAGTTGACAGGAAACGTTGAGTTTGAATCGAAGAATGACGTTCTTTATTGGCCAAAATTATCGATTTGTGATATTCGGAGCTCTATAACTCAGTTAAGAAGTTCATTCGGATCCTGACAATCTTTATGTTGTATATTTTCATATGGTCTTTCTGCTGATGTTAATTTTCAGCCGGTTTTTCAAAAAATGTTTTTGTAAGACACGACTTTCTATTATGGGGTGATTCAGGTCGAAAAAAAACTAAAAAAAAAAACATTTTTTTACAAAAAAATTCGATTCAGCAAATGTCAAAAAACTATATTTTTTTTTCTATTTCTCGACATTTTTTGACATTTTTTTTTCATTGAAACATTTTCGCTGCGAGATATCTCTCATTTTTGTGTGGAAAAAATAGAGTTTTTTGACATTTGCTGAATCGAATTTTTTTGTAAACAAAATGTTTTTTTTTAGTTTTTTTTTCGACCTGAATCACCCCATTATTTATTAATAAAGATTTATTTATATAGTTCGTTTTTTGTTACATAAAACTTTATCATTTAAATTTTTCAATTTTTCACACTTGAATTCAGGTATTTCTTATCCCAAACCTAAAGAAAGAACGAAAAAATTAAAAGTGTGTGTCAACACCAACTGGTCCGCAAACATTTAATCTTACGCGATGACGCGAAAAGGCGCTGCAGAATAGAAAACACGCTGCTCGCCTACTCAGAGAAATGGGCTGGAGAACCGGCGGAGAAAACGACCTGTCGGCGAACTTTCGGACAACCGCCGGAATGTCTGACCAATACTATTTCGTCGAAACTTCCGCCGGTTATCCGAGAGTTCGCCGACATGTCGTTTTCTCCGCCGGTTCCCCAGCCCATTTCTCTGAGTATTGTATTTTTTGGGGATTTTCAAAAATGGCAACATCCCCCCCCCCGGATTTTAAAAGGGACACGTTAAATGTATGAACATTGGGAACCCTGAGAGTCTTTCAAGCTTTGCTTTTCCCAGGGACACAGCAAATTTTTCGGTACGCAATTTCTCATTGCACACATTTGCGTGTCGCTACAGTACTTTCGCGAAAAATATTTTCTTTTTTTCTGTTTTTTTCACAAAAAATGTTTTTTTGAAGCCGAATGCAAAGGAAATCTGCTCAAACTACATTTTCAGAAGCAGATGGTACTTCTTGAAGTAGAAATAGGTTATTGAATCGAAACTTTTTTGTTTTTGCGGCGAAAATCGAGAAAAATAGAGAAAAACGTCATTTTGAGCGGAATTAAGAGATTTAAAAGCAATTTTCTGACTTCTGGACCTTCTTTGACCTTTCTTTGTTCCATTCGAATGGAAATTTTTTGTAGGGGGGCAGAACTTTTTAATCACATTGTTCGAGTTCTGTCTGTTCGCTGTGCGGGCACTGAAAGATTTATGCCTTGGAATTCAATTTTTCTCCGAGTCAATGAAAAAAGACCAAGTGGAAAAGAAAGACAGGACACGTACATTAACAATCATGTTTGTACCAGTACTGTACAGCATACCTCGCTGCGTGAATTGCATTTTGTTCGTATTCTGTCTACTAGCTGCGATGAAATTTATATTGGTCTTGTCACGATCGGTTATCCCAATGATGGAGACATTCATTTTTCATTCTCGTTTTTTTTGGGATTTTATCGTTTCATTACCTTTTTCAAGTTTGAATTATAAGTTTTGTTATTTTGTTGTATCAAAATAGAAAAAAAAATAAACTTACAAGGAAACCTTTTTTTACTCAACACTTCAAATCATGATGAAATTTGGTTTATGGACAGCTTGTGGGACCATAAGAACACTCTAAAAATTTTAGTCTCCCAATGGACCTCTGAGCCAAGTTCTGGGCTCTCAAAAGTTCGAAAATTTCCAAAATTGGCTCATAAAACACGTCATAACTCAAATCTCGATCAATTTTATGAAAAACTGAGTAGCAGATGATGATCAGCGTGGTCGATTTACCCAAAAAGCATCAATAAATCAAATTTTCAGAAAAATTGTTGATTTTGAAAAAAAGAATGAGCAGGGGCACATATGAATTTTCAGCCCAAAAATAAAAAACTTCAAAATTTTTCGAAATAAAGTTTTTTATTGATGTACTTTTAGGTAATCGACCATGCTGATCAATATCTGAAACTTCATTTCTCCCAAAAAAATTTTTGAAATGGAGCTATGATGCCTTTTATGACCATTTTTAGGCCTTTTTTGAGTTTTTGAGAGCCCAGAACTTGGCTCAGAGGTCCATTGGGAGACTGAAATTTTTAGGGTGTTCTTATGACCCCAAAAGCTGTCCACGGACCAAATTTCATCATGATTTGAAGTGTTGAGTAAAAAAGGTTCCCTTGTTAGAATTGTGAAACTAAATTCTGAATTGATTCTCGTTTTCATTGTGATTATTGTGAAATTCCACGCTTCGAAATTGTTTTTTTCTCGATTTTCATAGAACTAATTTTAAGCCGAAGCACTCGACTGAATCAATATGGAAGCCGGGCCACGTCGAAATCGATTAAATTGCTCTGCCGCTCCAACTTCAAATATTTTCTGGTTTCAAAAGTGAGTTTTTAGTTTTGGATACATTTCGAGTTATTACCGTTATTAAATTGCAGATACCTATGATTCTATCTACTTCATCAATTCATCTTCACTTCAGCAATGGATAAACAGTGCGAAACTGATGAAAATGGAATGAAGATGGTTCAATTATTTTCGAAAAGTTTCGAAATTCGCTTTGGACAAGTGCCAAAACCACAACTCCACTACATCTCATCACCGTCTAATAATTGTACGAGTGATGTCTATACTTTGTCACTGGTTTTTTTAATGAATAAATTCTTAAGTTTGTACGCCTACTGTCTCTTTTTCCTCGCTCTCACGTCGTCCTGCTGTACCTGTCCTGTCTTTTTTCGATACCCCAATTCTGAGAGCCTAGAAGCGTTGTGCGGGTACTGAACGATTTGTGTACGAAGACTGTACTGCACATGTGCCAATACTCCGCTTGGACGCGTTCCTGTACGAGGATAGTTCAGAACACGCACACCAAATAGACTGTCGCCGTACAAAAAAATTTCTGACGATGAGTCTGATAGCGAAAAATCAATTTTTCTCTGAAATTCGGCTTCAAACCCTAAAAAAACGAGTAAAAACAGAAATTTATTAGGCTCCGCCCATGTGTTTGCGCCGCGGGCAACACACATTCTGCAATAATTTTTTTGTTTCACGTGACGTAGAAAAAATTTGCTGTGAAGGAGAATACTAGTTTTTTAATAAAAAAAACGCTCAAATAAACGTGTTTTGATAATTGCAAGAATTTTTAGGTTCGAAACTTCGCATTGCTGGCATCAAATAAACTGGTATACTTTGATTCACGTAATTCCAGGCCTCTAGAAGTAAATTTACTAAAAATTTGGTGAAATTTCAGCTACACAGTGTCCACAAGACGACGTTTCTGCGTCTCTTTTCGAAAAATCTCTCGTTTCGGTAGAGCGCGTTTGCTCGTTTGTCTTTTTTCAATGGAAAAATCAAATTTTTTGCCGATTTTTCAACTTTTTCTTGTTTTTACTCATTGTCATTGTTGTTTTTGCAAATTTTAATGAACGATTTCTTATTCTATGAATATAAGAGAACATTTTCATGTATAGATCGTTTCATGAAGTAAAGCCATAATGCCGTTCAAAAATTTTAAAGATTTTCGTTCGTTTTTCAGGTTTTTTTGGGTGTCGCCAAAAAGTGAAGAATACTCATTTTTCGAACTTTTTGGGATACGAGGACCACATTTGGGATGGAATAGGATAGATTTGGACCACTTGTAACGACGACAGATTTATTTTCATATGAATCGATGGATGTTACCAGTGGTGCTGTTGAACTGTTTTCTGATGCTTATTTGGATAAAAAATGATTCGAATATGATGGGAGAGAAGAAAATCAAGCTTTTCGTAGGTTTTTTGCTTCAGAAATTTGATAATAACCGAATTTATAACAGCATTATTGCAGGTTCACGCTGGTCATCACTACTTTTGAACATTTACTGGTTCAAAAAATATGTAACTGCTCGTGATATTTGATTTTTGACAAAATCGGAATCGCATCGGATGTATCTGATCGTAATTTCGAATCAACCACACATTTTTTCAATGAGGAATATTGCGATAAACTCACATTGAAGGATCTGGCTTTCCAACACCAACATCAGGAAATTTGTTATTCGGAGTTCTAGAGGACAGTGAAAAACATCGAGAAAACACATGAAAACCCACTTGACAATGTATATGTTGGAACTATGCAGAAAATAGCGGTCGTTGGAGATGGTTTTATATCGAAAGATGGCTCAAAAGATGATTAATTGGGAGGAATTCATATTTCAACAGCAATATCCGACTTCTTATTGCTCAATTCTAATTTTGGAGCTTGGTACAGATTTGGCGATGATTTTTTCTGAAGCTGGCTGGATAAGTTGAGTTTGAATCGAAGAATGACGTTCCTTATTGGCCAAAATTATCGATTTGTGATATTCGGAGCTCTATAACTCAGCTGAGCAGTTTATTCGGATCCTGGCAATCTTTTTGTTGTATTTTGTCTCTCTGCTAATGTGAATTTTTATTAATTTTCAGCCGGTTTTTCAAAAAAATTGTTTGTAAGACACGACTTTCTATTTTTTATTAATAAATATTGGATTAGTTAGTTTTTTGTTACATAAAACTTTATCATTTAAATTTTTCGGTTTTTCACACTTAGATTCAGGTTTTCTAGTTTTTTTTAATTCAAAAAACGCTCAAATAAACGTGTTTTGCTGATTGCAAGACTTTTAGGTTCAGAACTTCTCACTCCTAGTATCAAATAAACTGATATGCTTTGATTCACGTAATTCCTGTCCTCTAGAAGTGAATTTACCAAAAATTTCGTGAAATTTCAGCTAAAATACTTCATGAAAAACATATAAGTTTTTCTTTCGATTTTATAGTCTTCAAAATTTCAAAAATGGAACTAAATGTTATTTCTCTGTCTTCCTTTCATCCTCCTCTACTCGCTCATATACCACTTTACCCGTGAATTTCTCGAATTTTTTGAAAAAATTCGGAAAAAATTCAAAAAAAATTGAAAAAAAAAAAATGAGAGAGTGTTGTTTGCTGTAGAGACGCAGACAACGAGAGAGCGCACACACCTCGCGTCGTCCTGTGGATATTGTGGCAGCTAAAATACTTTTTCAAAAAAAAAAAGAAGATCGTGACGAGACCCAACGACTGTTTGCAATGTTCCTTTAAACCGTACCCTGCCAAGCATTCAATAATTTGTTTGTTTTTTTTCCTGTTTTTTTGTGTTTTTCACTTATTTTTGATGATACTCAGTGTTTTTAAACGATTCTTGTGTTTTATTAAGTTTAGCTATGTCTAGAGCATTGGGATTTATGGGTTTTGCTTCGAAAATCCAGGTTTCCCGGCTGAAAATAGGGAATTCTCAAGTTTTCACAGAAAATTAGTGTTTTCGGCTGTTGTTGAGCAAATTTCTGTATTTTTCATTCACTTGCTGTTTTTTGAGTTATTAAATGTCCAGAGCATTCAGATTCACAGATTTTCACTGAAATTCCGAATATCTTGACTGGAAATAGGGGTTTTCTGGGTTTTCACTGGAAATTTGTGTTTTTTGTGGTTTTTGAACACATTTTTAAGTTTTCGAAAAATTTTCAAGTTAGCTAAAGTGCATAGCATTGGGGTTTGCAGATTTTTACTGAAAATCTTTTTTCCGTTTTTTGTCCTCTATAAATTGAGATTTTTCAATTTTTGACCTCTAAAAACTGAAATTCTGATTTTTCCAAAAATTGTACTCTGGCCAGCCACGGCTTGGCCGAGGTGTGTTCGAAGCTGAAAGTATAGGTTTTCGATAAAAATTAGTGTTTTAGGATGTTTTTGAGCAAATATTCATGTTTTCTCTGATTTTCACCAAGTTTTGAAGATTTTTCGAGTTCACTTAGCTTATTCTAATCTAGCCAAACAATGCAATTTGAAAATGAGAAACACAATTCCATTCACAAGTTTCATTTACAAAAAAGATTATTCACAAGACAAAAGTATTTTTGAAAACAATTTGTGTACCAAAAAAAGCAGCGAAAATAATGATTCAAATTTTTTTCGAGTTTCGCAATTCTTTTTTTTTCTTTTTTTACCGTTTACTTCGATGGGCTGCATCTAAATTGTTCGTAATCCGAAAAGAATTCTTTGATTTCGCTGGAAATTCTATGATTCCCTCATATTTCTCAATTTCCGCAACCTTTCCAACAAATTTATATCGGCAAAACCTCTTTTTCGAATATGCTATAAATTAAGGTTTTGTTAATCGAAATATGACTCAATTTCTTTCCGACGTTAATCGCTAGTGTGTTGAGAACTGAAAAATAAATGTTTGATTCAATATTGCACCTCAAAATAAGTTACTTCACTCACTGTTTATCTCATTCTTGACATCATCAAGCGTTGACTTTCGATGATGGTGTCATCCGAGTTCGAATCCAAATAAACTGAGGTAGTAACATAAACAACAACCAAACCAAATACGATACCGTGAGCAATAGAGAAACCGATCTTGTGTCCTTTTTTCGTTGGGAAAACTGTAAACCATTTACAACAGCGTTTCCAAAAGGAATACAAATTGTGAAGTTTAATGAGACATAGACCATAAAAGAAAAATGAATAAATTCAAAACAAAAATGAAAATTGCGTGCATAAAACTATGAAAAAATTAATCTACCTATGAAATGTTTCATAGTTTGTTTTTCAATATAATCTGGAAGCTGATCCTATACCATCAAGTGTAAATCAAAGCTTCATCTAATCATTTAGAGAGGGTTGTCTTTCCACAAGGCAATATATGCTAAATCGCTTGAGCTAAGGTGCTTCTTGAACGTTCCGTGTTCAGAAAAAATTCTTGGTGCGCGAATACGGATCTTTTGGTGAAAAACACAAGCCGCTAAAACCTTAAAACTAGGAAAGAAAGTGCGCTCTATCGCTCACAATATTTATTTGTGTGTACTTCTCTCGGAGTTCACATCCAAACATTTATTAAGTCATTTGGGGTGTTCCAAGTCAAGTTTATGCTAGTTTATAGTTAGTTGAAAATAGTGACGCACAATTGCGGACTTGCTTTCTCACGTAGAAAGACACCCCCTTTAAACATAGTAATTTATAAACAACTTTCCTTTAACATCAATAATAATTATGAATAAAAAACTCAACCCAATATTTTTCAATGAAGCTCAAATCTCACCTGTTAGTTTTGCTCCCCCCCCAAACCTCAAAATAAACTAGCTTGACTGGTCCTTTCCGTGAAAAGTTCTGATATCTTTGAATGTCCTGTCCGAACGAAAAATCTTCTTTTTCGAAAGCCTGAAACATCTACATTCTTTTTCTCAAAATCTTCGCTTATACTTACATCAGAAAATGGCAATTGTGGATTTGATGAGATCCCTGAATTCTGTGACGGTTGTCTCTGAAAAAAATAAGAAAATTGAAAAATGTACAAAATCATTCCATTAATAACACTTTGTACGCTGAAAAAAACCACTCAAAAACCAGAAAAAAAGCAAAAAATAAAGGTCGTGAAAAAAAATAAAAGAAAAACAACGATACTTCGCGTGCGCGTTGTTTAGCGTGTTTATTTTGTTTTTTGCAGGGTAGATGAAAGGGTGTGGGAAATGGCGAGAGGGTTAGAGATATATATATATATATATATATATATATATACATACATTTATATATGTTTTTTATTTCAAAAGAAACTATTGATTGAAAGTTTTTTTCTCGAACTGAATCATTTTTCTGGTTTTTTTCAGCGCAGAAAGTGTTATTAATGGGGTGATTTGGTACATTTTTCAATTTTCTTATTTTTTAGAGACAACTGTCACAGAATGCAGGGGTCCCATCAAATTGCCATTTTCTGATGTAACTTTAAGAATAGGCGAAGAATTTGAGAAAAAGAATGTAGAAGTTTCAGGCTTTCGACTCGAAAATTCGAGAAAGAAGATGTTTCGCTTGGACAGGACATTCAAAGAAATCAACAACTTTTCACGGAAAGGACCAGTCAAGTTAGTTTATTTTGAGGTTTGGGGGGGGGGGAGATGAATCTTCGAATTACACTTGATGGTATAGGATTCCAGATTTTATTGAAAATCAAACTATGAAATATTTCATAGGTAGATTAGTTTTTTCATAGTTTTATGCACGCGATTTCCAATTTGTTTTGAATTTATTTTTTTTTCTTTTATAATCCATGTCCTTTTTTAAAAGACAAGAGTGGGTCGAGCGGACAGACAGATCACCGTTTAATATATAAGAAAGATTTTTTTTCTCAATATTTTCTTCGAGCACTCATTTCTTGTGTCAGAAATGATCAAGTGGTTAGATCACGTTTTTTTTTGTTCAGAATGTCCAGGATCGGATCCTTTGACACGTTCGCGAAGGTATGATTTTCGGAAAAAGGGGGCAAAAATGAGAAAATGTCCAAAATTGCGACATCCAAAAAATGAGAACAGGGGGGACCCCATTGAAAAATCCTTCTTCCATCGAGACACCACCTAATCGGGTTTTTATTAAAAAGGTAGATAATTTGTAGTTTTTGGACGATTTTAATAATTGATTAATCCAGGCAGTTGTTTTGATTTGTCAAAACCAGTACTGATTTGATTTCTGATTTTCCACTGACCTCGACATTTTTTCACGCGTTTCACGCATAATTTTTGTCATGATTCGAATTTTTTAATTTTTCAAAATTAAAGAAAAACTGTTATATTATCCACGTGACACAGGTGATGATAAAATCTTTCAGAAATGCTATATAAGCAGCAGCCAGAAAGGTGTTTTATTCACATCGAACAATCCTCCCTAATATTCCTACAGTATTCTAGTAGCTAGCTACTCACCACTAATCGCTCGAGAAAAAACGTGAGTCGGGTGCTTTTTCTGCTGCTCTCTTCTTCCACCCCCGGGGATATGTGAGATCTTTGATTTTCACATATTTCTGTGGTTTCGCCAGGGCTGCTCAAATGGGGGTAATTTCCCCACTTTTAAAATTAGTTGGATAGGCAATTCCCACTTGCCAAAAACCTGGAAGTGGGATTGGGTACCCCACTTTTTATCGTTTCTTAAAATAAACTAGGTCACGCTCACGTATTCTCCTGTTTCATAAATTTTTCCAGTGTGATCCTCCCCTTATGGGGCTATTCAGATTAGTTTCTCAACCAAAAAACAGGAGGAGAAAGGAGGAGAAACTCTATTCAGATTGCGGGAAAAAAGGAGGAGAAACTCAATTTCTCAACCTACCTAAATTTTGATTTTTCAGCATAAAAAATGAAATTAAAAGAATAACTATTAGGTTTTATTGATAAATTAGTGATTTTGAAGTGATTTGTGCTTCAAATCGCTTCAATTGTGTATTTTTCCGTGTATTTTTTGGTTTTCGATGAAGCATATCGGTTTTCAGGTGTAAAAACGACCAAAACTTGGTTTAAAATCAGTAAAAACTTGAAATTCGAATAAATTGCACAATTCCCAATAGTTCCATATATAAATCTATTATTTTATGTTCTTAAAAAGTTAATTTTAAGTAGGTTGAGAAACTCAGTTTCTCCTCCTTTTTTCCCGCAATCTGAATAGAGTTTCTCCTCCTTTCTCCTCCTGTTTTTTGGTTGAGAAACTGATCTGAATAGCCCCATTATAAAAAACGAAATCACTGAAAATTAGGCGTCACATTAAATGTTTCTATTAAATGTTACTTTTCTCGCGCGTTGTGAGACACGGGAGAAAAATTGTGTGCGCCTTTGATGAGGGGTGCGGTAGAAGTATTCGTGAATTTTTCTTTTTTTTTTCTTTTTTTTTTTGAGGGTTTGAGCGCTGCAATTTTAGGACATCTAACACGCCTTTTGTAATTCCAGGGGATTATTTTCAAAATGGGAACCCCCCCCCTTTTTTTCTTACTTTGAGAATAGATTACATCAAAAGTATAACAGTTGGGAACCCTGCGATTCTCTCCACCTACACTTCACGGAGAGAAAGAATATTTCAAAAAATTTCGATAACTTATAACGTGACCTAGCTGTGCAGTGTTCCAAAAAAATCCAGGGTTTCGAAACTCTATAGAACTGACACCTAAATTTTGGATTCAGTAGTTTTAATCAAAAACCTATCAAACGGGATAAGTTTCGTCCCAATAATAGTTCATCCCTAACAATTAAAATCCATCTGAAACCCGACAGGGTTCTTTCTGAATTGACTGAAAAACCTATAAAACCAACCAGAGTTCTGAATGATGGGTTTCATGGGTTTCTCAGCTGAAACCCATGAAACCAAGCAGGGTTTGCACCGTGCTAGTTCCGATGGTGCCGACACGCGAGAAATGAAACCCTGGTTTCATTTTAAAATTTCTGATTTTTTAAAAATATTTTTTGTTTCAAAAATTTTTCATCAATGTTATCTAACTAAGTCATCACGTTAACAAAAATTTCCAAATTTGAAAGAGAAATAAAAAATCAGAAATTTTAAAATGAAACCGGGGTTTCATTTCTCGCGTGTCGGCACCTTCGGAACACAGTGCAAACCCTGCTTGGTTTCATGGTGCTCATTTTATTGCAAAAAATTTGGAAAAGGACCCAACCCAATTTGAGCAGCCCTGGGTTTCGCTGCTTCTGATATCTCTCTCGCCCCACAGTATTATGTGAGGTGTTAGGAAACCTCTAGCAAATGGCGGTTAGAGGGGAACTTTCACTTCCATATTATTGTGGTTCTGTTGCTGCTCTCTACTTCTAGATAACCACGGGAATATGTGAGATCTTTATATATTTCTGTGGTTATGTTGCCCGCCTCTCTCTGTTTCGCCCCACAGTATTATATGAAATGCTAGGAAACCTCTAGCACATGCCATCTAGAGAGGGCCTTTCATTTCATTCTATTGTGGTTCTGTTGTCGCTTCTGCTTGATGCGTCGGTTATAAAAAGTGCCTCTGGCTATTGTTCGGCACTGGCGCTCATTCGGAGCACCGAAGATTCTTCCCAAATGCACTTTTGGCACCAGTGCTTTTTTTTGTGGGTGCGTTTCTAACACCCGGGATAGCCGGTTTTTTCTTTCTCGTTTTTTTGCATTTTTTTTTTAAATTTTTTTGTTTTGAACTGTTTGGTTGTTTGGAATTTCGCACTTTGAAAAAAAGATTTTTCTTAAAATTATTTTCTATGAAATGAAATAGTTCAACACTTCTGGATAGAAGAATCAAATATATACTTGTAGACGATTTTCGTTGATTTTCCGATTAGAAAACGAGCTAGGCATGCAGTAGGCAATTTTCGTTAATTATTCGTTCAGACTCCGATTTTTCTTGAAAATTCACACGAAGTAAGTGAATTCCGAGCTAGAAATCGGATTTTAAATGAAAATTCACACAAAGTAGGTGAATTCCGCTGAGTTTTCGATCAGAAAAAGAGGTTGGCATGCAGTAGGCAATTTTCGTTAATTATTCGTCCAGACTCCGATTTTTCTTAAAAATTTACATAAAGTAGCGAAACATTTGTGGTTTTTTCACCAAAGGTTGCGATTTCTGTTGATTTTTCGATCAGAAAACGAGCTAGGCATGCAGTAGGCAATTTTCGTTAATTATTCGTCCAGACTCCGTTTTTCTTGAAAATTTACATAAAGTAGCTAAATATTAGTGATTTTTTAATCAAAGGCTGCGATTTCTGTTGATTTTTCAATCAGAAATTGAGCTAGGCATGCAGTAGGCAATTTTCGTTAATTATTCGTGCAGATTCCGATTTTTCTTGAAAATTTACATAAAGTAGCTAAAAATTAGTGATTTTTTAATCAAAGGCTGCGATTTCTGTTGATTTTTCAATCAGAAAACGAGCTAGGCATGCAGTAGGCAATTTTCGTTAATTATTCGTGCAGATTCCGATTTTTCTTGAAAATTTACATAAAGTAGCTAAGAATTAGTGATTTTTTAATCAAAGGCTGCGATTTCTGTTGATTTTTCAATCAGAAAACGAGCTAGGCATCCAGTAGGCAATTTTCGTTAATTATTCGTCCAGACTCCGATTTTTCTTGAAAATTTACATAAAGTAGCTAAAAATTAGTGATTTTTTAATCAAAGGCTGCGATTTCTGTTGATTTTTCAATCAGAAAACGAGCTAGGCATCCAGTAGGCAATTTTCGTTAATTATTCGTCCAGACTCCGTTTTTTCTTGAAAATTTACATAAAGTAGCTAAGAATTAGTGATTTTTTAATCAAAGGCTGCGATTTCTGTTGATTTTTCGATCAGAAAAAAAGGTTGGCATGCAGTAGGCAATTTTCGTTAATTATTCGTGCAGATTCCGATTTTTCTTGAAAATTTACATACAGTAGCTAAATATTAGTGATTTTTTAATCAAAGGCTGCGATTTCTGTTGATTTTTCGATCAGAAAACGAGCTAGGCATGCAGTAGGCAATTTTCGTTAATTATTCGTGCAGATTCCGATTTTTCTTGAAAATTTACATAAAGTAGCTAAATATTAGTGATTTTTTAATCAAAGGCTGTGATTTCTGTTGATTTTTCGATCAGAAAACGAGCTAGGCATGCAGTAGGCAATTTTCGTTAATTATTCGTGCAGATTCCGATTTTTCTTGAAAATTTACATAAAGTAGCTAAATATTAGTGATTTTTTGATCAAAGGCTGCGATTTCTGTTGATTTTTCGATCAGAAAACGAGCTAGGCATGCAGTAGGCAATTTTCGTTAATTATTCGTGCAGATTCCGATTTTTCTTGAAAATTTACATAAAGTAGCTAAATATTAGTGATTTTTTAATCAAAGGCTGTGATTTCTGTTGATTTTTCGATCAGAAAACGAGCTAGGCATGCAGTAGGCAATTTTCGTTAATTATTCGTCCAGACTCCGTTTTTCTTGAAAATTTACATAAAGTAGCTAAATATTAGTGATTTTTTTAATCAAAGGCTGCGATTTCTGTTGATTTTTCGATCAGAAAACGAGCTAGGCATGCAGTAGGCAATTTTCGTTGATTTTTCGTTCAGACTCTGATTTGTCTTGAAAATTCACACGAAGTAAGTGAATTCCGAGCTAGAAAGCGGATTTTAAATGAAAATCCAGATAAAGTAGGTGAATTCCGAGCTAGAACTCGGATTTTAAATGAAAATTCACACGGAGTAGGTGAATTCCGCTGAGTTTTCGATCAGAAAACGAGCTAGGCATGCAGTAGGCAATTTTCGTTAATTATTCGTCCAGATTCCGATTTTTCTTGAAAATTTACATAAAGTAGCTTAAAATTAGTGATTTTTTAATCAAAGGCTGCGATTTCTGTTGATTTTTCAGTCAGAAAAAGAGGTTGGCATGCAGTAGGCAATTTTCGTTAATTATTCGTGCAGACTCCGATTTTTCTTGAAAATTTACATAAAGTAGCTAAAAATTAGTGATTTTTTAATCAAAGGCTGCGATTTCTGTTGATTTTTCAATCAGAAATTAAGCTAGGCATGCAGTAGGCAATTTTCGTTAATTATTCGTCCAGACTCCGATTTTTCTTGAAAATTTACATAAAGTAGCTAAAAATTAGTGATTTTTTAATCAAAGGCTGCGATTTCTGTTGATTTTTCAATCAGAAAACGAGCTAGGCATGCAGTAGGCAATTTTCGTTAATTATTCGTGCAGATTCCGATTTTTCTTGAAAATTTACATAAAGTAGCTAAGAATTAGTGATTTTTTAATCAAAGGCTGCGATTTCTGTTGATTTTTCAATCAGAAAACGAGCTAGGCATCCAGTAGGCAATTTTCGTTAATTATTCGTCCAGACTCCGATTTTTCTTGAAAATTTACATAAAGTAGCTAAAAATTAGTGATTTTTTAATCAAAGGCTGCGATTTCTGTTGATTTTTCAATCAGAAAACGAGCTAGGCATCCAGTAGGCAATTTTCGTTAATTATTCGTCCAGACTCCGTTTTTTCTTGAAAATTTACATAAAGTAGCTAAGAATTAGTGATTTTTTAATCAAAGGCTGCGATTTCTGTTGATTTTTCGATCAGAAAACGAGCTAGGCATGCAGTAGGCAATTTTCGTTAATTATTCGTGCAGATTCCGATTTTTCTTGAAAATTTACATAAAGTAGCTAAATATTAGTGATTTTTTAATCAAAGGCTGCGATTTCTGTTGATTTTTCGATCAGAAAACGAGCTAGGCATGCAGTAGGCAATTTTCGTTAATTATTCGTGCAGATTCCGATTTTTCTTGAAAATTTACATAAAGTAGCTAAATATTAGTGATTTTTTGATCAAAGGCTGCGATTTCTGTTGATTTTTCGATCAGAAAACGAGCTAGGCATGCAGTAGGCAATTTTCGTTAATTATTCGTGCAGATTCCGATTTTTCTTGAAAATTTACATAAAGTAGCTAAATATTAGTGATTTTTTAATCAAAGGCTGCGATTTCTGTTGATTTCTCGATCAGAAAACGAGCTAGGCATGCAGTAGGCAATTTTCGTTAATTATTCGTGCAGATTCCGATTTTTCTTGAAAATTTACATAAAGTAGCTAAAAATTAGTGATTTTTTAATCAAAGGCTGCGATTTCTGTTGATTTTTCGATCAGAAAACGAGCTAGGCATGCAGTAGGCAATTTTCGTTGATTTTTCGTTCAGACTCTGATTTGTCTTGAAAATTCACACGAAGTAAGTGAATTCCGAGCTAGAAAGCGGATTTTAAATGAAAATCCAGATAAAGTAGGTGAATTCCGAGCTAGAACTCGGATTTTAAATGAAAATTCACACGGAGTAGGTGAATTCCGCTGAGTTTTCGATCAGAAAACGAGCTAGGCATGCAGTAGGCAATTTTCGTTAATTATTCGTGCAGATTCCGATTTTTCTTGAAAATTTACATAAAGTAGCTAAATATTAGTGATTTTTTAATCAAAGGCTGCGATTTCTGTTGATTTTTCGATCAGAAAACGAGCTAGGCATGCAGTAGGCAATTTTCGTTAATTATTCGTGCAGATTCCGATTTTTCTTGAAAATTTACATAAAGTAGCTAAATATTAGTGATTTTTTGATCAAAGGCTGCGATTTCTGTTGATTTTTCAATCAGAAATTAAGCTAGGCATGCAGTAGGCAATTTTCGTTAATTATTCGTCCAGACTCCGATTTTTCTTGAAAATTTACATAAAGTAGCTAAAAATTAGTGATTTTTTAATCAAAGGCTGCGATTTCTGTTGATTTTTCAATCAGAAAACGAGCTAGGCATGCAGTAGGCAATTTTCGTTAATTATTCGTCCAGACTCCGATTTTTCTTGAAAATTTACATAAAGTAGCTAAAAATTAGTGATTTTTTAATCAAAGGCTGCGATTTCTGTTGATTTTTCAATCAGAAAACGAGCTAGGCATCCAGTAGGCAATTTTCGTTAATTATTCGTCCAGACTCCGTTTTTTCTTGAAAATTTACATAAAGTAGCTAAGAATTAGTGATTTTTTAATCAAAGGCTGCGATTTCTGTTGATTTTTCGATCAGAAAACGAGCTAGGCATGCAGTAGGCAATTTTCGTTAATTATTCGTGCAGATTCCGATTTTTCTTGAAAATTTACATAAAGTAGCTAAATATTAGTGATTTTTTAATCAAAGGCTGCGATTTCTGTTGATTTTTCGATCAGAAAACGAGCTAGGCATGCAGTAGGCAATTTTCGTTAATTATTCGTGCAGATTCCGATTTTTCTTGAAAATTTACATAAAGTAGCTAAATATTAGTGATTTTTTGATCAAAGGCTGCGATTTCTGTTGATTTTTCGATCAGAAAACGAGCTAGGCATGCAGTAGGCAATTTTCGTTAATTATTCGTGCAGATTCCGATTTTTCTTGAAAATTTACATAAAGTAGCTAAATATTAGTGATTTTTTAATCAAAGGCTGCGATTTCTGTTGATTTCTCGATCAGAAAACGAGCTAGGCATGCAGTAGGCAATTTTCGTTAATTATTCGTGCAGATTCCGATTTTTCTTGAAAATTTACATAAAGTAGCTAAAAATTAGTGATTTTTTAATCAAAGGCTGCGATTTCTGTTGATTTTTCGATCAGAAAACGAGCTAG
Source organism: Caenorhabditis angaria (assembly GCA_947459285.1). Lineage (NCBI taxonomy): Eukaryota > Metazoa > Nematoda > Chromadorea > Rhabditida > Rhabditidae > Caenorhabditis > Caenorhabditis angaria. Next base: position 9,486,249 of record CANHGI010000003.1, read on the forward strand.
GCATGCAGTAGGCAATTTTCGTTGATTTTTCGTTCAGACTCTGATTTGTCTTGAAAATTCACACGAAGTAAGTGAATTCCGAGCTAGAAAGCGGATTTTAAATGAAAATCCAGATAAAGTAGGTGAATTCCGAGCTAGAACTCGGATTTTAAATGAAAATTCACACGGAGTAGGTGAATTCCGCTGAGTTTTCGATCAGAAAACGAGCTAGGCATGCAGTAGGCAATTTTCGTTAATTATTCGTGCAGATTCCGATTTTTCTTGAAAATTTACATAAAGTAGCTAAATATTAGTGATTTTTTAATCAAAGGCTGCGATTTCTGTTGATTTTTCGATCAGAAAACGAGCTAGGCATGCAGTAGGCAATTTTCGTTAATTATTCGTGCAGATTCCGATTTTTCTTGAAAATTTACATAAAGTAGCTAAATATTAGTGATTTTTTGATCAAAGGCTGCGATTTCTGTTGATTTTTCGATCAGAAAACGAGCTAGGCATGCAGTAGGCAATTTTCGTTAATTATTCGTGCAGATTCCGATTTTTCTTGAAAATTTACATAAAGTAGCTAAATATTAGTGATTTTTTAATCAAAGGCTGCGATTTCTGTTGATTTCTCGATCAGAAAACGAGCTAGGCATGCAGTAGGCAATTTTCGTTAATTATTCGTGCAGATTCCGATTTTTCTTGAAAATTTACATAAAGTAGCTAAAAATTAGTGATTTTTTAATCAAAGGCTGCGATTTCTGTTGATTTTTCAATCAGAAAACGAGCTAGGCATGCAGTAGGCAATTTTCGTTAATTATTCGTCCAGACTCCGATTTTTCTTGAAAATTTACATAAAGTAGCTAAGAATTAGTGATTTTCTAATCAAAGGCTGCGATTTCTGTTGATTTTTCAATCAGAAAAAGAGGTTGGCATGCAGTAGGCAATTTTCGTTGATTTTTCGTTCAGACTCTGATTTGTCTTGAAAATTCACACGAAGTAAGTGAATTCCGAGCTAGAACTCGGATTTTAAATGAAAATTCACACGGAGTAGGTGAATTCCGCTGAGTTTTCGATCAGAAAAAGAGGTTGGCATGCAGTAGGCAATTTTCGTTAATTATTCGTCCAGATTCCGATTTTTCTTGAAAATTTACATAAAGTAGCTTAAAATTAGTGATTTTTTAATCAAAGGCTGCGATTTCTGTTGATTTTTCGATCAGAAAACGAGCTAGGCATGCAGTAGGCAATTTTCGTTAATTATTCGTGCAGATTCCGATTTTTCTTGAAAATTTACATAAAGTAGCTAAATATTAGTGATTTTTTTAATCAAAGGCTGCGATTTCTGTTGATTTCTCGATCAGAAAACGAGCTAGGCATGCAGTAGGCAATTTTCGTTAATTATTCGTGCAGATTCCGATTTTTCTTGAAAATTTACATAAAGTAGCTAAAAATTAGTGATTTTTTAATCAAAGGCTGCGATTTCTGTTGATTTTTCGATCAGAAAACGAGCTAGGCATGCAGTAGGCAATTTTCGTTGATTTTTCGTTCAGACTCTGATTTGTCTTGAAAATTCACACGAAGTAAGTGAATTCCGAGCTAGAAAGCGGATTTTAAATGAAAATCCAGATAAAGTAGGTGAATTCCGAGCTAGAACTCGGATTTTAAATGAAAATTCACACGGAGTAGGTGAATTCCGCTGAGTTTTCGATCAGAAAACGAGCTAGGCATGCAGTAGGCAATTTTCGTTAATTATTCGTGCAGATTCCGATTTTTCTTGAAAATTTACATAAAGTAGCTAAATATTAGTGATTTTTTAATCAAAGGCTGCGATTTCTGTTGATTTTTCGATCAGAAAACGAGCTAGGCATGCAGTAGGCAATTTTCGTTAATTATTCGTGCAGATTCCGATTTTTCTTGAAAATTTACATAAAGTAGCTAAATATTAGTGATTTTTTGATCAAAGGCTGCGATTTCTGTTGATTTTTCGATCAGAAAACGAGCTAGGCATGCAGTAGGCAATTTTCGTTAATTATTCGTGCAGATTCCGATTTTTCTTGAAAATTTACATAAAGTAGCTAAATATTAGTGATTTTTTAATCAAAGGCTGCGATTTCTGTTGATTTCTCGATCAGAAAACGAGCTAGGCATGCAGTAGGCAATTTTCGTTAATTATTCGTGCAGATTCCGATTTTTCTTGAAAATTTACATAAAGTAGCTAAAAATTAGTGATTTTTTAATCAAAGGCTGCGATTTCTGTTGATTTTTCAATCAGAAAACGAGCTAGGCATGCAGTAGGCAATTTTCGTTAATTATTCGTCCAGACTCCGATTTTTCTTGAAAATTTACATAAAGTAGCTAAGAATTAGTGATTTTCTAATCAAAGGCTGCGATTTCTGTTGATTTTTCAATCAGAAAAAGAGGTTGGCATGCAGTAGGCAATTTTCGTTGATTTTTCGTTCAGACTCTGATTTGTCTTGAAAATTCACACGAAGTAAGTGAATTCCGAGCTAGAACTCGGATTTTAAATGAAAATTCACACGGAGTAGGTGAATTCCGCTGAGTTTTCGATCAGAAAAAGAGGTTGGCATGCAGTAGGCAATTTTCGTTAATTATTCGTCCAGACTCCGATTTTTCTTAAAAATTTACATAAAGTAGCGAAACATTTGTGGTTTTTTCACCAAAGGTTGCGATTTCTGTTGATTTTTCGATCAGAAAACGAGCTAGGCATGCAGTAGGCAATTTTCGTTAATTATTCGTCCAGACTCCGATTTTTCTTGAAAATTTACATAAAGTAGCTAAAAATTAGTGATTTTTTAATCAAAGGCTGCGATTTCTGTTGATTTTTCAATCAGAAAACGAGCTAGGCATGAAGTAGGCAATTTTCGTTAATTATTCGTCCAGACTCCGATTTTTCTTGAAAATTTACATAAAGTAGCTAAATATTAGTGATTTTTTAATCAAAGGCTGCGATTTCTGTTGATTTTTCGATCAGAAAACGAGCTAGGCATGCAGTAGGCAATTTTCGTTAATTATTCGTCCAGACTCCGATTTTTCTTGAAAATTTACATAAAGTAGCTAAAAATTAGTGATTTTTTAATCAAAGGCTGCGATTTCTGTTGATTTTTCAATCAGAAAACGAGCTAGGCATGAAGTAGGCAATTTTCGTTAATTATTCGTCCAGACTCCGATTTTTCTTGAAAATTTACATAAAGTAGCTAAAAATTAGTGATTTTTTAATCAAAGGCTGCGATTTCTGTTGATTTTTCGATCAGAAAAAGAGGTTGGCATGCAGTAGGCAATTTTCGTTAATTATTCGTGCAGATTCCGATTTTTCTTGAAAATTACATAAAGTAGCTAAAAATTAGTGATTTTTTAATCAAAGGTTGCGATTTCTGTTGATTTTTCGATCAGAAAACGAGCTAGGCATGCAGTAGGCAATTTTCGTTAATTATTCGTCCAGACTCCGATTTTTCTTGAATATTTACATAAAGTAGCTAAAAATTAGTGATTTTTTAATCAAAGGCTGCGATTTCTGTTGATTTTTCGATCAGAAAACGAGCTAGGCATGCAGTAGGCAATTTTCGTTAATTATTTGTCCAGACTCCGATTTTTCTTGAAAATTACATAAAGTAGCTAAAAATTAGTGATTTTTTAATCAAAGGTTGCGATTTCTGTTGATTTTTCGATCAGAAAACGAGCTAGGCATGCAGTAGGCAATTTTCGTTAATTATTCGTCCAGACTCCGATTTTTCTTGAAAATTTACATAAAGTAGCTAAAAATTAGTGATTTTTTAATCAAAGGCTGCGATTTCTGTTGATTTTTCAATCAGAAAACGAGCTAGGCATGAAGTAGGCAATTTTCGTTAATTATTCGTCCAGACTCCGATTTTTCTTGAAAATTTACATAAAGTAGCTAAATATTAGTGATTTTTTAATCAAAGGCTGCGATTTCTGTTGATTTTTCGATCAGAAAACGAGCTAGGCATGCAGTAGGCAATTTTCGTTGATTTTTCGTTCAGACTCTGATTTGTCTTGAAAATTCACACGAAGTAAGTGAATTCCGAGCTAGAAAGCGGATTTTAAATGAAAATCCAGATAAAGTAGGTGAATTCCGAGCTAGAACTCGGATTATAAATGAAAATTCACACGGAGTAGGTGAATTCCGCTGAGTTTTCGATCAGAAAAAGAGGTTGGCATGCAGTAGGCAATTTTCGTTAATTATTCGTCCAGACTCCGATTTTTCTTGAAAATTTACATAAAGTAGCTAAAAATTAGTGATTTTTTAATCAAAGGCTGCGATTTCTGTTGATTTTTCAATCAGAAAACGAGCTAGGCATGCAGTAGGCAATTTTCGTTAATTATTCGTCCAGACTCCGATTTTTCTTGAAAATTTACATAAAGTAGCTAAATATTAGTGATTTTTTAATCAAAGGCTGCGATTTCTGTTGATTTTTCGATCAGAAAAAGAGGTTGGCATGCAGTAGGCAATTTTCGTTAATTATTCGTCCAGACTCCGTTTTTTCTTGAAAATTTACATAAAGTAGCTAAGAATTAGTGATTTTTTAATCAAAGGCTGCGATTTCTGTTGATTTTTCAATCAGAAAACGAGCTAGGCATCCAGTAGGCAATTTTCGTTAATTATTCGTCCAGACTCCGTTTTTTCTTGAAAATTTACATAAAGTAGCTAAGAATTAGTGATTTTTTAATCAAAGGCTGCGATTTCTGTTGATTTTTCGATCAGAAAAAAAGGTTGGCATGCAGTAGGCAATTTTCGTTAATTATTCGTGCAGATTCCGATTTTTCTTGGAAAATTTACATAAAGTAGCTAAATATTAGTGATTTTTTAATCAAAGGCTGCGATTTCTGTTGATTTTTCGATCAGAAAAAAAGGTTGGCATGCAGTAGGCAATTTTCGTTAATTATTCGTGCAGATTCCGATTTTTCTTGGAAAATTTACATAAAGTAGCTAAGAATTAGTGATTTTTTAATCAAAGGCTGCGATTTCTGTTGATTTTTCAATCAGAAAACGAGCTAGGCATGCAGTAGGCAATTTTCGTTAATTATTCGTGCAGATTCCGATTTTTCTTGAAAATTTACATAAAGTAGCTAAAAATTAGTGATTTTTTAATCAAAGGCTGCGATTTCTGTTGATTTTTCGATCAGAAAAAGAGGTTGGCATGCAGTAGGCAATTTTCGTTAATTATTCGTCCAGACTCCGTTTTTCTTGAAAATTTACATAAAGTAGCTAAGAATTAGTGATTTTTTAATCAAAGGCTGCGATTTCTGTTGATTTTTCAATCAGAAAACGAGCTAGGCATCCAGTAGGCAATTTTCGTTAATTATTCGTCCAGACTCCGTTTTTTCTTGAAAATTTACATAAAGTAGCTAAGAATTAGTGATTTTTTAATCAAAGGCTGCGATTTCTGTTGATTTTTCGATCAGAAAAAAAGGTTGGCATGCAGTAGGCAATTTTCGTTAATTATTCGTGCAGATTCCGATTTTTCTTGGAAAATTTACATAAAGTAGCTAAATATTAGTGATTTTTTAATCAAAGGCTGCGATTTCTGTTGATTTTTCAATCAGAAAACGAGCTAGGCATGCAGTAGGCAATTTTCGTTAATTATTCGTCCAGACTCCGTTTTTTCTTGAAAATTTACATAAAGTAGCTAAGAATTAGTGATTTTTTAATCAAAGGCTGCGATTTCTGTTGATTTTTCAATCAGAAAACGAGCTAGGCATCCAGTAGGCAATTTTCGTTAATTATTCGTCCAGACTCCGTTTTTTCTTGAAAATTTACATAAAGTAGCTAAGAATTAGTGATTTTTTAATCAAAGGCTGCGATTTCTGTTGATTTTTCGATCAGAAAAAAAGGTTGGCATGCAGTAGGCAATTTTCGTTAATTATTCGTGCAGATTCCGATTTTTCTTGAAAATTTACATAAAGTAGCTAAATATTAGTGATTTTTTAATCAAAGGCTGCGATTTCTGTTGATTTTTCAATCAGAAAACGAGCTAGGCATGCAGTAGGCAATTTTCGTTAATTATTCGTCCAGACTCCGATTTTTCTTGAAAATTTACATAAAGTAGCTAAAAATTAGTGATTTTTTAATCAAAGGCTGCGATTTCTGTTGATTTTTCGATCAGAAAAAGAGGTTGGCATGCAGTAGGCAATTTTCGTTAATTATTCGTGCAGATTCCGATTTTTCTTGAAAATTTACATAAAGTAGCTAAATATTAGTGATTTTTTAATCAAAGGCTGCGATTTCTGTTGATTTTTCAATCAGAAAACGAGCTAGGCATCCAGTAGGCAATTTTCGTTAATTATTCGTCCAGACTCCGTTTTTTCTTGAAAATTTACATAAAGTAGCTAAGAATTAGTGATTTTTTTAATCAAAGGCTGCGATTTCTGTTGATTTTTCAATCAGAAAACGAGCTAGGCATCCAGTAGGCAATTTTCGTTAATTATTCGTCCAGACTCCGTTTTTTCTTGAAAATTTACATAAAGTAGCTAAGAATTAGTGATTTTTTAATCAAAGGCTGCGATTTCTGTTGATTTTTCGATCAGAAAAAAAGGTTGGCATGCAGTAGGCAATTTTCGTTAATTATTCGTGCAGATTCCGATTTTTCTTGGAAAATTTACATAAAGTAGCTAAAAATTAGTGATTTTTTAATCAAAGGTTGCGATTTCTGTTGATTTTTCGATCAGAAAAAAAGGTTGGCATGCAGTAGGCAATTTTCGTTAATTATTCGTGCAGATTCCGATTTTTCTTGAAAATTTACATAAAGTAGCTAAGAATTAGTGATTTTTTAATCAAAGGCTGCGATTTCTGTTGATTTTTCAATCAGAAAACGAGCTAGGCATGCAGTAGGCAATTTTCGTTAATTATTCGTCCAGACTCCGATTTTTCTTGAAAATTTACATAAAGTAGCTAAAAATTAGTGATTTTTTAATCAAAGGCTGCGATTTCTGTTGATTTTAGGATCAGAAAAAAAGGTTGGCATGCAGTAGGCAATTTTCGTTAATTATTCGTCCAGACTCCGATTTTTCTTGAAAATTTACATAAAGTAGCTAAAAATTAGTGATTTTTTAATCAAAGGTTGCGATTTTTGTTTATTTTTCGATCAGAAAACAAGCTAGGCAAGCACTAGGCAATTTTCGTTGAGTATTCGTCCAGACTCCGATTTTTCTTGAAAATTTACATAAAGTAGCTAAAAATTAGTGATTTTTTTATCAAAGGTTGCGATTTCTGTTCATTTTTCGATCAGAAAACAAGCTTGGCATGTAGTAGGCAATTTTCGTTGATTATTCGTCCAGACTCCAATTTTTCTTGAAAATTTACAAAAGTAGCTAAAAATTAGTGATTTTTTTATCAAAGGTTGCGATTTTTGTTTATTTTTCGATCAGAAAACAACCTTGGCATGCAGTAGGCAATTTTCGTTAATTATTCGTCCAGACTTCGATTTTTCTTGAAAATTTACATAAAGTAGCTAAAAATTAGTGATTTTTTTATCAAAGGTTGCGATTTTTGTTTATTTTTCGATCAGAAAACAAGCTTGGCATGTAGTAGGCAATTTTCGTTGATTATTCGTCCAGACTCCAATTTTTCTTGAAAATTTACATAAAGTAGCTAAAAATTAGTGATTTTTTTATCAAAGGTTGCGATTTCTGTTGATTTTTCGATCAGCAAACAAGCTTGGCATGTAGTAGGCAATTTTCGTTGATTATTCGTCCAGACTCCGATTTTTCTTAAAAATTTACATAAAGTAGCTAAAAATTAGTGATTTTTTTATCAAAGGTTGCGATTTCTGTTGATTTTTCGATCAGCAAACAAGCTTGGCATGTAGTAGGCAATTTTCGTTGATTATTCGTCCAGACTCCGATTTTTCTTAAAAATTTACATAAAGTAGCTGAAAATTAGTGATTTTTTTATCAAAGGTTGCGATTTCTGTTCATTTTTCGATCAGAAAAAAAGGTTGGCATGCAGTAGGCAATTTTCGTTAATTATTCGTGCAGATTCCGATTTTTCTTGGAAAATTTACATAAAGTAGCTAAAAATTAGTGATTTTTTAATCAAAGGTTGCGATTTCTGTTGATTTTTCGATCAGAAAAAAAGGTTGGCATGCAGTAGGCAATTTTCGTTAATTATTCGTGCAGATTCCGATTTTTCTTGAAAATTTACATAAAGTAGCTAAGAATTAGTGATTTTTTAATCAAAGGCTGCGATTTCTGTTGATTTTTCAATCAGAAAACGAGCTAGGCATGCAGTAGGCAATTTTCGTTAATTATTCGTCCAGACTCCGATTTTTCTTGAAAATTTACATAAAGTAGCTAAAAATTAGTGATTTTTTAATCAAAGGCTGCGATTTCTGTTGATTTTAGGATCAGAAAAAAAGGTTGGCATGCAGTAGGCAATTTTCGTTAATTATTCGTCCAGACTCCGATTTTTCTTGAAAATTTACATAAAGTAGCTAAAAATTAGTGATTTTTTAATCAAAGGTTGCGATTTTTGTTTATTTTTCGATCAGAAAACAAGCTAGGCAAGCACTAGGCAATTTTCGTTGAGTATTCGTCCAGACTCCGATTTTTCTTGAAAATTTACATAAAGTAGCTAAAAATTAGTGATTTTTTTATCAAAGGTTGCGATTTTTGTTTATTTTTCGATCAGAAAACAACCTTGGCATGCAGTAGGCAATTTTCGTTAATTATTCGTCCAGACTTCGATTTTTCTTGAAAATTTACATAAAGTAGCTAAAAATTAGTGATTTTTTTATCAAAGGTTGCGATTTTTGTTTATTTTTCGATCAGAAAACAAGCTTGGCATGTAGTAGGCAATTTTCGTTGATTATTCGTCCAGACTCCAATTTTTCTTGAAAATTTACATAAAGTAGCTAAAAATTAGTGATTTTTTTATCAAAGGTTGCGATTTCTGTTGATTTTTCGATCAGCAAACAAGCTTGGCATGTAGTAGGCAATTTTCGTTGATTATTCGTCCAGACTCCGATTTTTCTTAAAAATTTACATAAAGTAGCTAAAAATTAGTGATTTTTTATCAAAGGTTGCGATTTCTGTTGATTTTTCGATCAGAAAACAAGCTTGGCATGTAGTATGCAATTTTCGTTAATTATTCGTCCAGACTTCGATTTTTCTTGAAAATTTACATAAAGTAGCTAAAAATTAGTGATTTTTTTATCAAAGGTTGCGATTTTCGTAGATTTTACGATCAGAAAACAAGCTTGGCATGTAGTAGGCAATTTTCGTTAATTATTCGTCCAGACTCCGATTTTTCTTAAAAATTTACATAAAGTAGCTAAAAATTAGTGATTTTTTTATCAAAGGTTGCGATTTCTGTTCATTTTTCGATCAGAAAACAAGCTTGGCATGTAGTAGGCAATTTTCGTTAATTATTCGTCCAGACTCCGATTTTTCTTAAAAATTTACATAAAGTAGCTAAAAATTAGTGATTTTTTTATCAAAGGTTGCGATTTCTGTTCATTTTTCGATCAGAAAACAAGCTTGGCATGTAGTAGGCAATTTCCGTTAATTATTCGTCCAGACTCCGATTTTTCTTGAAAATTTACATAAAGTAGCTAAAAATTAGTGATTTTTTTATCAAAGGTTGCGATTTCTGTTCATTTTTCGATCAGAAAACAAGCTTGGCATGTAGTAGGCAATTTCCGTTAATTATTCGTCCAGACTCCGATTTTTCTTGAAAATTTACATAAAGTAGCTAAAAATTAGTGATTTTTTTATCAAAGGTTGCGATTTCTGTTCATTTTTCGATCAGAAAACAAGCTTGGCATGTAGTAGGCAATTTTCGTTAATTATTCGTCCAGACTCCGATTTTTCTTGAAAATTTACATAAAGTAGCTAAAAATTAGTGATTTTTTTATCAAAGGTTGCGATTTCTGTTCATTTTTCGATCAGAAAACAAGCTTGGCATGTAGTAGGCAATTTTCGTTGATTATTCGTCCAGACTCCAATTTTTCTTGAAAATTTACATAAAGTAGCTAAAAATTAGTGATTTTTTTATCAAAGGTTGCGATTTCTGTTGATTTTTCGATCAGAAAACAAGCTTGGCATGTAGTATGCAATTTTCGTTAATTATTCGTCCAGACTTCGATTTTTCTTGAAAATTTACATAAAGTAGCTAAAAATTAGTGATTTTTTTATCAAAGGTTGCGATTTTCGTAGATTTTACGATCAGAAAACAAGCTTGGCATGTAGTAGGCAATTTTCGTTAATTATTCGTCCAGACTCCGATTTTTCTTAAAAATTTACATAAAGTAGCTAAAAATTAGTGATTTTTTTATCAAAGGTTGCGATTTCTGTTCATTTTTCGATCAGAAAACAAGCTTGGCATGTAGTAGGCAATTTTCGTTAATTATTCGTCCAGACTCCGATTTTTCTTGAAAATTTACATAAAGTAGCTAAAAATTAGTGATTTTTTTATCAAAGGTTGCGATTTCTGTTCATTTTTCGATCAGAAAACAAGCTTGGCATGTAGTAGGCAATTTTCGTTGATTATTCGTCCAGACTCCAATTTTTCTTGAAAATTTACATAAAGTAGCTAAAAATTAGTGATTTTTTTATCAAAGGTTGCGATTTCTGTTGATTTTTCGATCAGCAAACAAGCTTGGCATGTAGTAGGCAATTTTCGTTGATTATTCGTCCAGACTCCGATTTTTCTTGAAAATTTACATAAAGTAGCTAAATATTAGTGATTTTTTATCAAAGGTTGCGATTTCTGTTGATTTTTCGATCAGAAAACAAGCTTGGCATGTAGTATGCAATTTTCGTTAATTATTCGTCCAGACTTCGATTTTTCTTGAAAATTTACATAAAGTAGCTAAAAATTAGTGATTTTTTTATCAAAGGTTGCGATTTTCGTAGATTTTACGATCAGAAAACAAGCTTGGCATGTAGTAGGCAATTTTCGTTAATTATTCGTCCAGACTCCGATTTTTCTTGAAAATTTACAAAAGTAGCTAAAAATTAGTGATTTTTTATCAAAGGTTGCGATTTCTGTTCATTTTTCGATCAGAAAACAAGCTTGGCATGTAGTAGGCAATTTTCGTTGAGTATTCGTCCAGACTCCAATTTTTCTTGAAAATTTACAAAAGTAGCTAAAAATTAGTGACTTTTTTATCAAAGGTTGCAATTTCTGTTGATTTTACGATCAGAAAACGAGCTAGGCATGCAGTAGGCAATTTTCGTTAATTATTCGTCCAGACTTCGATTTTTCTTGAAAATTTACATAAAGTAGCTAAAAATTAGTGATTTTTTTTATCAAAGGTTGCGATTTCTGTTGATTTTTCGATCAGAAAACAAGCTTGGCATGTAGTAGGCAATTTTCGTTGAGTATTCGTCCAGACTCCGATTTTTCTTGAAAATTTACAAAAGTAGCTAAAAATTAGTGACTTTTTTATCAAAGGTTGCGATTTCTGTTTATTTTTCGATCAGAAAACAAGCTTGGCATGTAGTATGCAATTTTCGTTAATTATTCGTCCAGACTTCGATTTTTCTTGAAAATTTACATAAAGTAGCTAAAAATTAGTGATTTTTTTATCAAAGGTTGCGATTTTCGTAGATTTTACGATCAGAAAACAAGCTTGGCATGTAGTAGGCAATTTTCGTTAATTATTCGTCCAGACTCCGATTTTTCTTAAAAATTTACATAAAGTAGCTAAAAATTAGTGATTTTTTATCAAAGGTTGCGATTTCTGTTCATTTTTCGATCAGAAAACAAGCTTGGCATGTAGTAGGCAATTTTCGTTGAGTATTCGTCCAGACTCCAATTTTTCTTGAAAATTTACAAAAGTAGCTAAAAATTAGTGACTTTTTTATCAAAGGTTGCAATTTCTGTTGATTTTACGATCAGAAAACGAGCTAGGCATGCAGTAGGCAATTTTCGTTAATTATTCGTCCAGACTTCGATTTTTCTTGAAAATTTACATAAAGTAGCTAAAAATTAGTGATTTTTTTATCAAAGGTTGCGATTTCTGTTGATTTTTCGATCAGAAAACAAGCTTGGCATGTAGTAGGCAATTTTCGTTGAGTATTCGTCCAGACTCCGATTTTTCTTGAAAATTTACAAAAGTAGCTAAAAATTAGTGACTTTTTTATCAAAGGTTGCGATTTCTGTTTATTTTTCGATCAGAAAACAAGCTTGGCATGTAGTATGCAATTTTCGTTAATTATTCGTCCAGACTTCGATTTTTCTTGAAAATTTACATAAAGTAGCTAAAAATTAGTGATTTTTTTATCAAAGGTTGCGATTTTCGTAGATTTTACGATCAGAAAACAAGCTTGGCATGTAGTAGGCAATTTTCGTTAATTATTCGTCCAGACTCCGATTTTTCTTAAAAATTTACATAAAGTAGCTAAAAATTAGTGATTTTTTTATCAAAGGTTGCGATTTCTGTTCATTTTTCGATCAGAAAACAAGCTTGGCATGTAGTAGGCAATTTTCGTTAATTATTCGTCCAGACTCCGATTTTTCTTGAAAATTTACATAAAGTAGCTAAAAATTAGTGATTTTTTTATCAAAGGTTGCGATTTCTGTTCATTTTTCGATCAGAAAACAAGCTTGGCATGTAGTAGGCAATTTTCGTTGATTATTCGTCCAGACTCCAATTTTTCTTGAAAATTTACATAAAGTAGCTAAAAATTAGTGATTTTTTTATCAAAGGTTGCGATTTCTGTTGATTTTTCGATCAGCAAACAAGCTTGGCATGTAGTAGGCAATTTTCGTTGATTATTCGTCCAGACTCCGATTTTTCTTGAAAATTTACATAAAGTAGCTAAAAATTAGTGATTTTTTATCAAAGGTTGCGATTTCTGTTGATTTTTCGATCAGAAAACAAGCTTGGCATGTAGTATGCAATTTTCGTTAATTATTCGTCCAGACTTCGATTTTTCTTGAAAATTTACATAAAGTAGCTAAAAATTAGTGATTTTTTTATCAAAGGTTGCGATTTTCGTAGATTTTACGATCAGAAAACAAGCTTGGCATGTAGTAGGCAATTTTCGTTAATTATTCGTCCAGACTCCGATTTTTCTTGAAAATTTACAAAAGTAGCTAAAAATTAGTGATTTTTTATCAAAGGTTGCGATTTCTGTTCATTTTTCGATCAGAAAACAAGCTTGGCATGTAGTAGGCAATTTTCGTTGAGTATTCGTCCAGACTCCAATTTTTCTTGAAAATTTACAAAAGTAGCTAAAAATTAGTGACTTTTTTATCAAAGGTTGCAATTTCTGTTGATTTTACGATCAGAAAACGAGCTAGGCATGCAGTAGGCAATTTTCGTTAATTATTCGTCCAGACTCCGATTTTTCTTGAAAATTTACAAAAGTAGCTAAAAATTAGTGATTTTTTATCAAAGGTTGCGATTTCTGTTGATTTTTCGATCAGAAAACAAGCTTGGCATGTAGTATGCAATTTTCGTTAATTATTCGTCCAGACTTCGATTTTTCTTGAAAATTTACATAAAGTAGCTAAAAATTAGTGATTTTTTTATCAAAGGTTGCGATTTTCGTAGATTTTACGATCAGAAAACAAGCTTGGCATGTAGTAGGCAATTTTCGTTAATTATTCGTCCAGACTCCGATTTTTCTTGAAAATTTACAAAAGTAGCTAAAAATTAGTGATTTTTTATCAAAGGTTGCGATTTCTGTTCATTTTTCGATCAGAAAACAAGCTTGGCATGTAGTAGGCAATTTTCGTTGAGTATTCGTCCAGACTCCAATTTTTCTTGAAAATTTACAAAAGTAGCTAAAAATTAGTGACTTTTTTATCAAAGGTTGCAATTTCTGTTGATTTTACGATCAGAAAACGAGCTAGGCATGCAGTAGGCAATTTTCGTTAATTATTCGCCTAGACTCCGATTTTTCTTGAAAATTACATAAAGTAGCTAAAAATTAGTGATTTTTTCATCAAAGGTTGCGATTTCTGTTCATTTTTCGATCAGAAAACAAGCTTGGCATGTAGTAGGCAATTTTCGTTGAGTATTCGTCCAGACTCCAATTTTTCTTGAAAATTTACAAAAGTAGCTAAAAATTAGTGACTTTTTTATCAAAGGTTGCAATTTCTGTTGATTTTACGATCAGAAAACGAGCTAGGCATGCAGTAGGCAATTTTCGTTAATTATTCGTCCAGACTTCGATTTTTCTTGAAAATTTACATAAAGTAGCTAAAAATTAGTGATTTTTTTTATCAAAGGTTGCGATTTCTGTTGATTTTTCGATCAGAAAACAAGCTTGGCATGTAGTAGGCAATTTTCGTTGAGTATTCGTCCAGACTTCGATTTTTCTTGAAAATTTACATAAAGTAGCTAAAAATTAGTGATTTTTTTATCAAAGGTTGCGATTTTCGTAGATTTTACGATCAGAAAACAAGCTTGGCATGTAGTAGGCAATTTTCGTTAATTATTCGTCCAGACTCCGATTTTTCTTAAAAATTTACATAAAGTAGCTAAAAATTAGTGATTTTTTATCAAAGGTTGCGATTTCTGTTCATTTTTCGATCAGAAAACAAGCTTGGCATGTAGTAGGCAATTTTCGTTAATTATTCGTCCAGACTCCGATTTTTCTTAAAAATTTACATAAAGTAGCTAAAAATTAGTGATTTTTTATCAAAGGTTGCGATTTCTGTTCATTTTTCGATCAGAAAACAAGCTTGGCATGTAGTAGGCAATTTCCGTTAATTATTCGTCCAGACTCCGATTTTTCTTGAAAATTTACATAAAGTAGCTAAAAATTAGTGATTTTTTTATCAAAGGTTGCGATTTCTGTTCATTTTTCGATCAGAAAACAAGCTTGGCATGTAGTAGGCAATTTTCGTTGAGTATTCGTCCAGACTTCGATTTTTCTTGAAAATTTACATAAAGTAGCTAAAAATTAGTGATTTTTTTATCAAAGGTTGCGATTTTCGTAGATTTTACGATCAGAAAACAAGCTTGGCATGTAGTAGGCAATTTTCGTTAATTATTCGTCCAGACTCCGATTTTTCTTAAAAATTTACATAAAGTAGCTAAAAATTAGTGATTTTTTATCAAAGGTTGCGATTTCTGTTCATTTTTCGATCAGAAAACAAGCTTGGCATGTAGTAGGCAATTTTCGTTAATTATTCGTCCAGACTCCGATTTTTCTTAAAAATTTACATAAAGTAGCTAAAAATTAGTGATTTTTTATCAAAGGTTGCGATTTCTGTTCATTTTTCGATCAGAAAACAAGCTTGGCATGTAGTAGGCAATTTCCGTTAATTATTCGTCCAGACTCCGATTTTTCTTGAAAATTTACATAAAGTAGCTAAAAATTAGTGATTTTTTTATCAAAGGTTGCGATTTCTGTTCATTTTTCGATCAGAAAACAAGCTTGGCATGTAGTAGGCAATTTTCGTTAATTATTCGTCCAGACTCCGATTTTTCTTGAAAATTTACATAAAGTAGCTAAAAATTAGTGATTTTTTTATCAAAGGTTGCGATTTCTGTTCATTTTTCGATCAGAAAACAAGCTTGGCATGTAGTAGGCAATTTTCGTTGATTATTCGTCCAGACTCCAATTTTTCTTGAAAATTTACATAAAGTAGCTAAAAATTAGTGATTTTTTTATCAAAGGTTGCGATTTCTGTTGATTTTTCGATCAGAAAACAAGCTTGGCATGTAGTATGCAATTTTCGTTAATTATTCGTCCAGACTTCGATTTTTCTTGAAAATTTACATAAAGTAGCTAAAAATTAGTGATTTTTTTATCAAAGGTTGCGATTTTCGTAGATTTTACGATCAGAAAACAAGCTTGGCAT
Organism: Caenorhabditis angaria; assembly: GCA_947459285.1. NCBI lineage: Eukaryota > Metazoa > Nematoda > Chromadorea > Rhabditida > Rhabditidae > Caenorhabditis > Caenorhabditis angaria. The sequence goes on from CANHGI010000003.1 coordinate 9,502,027, forward strand.
GTAGTAGGCAATTTTCGTTAATTATTCGTCCAGACTCCGATTTTTCTTAAAAATTTACATAAAGTAGCTAAAAATTAGGTCAATTGTTTTTCCTCTATTGTTTATCCTCTAATGTTTTTCCTCTTGCTTAGTGTTTATCGTTTTTAGTGTTTATCCTCTATAATGTTTTTCGTTTTTTGAAGGTTTTTTCAAAAAAATTCTGGGAAGATTTTGGACCAAGGAGAATGTGATGGGGAGTCTGAAATTCTAGGAATTTCAGCCAGAAACACGTGATTTTTACGTGAAAATCGAAATTTTCGAAAAATTTCTAGATTTTTGCTAGAGATGTTTTCAGACATGCTGAAAACGATGGGATGACTGAAATTTTGAGAATTTCAGATTTTCAGCCAGAATCACGTGATTTTCACGTGAAAATCAAATTTTTCCAAAAATTTTCTAGTTTTTTGCTACAAATGTTTTTAGACATGCTGAAAACGATGGGATGACTGAAATTTTGAGAATTTCAGATTTTCAGCCAGAATCACGTGATTTTCAAGCGAAAATCGAAATTTTCGAAAAATTTCTAGATTTTTGCTAGAGATGTTTTCAGACATGCTGAAAACGATGAGATGACTGAAATTTTGAGAATTTCAGATTTTCAGCCAGAATCACGTGATTTTCACGTGAAAATCAAATTTTTCCAAAAATTTTCTAGTTTTTTGCTACAAATGTTTTTAGACATGCTGAAAACGATGGGATGACTGAAATTTTGAGAATTTCAGATTTTCAGCCAGAATCACGTGATTTTCAAGCGAAAATCGAAATTTTCGAAAAATTTCTACATTTTTGCTAGAGATGTTTTCAGACATGCTGAAAACGATTGGATGACTGAAATTTTGAGAATTTCAGCCAGAATCACGTGATTTTCACGCGAAAATCGAAATTTTCAAAAAAATGTCTAGATTTTTGCTAGAGATGTTTTCAGACATGCTGAAAACGATGGGATAACTGAAATTTCAAGAAGCTATAAACGTGTTCGAAAGACAAACTGAACTTTTTCAAAATAAATAAATTCATATAAACTTTTAATTAAAATCATTAAAAATCCAGTGGTTGGCGGAGGCGAATCCGGTGATCGGACGATTCAATCTGAAAAAATCGGATAAATCATAATTCTAGTTTTTCAAATTTTTTTCTGGGATATTGTGGGAACTAGAACTTCGTTCCTAATCTAAGTTTGATAACTTTTTTGGAAGAAAACACTATCAATATTTTTATAAAGCTCTAGGGACAATCATATTGATGAAGGAAATTTCAGGCATGCCTGAAATCTGAGTTTTTCCTCAAATTTCAGGCCCAAAATCTGGGCTTTTTTTTTAGATTTTAGATTTCAGGCCTGAAATCTGAGTTTTTCTTCAAATTTCAGACCTATAGGTTATTTTATTTAAAATTTTAGGATTTTTGGCTGAAATTCCAGCTTTTCTCTCGCCCGAAACCTTTAATTTTTATATTTCAAGCTCTCGGGTTCAGGAAAAATGCAACGTTCAGATTTTCAAAATTTTTAGCTGAAATTCCAGCTTTTCCTGAACCCAAAAGCACGTACTTTCGCATTTCGAGCTTTTGGGTTCAGGAAAAGCTGAAACTTTCAGTTTTTCATAATTTTATATGATTTTTCCCCAAAACCACCCCAAAATACTTACATTTCAATCAAAATCCTTTGTCGAATCCATCAATTGTTGAGCAGACTGCCGAAATCTGAAAAAATACATGTTTCTCTCTGAATTTTGAATGGAAATTTTTAAAAAATGAAATTACATTTCGATATTTGTCCTGTTGTTGTTGCATTTGATTGATCTGCAAAAAATAAATAGATAAAAGTGAATAGGCTCCAGTAGTAAATTCTCTCCTAAAACTCTTTAATAGGGCTGGAATTGAGGGAAACTACAAAGTAACGTCGTTCTATTGTCGAAAAATTTGAAAAAAATCGAAAAAATGACCATTTTAGTTTTTTGGCCTAAATTCATGCGAAATAGGTCAATTTCAAAGTTCTCATGAACTTTCATCTGTGATTTTATACGGGAAACACGTTTTATGTGTTTTTCGCAGCATTAAATATACAATTTCTATATAAAACGAGGAAAACACGAGAAAAAACGAAAAAAAAAAGAAAAAAAATAAATTGAATGTTGGCCTAAAAATTTCAAGGAACCTCGGCCAATGGCCTAGGATACCAACAATTGGATGTTTGCCAATTATTTTAGGCCAATTTTTTTCTTTTTTTTTCTAGTTTTTACGCCTAAAAAGCACATTTTTTTATTGAAAAACTTATTTTTGTGGCTTGCTTTTTTGATGAGTATTTTTACAGATGGGAAGAAGTCGCACACCAACTGCGAAGACGACGAAATGGGCAAAATGATGGAGAATTCGATAAACGTGTGAGTTATTTTACAAATTATGTGGTTTTCATGATTTTTCCAAGTGAAATGTTTCACGATTTCTCACTTTTATCTAGAATATAACTGATTTAATCTTAGCTTTGATTGAAAAATCTAGAATCTTTCGTTTTTCAGTTAAATTTTGTATTTTCACCACACAAAATGAAAAAATTTGAATTCCACACTACACGTGGGTAAATTCGAAAACTACGTACAAAAATACACCAACTTTCTGAATATACCAAATTTTGAAATGTATGGGGATGATGTTTAGCCGGTTTCTAGTTCGCTTACAAAAGCCTGTGTCAATAAGATTGTATCAGGTCTTGAATAGATCTTAAGTAATACGAAATTTTCCCGGGATATCCTAGAATCGAAAATTTATGGTCGATGCTTCATTACCAGCTGGAAATTGAACACTTCTCTAGAAACAAATATGTGTACTACTATTAGTGGGTCAAGCTTTGTTTGTATTATTAGTTTCTAAATTGCATTATAACAGAGTTGTTTAGTTGGAAAAATCACTGTCGAAATTGTTCAAAACAGAGTCCTAGTTTTTACAATTATCGAAAATGAAATTCGAAAGACTAAAGAATTATAATGTTTTCGATTTTTCAGATTGGATCAGTGGAACGCCGCATTCGCCTACACCAACCGCTGGATTTTAAATAATTTTTATTTACATTATTTATGAATTTTATGTTTTTGAAAAGTTCATTTTGAGATTTAAAGTGCATCCCATCGTTTTCAGCAAGTCTGAAACCATTTGTAGCAAAAAAACTGGAAAATTTTTGAAAGAATTTGGTTTTCACGTGATTCTGGCTGAAAATCTGAAATTCTCACAATTTCAGTCATCCCATCGTTTGCAGCATGTCTGAAAACATCTCTAGCAAAAAACTAGACATTTTTTGAAAATTTCGATTTTCCCGTGATTCTGGCTGAAAATCTGAAATTCTCAAAATTTCAGTCATCTCATAGTTTTCAGCATGTCTGAAAACATCTCTAGCAAAAATCTAGAAATTTTTCGAAAATTTCGATTTTCGCTTGAAAATCACGTGATTCTGGCTGAAAATCTGAAATTCTCAAATTTTCAGTCATCTCATCGTTTTCAGCATGTCTGAAAACATCTCTAGCAAAAAAACTAGACATTTTTTGAAAATTTCGATTTTCCCGTGATTCTGGCTGAAAATCTGAAATTCTCAAAATTTCAGTCATCTCATAGTTTTCAGCATGTCTGAAAACATCTCTAGCAAAAATCTAGAAATTTTTCGAAAATTTCGATTTTCGCTTGAAAATCACGTGATTCTGGCTGAAAATCTGAAATTCTCAAAATTTCAGTCATCTCATCGTTTTCAGCATGTCTGAAAACATCTCTAGCAAAAAACTAGACATTTTTTGAAAATTTCGATTTTCCCGTAAAAATCACGTGTTTCTGGCTGAAAATCTGAAATTCTCAAAATTTCAGTCATCTCATCGTTTTCAGCATGTCTGAAAACATCTCTAGCAAAAAACTAGACATTTTTCGAAAATTTCGATTTTCGCTTGAAAATCACGTGATTCTGGCTGAAAATCTGAAATTCTCAAAATTTCAGTTATCCCATCGTTTTCAGCATGTCTGAAAACATCTCTAGCAAAAATCTAGACATTTTTTTGAAAATTTCGATTTTCGCGTGAAAATCACGTGATTCTGGCTGAAATTCTCAAAATTTCAGTCATCCAATCGTTTTCAGCATGTCTGAAAACATCTCTAGCAAAAATGTAGAAATTTTTCGAAAATTTCGATTTTCGCTTGAAAATCACGTGATTCTGGCTGAAAATCTGAAATTCTCAAAATTTCAGTCATCCCATCGTTTTCAGCATGTCTAAAAACATTTGTAGCAAAAAACTAGAAAATTTTTGGAAAAATTTGATTTTCACGTGAAAATCACGTGATTCTGGCTGAAAATCTGAAATTCTCAAAATTTCAGTCATCTCATCGTTTTCAGCATGTCTGAAAACATCTCTAGCAAAAATCTAGAAATTTTTCGAAAATTTCGATTTTCGCTTGAAAATCACGTGATTCTGGCTGAAAATCTGAAATTCTCAAAATTTCAGTCATCCCATCGTTTTCAGCATGTCTAAAAACATTTGTAGCAAAAAACTAGAAAATTTTTGGAAAAATTTGATTTTCACGTGAAAATCACGTGATTCTGGCTGAAAATCTGAAATTCTCAAAATTTCAGTCATCCCATCGTTTTCAGCATGTCTGAAAACATCTCTAGCAAAAATCTAGAAATTTTTCGAAAATTTCGATTTTCACGTAAAAATCACGTGTTTCTGGCTGAAATTCCTAGAATTTCAGACTCCCCATCACATTCTCCTTGGTCCAAAATCTTCCCAGAATTTTTTTGAAAAAACCTTCAAAAAACGAAAAACATTATAGAGGATAAACACTAAAAACGATAAACACTAAGCAAGAGGAAAAACATTAGAGGATAAACAATAGAGGAAAAACAATTGACCAAAAATTAGTGATTTTTTTATCAAAGGTTGCGATTTCTGTTCATTTTTCGATCAGAAAACAAGCTTGGCATGTAGTAGGCAATTTTCGTTAATTATTCGTCCAGACTCCGATTTTTCTTGAAAATTTACATAAAGTAGCTAAAAATTAGTGATTTTTTTATCAAAGGTTGCGATTTCTGTTCATTTTTCGATCAGAAAACAAGCTTGGCATGTAGTAGGCAATTTTCGTTGATTATTCGTCCAGACTCCGATTTTTCTTGAAAATTTACATAAAGTAGCTAAAAATTAGTGATTTTTTATCAAAGGTTGCGATTTCTGTTGATTTTTCGATCAGAAAACAAGCTTGGCATGTAGTATGCAATTTTCGTTAATTATTCGTCCAGACTTCGATTTTTCTTGAAAATTTACATAAAGTAGCTAAAAATTAGTGATTTTTTTATCAAAGGTTGCGATTTTCGTAGATTTTACGATCAGAAAACAAGCTTGGCATGTAGTAGGCAATTTTCGTTAATTATTCGTCCAGACTCCGATTTTTCTTGAAAATTTACAAAAGTAGCTAAAAATTAGTGATTTTTTATCAAAGGTTGCGATTTCTGTTCATTTTTCGATCAGAAAACAAGCTTGGCATGTAGTAGGCAATTTTCGTTGAGTATTCGTCCAGACTCCAATTTTTCTTGAAAATTTACAAAAGTAGCTAAAAATTAGTGACTTTTTTATCAAAGGTTGCAATTTCTGTTGATTTTACGATCAGAAAACGAGCTAGGCATGCAGTAGGCAATTTTCGTTAATTATTCGTCCAGACTTCGATTTTTCTTGAAAATTTACATAAAGTAGCTAAAAATTAGTGATTTTTTTATCAAAGGTTGCGATTTCTGTTGATTTTTCGATCAGAAAACAAGCTTGGCATGTAGTAGGCAATTTTCGTTGAGTATTCGTCCAGACTCCGATTTTTCTTGAAAATTTACAAAAGTAGCTAAAAATTAGTGACTTTTTTATCAAAGGTTGCGATTTCTGTTTATTTTTCGATCAGAAAACAAGCTTGGCATGTAGTATGCAATTTTCGTTAATTATTCGTCCAGACTTCGATTTTTCTTGAAAATTTACATAAAGTAGCTAAAAATTAGTGATTTTTTTATCAAAGGTTGCGATTTTCGTAGATTTTACGATCAGAAAACAAGCTTGGCATGTAGTAGGCAATTTTCGTTAATTATTCGTCCAGACTCCGATTTTTCTTGAAAATTTACAAAAGTAGCTAAAAATTAGTGAATTTTTATCAAAGGTTGCGATTTCTGTTCATTTTTCGATCAGAAAACAAGCTTGGCATGTAGTAGGCAATTTTCGTTGAGTATTCGTCCAGACTCCAATTTTTCTTGAAAATTTACAAAAGTAGCTAAAAATTAGTGACTTTTTTATCAAAGGTTGCAATTTCTGTTGATTTTACGATCAGAAAACGAGCTAGGCATGCAGTAGGCAATTTTCGTTAATTATTCGTCCAGACTTCGATTTTTCTTGAAAATTTACATAAAGTAGCTAAAAATTAGTGATTTTTTTTATCAAAGGTTGCGATTTCTGTTGATTTTTCGATCAGAAAACAAGCTTGGCATGTAGTAGGCAATTTTCGTTGAGTATTCGTCCAGACTCCGATTTTTCTTGAAAATTTACAAAAGTAGCTAAAAATTAGTGACTTTTTTATCAAAGGTTGCGATTTCTGTTTATTTTTCGATCAGAAAACAAGCTTGGCATGTAGTATGCAATTTTCGTTAATTATTCGTCCAGACTTCGATTTTTCTTGAAAATTTACATAAAGTAGCTAAAAATTAGTGATTTTTTTATCAAAGGTTGCGATTTTCGTAGATTTTACGATCAGAAAACAAGCTTGGCATGTAGTAGGCAATTTTCGTTAATTATTCGTCCAGACTCCGATTTTTCTTAAAAATTTACATAAAGTAGCTAAAAATTAGTGATTTTTTTATCAAAGGTTGCGATTTCTGTTCATTTTTCGATCAGAAAACAAGCTTGGCATGTAGTAGGCAATTTTCGTTGAGTATTCGTCCAGACTCCGATTTTTCTTGAAAATTTACAAAAGTAGCTAAAAATTAGTGATTTTTTTATCAAAGGTTGCGATTTTCGTAGATTTTACGATCAGAAAACAAGCTTGGCATGTAGTAGGCAATTTTCGTTGAGTATTCGTCCAGACTCCGATTTTTCTTGAAAATTTACAAAAGTAGCTAAAAATTAGTGATTTTTTTATCAAAGGTTGCGATTTTCGTAGATTTTACGATCAGAAAACAAGCTTGGCATGTAGTAGGCAATTTTCGTTAATTATTCGTCCAGACTCCGATTTTTCTTGAAAATTTACATAAAGTAGCTAAAAATTAGTGATTTTTTATCAAAGGTTGCGATTTCTGTTGATTTTTCGATCAGAAAACAAGCTTGGCATGTAGTATGCAATTTTCGTTAATTATTCGTCCAGACTTCGATTTTTCTTGAAAATTTACATAAAGTAGCTAAAAATTAGTGATTTTTTATCAAAGGTTGCGATTTCTGTTGATTTTTCGATCAGAAAACAAGCTTGGCATGTAGTATGCAATTTTCGTTAATTATTCGTCCAGACTTCGATTTTTCTTGAAAATTTACATAAAGTAGCTAAAAATTAGTGATTTTTTTATCAAAGGTTGCGATTTTCGTAGATTTTACGATCAGAAAACAAGCTTGGCATGTAGTAGGCAATTTTCGTTAATTATTCGTCCAGACTCCGATTTTTCTTGAAAATTTACAAAAGTAGCTAAAAATTAGTGATTTTTTATCAAAGGTTGCGATTTCTGTTCATTTTTCGATCAGAAAACAAGCTTGGCATGTAGTAGGCAATTTTCGTTGAGTATTCGTCCAGACTCCAATTTTTCTTGAAAATTTACAAAAGTAGCTAAAAATTAGTGACTTTTTTATCAAAGGTTGCAATTTCTGTTGATTTTACGATCAGAAAACGAGCTAGGCATGCAGTAGGCAATTTTCGTTAATTATTCGTCCAGACTTCGATTTTTCTTGAAAATTTACATAAAGTAGCTAAAAATTAGTGATTTTTTTTATCAAAGGTTGCGATTTCTGTTGATTTTTCGATCAGAAAACAAGCTTGGCATGTAGTAGGCAATTTTCGTTGAGTATTCGTCCAGACTCCGATTTTTCTTGAAAATTTACAAAAGTAGCTAAAAATTAGTGACTTTTTTATCAAAGGTTGCGATTTCTGTTTATTTTTCGATCAGAAAACAAGCTTGGCATGTAGTATGCAATTTTCGTTAATTATTCGTCCAGACTTCGATTTTTCTTGAAAATTTACAAAAGTAGCTAAAAATTAGTGATTTTTTTTATCAAAGGTTGCGATTTCTGTTGATTTTTCGATCAGAAAACAAGCTTGGCATGTAGTAGGCAATTTTCGTTGAGTATTCGTCCAGACTCCGATTTTTCTTGAAAATTTACAAAAGTAGCTAAAAATTAGTGATTTTTTTATCAAAGGTTGCGATTTTCGTAGATTTTACGATCAGAAAACAAGCTTGGCATGTAGTAGGCAATTTTCGTTGAGTATTCGTCCAGACTCCGATTTTTCTTGAAAATTTACAAAAGTAGCTAAAAATTAGTGATTTTTTTATCAAAGGTTGCGATTTTCGTAGATTTTACGATCAGAAAACAAGCTTGGCATGTAGTAGGCAATTTTCGTTAATTATTCGTCCAGACTCCGATTTTTCTTGAAAATTTACAAAAGTAGCTAAAAATTAGTGATTTTTTATCAAAGGTTGCGATTTCTGTTCATTTTTCGATCAGAAAACAAGCTTGGCATGTAGTAGGCAATTTTCGTTGAGTATTCGTCCAGACTCCAATTTTTCTTGAAAATTTACAAAAGTAGCTAAAAATTAGTGACTTTTTTATCAAAGGTTGCAATTTCTGTTGATTTTACGATCAGAAAACGAGCTAGGCATGCAGTAGGCAATTTTCGTTAATTATTCGTCCAGACTTCGATTTTTCTTGAAAATTTACATAAAGTAGCTAAAAATTAGTGATTTTTTTTATCAAAGGTTGCGATTTCTGTTGATTTTTCGATCAGAAAACAAGCTTGGCATGTAGTAGGCAATTTTCGTTGAGTATTCGTCCAGACTCCGATTTTTCTTGAAAATTTACAAAAGTAGCTAAAAATTAGTGACTTTTTTATCAAAGGTTGCGATTTCTGTTTATTTTTCGATCAGAAAACAAGCTTGGCATGTAGTATGCAATTTTCGTTAATTATTCGTCCAGACTTCGATTTTTCTTGAAAATTTACATAAAGTAGCTAAAAATTAGTGATTTTTTTATCAAAGGTTGCGATTTTCGTAGATTTTACGATCAGAAAACAAGCTTGGCATGTAGTAGGCAATTTTCGTTAATTATTCGTCCAGACTCCGATTTTTCTTAAAAATTTACATAAAGTAGCTAAAAATTAGTGATTTTTTTATCAAAGGTTGCGATTTCTGTTCATTTTTCGATCAGAAAACAAGCTTGGCATGTAGTAGGCAATTTTCGTTAATTATTCGTCCAGACTCCGATTTTTCTTGAAAATTTACAAAAGTAGCTAAAAATTAGTGATTTTTTATCAAAGGTTGCGATTTCTGTTCATTTTTCGATCAGAAAACAAGCTTGGCATGTAGTAGGCAATTTTCGTTGAGTATTCGTCCAGACTCCAATTTTTCTTGAAAATTTACAAAAGTAGCTAAAAATTAGTCACTTTTTTATCAAAGGTTGCAATTTCTGTTGATTTTACGATCAGAAAACGAGCTAGGCATGCAGTAGGCAATTTTCGTTAATTATTCGTCCAGACTTCGATTTTTCTTGAAAATTTACATAAAGTAGCTAAAAATTAGTGATTTTTTTTATCAAAGGTTGCGATTTCTGTTGATTTTTCGATCAGAAAACAAGCTTGGCATGTAGTATGCAATTTTCGTTAATTATTCGTCCAGACTTCGATTTTTCTTGAAAATTTACATAAAGTAGCTAAAAATTAGTGATTTTTTTATCAAAGGTTGCGATTTTCGTAGATTTTTCGATCAGAAAACAAGCTTGGCATGTAGTAGGCAATTTTCGTTGATTATTCGTCCAGACTCCGATTTTTCTTGAAAATTTACATAAAGTAGCTAAAAATTAGTGACTTTTTTATCAAAGGTTGCGATTTTCGTAGATTTTACGATCAGAAACCAAGCTTGGCATGTAGTAGGCAATTTTCGTTAATTATTCGTCCAGACTCCGATTTTTCTTGAAAATTTACAAAAGTAGCTAAAAATTAGTGATTTTTTATCAAAGGTTGCGATTTCTGTTGATTTTTCGATCAGAAAACAAGCTTGGCATGTAGTAGGCAATTTTCGTTGAGTATTCGTCCAGACTCCAATTTTTCTTGTAGGCAATTTTCGTTGAGTATTCGTCCAGACTCCAATTTTTCTTGAAAATTTACAAAAGTAGCTAAAAATTAGTGACTTTTTTATCAAAGGTTGCAATTTCTGTTGATTTTACGATCAGAAAACGAGCTAGGCATGCAGTAGGCAATTTTCGTTAATTATTCGTCCAGACTCCGATTTTTCTTGAAAATTTACATAAAGTAGCTAAAAAATTAGTGATTTTTTTATCAAAGGTTGCGATTTCTGTTCATTTTTCGATCAGAAAACAAGCTTGGCATGTAGTAGGCAATTTTCGTTAATTATTCGTCCAGACTCCGATTTTTCTTGAAAATTTACAAAAGTAGCTAAAAATTAGTGATTTTTTATCAAAGGTTGCGATTTCTGTTCATTTTTCGATCAGAAAACAAGCTAGGCATGTAGTAGGCAATTTTCGTTGAGTATTCGTCCAGACTCCAATTTTTCTTGAAAATTTACATAAAGTAGCTAAAAATTAGTGATTTTTTTATCAAAGGTTGCGATTTTCGTAGATTTTACGATCAGAAAACAAGCTAGGCATGCAGTAGGCAATTTTCGTTAATTATTCGTCCAGACTTCGATTTTTCTTGAAAATTTACATAAAGTAGCTAAAAATTAGTGATTTTTTTTATCAAAGGTTGCGATTTCTGTTGATTTTTCGATCAGAAAACAAGCTTGGCATGTAGTATACTCAGACATGAGCGGTTTTTCAAATGGTTTGAGCGAAACCAGTTTTTTTGGTTCGCTCACTCATTTGGTTTTGGTTCGCTCATTTGAAATGGTTTGGTTTGGTTTTGGTTTTTGGTTCGCTCATTTGAAATGGTTTGGTTTGGTTTTGGTTTTTGGTTCGCTCACTCATTTCAAACTGGTTCGAACCGGTTTTCGATCAAATGGTTTTTGGATTTCTGGCTCCTGGGTGTCCGGAGTTGATGAATTTCGGGGTTTTCGGGTATGGGGATTACTGTAGTGAACTTATTTTCTTGTAAAAGTCACTCTTAAAGGCACATACCCACCAAAAATTTTTTTTTTTTGAAAATGAGGTATTTTGGCACGGAGAACATTTTGGTGAGGTATACGGTCGGGAAAAGACTTTTAAAGGCGCATGCCAAGCTATTACCCATTTTCCGAGATATTTTTTTCAAACTATCATAACTTTTTTATTTTTAAAGCTTTTTCGAAATTTCGACAACCATTTTGACGGTCTTGAGGTGAGCTGAATTTTTTGTGTTGACACCAACTCCCGTATTTCGCCCCTATGAGGTGAAAAACACGGTTTTTCTCTCAGAAATGTCATTTTTTAATGTAAATTCGAACAAAACCGTGTCATTTTTTATGTAAACTTGAACAAACCCGTGTTTTTCACCTCATAGGGGCGAAATACGGGAGTTGGTGTCAACACAAAAAATTTAGCCCACCTCAAGACCGTCAAAATGGTTGTCGAAATTTCAAAAAAGCTTTAAAAATAAAAAAGTTATGATAGTTTGAAAAAAATATCTCGGAAAATGGGTAATAGCTTGGCATGCGCCTTTAAAAGTCTTTTCCCGACCGTATACCTCACCAAAATGTTCCCCGTGCCAAAATACCTCATTTTCAAAAAAAAAAATTTTTTGGTGGGTATGTGCCTTTAAGAGTGACTTTTACAAGAAAATAAGTTCACTACAGTAATCCCCATACCCGAAAACCCCGAAATTCATCAACTCCGGACACCCAGGAGCCAGAAATCCAAAAACCATTTGATCGAAAACCGGTTCGAACCAGTTTGAAATGAGTGAGCGAACCAAAAACCAAAACCAAACCAAACCATTTCAAATGAGCGAACCAAAAACCAAAACCAAACCAAACCATTTCAAATGAGCGAACCAAAAACCAAAATTTGGGCGAACCAAAAAAACCAGTTTCGCTCGGTTTTTTTCGAACCATGTCCGAGTATAGCATGTAGTAGGCAATTTTCGTTGATTATTCGTCCAGACTCCAATTTTTCTTGTAGGCAATTTTCGTTGAGTATTCGTCCAGACTCCAATTTTTCTTGAAAATTTACAAAAGTAGCTAAAAATTAGTGACTTTTTTATCAAAGGTTGCAATTTCTGTTGATTTTACGATCAGAAAACGAGCTAGGCATGCAGTAGGCAATTTTCGTTAATTATTCGTCCAGACTCCGATTTTTCTTGAAAATTTACATAAAGTAGCTAAAAATTAGTGATTTTTTTATCAAAGGTTGCGATTTCTGTTCATTTTTCGATCAGAAAACAAGCTTGGCATGTAGTAGGCAATTTTCGTTAATTATTCGTCCAGACTCCGATTTTTCTTGAAAATTTACAAAAGTAGCTAAAAATTAGTGATTTTTTATCAAAGGTTGCGATTTCTGTTCATTTTTCGATCAGAAAACAAGCTAGGCATGTAGTAGGCAATTTTCGTTGAGTATTCGTCCAGACTCCAATTTTTCTTGAAAATTTACATAAAGTAGCTAAAAATTAGTGATTTTTTTATCAAAGGTTGCGATTTCTGTTCATTTTTCGATCAGAAAACAAGCTTGGCATGTAGTAGGCAATTTTCGTTGAGTATTCGTCCAGACTCCAATTTTTCTTGAAAATTTACAAAAGTAGCTAAAAATTAGTGATTTTTTTATCAAAGGTTGCAATTTCTGTTGATTTTACGATCAGAAAACGAGCTAGGCATGCAGTAGGCAATTTTCGTTAATTATTCGTCCAGACTCCGATTTTTCTTGAAAATTTACATAAAGTAGCTAAAAATTAGTGATTTTTTTATCAAAGGTTGCGATTTCTGTTCATTTTTCGATCAGAAAACAAGCTTGGCATGTAGTAGGCAATTTTCGTTAATTATTCGTCCAGACTCCGATTTTTCTTGAAAATTTACATAAAGTAGCTAAAAATTAGTGATTTTTTTATCAAAGGTTGCGATTTCTGTTCATTTTTCGATCAGAAAACAAGCTTGGCATGTAGTAGGCAATTTTCGTTAATTATTCGTCCAGACTCCGATTTTTCTTGAAAATTTACAAAAGTAGCTAAAAATTAGTGACTTTTTTATCAAAGATTGCAATTTCTGTTGATTTTACGATCAGAAAACGAGCTAGGCATGCAGTAGGCAATTTTCGTTAATTATTCGCCTAGACTCCGATTTTTCTTGAAAATTACATAAAGTAGCTAAAAATTAGTGATTTTTTTATCAAAGGTTGCGGTTTTCGTAGATTTTACGATCAAAAAACGAGCTAGGCATGCAGTAGGCAATTTTCGTTAATTATTCGCCCAGACTCCGATTTTTCTTGAAAATTACATAAAGTAGCTAAAAATTAGTGATTTTTTTATCAAAGGTTGCGGTTTTCGTAGATTTTACGATCAAAAAACGAGCTAGGCATGCAGTAGGCAATTTTCGTTAATTATTCGTCCAGACTCCGATTTTTCTTTAAAAATTACATAAAGTAGCTAAAAATTAGTGATTTTTTATCAAAGGTTGCGATTTCTGTTGATTTTTCGATCAGAAAACAAGCTTGGCATGTAGTAGGCAATTTTCGTTAATTATTCGTCCAGACTCCGATTTTTCTTTAAAAATTACATAAAGTAGCTAAAAATTAGTGATTTTTTATCAAAGGTTGCGATTTCTGTTGATTTTTCGATCAGAAAACAAGCTTGGCATGTAGTAGGCAATTTTCGTTAATTATTCGTCCAGGCTCCGATTTTTCTTAAAAATTTACATAAAGTAGCTAAAAATTAGTGATTTTTTTATCAAAGGTTGCGGTTTTCGTAGATTTTACGATCAAAAAACGAGCTAGGCATGCAGTAGGCAATTTTCGTTAATTATTCGCCCAGACTCCGATTTTTCTTTAAAAATTACATAAAGTAGCTAAAAATTAGTGATTTTTTATCAAAGGTTGCGATTTCTGTTGATTTTTCGATCAGAAAACAAGCTTGGCATGTAGTAGGCAATTTTCGTTAATTATTCGTCCAGACTCCGATTTTTCTTAAAAATTTACATAAAGTAGCTAAAAATTAGTGATTTTTTTATCAAAGGTTGCGGTTTTCGTAGATTTTACGATAAAAAAACGAGCTAGGCATGCAGTAGGCAATTTTCGTTAATTATTCGTCCAGACTCCGATTTTTCTTGAAAATTACATAAAGTAGCTAAAAATTAGTGATTTTTTTATCAAAGGTTGCGGTTTTCGTAGATTTTACGATCAAAAAACGAGCTAGGCATGTAGTAGGCAATTTTCGTTAATTATTCGTCCAGACTCCGATTTTTCTTGAAAATTTACAAAAGTAGCTAAAAATTAGTGATTTTTTTATCAAAGGTTGCGATTTTTGTTGATTTTTCGATCAGAAAACGAGCTAGGCATGTAGTAGGCAATTTTCGTTAATTATTCGTCCAGACTCCGATTTTTCTTGAAAATTTACATAAAGTAGCTAAAAATTAGTGATTTTTTTATCAAAGGTTGCGATTTTTGTTGATTTTTCGATCAGAAAACGAGCTAGGCATGTAGTAGGCAATTTTCGTTAATTATTCGTCCAGACTCCGATTTTTCTTGAAAATTTACATAAAGTAGCTAAAAATTAGTGATTTTTTTATCAAAGGCTGCGATTTCTGTTGATTTTTCAATCAGAAAACGAGCTAGGCATGCAGTAGGCAATTTTCGTTAATTATTCGTCCAGACTCCGATTTTTCTTGAAAATTACATAAAGTAGCTAAAAATTAGTGATTTTTTTATCAAAGGTTGCGGTTTTCGTAGATTTTACGATCAAAAAACGAGCTAGGCATGCAGTAGGCAATTTTCGTTAATTATTCGCCCAGACTCCGATTTTTCTTGAAAATTACATAAAGTAGCTAAAAATTAGTGATTTTTTTATCAAAGGTTGCGGTTTTCGTAGATTTTACGATCAAAAAACGAGCTAGGCATGCAGTAGGCAATTTTCGTTAATTATTCGCCCAGACTCCGATTTTTCTTGAAAATTACATAAAGTAGCTAAAAATTAGTGATTTTTTTATCAAAGGTTGCGGTTTTCGTAGATTTTACGATCAAAAAACGAGCTAGGCATGCAGTAGGCAATTTTCGTTAATTATTCGCCCAGACTCCGATTTTTCTTGAAAATTACATAAAGTAGCTAAAAATTAGTGATTTTTTTATCAAAGGTTGCGGTTTTCGTAGATTTTACGATCAAAAAACGAGCTAGGCATGCAGTAGGCAATTTTCGTTAATTATTCGCCCAGACTCCGATTTTTCTTGAAAATTACATAAAGTAGCTAAAAATTAGTGATTTTTTATCAAAGGTTGCGGTTTTCGTAGATTTTACGATCAAAAAACAAGCTTGGCATGTAGTAGGCAATTTTCGTTAATTATTCGTCCAGACTCCGATTTTTCTTGAAAATTTACAAAAGTAGCTAAAAATTAGTGATTTTTTATCAAAGGTTGCGATTTCTGTTCATTTTTCGATCAGAAAACAAGCTTGGCATGTAGTAGGCAATTTTCGTTAATTATTCGTCCAGACTCCGATTTTTCTTGAAAATTTACAAAAGTAGCTAAAAATTAGTGATTTTTTATCAAAGGTTGCGATTTCTGTTCATTTTTCGATCAGAAAACAAGCTAGGCATGTAGTAGGCAATTTTCGTTGAGTATTCGTCCAGACTCCAATTTTTCTTGAAAATTTACATAAAGTAGCTAAAAATTAGTGATTTTTTTATCAAAGGTTGCGATTTCTGTTCATTTTTCGATCAGAAAACAAGCTTGGCATGTAGTAGGCAATTTTCGTTGAGTATTCGTCCAGACTCCAATTTTTCTTGAAAATTTACAAAAGTAGCTAAAAATTAGTGATTTTTTTATCAAAGGTTGCAATTTCTGTTGATTTTACGATCAGAAAACGAGCTAGGCATGCAGTAGGCAATTTTCGTTAATTATTCGTCCAGACTCCGATTTTTCTTGAAAATTTACATAAAGTAGCTAAAAATTAGTGATTTTTTTATCAAAGGTTGCGATTTCTGTTCATTTTTCGATCAGAAAACAAGCTTGGCATGTAGTAGGCAATTTTCGTTAATTATTCGTCCAGACTCCGATTTTTCTTGAAAATTTACATAAAGTAGCTAAAAATTAGTGATTTTTTTATCAAAGGTTGCGATTTCTGTTCATTTTTCGATCAGAAAACAAGCTTGGCATGTAGTAGGCAATTTTCGTTAATTATTCGTCCAGACTCCGATTTTTCTTGAAAATTTACAAAAGTAGCTAAAAATTAGTGACTTTTTTATCAAAGATTGCAATTTCTGTTGATTTTACGATCAGAAAACGAGCTAGGCATGCAGTAGGCAATTTTCGTTAATTATTCGCCTAGACTCCGATTTTTCTTGAAAATTACATAAAGTAGCTAAAAATTAGTGATTTTTTTATCAAAGGTTGCGGTTTTCGTAGATTTTACGATCAAAAAACGAGCTAGGCATGCAGTAGGCAATTTTCGTTAATTATTCGCCCAGACTCCGATTTTTCTTGAAAATTACATAAAGTAGCTAAAAATTAGTGATTTTTTTATCAAAGGTTGCGGTTTTCGTAGATTTTACGATCAAAAAACGAGCTAGGCATGCAGTAGGCAATTTTCGTTAATTATTCGTTCAGACTCCGATTTTTCTTTAAAAATTACATAAAGTAGCTAAAAATTAGTGATTTTTTATCAAAGGTTGCGATTTCTGTTGATTTTTCGATCAGAAAACAAGCTTGGCATGTAGTAGGCAATTTTCGTTAATTATTCGTCCAGACTCCGATTTTTCTTTAAAAATTACATAAAGTAGCTAAAAATTAGTGATTTTTTATCAAAGGTTGCGATTTCTGTTGATTTTTCGATCAGAAAACAAGCTTGGCATGTAGTAGGCAATTTTCGTTAATTATTCGTCCAGGCTCCGATTTTTCTTAAAAATTTACATAAAGTAGCTAAAAATTAGTGATTTTTTTATCAAAGGTTGCGGTTTTCGTAGATTTTACGATCAAAAAACGAGCTAGGCATGCAGTAGGCAATTTTCGTTAATTATTCGCCCAGACTCCGATTTTTCTTTAAAAATTACATAAAGTAGCTAAAAATTAGTGATTTTTTATCAAAGGTTGCGATTTCTGTTGATTTTTCGATCAGAAAACAAGCTTGGCATGTAGTAGGCAATTTTCGTTAATTATTCGTCCAGACTCCGATTTTTCTTAAAAATTTACATAAAGTAGCTAAAAATTAGTGATTTTTTTATCAAAGGTTGCGGTTTTCGTAGATTTTACGATAAAAAAACGAGCTAGGCATGCAGTAGGCAATTTTCGTTAATTATTCGTCCAGACTCCGATTTTTCTTGAAAATTACATAAAGTAGCTAAAAATTAGTGATTTTTTTATCAAAGGTTGCGGTTTTCGTAGATTTTACGATCAAAAAACGAGCTAGGCATGCAGTAGGCAATTTTCGTTAATTATTCGTCCAGACTCCGATTTTTCTTGAAAATTTACAAAAGTAGCTAAAAATTAGTGATTTTTTTATCAAAGGTTGCGATTTCTGTTGATTTTTCGATCAGAAAACGAGCTAGGCATGTAGTAGGCAATTTTCGTTAATTATTCGTCCAGACTCCGATTTTTCTTGAAAATTTACATAAAGTAGCTAAAAATTAGTGATTTTTTTATCAAAGGCTGCGATTTCTGTTGATTTTTCAATCAGAAAACGAGCTAGGCATGCAGTAGGCAATTTTCGTTAATTATTCGTCCAGACTCCGATTTTTCTTGAAAATTACATAAAGTAGCTAAAAATTAGTGATTTTTTTATCAAAGGTTGCGGTTTTCGTAGATTTTACGATCAAAAAACGAGCTAGGCATGCAGTAGGCAATTTTCGTTAATTATTCGCCCAGACTCCGATTTTTCTTGAAAATTACATAAAGTAGCTAAAAATTAGTGATTTTTTTATCAAAGGTTGCGGTTTTCGTAGATTTTACGATCAAAAAACGAGCTAGGCATGCAGTAGGCAATTTTCGTTAATTATTCGCCCAGACTCCGATTTTTCTTGAAAATTACATAAAGTAGCTAAAAATTAGTGATTTTTTTATCAAAGGTTGCGGTTTTCGTAGATTTTACGATCAAAAAACGAGCTAGGCATGCAGTAGGCAATTTTCGTTAATTATTCGCCCAGACTCCGATTTTTCTTGAAAATTACATAAAGTAGCTAAAAATTAGTGATTTTTTTATCAAAGGTTGCGGTTTTCGTAGATTTTACGATCAAAAAACGAGCTAGGCATGCAGTAGGCAATTTTCGTTAATTATTCGCCCAGACTCCGATTTTTCTTGAAAATTACATAAAGTAGCTAAAAATTAGTGATTTTTTTATCAAAGGTTGCGGTTTTCGTAGATTTTACGATCAAAAAACGAGCTAGGCATGCAGTAGGCAATTTTCGTTAATTATTCGCCCAGACTCCGATTTTTCTTGAAAATTACATAAAGTAGCTAAAAATTAGTGATTTTTTTATCAAAGGTTGCGGTTTTCGTAGATTTTACGATCAAAAAACGAGCTAGGCATGCAGTAGGCAATTTTCGTTAATTATTCGCCCAGACTCCGATTTTTCTTGAAAATTACATAAAGTAGCTAAAAATTAGTGATTTTTTATCAAAGGTTGCGGTTTTCGTAGATTTTACGATCAAAAAACGAGCTAGGCATGCAGTAGGCAATTTTCGTTAATTATGGCAAAAACTGAAAGGGTTTTTCTGAAAGGGGGTTGACCCCCTTAAAAGGGGGTCAGAGCAAGAAGTCTGAAAGGGGGTCAAGTATAGTAAAAAGGGTTTTACTGAAAGGGGGTTAATCTGAAAGGGGTTCGACCGATATCACAAAAAGGGTTTTTCTGAAAGGGGGTTAATCTGAAAGGGGTTTGACCCATATCACAAAAAGGGTTTTTCTGAAAGGGGGTTGACCACTCAAAAAGGGGGTCACATTTTTTTTTCAAAAAAGGGGGTCAAATTTTTTTTTGAAAAAAAGGGTTTTTCTGAAAGGGGGTCAACTTTTTTTTTCAAAAAAGGGGGTCAAATTTTTTTTCAAAAAGGGTTTTTCTGAAAGGGGGTCAACTTTTTTTCAAAAAAGGGGGTCAAATTTTTTTTCAAAAAGGGTTTTTCTGAAAGGGGGTCAACTTTTTTTTTTCAAAAAAGGGGGTCAAATTTTTTTTCAAAAAAGGGGGTTAACATTTTTTTCAAAAAGGGGGTCATATTTGGAGGAAAAAAAGGGGGTCAAATTTTTTTTCAAAAAAGGGGGTCAAATTTTTTTTTGAAAAAAAGGGTTTTTCTGAAAGGGGGTCACATTTTTTTTTCAAAAAAGGGGGTCAAATTTTTTCAAAAAGGGTTTTTCTGAAAGGGGTCAACTTTTTTTCAAAAAAGGGGTCAAATTTTTTTCAAAAAGGGGGTTAACATTTTTTTCAAAAAGGGGGTCATATTTGGAGGAAAAAAAGGGGGTCAAATTTTTTTTCAAAAAAGGGGGTCAAATTTTTTATTCAAAACATTTTTTTTCAAAAAGGGGGTCAAATTTTTGGGACGAAAAGCGGGTCCTGAGTGTCTAAGTTGTCTGGGCGTTCACTAAGCCTAAGCCTTGAATAACAGAATATTTACATTAAACCCTCTTTTTTTCCTCCAAAAATTACCCCTTTTTTTCGAAAATATTGACCCCCTTTCAGAAAAACCCCTTTTTGAAAAAAGTTGACCCCTTTTTGAAAAAAAGTTGACCCCCTTTCAGAAAAACCCTTTTTGAAAAAAAATTTGACCCCTTTTTTGAAAAAAAAGTTGACCCCCTTTCAGAAAAACCCTTTTTGAAAAAAAAATTGACCCCTTTTTTGAAAAAAAGTTGACCCCCTTTTTTGAAAAAAAAAGTTGACCCCCTTTCAGAAAAACCCTTTTTGAAAAAAAAGTTGACCCCCTTTTTTGAAAAAAAAGTTGACCCCCTTTTTTGAAAAAAAGTTGACCCCTTTTTTGAAAAAAAGTTGACCCCCTTTCAGAAAAACCCTTTTTGAAAAAAAAGTTGACCCCCTTTTTTGAAAAAAAGTTGACCCCCTTTCAGAAAAACCCTTTTTGAAAAAAAAGTTGACCCCCTTTTTTGAAAAAAAGTTGACCCCCTTTTTTGAAAAAAAAAAAGTTGACCCCCTTTCAGAAAAACCCTTTTTGAAAAAAAGTTGACCCCCTTTCAGAAAAACCCTTTTTGAAAAAAAAGTTGACCCCCTTTTTTGAAAAAAAAGTTGACCCCTTTTTTGAAAAAAAAATTGACCCCCTTTTTTGAAAAAAAGTTGACCCCTTTTTTGAAAAAAAGTTGACCCCCTTTCAGAAAAACCCTTTTTGAAAAAAAGTTGACCCCCTTTTTTGAAAAAAGTTGACCCCCTTTTTTGAAAAAAAAGTTGACCCCCTTTTTTGAAAAAAAAGTTGACCCCCTTTTTTGAAAAAAAAAGTTGACCCCCTTTCAGAAAAACCCTTTTTGAAAAAAAAGTTGACCCCCTTTTTTGAAAAAAAAGTTGACCCCCTTTTTTGAAAAAAGTTGACCCCTTTTTTGAAAAAAAAGTTGACCCCCTTTCAGAAAAACCCTTTTTGAAAAAAAAGTTGACCCCTTTTTTGAAAAAAAGTTGACCCCCCTTTTTTGAAAAAAAGTTGACCCCCTTTTTGAAAAAAAAGTTGACCCCCTTTCAGAAAAACCCTTTTTGAAAAAAAGTTGACCCCCTTTCAGAAAAACCCTTTTTGAAAAAAAAATTGACCCCCTTTTTTGAAAAAAAAGTTGACCCCCTTTTTTGAAAAAAAAAGTTGACCCCCTTTCAGAAAAACCCTTTTTTGAAAAAAAAAAGTTGACCCCCTTTTTTGAAAAAAAAGTTGACCCCCTTTTTTGAAAAAAAGTTGACCCCCTTTTTGAAAAAAAGTTGACCCCCTTTCAGAAAAACCCTTTTTGAAAAAAAAGTTGACCCCCTTTTTTGAAAAAAAAGTTGATTGAAAAAAAAGTTGACCCCCTTTCAGAAAAACCCTTTTTGAAAAAAAGTTGACCCCCTTTTTTGAAAAAAAAGTTGACCCTTTTTGAAAAAAAAGTTGACCCCCTTTCAGAAAAACCCTTTTTGAAAAAAAAGTTGACCCCCTTTCAGAAAAACCCTTTTTGAAAAAAAAGTTGACCCCCTTTTTTGAAAAAAAAGTTGACCCCCTTTTTTGAAAAAAAAATTGACCCCTTTTTTGAAAAAAAAGTTGACCCCTTTTTGAAAAAAAAGTTGACCCCCTTTCAGAAAAACCCTTTTTGAAAAAAAAGTTGACCCCCTTTTTTTGAAAAAAAAGTTGACCCCCTTTTTTGAAAAAAAAGTTGACCCCTTTTTTGAAAAAAGTTGACCCCTTTTTGAAAAAAAAGTTGACCCCCTTTCAGAAAAACCCTTTTTGAAAAAAAGTTGACCCCTTTTTCAGAAAAACCCTTTTTTGAAAAAAAGTTGACCCCCTTTTTTGAAAAAAAAGTTGACCCCCTTTTTTGAAAAAAAAAATGTGACCCCCTTTTTGAGTGGTCAACCCCCTTTCAGAAAAACCCTTTTTGTGATATCGGTCGAACCCCTTTCAGATTAACCCCCTTTCAGTAAAACCCTTTTTACTATACTTGACCCCCTTTCAGACTTCTTGCTCTGACCCCCTTTTAAGGGGGTCAACCCCCTTTCAGAAAAACCCTTTCAGTTTCTACCGTTAATTATTCGCCCAGACTCCGATTTTTCTTGAAAATTACATAAAGTAGCTAAAAATTAGTGATTTTTTATCAAAGGTTGCGATTTTCGTAGATTTTACGATCAAAAAACGAGCTAGGCATGCAGTAGGCAATTTTCGTTAATTATTCGCCCAGACTCCGATTTTTCTTGAAAATTACATAAAGTAGCTAAAAATTAGTGATTTTTTATCAAAGGTTGCGGTTTTCGTAGATTTTACGATCAAAAAACGAGCTAGGCATGCAGTAGGCAATTTTCGTTAATTATTCGCCCAGACTCCGATTTTTCTTGAAAATTACATAAAGTAGCTAAAAATTAGTGACTTTTTTATCAAAGGTTGCGATTTCTGTTGATTTTTCGATCAGAAAACA
The DNA here is from genome assembly GCA_947459285.1 of Caenorhabditis angaria. Lineage (NCBI taxonomy): Eukaryota > Metazoa > Nematoda > Chromadorea > Rhabditida > Rhabditidae > Caenorhabditis > Caenorhabditis angaria. The sequence continues at coordinate 9,524,432 of CANHGI010000003.1, forward strand.
AGCTTGGCATGTAGTAGGCAATTTTCGTTAATTATTCGTCCAGACTCCGATTTTTCTTAAAAATTTACATAAAGTAGCTAAAAATTAGTGATTTTTTTATCAAAGGTTGCGATTTTCGTAGATTTTACGATTAGAAAACGAGCTAGGCATGCACTTGGCGATGGACCAGCTTCTTCAATTCCTTCCATATCTATAATTGGATTTTTTGTGAAATTGCCAGGATTATCAATATTCGGATGATTTATTGAGTTCATTAGCAACATTTGTATTTTCCGGATTTGTACCAAGATTATTTTCATCGATATCATCCGCTTCCAACCATCTACTCACATTTTCCGATACTAAAGTAAGTTTTTATAGATTTTCAAAAATATTCATCTCAATATTCAAACTTTTCCAGAAAAATACTCATTGAAAAAATCACGAATTTTTCTAAAATTTTAACTAAATTATGAACATTTAGCAGGATAAATGCTGTTTTTCAGATCTGCTCACACTCTCCCTGGTCAATGCTGATCAATTAGTTCAATTTTGCGAGTTTTTTGGTCAGTTTAATTTTTGTATTGTTCCAAATTATCTAAAATCCGTAGTTTTAATTGAAGAATTTTTGCAGGTACTTCGATTTTGAGATGGCTTTGGATATCAGAACTAACGTAAGATTTTTCTTGAACAGTCATTGTCAGTTTCTCACGCAGAACCCAGACAACCGCTTCAATGTTAATTTTAGAAATTTCACAAACTATTTTAAAAACTATTCAATTTTTCGAACTATTTTAGAAAATTCAGCATTTCTCCCAATTTTAATTATAATTTCTAATATTACTAAAAATTCTTAACATATCAAATTAATTTTAGTTTTTTAAATCGGAATAATCGAACCTTCTGATCTCGACAATCGACTTTCCATTTGGGGCGTCCAAAAATCAAAAAATGAAATTTTCACACCTGTCCAATTTGTGTTTTTGCCTGTCCAATTTTGATAAAAATATGATCTACTTGTAGCTAACTGAATTCTGATCATTATAATACAACTTTGAATAAAAAATTTTTAGTTTGAACAGAAATTGGACAGGTGTGAAATTTTCATTTTTTGATTTTTGGACGCCCCAATTCGAAACTTTGCTTTTTTGCCATTTGATCGAATAAATGAAGGTTTTGGGGCTCTGGCCGTTCGACTACCCTTCCTGTATAATTTTGTTTTCAGTGCATATCCTTTCGTGATTTTCTTGTCCGAATTTTCATGCGGATTTTCATCCATTTTATGCTCTAAATAAACAATTTTTATGAAATCTAATTTTATGGAACCAAAACATTAATAAGTAAAATAAAAAGACAAAATAGAATGAAATCGAACAAAAAAAAATAGAACAAAATCGAATTGAATTATTTTTGGGGGGGGGGATGACACAAGCTAAATTAAAATGACTAATCGGAGGTGAGGAGACCAGAATCAGTGGAGATCGCACGAAATTAATAGTTTTTATGGTTTTTTATGTATTAAACATAATTATGAAACTCATAGACATAACCGTAAGTTTTAGTATGATTTGTAATGTGTACACCAATGTCAGATCAATCACAAGCATTTCTAATAATTACATCCAGGAAATCATCCGAGTAGGATTTGATGTTTTTCAAAAATTCAGGAATCACTCGCACTGTGAAAAAGTTACCACGAATTTTCTTTTTTGCAATTTTGTAAGAAAAATTAATACGGAATCGGGTTGTAGATTTCTGGATTTGAAATAAGGATTTTAGATTAATTTTGGATTTACCAGAAAGGATGTCCTCAAGGAATTTTAGATCACATTTCTTCCTCCTGTCACTCAACTTCTCCAACCTAAACATATCTAGCCTTTCCTCATATGATAAATAGTCAGGGTCAGTAATACTGATCATTCTCCCAGAAATTCTACCGAGTAATTTTCTCAATCACATCTGAAGTAGATTTGGAAATTTTTATGAGAAAAGAATAAAAATACATATTAAAAAGAAGGCTGACAGAAAATGATATTTTAAAAAGAAATCGCTTGTTTGGTTATGACATAATTCGTGAGTTGAAGACCTCGACCTATTGACCAGAACTTGTGGTCTCTTCTTTTGCGTGTTCCTTCACAACAGCCAAAATTTCAGAGATCATTTCTAAAAAAAACGACTTTTCATTAAAATTTGGAGAAACTAAACTTACTAGGCCACTTGGCGCCAACATTTTCTCCAACCGAATCTTTCTCCCATTCTCCCATTATCGTCTCGATTTCTGTAAAGGAGGTGCTTCATTTTGGGTCAAATCCAACTTGAGCATCAAAAAATTGACCTACGTTCGAAATCCTTGTCCATTTTCAAACTCTTCTTATATTTCTTCTTTTCCAACTCAATTGATTCGGCAAGTTTTTCGTCAATTTCGGCATTATTCATTCTTTTTCTGGCTTCGGATTCGTTTATCAATTTGGTCACAGCGGCAATGAAGTTGTGTTGGTTTGAATCATTGGGAAGAACTGAAATCGGGCTGCAATAATTCATTTTACATTTTTGAATATTACAGTGAAATTATTGAAATTTATAGACTAGTCCACAGGGACAGTCTTTTTTCAAAAGAAACCCTTTTTTTCTCACGTCAATTTTTTCCAAAATTGTGAAATCAAAAAACATGAGGAAAGTACGTTTCAATTCGGACACTTGATGAAACTTACTCATAGTCCTTAGTTTGTAGTCATCCAACGTGCGCTGTAATAAAATATATTAATAATCACGTTTTTACGTACGTATAATCACTATTTCTTCTGAAAACGAGGTGAAATGTTCCGCAAAATAAATACAAGTTATGTCAACTCGAAAAGGGTGTATTTTTCATATCTAAAGAAGCACTACAGAAGTTTACAAAAAATGAGAAAGTTCGAATTTTCTTCTTTTAAAATTTGACTTTGGGTTTCAAAAATGATTTCCATAGTTTTAATATTTTCCCAACTGCCGTGATCTTAACCTATTTGACTCACTTTCTAAACAATCTAATATTTTCAAGTTTCTTTGATGTTTTTGATGTTCCTCAGCCAACAATTTATCAAACTCATCATCGATCTCCACTTCCATTTTCCGTTTTCTTATTTCTCTTTTAGCGTTGATCTCCAAAATTCTTTCAACATGTTTTGTCTCAAAATCAATCGAATCGTCTGGATTTGGTCTGGAATAATAAAATCATTGAATCTATAATCTAAAAACAGTAGAAATACAGTGTGGCTCGAGATTCTGTGTTTAGAAATTGGAACTTACAACGGTGATGATTTTTCAGTTGGTTTTGACATATTCAAAGCAGCGAGATTCGCAATTTAACAAAAACTAAAACTGACAAGATTATTCATTTTAGCGAAAGATCGGATAATCTGATAAGAAACGTGACGTGGTCACTTATTTTTTTCGTTCAATTTTTTAGAGAAACTCTAAAATTTCAACTTGTCTGAAATGATTTTGTGTCAGCCCAAAGACTCTTTGTAAGAATTCCTATAAAAATTTATTTTCCTGGAATAAGAACCTCCAATTATTTTTTTTGTATCAGTGAATTAAACAACAAAATTCATTCTATCAAGAAATTCCATTATTCCTCGTCAAACTCGAAAAAAAAGAAAAAAAAGTTTGTGTGATACGGTAGAATTCAAAGGAACATTGCAAACAGCAACTGCGTCTTGACACACAAAACACAAAAAATTCAAAACTTGCCCGCGAATTTTTATTTTTTCCACGTGCCAACCAAAAAGTCGATTTTTTTCCATTTTTTCGTTTTTCCATCGCTCAAAATGGCTGTTTTTCGGCAAGTCGACACCGGAATTTGATAAAAGATACGTTTTTTTGGGATTTAGCCCCGGTTCCCTTTCGAATTCACCCAAAACACTCCCAAAAATCCATTCCGAGCAGTTCTAGAAGTCTTTGCTCGGAGTTAGTACAGCGCTCGATAAATTTCGAGCCCACTAGTCATTGCCACTACCAGTAACCTCGGTAGGGTCACAGTTTTTTCGCAAAATTGTGACCGCGATTTATCGCCTGGATTTGATTGGAAAGCAAAGATGAGCAAGACCTGGGGTTCTTATGCTAGAACTGCTCTTTAGCCACCGATTTGGGCGGAATGGGAAAATGGGACCTGGTTTTGAACGAATTTTATTGGGAACTGGGGCGATTTCTGAGGAAATTCCATATGGACCTTTGTCAATGCTTTTTTTTCCAGAAAATTTCTCCTCAATCAATCAAGTTGCCGGAAAAATTGCTCGATTCAAACCTACAAGTTGGATCTTTAAAAGTCTCTGCCATTTCGACTTTTCATCTCTTCACAATGCCCACCAATGGATCGATAGGTGGAAGTGCCTGTATCTAATCAAGAGGTACATTTCGGTGGTTTTTTTTGTAATTATAAATAGTACAACACAATTTCAGTACACCTTTTGCGTTCAACAAGCAGCTGTCTGCCAAAAAAGTTTTGTTCTCTATGAGAATGCATGTCGCCTGAATGTCAGACTAGTGGAGAGCCAACGGAAAATGCAGCCACCAACAAAAAATGAAGTGGAAGCAGAAGAATTTGGTTCGTTATTTTCATTGTGAATTTACAAAAGTTCAATTCAATTATTGTTATTTTATAGATCGAAAGAAGACGGAAAATACGACAACGGTTGCAGCAATGTTGCATTCTTCAAATGTTGTGCCCATCAAACTTAGTTGACATCGCTGAACCAATGTTTGGAATCATGTCAGACCACAAGTTGAAATTCCAACCACAACAGGAACATACGCTGATGAAATTTATGAAGAACCAACAACAAATCCATCTGTACCAGCTGGAAAACACTTTGATTGCTCAAATTTGGAATATAGAAACTGCGTTTTGAAAAAGTTGTCGCTGAGGAGAAGGACCCAATTGATATTTATGTATTTACCAGCTCCATCATCATCTTCAGTTGCTACTTCAACAGTTCAACCAATTTCAGAAGTCACAACTGAATATTTGTCGTGAGTTTTCTTTTTTTTATTTAGGCTGGCAAAAATGAGACGTGTTTGTCTCGAGACAGACGCAGATATGCTAGCAACATATGTTTTATTTTTATTTTCAGCATCAATCGATTCGGTTTTCGCTGTTCCCTTCCACCGCCCGTGCATTTGTTTCTGAAGTTTATTCTGACACCAGACGTACCAATCAAAAAAAAAAACAACCAACTACCGGAACATAAATTGTTGGAAATTTTGCGGTAATTCAGAAAAAAACATGGAATATCCTAAATATGTTTTTTCAGGTAACTGTTGCGACCCCAGTTCCATCAAATTCCAGCAGCTCAAGTTGTCGATCTGGTGCTCGTGCTTCTATTTTACACATTCTGTGCATCGAATTATGTACCTTGAATGTGTCGAAAACGCTAACATCTCGCAATGTTGCGACTCTCAAACTCTAACAAATATAATATCGCTGTGGACAAGCTTCGCCACAAGGAAGAGGATATCGATGCGCTTTTGGTCAGCAACAATTCGGTTGTCTCAATTGGACAATTTGTCAACCAAATCAAGTTTTCTGCAATCCAAAACTTGCACACCTAAAAACAAAGACGGACAGCATGTAAGTTAATTTTTAAAAAAAAGGTATCGTAAGATTCATAATTTTTATCCATACAATTGAGCTAGGTTTAAAAATCGGGAATTCGCAGTGACTAAATACGAAACTACGATTCATCATTTTTATCCATTAAATTTAGATAACAAATCTATTTTTTTGGAGCCAAAGTTCGTGATTTTCATTCGGGCGGGTAGCTAATAAAAATTCCCGCCCGAATGAAAATAACTTTCAATTTTTTACAAATACAAAATCAATTTTTTTGGAATAATAAATTAATTGAACCTTTTTTTCAGATCAATATCAACAATTCGAAAAGATCGAGCAACAATTCAAAGTGGATGAGCAAGAATTGATCTCGATGTTGGTAAGTTTTGTATTTTTATGAAAATTGGCATGAATTTCTGGAATTGTAATTTGAAACTGATAAATAATTATTTTTCTTGATTTTTTTAATTGAAAATCTTGAAAAATGGTTGATTTTATCAGTTCCAAATTGGAATTTCAGCGGAGATGCGGAAGCTATGCCCAATTTTTGAATTTTTAATGAAAAACTTTGAATTAAAAAAAAACGTTGTAACGATTATTTTTCAGAGGAAAATCAACAATTCGAAGTGGATCACGTTTCTCGAGCGACATTTTTCCAACAAATCTTCTCATAGCAATTTACCACGAAGATAATCATTCGAAATAAATCTAATAATATCTACCAAATTTCGAAGATTCTGGAAATTTCAATCAACGAACATTTCGGTAGGCATTTTATTGATTTTCCGAGAATTGAAAATGAACATGAGAATTTCTGGAATTCCAATTTGAAACTCATAAAAATTCTGTTTTTCCTGATTTTCTTCGTGAAAATCTTGAAAAATAGTTGATTTTATCAGTTTCAAATTGGAATTTCAGCTGGGATGCGGAATTCCGGAAGTTTTGTATTTTTATGAAAATTGGCATGAATTTCTGGAATTGTAATTTGAAGCTGATAAATAATTATTTTTCTTGATTTTATTAATTGAAAATCTTGAAAAATGGTTGATTTTTATCAGTTCCAAATTGGAATTTCAGCGGAGATGCGGAAGCTATGCCCGATTTTTGTTGAAAAACATGGATTTTTCAGAACGATTCCTGTCAATTAACCAAGGATATTCAGCAATTTAAGAGACGTTTTTTGTAATACCGGAAAACAGCCTGCGCAAGCAAAAAAAAAAGTTTTTCTGAAAACTTGTGTAATGATAGCCCCATGGGTGGGCATCAATTTGCGCACAATATTATTGCTCAAAACCGCTTCACCATTGTGGTGTGACGGGTGAAAGATGTCATCTTTCAAAGATGTAAGAGCGTTCATAGGAACTTTGCTCTCCGTTGATATTTTTTGATGATCTCAACGCCAAAATATTTCTTTTGGCCTAAAAATGATTTTTCATGTTTACCGCATAAAAATTGCACCATTTCTAATGGTGCAATCACACCATGTTGGTGAAAAACACCAATATTTGCCTTTGGCGTCAATTTCCGCACTCTCGCACTGGTTTTAAACGCTTCCTCGTCATTTTTTACATACCCTACATAATTTTCAGAAAAATAAACGGGACCCCTTTTTGGCAATTCCACCTATAGTTGGACAACGACTCAAGTCGACTCAAGTCGACTCGGAGTCGATAAGACAGCTGTTTTCGACTCGACTAACGACTCGAGTCGTTTAGTCGAAAAGGTGAGTCGATTAGAAAATGACTCGAGTCGAGTCGAATGGTTTTTTCGACTCGACTCGACTCCGATGGTCAATTTACTCATGGTGAGTAGGGGTTTTGTAATATGGTTAAGGTGTTGGCTTAGATGGTGAATATTGGATGGTGATTGGATGGTGATTGGTGGACATGGTGATAGTGCACCAATCACACCAATTGCGCCAATAATGGTAAATTGGTGTGATTGGTGCAGTTGGCGCAATTTTAACCATTGGTGGAATTTGTTGAATTGGTGGATGGTGGAATTGGCGAATGGTGATGGTGGAATTCGCCAATTGGTGTGATTGGTATATTTGGTCATTGGTGCACCAATTGCACCAATTGGTGAAATTGCACCAACTACACCAATTGGTGAAATTGCACCAACTACACCAATTGGTGAAATTGCACCAACTACACCAATTGGTGAAATTGCACCAACTACACCAATTGGTGAAATTGCACCAACTACACCAATTGGTGAATTGCACCATTCGCCAATTCGACCATCCACCATTCGCCAATTCCACAAATGGTTAAAATTGCGCCAACTGCACCAATCACACCAATTTACCATTATTGGTGCACTATCACCATGTCCACCAATCACCATCCAATCACCATCCAATATTCACCATCTAAGCCAACACCTTAACCATATTACAAAACCCCTACTCACCATGAGTAAATTGACCATCGGAGTCGAGTCGAGTCGAAAAAACCATTCGACTCGACTCGAGTCATTTTCTAATCGACTCACCTTTTCGACTAAACGACTCGAGTCGTTATTCGAGGCGAAAGGTATTTTCCAAACGACTCGACTCCAAGTCGACTCGAGTCGACTCAAGTCGAGTCGTTGTCCAACTATAATTCCACCCCAAAGTTGGTCACTCAAGGTGTGCACCACAGCATTTTTTCTCAAAATCACCCAAATTTTTGATTTTTTTGTTTAAAAATGTTATTTTATGGTTCAAAGTTACTTTTATGTAAAAATTAGGAAGTTTTCGGGGCGAAAACGTGTTATTTCACGCAGTTTACGTGAAAAGTCACGTGAGTTTTTTTTTCGAAAATTAAGTTTAAAAACGTGTTTTCTGGGGTTTTTGACTATGCTGATCAACGTGGTATCATATATTTTTCTTGAAAATTTCATATTTAGCTATTTTCAGATATGTCATAAAAATGAACTCTAAAAAGTGAAACTTCCAGAGTGTTGTCAAACTCATTGAATTTAGAATTTTCAAGAAAAATATATGATACCACGTTGATCAGCATAGTCAAAAACCCCAGAAAACACGTTTTTAAACTTAATTTTCGAAAAAAAAATTCACGTGACTTTTCACGTAAACTGCGTGAAATAACACGTTTTCGCCCCGAAAACTTCCTAATTTTTACATAAAAGTAACTTTGAACCATAAAATAACATTTTTAAACAAAAAAATCAAAAATTTGGGTGATTTTGAGAAAAATGCTGTGGTGCACACCTTGGGTGACCAACTTTGGGGTGGAATTGCCAAAAAGGGGTCCCGTTTATTTTTCTGAAAATTATGTAGGGTATGTAAAAAATGACGAGGAAGCGTTTAAAACCAGTGCGAGAGTGCGGAAATTGACGCCAAAGGCAAATATTGGTGTTTTTCACCAACATGGTGTGATTTTTATGCGGTAAACATGAAAAATCATTTTTAGGCCAAAAGAAATATTTTGGCGTTGAGATCATCAAAAAATATCAACGGAGAGCAAAGTTCCTATGACCGCTCTTACAGCTTTCACCCGTCACACCAGCTCCTTATTCTGAAATTTCCCTTCTTACAAAAAACCTCTCTTAAAACTTCATCATCTTCGAAGCTTCCAAAATCTCATTGAATTGTATTTAATTGTATTATAATGTTTGTTTATTCCTACTTTTTGCTTAAAAGCTAAAAAGTAGAAAAGTACTGTATTTTTTCTATAAGTCATTGCGTAAAAGCCAATGACTTGTAGTTTTGTTTTTCCTGGTTACTATAAAGGTACAGTAATCACTAACTGCAGTAATCAGGGTACTGTGGACTTTGTGTCTACAAAAAGGTTACTGTAGTTGTTGATCACTTTTGTCGAGTACTGTACTTTTTTTTTACAAAAAAGTACTGTAGATCGTTATTCTGAAGAATACAGTAACGGGATTGTGCTACTGTTATTTTTTAGATATATTACTGTAGTTTTACATAGAGTTACAGTGTTCCATGAGGCAGCAGATTTACTCAGAAATGCATTTCCCACGATATGTTTTTTGTTGCATTCAAAAAAAAGAAGTTCATCCTAAATTACATTTTTGCGACCCGTTACATCCAGGAAACAAAAAAAAAGTAATATAGGATAAAATATTTTTGGGGACAACAAAAAGCGTATCACATAGGAGAAGCTACTTTAAAACGTGGATGTGCTTCTTCGGAATTACAAATATTACTAGTTTTTCAGAACTTGAACCATATTTAGTATTCCACGTGTACGTATTTTGAACCGAACCAGGGGAATTAGGGCAAGTCTGATTTTCATTGTTTTGAATAGAATAAATTCTGATTGGAATTTGTGCGATTCAGGGTTTTTTCTCAAAAAAAAAAATTACCTCCGGTCCGATTCAAAATTTACCAAGAATCACCTATGCGAAATACTTTTTTGTATATTTACAGTAAGCCTACACGTACTGTTATATATTCTGAATAACACAAAACAACGGGTGCCGTATTTAGTTCTTGATACAAATCTACAGTAATCCAAACATAAATGTCTGCAGTTAATTATGTCAGATTACTGTAGATGCGAAGAACTACAGACTTACTACAGATTTTCATATTTTATTTCGTAGGTTTTAACTCGCCTGTAGCACCAGTCGAAAAAATCACAAAAAGCAAACAAAAGATTTATGAGCTTACGATAATTACCAAGAAGATGTTGGTGGAGTTTTTTCTGGTATTTCCGTTTCCGCCAGTTCCAACAACGCATCTTTCAACTCTGAAATTAGAAAAATTTCAATTGAAATTTCGAGAAATCAAACTTTCCATCTTCTCTCAATTTTTTCACTTTTGTTACATCTAATTTCTTTCACTTTTCCGACAAGAGGTTCTATGGCTGTAAAAAATAGAAGTTAAGTCAACTCGAAAAGAGCTGCTCAAATGCGGTTTGTTTCTTATCCAAAAAAAACACAGTTCTTTTTGAATTTTCTTAATTGTTTTGAGATCCAAAATTTGACTTTGGGTTTCAAAAATTATTTCATTTTTCACATTTTTGGGCCCGCACCAATCCCATTTCAACAGCTCACACTAATTTACTCACTGTTCAATGTGTTTAACATTTCAACTAAGAATTTTTAGCATAAAAGTTAAGGACCTATTTTTCGGAAAAAAAATGAAAGGTACGACCCTATTCTATACTTTTCCGGATCAAAAACAATGTTTTTAAAACATGTATGATTGGAAATCTGGATGAACTATTGTGTTGATGGTGTTTCTTCTCCTTCGAAAACTTTATAGGCGGTCAAAAGTTCCTTTTTGACTTCTAAAAATATCGACTTTTAAATTAAATTTGGAGAAATCAAACTTACTTGGCCACTTGGATTTGGCATACTCTGGTGGTTGCTGCATTCCCGGACACTTCCAATTGCCCATCTTTTTCTCGAATTCTGTAATTATATTTTCACAAGTTTGTAAATCTTGAAAAAGGCTGATTAATGATTCCCAGTGTTTTTCACATTTTCTCAACTAAAAGTGATGTTCCATTTTGGTTTCAACCCCACTCAAGCAGCCGTAAACTCAACCAAAAATTTACTCACCCTTTATGTCGTTCTGGACCTGTTCTTCATGTTTAAACTTTTTCAACTCCAAACTAATATCCTCTTGATACTCTTCTTCAATTTCCTCTATCAATGTGCGCTTTCTTCTTTCGTATTTGTCCTTCAATTTGAAAAGATTTTCTAAATGTTCACAGCAGGCACGATCCGAAACATCCATAATTTTCTCTCTGTAATAATTCATTTTACAACATTTTTGAATGATACAATGAAATTTATAGACTAGGGGTGTTACTCCACATGGACAGTCTTTTTTTTTCAAAAAAAAGCGTTTTGTTTTTTTCACGTCAATTTTTTTTTGTTGAAAATTGCGACATCAAAAAAATGTGAAAAAAAGCACACTCCAATTCGCACACCGCCTTCCAGGATTTTATTGAAAGGTAGATAAACATTAAAACTTACACGAAATTATCATCGCCTGTTGTTTCAACGTGTCTTGGTTGCTCGAAAAACGGAATAGCGCGGTTGGGGTACGCATGGTCTCTAAATTAACATAACATAATGAAAAAAAAAGAGAAACTAACCCACAGAGGTAGACATTTCTACTATTGAAATATTTCATAGCAATGGTTACAAACTCTGGATTTTCAAATTCAACAATACATTTCTCCTCTCCAGCGCGTTTGTCCACGGATAGAACTGGCCATTTTTGGATGAGTTTCTTTTTGATTGAGACTTCTCCCCATAATTTGTTAACATTCATTAACACCATTTTACAATCTTCAGAACATAACAAATCCGGGTTACGTGCGGTGAAAGTTTCGTAATCGGTTTTTTTTCGCTGTAACAAAATATATTCATAATCAATATTTTTTCTGAATGTGAGAAGGATGTGAAATTTTTCGAGATTGGCTCCATCAAACAATTCTATACCGTCTCGGCGAATGAAACACGTTTCCCAGATTTTTTCACTGATCAGGCTTATGTGGAAATGAAAAAAAAACGTTTCTCAATTTTCTGACTTTGGAAAAGTTTCGGAAAATACGAGTCGAAAAATCTTCCAGACGAACGTTTCCGCAAACTTGGTTGGAAAATTGTTCCGACGGATATTTTCGGTAAATAATTCTTCCGAAAATGTTCCGAGACTAACAATTTCGCAAAAAGGGAAAAGATATGCGTATTTCAGGATTTTTGCTCATTTTGTTACAAAACAATTTGTTATCTTTAAAAAACGTAGAAAGTTGTTGGTGTTCAATAAAATCGCCGAGTTACCAAGAAAACTGCTAAGTTTTTTGAAATTTTCCGAAAACCTATTTTACGCACAAACCTGATCATGATAATTTTCTAGAAACAGAACTCAACAATTTAATTGAGGATTACTCGGGAAAAATGGCACCTTTTCAGCACCGTATTTCCCCCGAGAAATAATTTCGAAATCAATTTAACAAATTTGTTTTGTTGAATTTTTTTCAATTTCGAGAAATTTCGAGAATTATTTGTCAAATTATAATTTAAAAACATAGAAGCAAAAAAATTATTTAATTTTGATTAAAAAAACAGAAAAATTCTCCATGAGCTTTTCCAAAAATACCTTTGAAAAAACAAAAACGGAAGTTGATTTCATACTAGTCCTCGTGCAATTTTTAAAATTTCTCAGTTTTAGAAAGCACTTTTTCTATTTTCTTTTTTATTTCGATCTTTTTTCTAGAAAAAAAACTCACAAAAACCAGTTGTATATATTCCTTTTCTTTCAATTTTCCACATTCAATTCCATTCAAACTTCGATCTACTTTTTCTTCTTCGCTGTGTGGCACGAATACTGACCACCTAGAAAAATGTTTGTAATGCAACATTTTGGGGTTTCTATTGTTTTTTGTTGTGGAAACTTGAGAGAATAATTTTCAAAACATTTCTCTACATAATTTTTACATTCAACTCATCGATTTTAAACGAAAAATGGTTATTCTATGCCAAAAATATGCACCAAAATGTGCCTCTATATTTCTCATATTCTGCTCAAGTTTCTATAACCTAAAATGTGTACAACTTACATTTTCATAGATTCATCATTTTCGAATCGTTTGGAAGAACTGCACTAGGCCTGCAATAATTCATTTTACATTTTTGAATAATACAGTGAAATTATTGAAATTCATAGACTAGGGTTGTTAGTCCACAGGGACAGTCTTTTTTTCAGAAGAAACTCTTCTTCTCACATCATTTTCAGTAAATGAAAGTAGTGATTGAAATTCCAAGCTTCCCAGTTTTTCTTAGTTACTGTAGATTACCAAACTAGGTATGTCTGAATCTAAATTATCTTGGTGTTCGATTTTCAGTAACCGGGGGTCACCTACAGTATTTTTTTGTATTTTTTCTGTGAAACCCACAAAAAATAGAAATCGAAATATTTTTTTCTCCTTTTTTAACAATCGAATTAATAAAATTTGAAATGGTTTATTTTTGTTGGATTTCGTTGGGTCACGTGACCGAGCCAAAAAAATATTTATTTATTTATTTTGTATAACCATTTTCAGCTTGTAGGTCGAAATTTTTGCAGGGTCTAAAAGTACAATTTTTCTGAAATTTTCTAGCATTTCCTGTGAATCGCATGATTTTCGAGTTTGACGAAATTATATTTTTGAAAACTAATTTTATATAAAAATCTTGAAATGTACCAAAAATAAATTTTTATTAACGTTCTCATTTTTCTTTTATGTTCTTTGTGCTCCTTGGACATCAATTCCCCATATACATCTTCGATTTTCCGTTTTCTTGCTTCTCTTTTAGCATTGATCTCCAAAATTCTTTCAACATGTTTTGCCCCCTCAAAATCAATCGAATCGTCCGGATTTGGTCTGGAATAATTCATTTTACAAAATTGTTGAATATAACAATGAAATTATTGAATCTATAATCTAAAAATAAAAGAAAAAAGCAGTGTGGCTCTCGATTCTGTGTGTAGAACTTACAAATGAGACGATGATTTTTCAGTTGTTGGCATCTCTAATATTTTGATAGAAGCGAGGTTGCGATTATAAAAAACTCAAACTGACCAGATTATTCATTTTAGCGAAAGATCGGATAATCTGATAAGAAACGTGACCCAAAAATTGTGACATCAAAAAACATGAGGAAAGTACGTTTCAATTCGGACACTTGATGATACTCGTTTTCTTATTTCTCGTTTAGCATTGATCTCTAAAATTCTTTCAACATGTTTTGCCCCCTCAAAATCAATCGAATCGTCTGGATTTGGTCTGGAATAATTCATTTTACAAAATTGTTGAATATAACAATGAAATTATAGAATCTATAATCTAAAAATAGAAGAAAATACAGTGTGGCTCTGGATTCTATGTCTAGAACTTACAAAGGTGACAATAATTTTTCAGCTGGTGTTGACATCTTTAATATATTCAAAGCAGCGAGATTCGCAAAAACTAAAACTGACCAGATTATTCATTTTAGCGGAAGATCGGATAATCTGATAAAAAACGTGACCTGGCCAATAATTTTTTTATGTGAAAATATCGGAAAATAAATTTTTTCTCCGAAATTTTTTGTGGAATTCGGGGTTTTCAGGGTTTTTGTTTATCTGAAAAAATTACAGAAAAAAAGAAAAATAAATTCATGAAAAAAAACAATAACAATAATTCCTACATTCTAAATATAATAAATCTCGAAAAAAATCACGCCGCATTTTGAGCAGCAATTTGTTCTTGTTCGTGAAGTTTGTGCACCAATTTTTGTTTTTCCTCGTTGAAATAATTGGCAAACCATTGTAAATGTTCTCGTTTTTTCGATGCAGACATGTAGGGATTTTTTGAGAGACCAACGCAGACCTGGAAATGGGGAAAATGTACTTGATATTTAAAAAAAAAGATGAACACTTACTAAATGCATAAAATGAGCAATTGGTCCAGTTTTTGGAATTCCTAAAGATGGCAAATGTCTCTCTAAAAACACATGATCGATAAATGAAATATTTTGCTCATCTCCCAATCGGAATTCATTATCGATTGGATATTCCCATTGTTTTCCTTTTTTCGTCCACTCAATTTGTTCTTCAAATGAATTTGTTGGACCAAATGATTCATTTGCAAGCCTAGAATTGAAAAATTGATTTTCAAAAAAAAATCGGAAAAAATAGCTTACAAGGCGGCTCGTTTGTCCCATTGTGTCCAAAAATTGATCGAATAATCCTTCAAACCTTCCTGGGTTTTCCAAATTCCCAGAGTGTTTTTTGACTCAAAAAGTTTTGGAGCATTTTTGTCGACTTGAATGGTTTTTCTTGCATCGCTATTGATCAAATCGTCTTTGTAGATTTTTCTGGAAAAAAGTTTTTTTTTACATAAGAAACCAGAATTTTCTGAGAAAAAACTAACTCTAAAACATCCATAGCCATTTCGAAAAGTTTCTGCTCTTTTTCATTTCGATGCAATTCTTCAGCTTGTTCATGCGCGCTTTTTTCTTGAATTCCAGAAAGAAGTGCCTTCCTCTGTTCGACTAATTGAACTTGAGCCTCATTAACAATTTGTTCGGATTTGATTCGAGCTTCTTCAGCAGTAAAACCAGATTGCATTGCTTGATAAAAAATCTCCTTTCTCAGCAATACTAAACCTCTTCGTTCTTGTCGAAGTTGCGCTGCTTTTGGTGGAACTTTTCTTTGATCTTGTTTTGCATCACCGGCAACATCAGAAAGAAGTCCAATCAAAGCTTGATCGTCGAGCATTTCACTGGAAGCTGAAGCTGAAGCAGCATCAAACGACGATTTCTCATTTGCAACAAGTCGATTGATCAAAGTGTTCTTCAAACTTTTCTTATTTTCTGTATTCTTCGGATGAATATCACTAGCGACATTGTCAATTGCAGTCAATAATTCATCATCCAAAACATCTTTCACTTTCGGACCTTTCTGAAAAGTAGAAAAAATGTTGGATTCAAGTTTGAAACAGTTGAAAACTCACATTTTCTCCATCTCCGCCAGCATTGCTCATCCATCGACAACGCCCAAGTTTTACCGAGTTTGAGCAAAGTTTTCGTAGCATTTTTGGCTGAAAATTGAGAATTCTATATCTGTGTTAATTTTTAAAAACGGTTTGAGCTTCAATAAACTCGCTTTTCTCGTCGAAAACCCCAAAAAAACCAGTTTCCTGCGAAAAAATAAAATAAATTCCGTGCCACTAAACAACATGCAAATCCGTAATTTAGCGGAGCATCGTTGTTTATCGAAATTTCTCTTTTTTCCGTTTTTGGTTTTTTTAAGTGGAAAAATATGGGCTTTCGCCTCATTGATTTTTCATGCGATGTTTTTTTTCGAAATCTCTGAATTATGCTTTTTCCCAAGTTTTATTCTTTTTCGATGTTTTCTTTCTGTTTTTCTTTAGATTTGAAGTGAAAAACTTTCAAAAAACTTTTCTTTATAAAATTTTTGAAAAATGTGATTTCTACGATTTCGCACCATAATTTCCCACTATATTTCCACCAAATTCTTTTTTATTCCTTCAAAAAAAGAGCATATGTGCTCCAAGAGCTCTTTCTTTTCGTTTCCTTCATTTTTCTCCATCAAATAGGCCTCATCATTTGTGTTTTTGCTTGTTTCTTCTTTTTCTTCTCTCATTCCTTGATTTGTACGAATATTATATTATTTTTTCCTAGCATGAAGTAAAGAGTAGACCTTTTGCGACTAGATATTTTTCTATGAGCCTATCAAAATAACCTTATTGATTGGGGAAATTTCTAACTGTATAACAAACAACCGGAAAACGAATAAGCTATCCATGCATACTTGAACACTATCCCTATTTCGTTTACATAAATATTTATGTAGATTTTTCTCTGTTTCATTTACATCTTCTCAAAATAGTTATTCTTTTTTGTTTAATCTCGGATAAGCGAAATTATAATGAGCTCAGAGCTCTCGAAAATCTTCTCAAGTGTGAAAGGCTCAAGAATCCCTACTTAGAAACTGAAGTTGTCATAAATTAGTCATAATATTTCCTAATTTTCGACGATGCTGAACTTTTCTATTTATTTTTCTGTTCTTGTTTGATTAGTGTTGAGGTCGGTCGAAAACATTGATTAGTGTGTTTTTTTAAAGAGGTCGTTTTTTGTTGTCTCTCACAGTTCAATTATTCAAATTTTGCCAAATTATGTAAAGAACACATCCACGTCATAGCTTGCTATCTAAGTTTGGATATAAAAGGCGCGAAAATTTGGCATTTCAAATATTCATGACTCTCGCTTCTCTTTAATTCTCGTGGGAATTTTTCGCGCCAACTATTTTCAAGAATTTTTTGGTTTCTCAACTAATTTTTGGCCAGCCGATTTCCGGTGCATTTTTGCGTCACGGTGTAGGAAGTATTAGTACAGTACTAAAATAATTCTGTTTGTTTTTCCATGATTCATAAATTTTTTAGAGTTAATATTTATGTTTTACATAAAATTTGCCCTCAAAAACAAAAACAATAAATTTGAAAACTGACATTTTCAGATTGATTCGCAATAAATTAGAATTCAGGGAAGCAAGTGAATTATTCACATCCTGTTGTTTTTTTCCTATTTGCCACCGACCTAACACAATTATTTTTGCCCAAGTTAGAAGTGTTTTTACTCAGCCAAACAAAACCAAACCAAACTAAAAAGCAGTAATCATCTCGTCATTTTTTTCCGGAAAAACCCGAAATCTGATATTATTTGTTTTGTTCTACATGTTTTCTTATTCTCAGATTTTCAGCTGACTAGAATAATTAGGTCAGATACAAAAAGTATAAAAAGCTTTTGGATTTCTTCATTCATAAAATTGGTACACCTAAAATTAAGGAAACTTTGGGTGTACCAAAAAACTGGTGAACAAAAATTTTTGGTACACGTGAAGTCGTCCCCAGCAGATCTCTGTCCCTTTAATTATATATTTTTTCTTTTTCTTTTCCCAATTTATTTGCAGATGATGAGTGTGTCTAATCAAATTAACTTAATTAACTAAACGAGATGCTTTCCTCTGACTATTTTTTCCCAATAGATAGATTTTATGAGTTTTCTTTCTTTACTAGAAAAAACTGGATTCCATAGTTTTTTTTCCTGGAAACCGAATCCCCTGAGAAAATACTCATAAAGTTCATTAGTTTAATTCGATCGAACTCTTTTTTGATGCACTTTAAATAAATAGTTAGGTTAACTAGAATTGTTTTGTTAGAAAATTGCGTATAAACATCTTGTGACATCATTACGCAATAGATACTAACATGTTGTTAGTTTATTGATCGATTCTTGTTTTTTTTCATATAGTAAGTATTTATAATTATGTTTTTTTTGGGTAAAAATAGAAATGGGAAATGAAATTTCAGGTTCTAGAAAATTTCCACGTCATAGTACACGCTTAAAATAATCCCGTTCTAATCATTTGATCCTTGTCTCTTCAGGAATTTAGGATTAGAAGCATCTGAAGATGACCAGAGACCACTTGATTTCATTGATTTCAGTTAACAGAATTCTGAGTAAAGAGGGCGTGGCCTAAATGCAACTACCGCACACTTTTCAAATAGAATAAGTGTGCGGTAGTTGCATTTAGGCCACGCCCACCTGAGAAAATGAATTTTTATCAAAAATTCTCCGCTTTTCCAAGCAAAACATATGTTTTCTCCTTGTATTCTTCTCATTACCTAATCCCTTTAATCTATCTATCTTTTCCTTCTTTTTTTTCCTCAAAATTTTTTGTAAAAAACCCCATCTCATTTCATTTTTGTTCCTCTTCTTTTAGCCATGTTTTTTTTCCGTCTAAAAAAGGAACAATACTCAATTTTTCTCCCCTTCTTCTCAAATTGCGCTTTTTCTCGGGCCGCGGCTCATTTCTAGCCAACTAGAGTTGCTCCGCCCCTCTTTTTCCATTCCCTTCGCGTTTTTTGCCAAACAAGTCAAGTCACCTTTTTCTCGCGCAGCTATAGCTAATATTGACTTTACGTAATCATCCACGTGATAAATCTCTGATATCTATTTTTATTCATCCAACTAACTAATTATTTTTCAATGACAACTTTTATGCCGCCATTTTTTGATTATCCATCTTCAACTACAGAAAATCGTCGATTTGTGGCTCGTCCGAAGAAGAAAAAAGAGGATTGCTATTCGGGTTTGAGTTTTGTGATGGCGGCGACGACGACTGAACGAGCTGCGACACCGCAAAGTCCCAGTAAACAAATTACGGTGAGTTGGAAAGGCGCCTAGACACAGTAGCTCACAAGCCTCGGATCCTTGCCAGAGGACTTCTCAAGACGCGGCTCCTAGACATATATGTTGTCTAGGCTCAGTCCCTTGATATCTAGGTTATCTAGGCTTGGCTATTTGACACATTGTGTTTGAAAAAAAAAATTAGGCCCAGAGATTTTCAACTGCAATATTTCCAAATCAAAAATATTTGGAATTTCACAAAAATTCAAAGTTACTGTATTTTTTCCTATGAAATTTTGATTTCAAAACCATATCTTCACATTTTTTTGAAAATATATAATTTGAAATATTTCCCAACTTTTCCTAAATTCCACAAATTCCCTTATTATTACTGTATTTCTGATGAAATTCCAATTTTGAAATCAAAAACCAAAGTTCACCTTCTGAAGCCCCACAAGTTCTTCTAGACTTCAAAAACCAAAAACTCGTGATAAATAACATTTCGAACCAACTTTTCGTTTATCAATAATTCATCTCTGGATTCTTTTTCCCCCAGAAAAAAACGTCAGCTGAAAATTTTCACACAACCCTCAAATCAGGTGGGAAAAATGATGTGATTCAATTTTGAAAGAGGTCAGCATAATGTGTATTTAGTATGATCACTTGGCGCATTGGCGCGAAAAATAAACATTCAAAAAGTGTTCGGGACGATGCATGATCAAATATCATTGGGACGAGAATCCAGTTAACAATCGAATGTCTAAGTCTCTCACTATTTCGTCATTTTCTCCCTCTTCTCTATTTCTTCTCTCTTTTTTCTACCTGTAGGCATTCTTTCTGTCTTTTTTATTTCATCTTGCTTGTTCAAGTCATTTCTGACAGTTTCTTTGGCTGGCGACACGATTTTGCTAAATGATTTTATTACATTATGATACTTACCAAAGATTGTAAGGTATGCGAGACATATAAATCAGTAGGAAATAAAATTTTTGAAAGGGAGAAAAATAGATTTTTCAGAAAAATTGATACCGGGTCATGTGATTCATGTTTTTTTTTTGAAAAAAAAAATAAAATTTCGAAATTTTTCAAATTGTAAAAAATTATCAGAAGATTTTTGACACTTGGAATTTTCTAGAGCTCAAGTAGCCCCTCCTAGAAATCCTAATTGTCTAGGACCCGCGTTCAAGAACTTAACAACTGCCAAGTTCAATTTGGTGTAGTTCTTTTGAAGTAAGCGTAACTCGAAACCTGACATTTCTCTCATAAATTTTAAATTCTTCGTCATTTTTTCTGGTCTCATGTTACCTACCTTTTCTGGAAAAAAAAACTTTAATTCAATTTTTTGTTTCTCACACCCACATTTTTGTCCTTTTTCTCAAGAAAAACCCAATCCTAGATATATTTTCAAAAAGAATGGAAGAAAAAATGAGAAATTTATGAATGCTAATTTGTCAAAAAATAGAGAAATTGTACAATTTTTTTCGGGCGGCCAGTTATTAATGTTTTTTTGTTTGCAGGTCGTCGATGTCTATGATTTGGCCGCATCGATTGGAAATGATTTCGAGAAACTTATCGAAAGTTATGGAAATGAATGTGTTCGTGGAATTATGCCAAAGGTTAGAGATTTATTGATTTTTTTCCAAAAACAAGAGAAAAACAAGGGCTGAACCGGATTTGATTGATTGATTGGATGAATCATTGTTTTTACCCAATGATTAATGGATTACTGTAGGGGATACTGTACTTTGAACTCAATTTTTTTGAAAGAAAAAGGAAGATAAGAGGTTCTTAATGGTCTTACATGCACAATTTTGATAGGGTTATCAGCGCGGGAAAATTTTGTTGATTTTTTTTGTTATCTGGTATGACCTGGGGAATTTTTGTACAGAAAATTGAGGGAAAAATTAGCACAAACATTTCATTAAAAATTTGAAAGTTGAATATTCGCACCAAAAATTACTTACAGTAACCCAGGCTTTTCTGAGTGCGAAAATTCACAATTCAAAAATTTCATATAAAAATTTGAAAATTGAATATTCGCACAAAAAGTAACCTACAGTAATCCTGGCTTTTCTGAGCGCGAAAATTAAAAAAATTTTCAAAAACTGTAAAGCTACGAATATTCTGATATTTCCAAATTCCAATCCAAATTCAAAGTTAGTTTCTCAAATTTTCCTAGATTCCAGAATTTCCAATACGATTTTTAAAATTTTTGATAACATTTACTAGTCCCCAAAATTTTCCCCGTAGATCAAAAAGTTCCAAAAATCCAGGAGCACAAATCCTGCTCCAACCATATTTCCTTTGTACTCTCCTAAAACTTCAATGATCATATTACGAGCAACTTGGGTTTTTCCCATTATTATTTTCATTATTTATTATTATACCTATTCTCCTTGTACCTGAATAGGAATGAACATTTATTTGTTTAGTATAGTTCCGCTACATGAATAATAGTTCCTTTTGTTTCACACGAAACAAATCACAAAACAAAAAAAACTGAATAAACAAATCAAAAAATATTTCAGGTCATCTCCGCGTTGGAAACTCTTGAAGCCTTAGCTGCTGGAAATGATCGAGAAAATGAGGAGATTATGCGATTATCAAAAGCTGTTGAAAGATTGGAACATGAAAAACATCAAAGACATCAACAACAACAGAAATTTGAAGAAGAGTTGGAACAAGTTGAGAAAACTTATCGAAAAGATATTGATGATTTACAAATTATGGTCAAAAATTTGATGAGTGAAAATCGTAATTTGTCAACGACGGTTTCATCGCTACCAGCTGAAGAGACACCAATGACATGTTCCAGTGAGTTTTGATTTTGAAAATGGAAATTTTTGGATGAAAATTTTTTTTTCCAGTGCGCGACACGGATTTGAAAATGCTCCTAGAGCTGAAAGAAACTTCATCACAACAGAAGGAAGAGATTAAAACACTTCAACGAGATGTGGAAACTTATCAATGTCAGGTTGAAAATGTAAGGTTTTTTCATTTAGATTCTGGAATTTCAGAAGCTCCTTGGAATTTTGAGCTTCAGAAAAAGTTCTAGAGATTTTTGAGCTTCTTGACAAAGTTCTGTAAATTTTGAGCTTCAGAAAGAATCCCTGAAATTTTTAGAACTTCTGAAAAATTTTCAAACAAATGTTCAGCTTCAGAAAGAGAGATTTTTGAGTTTCGGAAAATTTTTTTAAAAAAATTTAGGCTTCAAAAAGAATTCTAGAGATTTTTGAGTTTCAGAAAATTTTAAAAAGAAATTTTCAGCTTCAGAAAAAAATTCTAGAAGTTTTTTTTAACTTCTAGACAAAATTCTGGAATTTTTTTGAGCTTCTAGACAAAATTCTGGAAATTTTTAGGCTTCAAAAAATTTTAAAAAGAAATTTTCAGCTTCAGAACGAATTCTAGAAATTTTTTAAACTTTTAGACAAAATCCTGGAATTTTTTCAGCTTCAGAAAAATATTCTAGAGATTTTTGAGTTTCAGAAAATTTTTGGAATAAATTTTAAGCTTTAGAAAAATATTTTAGCAATTTTTGAGCTTCAGAAAATTATTCTAGCAATTTTTGAGTTTCTAGACAAAATTCTGGATTTTTTTTGAGCTTCAGAAAAATATTGGAATTTCTGAATTCCATAAGTTTTTTCCACAAAGAAAATCATTCCAGCTCCAAAATTCGATTGAAAAGTTGATTCGACAAAATGAGGAATTACTCCGAAAAAATGCTTCACTTCAAAAACAGGGACGAGTTATTGTAGAGGAAAAAATGGAAATTGTGAAAAGGCTCGAAAAAACTGAAGAATCCAATATTGAATTGAGGAAACTTGTCAAAGAAACTGACAGAGCTTGTAAAGATCTGCAATTGGCGAATCAGGATAATAATGAGCCACGATTCACGTTGAGCGAGTTACGAGAAGTTCTCAAAGAGAAAAATATATTGAAAGGGCGGGTTATGGAGTTGGAAGAGGAGTTGGAGCAATTTAAGCCTGGAACTAAGAAGATTGAAATTATGAGATTGGATGAAAATGAGGATGTTCATGTTGTTGAACAAGGAATTGCCGAGTTAGTTTTTTCTGGGTATTTTTGAGTTTCAAAAAATAATTCAAGTAACTTTCTGTGTCAGGAAAAAACCTGGAATTTTTTGAGCTTCACGAGAAAATTTGCTGAAGTTTTTGAGTTTCTAGAAATCGTTGAGTTTCAGAAAAAAATCGAGAAAGTTTTTGAGCATCAGAAAAATTCTAAAAATTCTTAGAGCTTTAGGAAACACTTGAAGGAATTTTAGAATTTCAGAAATATTTCTAGAAATTGTTGACCTTCTAGACAAAATTCTGAAAAAAAGTTTTGAACTTTAGAAAAAAATTCTGGAGATTTCCTTGAAGTTTCAGAAAAAACTGGAAATTTTCGAGTTTCAGAAAATAATTCAAGTTAATTTTTTAGTTTAAAAAACAATCTAGAAATTTCTGAATTTCAGAAAAAAAAGAATTTTTTGAGCTGCAAAAACAAGTTCTAGAAATTCCTAGGCTTTACAAAAATCCAGAAATTTTTGAAATCCAGAAAAAAATTCTGGAGATTTTCTTGAAGTTTCAGAAAAATTCTAGAAATTTTTGAAATCCAGAGAAAAATTCTGGAGATTTTCTTGAAGTTTCAGAAAAATTCTAGAAATTTTTGAAATCCAGAGAAAAATTCTGGAGATTTTCTTGAAGTTTCAGAAAAATTCTAGAAAATTTTGAATGTTATAAAAATCATATAATTTTTCAGAGCTCACTTAAATGAAGAAACCTCTCCACGCAGTATAAACGACGAAGATCTGCCAGTCTACGGCCCACTTCCACGAGAACCCGATGAAAAATTATATCCCTGGAAATATGAGCGAAAAGATTCAGGAGTCCGGAAATTCTTCCGATTCTTCAAAGACTTTGGCGCATCATCTTCTCCACGACGAAGTTCTTCAGCCACAGCTTCACCACGTCTTCCATCTCGAGCAATTCCACCAGTTCTCAATTAACATGATGATTTTATAATTTATTTTTGAATACTTATTCTACTAACTGTGCTCTAATATGACTACTTTTTATTTTTTTTTCAAAATTTGATCTCACTCTTGCCAAGCTTTTTTTCGCGCCTAGTCTGTACTTATTCTGTATTTTTTTTTTGTATTTATTTATCATTTTAATTTTTGGGTCGTTTTTTGTGGCATACAATTATTCGTGCTAAATGATGAAATTTCTCTTATTTTTTCAAAAAAAAAATCATTTTTATTAGGCCCCACGTGGCCTAGTTTTTTTCCCGCGAAAAATCAAAAATGCGGCCGTCAGTCACTTCTCAATTTAGAAATCCCTTGATATTAACAGAACGGAAACAATGAGTAAGACTAGAAAATCAGTGAGTTAGGCTATCTCCCGGGCTCAAAAAAAACCTCAAATTATTTTCAGCGTCAAGATAATAGCTCAAAATCGTCATCAGGACAAGTTTCGCTATTTCCAACCGCTCAATCGCCAAGTCTTTTGACAGCCACTGATTCGGCTGATCCACACAGTGTTCCGACTGCAATGTCAAGATCAACGAAAACCGGAATCGGAGCGAATACGTCGGATTTCGAAAGAGTTCCGGGAATGTCGGACACTTCTGCTGGATCCTCGCAACAGAATAGCAAAATTGAGGCGATGACTGCGAAGTCGGCGACTTCGCCGCAGATTTTGTTGAATGGTTAGGATGTTTTTTGTTTTGCTCACATGGGGAAGATCTAGGAATTGCTGAAAATATTTTTTCTGTGGTTTCGGAAGAAGATCCCATGGTTCTTGGCTCTAAACTTGATTTCAAAAAATTTTTGAAATTGAAATTTTTGCTCTCGAAGAACCTGGATTACTGTATCCAGTTTTTTGCGCGAAAATTCTATTTTCAAGTTTTTGCGCACAGAAAAGCCTGGGTTACTGTAGACTATTTTTGGTGCGAAGTTCTATTTTCAAATTTTTGAAAGAAAATTTTGAATTTGGAATTTCCGCGCTCAAAAAACACCATGGGTTACTGTAGACAAATTTTGACGCGAACATTCAATTTTGAATTTAAAATTTTCGCGCTCAGAAAAACTTGGGTTACTGTAGGTAATTTCTCGCGCGAACAATTTTTAAAGTTGTTTAAAGAAAATTTTTGAGTTTTAAATTTTCGCGCTCTGAAAAAGCCTGGGTTACTGTAGACTATTTGGCGCGAAAATTCTATCTATTTACAGTAATCTTGGGTTACTGTAGAGTTACTGTGAGGCTCCTCGACGAAAAGAGTTAACGAAAATACAATTTTTCCAGAAAATGTTTTTCACGTTTCCCACGTGTCCCCATTTTCCAAGTTTCCTCTCATCATTTCTCAAATTTTCAGATCTTCGTCGTGGCCAACTATTCGGCAAACAATCTCAATCACAATCACAACAAAGTGATTTCGAAGATCAAAACAATCAGCCAAACATCAAAGCCTCAACATTTTCCGAATTTCCAAGTACAGCTTCTGAACTTAGCGAAACTGAAGAGGGAAATTCGATCGCTGAAAAATCAACACAACCCGAAAAAACTCAGAATTTGAGCTCGAGCAAAAAATCGAAAGGTTCGAGAATTATATCGATTTTGGAGAGAAAGAAACAGGAAAGAAGCCGGGCGAAAGAAATTCGCAAATCGAGTAAAATGAGTGGATCATCCAAAAAAACAAGTTAGTTCAATTCCAAATTTTTTCGTAAAAAATAATTTTTTTTCAGAGAAAGCCAAGAATTTCGACGAATCTTCAAAGCGTATTACAAATGTGGGTTGAAATTTTCAATAAAAAATTTTGGAAAAAAAATTTCAGAGACCGGTTGGAATCTCGAAATGTAGCGATGCGGCAACTTCGAATTCTTCATTTTCAAAATCGAAAAAGAGTATGAAGAAGAAGAATATCGGAGAGGAATCGATTGGATCTCACGAGCTTCCAGAAGTTGCTGGAATGTGAGTTGTACCAATGGCCTAGAAAACCAACCAAGCAATTTCCTATTTGGTTTTCTCTTCCACAGTTTTTATATATATTTTCGTTGTCTCCTGGATTTTCCAAGCTAAACTGAACTCGAAAATTTTTCAGAAAAACTGCGCCAAGAAGCATCTCAAGAAAACCGAAAACAAATGTGGATGAAAGTGTCAGAATGTCTAGTTTCAACCCACCAACTGGAGGATTAGTCGATCTTTCGAAGAGATCGAGAGGTGCCACAAATCCCCCACTTCCTCAACAAATTCAATCGAATCGTTATCCATTGATTCCTGGACAATCTCCATCAAACACAAGTTTGCCGGCAAAAGTCACTGAAACTTTTGCACCCGGGCCACTTCCACAACAATCGATTCAATATCCGAATCATCAACAACCTTCAAAACGTGGTCCAAAAGTGAATAAGCCATATAATTTTCCGGGAAATGGCAGAAGTTTGAAAACGGTTATTCCTCCACCGCCACCACAGGAAGCTCAAGAAAAAGTGGCTAGACCTCATGAATCAACTGTTTATGATATTTCAAATCTCAATAATTCTCAGAGACGTGTCCCACCGAAATCATTGTTTGGAGCAGGAGCTGTTGCACCGCCAAGATCAAATTTACAACAACGCTCCACTAAAATCCAACCAAAACCCGCTGGAAATAGTGTTGTGATTTATGGAACAACTGCTGATGGAAAGAATCAAGTTGAATTCACGATTCAAATGAGAATTGTTAGTGGCGATGCGGTTCAAGCGAATCAAAATAAACCCGTCGATGTTTTGCCGAAGAAGATTGTTTTGGCTGGAAAAGAGATTTCGGTTGAGAAACCAGGAAAGAATGAGGATTCAATGAACTTGTAGATTTTAAATGAATGATTTTCGGTGAAAAATTTGTTTCAGCAATGAATTTTGTCGGGAAAATAGAAAATTACCGAATTTCAGGAAAATTCGATTTGGAGCATTGCTCTGTCAGGTTAAGAAAATTTGCTATTTTTATGAAATTTGGATTATTGCTCAGGTGAAGAAAATTCGGAATTTTATAGCATTGCTCAGCTTAAAAAATTCAAAATTTTTGAGATTTTGAAGCATTGCTCAGATTAAGTAAATTCGGAATTTTAGGGATTTAGGAGCCTTAAGAAAATTCGAAATTTTATTATCATATAGCATTGCTCATATTAAGAAAATTCCGAATTTTAAAGATTTTAGAGCATTTCTCAGGTTAGAATAGATCAGGTTAAGAAAATTCCAAATTTCAGAGATTTTGGAGCATTGCTCAGTTTTGGAAAATTTGAAATTTTTAGGAAATTTGAATTATTGCTCAAGTTAAACAATTTAGAGCAAAGATTAGAATTTCAAAAAAAATTTTCAAATTTCCTTTCCGGATTTTCCGAAAATTTCCGGCACAAGCCTGATTTTTGCCCTTGCATAGCAAATTCCATAAATTTTTCGGCATCTTCCCATTTTATTTTGCCTAGCAACTTCGTTTTCCTCCTTAAGTTCAGGCATTTCTTCATACAAAAAATAAATAAAACACAACGAAATGTTTCTCCATTTCGTATTTTTTCATTTTTTATTTCTTTTTCAACTCAAAACATCTACCCAAACTGTAATCCTCAATGAAAATCGAACAATTCTATTCGGCGACATTCTTGAGCCAATGTTTTTGGTGAACTGGAATGGAACACTATCGGAGAGCCAAATTGTGCAATTATATCATGAATGGGAACAAAATACAACCACTAAAATCGGCAGCTCATCAAATCCCGAAGATTATCGAAAAGCGATGCCTTGTTTTCCGGGTCCATCGATATTTTCAACAAGCATTTCGGATGGTCTTCCAAGAATTCCGAGTTGTCAAGTTTTTGTCAATTATTCAATGTCGATTCTTGAAGAAACTCAAGATTTTCTGGCGTTGAATTCGAAAGGTCAGAATTCCACGACGATTCAAAATATTACCAGTTCTTTGAAAAATCGAATTGAAGGTTTGAAAGAATATATTCCAGATGGAGCTACAAAATATCAATTGAATGTGGGTTACTAAATAGGAAATTATTTAAATTCATTGAGATTTTTAGAACTTCCTCGGAAAATTGGAGAACACAAATATTTCACAAAAACTTCAAGATTCTTCTAATTTCAATATTTCCTCAATTATTCCTTGCATCAAATCATCCTTGAGTATCTCAATGTTAAAAAATCTGAACGAAACACAAACCATCTCCCAATTTCTATGCTCTTACATGAAAATCTGCTCATATTCTGACCTACAATCAAATTCTTGCTTCGGAAAATTGAATATAACAGAGGAACAGTATATCAATTATGGATCTCAAACTATTTCGAATATTCTCGAGGACTTTGGAATCGATGATTTGTTGTCGAGAGAAAGAAGAACTATTTCACCGGAAATTGAGAATTCGACTGGAATATTTGAGGGGGGGAGTGAGTTGGGGAATAATTGAGCTGACAATTTTTGTGTTAAACATTTCAGATTTTGAAAAAGAAAATTTGACAATTCCAACTTTTGTCGAATTTATAAAAGACGATGCTGAAAATTCGACTTTTACAAATATTTCAGAGGAAAATAGTTTATTTTTTGATTTACCATTAGACCAAGATAACTCTACTGAAATAACCAAGGATAAAGGTTGAGAAAAAATTTTGAATAAAAATTTCAAATTGCCACGTCATGATAAATTATTTCCAGAAAACCGCCCGAATTCATGGCCCCAGAAGAATATCAAAAATGGAATATCAATCATAAAATCCTGCCTGAATTCATCGATATTGTCAAATCTGAATACATCACAAACAATTTCCGAAATCCTTTGCGAAAATCTGGAAATCTGCTCATATTCTGAATTCAGCTCAAATACTTGTTTTGGAGCATTGAATATCACTGAAGAAATATTTGATGAATATAAGAATATGACGATTTCGGAAGTTTTTAAAGGCGCCGATCTGTTTTCAAGAAAAATGCGAGCTGAACTTGATAATTCTACAGATTCTGGAATTATCAAGAAATTCAGGGATTCTATCAATGAAAATTCTGGAATCGAGGATTTTTTGGGAGGAATTGAGAATTCTACTTCTGTTTTGTCAGAAAAATCTGCAGTTTCAAAAATTATCGATAAATTTAGGGATTCTGCAAGTAATTTTGAATGAGATCCTATTTTTTTTCAAAAAATTTACGATTTTCAGAAAATCTCACGACAAACAGAACATCTACAGGTTCTGGAACCATCAAGAAATTCAGGGATCATATCAAGGATAGCATTAATAATGAAACTGAAGTTCCAAATTCAGATATCTCTGAAATCAAAAACTGCCTCAATATCTCAATGTTAACACTGAAAAACATCAACACATCCCAAACAATCAATAACTTCCTATGCAAAAATCTGGAAATTTGCTCGTTTTCCGATTTGAATTCGAAAAATTCGTGCACCAAAAATCTGAATATCACAGAAGAACAATATGAAAAATATGGAAATATGACAATTTCTGATATAATTGGGAATTTTGGAGGAATTGAGAATTCTACTTCTTCTCAAAATTCTGCAGTTTCAAAAATAATCGATAAATTTAGGGATTCTGCAAGTAATTTCAAATGAACCCTATTTTTCTCCAAAAAATTACGAATTTCAGAAAATCTCACGACAAATGCAACATCTACAGATTCTGCGGTTTCAAAAATCATCGATCAGGTGAAGGGAAATTTAGGAAATTCTACTGATTCTGCAACATCTCTCACAACAAACACAAATACAACATCAATTTCAGATATCATAAGTTTTGCGAAGCAAACATTTCTCTGAAAAACATTTTTGTTGAAGGCAATAAATTATTCATGACGTTAATTAATTATACTGTTTCAAACAAAAAACCAACCCGAAATGACTAGACATTAAAAATTCACAGGGTGCTAAGAAGAGGTAAAAGTAGAAGTAAAATATTTACATTTTGATTATTTATCAAGTTTGCTAAGCTCCAAAACTTTCATCAATTCATCTTCATACGCAGCTTCATCTCGACGACGTTGCTCTTCTTCAGCTTGAGAAGCGCGGAGAGCTCGAAGGTATTCAGTGTCAGCCGGTGGTTGATAACTTGGTGGTTGAGCAGCTGAATCGAATTGCATTTGAAGAGCTCTGGCGAGTTGCTCATCACTGATTGCAGCATTTTCGGAAGAATTTCCGGATTCTTGGAGGCTTTGCTCGATTGCCATTTGAAGAAGCATTTCATCAGAAGGCATGTCTGAACAGATATTTTTTATTGGAAAAAAAATTCAAGCTTACATCGATTTGAAGGATGAAATCTGGCATTACTTGGATCATTTACATCTTCCCAAGTTATACTGAAAGTTGAATCATCTGTTGAAACAATAAAATATGTTGAGGGAACATTGAAACATTCTTGATCTATCATAATTTCATCAGAATTTCCAATAGGTGTCACATATTTCCCAGGTTCGTTAACATTTTTGAAACCAATTCGAGCACTTAGCACATGGAAAAGTGGAATTTCAATCTTCACAGGAAACCCGGCTGGTAATTGTAGTCTAATGAAATTGTGAAGTCGAGCAAAATGTGAACTATTCACAGCCATTAATTCAATTATCGGTACAATTTGTTCTTGAAGACTTAGCGGAAATCCATCAGCCATCCATAGTGTTGCTTTGAACGAATTCGATTTTTTGGTAACTTCTCGAGGTCTTCCGATATCTGATCCGCTATCAAAAATGAATGTCGGATCGAGATATTCAACAGCTGTTAATTCGCCTGCGATATTCTTATTTGTTCTCTCATCGCTTTTTTCAGTTTGCAACATTTTCATGATATTTGACAGGGCTTTTGAGGAATTCGCCTCTTCTTGTGCTAATCTTGCACGATCTTCTTGGCTGAGATGTTCTAGACGTTTTTTGGTTACCAGTTGAACATTTGAAGCGGCAAGAACCTAGAAATGTATGTATTTTGATAACCAAAATTGAAAATTTTTGAAAAAAAAACTCACTCGACAGTCATAATCATCAATAGTTTCTGTTGTTTCACTTCCACTAAACCAAGATAAAAATCCTCGACTTGTTCGTTCGAATCCAATTTGATCAACATCAATATAAGTTGTTGAAATCGGGGTTGACATTCGAAGTGCAATCGAATCTGGTGAAACTTTGAAATCTTCGAAAGGCTCATCATCTCTCAATGATTGTACAGCTGCTGATTTTGCATCATGATCCAATACAACAAATTCGGCAAAACCTTCTGCATTTATTCGGAAAATGAATGATTGATTTCCACGAACCCAATTTGTTCCCTCAAAAGACACCAATGTTGTATCGATTCGAACACTTGAACCTTGTTTATAGATTTTGTAAGTATCCGAAGGACATGCTTGGGTTAGAAATGGAACCCAGCTCGAGAAATCCCAGCTCATTTCGCAGAAAAAATCTGGAGCATTTTTGAGCTTTTCTAAAGTTTCTTTCATCGCGCGAGAACCGCGTGTTGCTTTTTGATAATCTCGATATTGAATAACATCTCTGATCAAATCTGGATTTCCAAGTGAGACAGATTCATTTGACACGGACCACATTTCTGAAATTATTGGGATAAACAAGGAATTCTTGAAATTTTTACGTTTATTGTGTGAATTCGCGTCGGCTCCATTTTCCAGAAGTATTTTTGCACATTCAACTCGTCCAAGAGTTACAGCAAGCATAAGGGGTGATCTGAAATATTGATTTTATTGTGAATCACCGGAAAAATGTCTACCTTCCGCGTGGATCGATTTTATCTATTTCGAGGGTTGTTTTGTCCAAAACCAGGGTTTTCAACTCATTCAAGTCATCGACAAAGACTGCCCAATGTAATGGAAAATCAATTTTCGCCTTAGGATCCAACGGCATCCCTGAAAAACTCGAAAAAATGTCACGCAAAATTCGAAAAACAAAAAAAAAACAAATAATTCCTCGTAAAAGCAATTTGGCTAGCTGCCAGCCGTCTCTTCGCGCCAAGACCCACGGCACTGCCTAATCGATTGTCTGCTCGTCGCAACCTCTCGCTTCCATCATACGCCCTCCTTTTCTCTCGCCTGTCTCTCGCGCCTGCTCCTCCACTTTTCTCGCGACTCTCTCCAATTTCGAATGTTGAATTCGAATCCCTAAATGTCTGTCGTCTCCCCGTCTGCATGTGTTATTTCGCCGTCTCTCGCCTCCTTTTTTTCCACATGCTCTCGTTCCGCCTATCTCTCCACTATTTCCACACTCACTCTCCCTTTTTTCATATATTTTTCCTGCTTTTCTTTTTTTTCGAACCTTTTAGGCGAATTTGTATATAAAATTAGTTTTTCATATGTTAGTTCATGTTTTCAACTAAAACTCTTGAATCCATCATTCTTCTTACTAACTTATCTTTCAAAAATTGAATAACTAGACTCTAGTTTATCCAAAACGAAATTTTATATTTAAGCCGGCTGGCAATAATCTCGATTTAGAAAGAAAATATAAAGATATTTAGATTCTTATCAATACTCGGAATATAGTATGCGAGAATTTCAATTTTCAAAATTGCTGAAGTCTCGCACAAAATATTCCGAGAACTGAAAGTCTCAAACCACCTAGAAGTAAGTATAATAATTAGAGCATTATAATGTGAAAATATGGGCGGCTCTTTGGCTTATATACTGAGTGAGAAAAATTAAAAAAAAGTAGCTATACGATTTTGTCAGAAAAAGTGTGAGATTTTTTTCAATTTCAGATAATTGTCTGCAATTTATTATGTATGCATTACTTTCGAATATTAATATGAAATACGAGGGGTTTTCAAGAAATTTTAAAAAAAAATTCAGATTTTCATATCAAATTTTTTATCTTTGATGCCATCTGTCTTTCGAAATCAAAACATTTTCGAGTTTCAGAAAAAAACCTTAAATTTCCACGTAAGCTATCATATTTCATTTCAACCAACAAAAATTCATAATATTATTGTTTGTTGATTCTTTTCCCCTCTCAATTTCCATCCCTCTTTCAATTGGGATTCTTTTGAAATCACATAGACAGCGAGACGCAGACAGTCTCGCTCTCCCAAAACGCGCCTGGTCACATAGCGTCGTCTCTTCATCAAATTACACTCTCTCCCTCGTTTGTCTAGTCGTCTAGCCGTCTCTTCAATCGCGCACACTATTTTCTAACTCCCTTCTGCTGTGTTCTTTTTCTTTTCCCTCTACACAACAAACACAACGCCATACATACTTACAACAACATAACAAAGTGTCTGCGCACTCTTATTTCTCACTTTGTGCTATTTGATTGCTGAAATTGTTGTCTAAAAATGATGAACCAACCGGCTTTCAGCGCAACCATTTTTCCGAGCAGCTCAGCCTCGACTGTTTTTCAGTCCCACCAAATCGTAAGTTCCCGCGGGACCCCTAAGATCTTTAAATTAATCCAATTATTTTGCAGCCAAACCACTTCCAGCCACAAGCTGCGCTGACAATGTATCAAGCGCCGCGTGACACTGGAAAACCACCAGTCCGTGGCAAAACCTCGCCATACGGCTTTTTCGTCAAAATGTGCTACGAAGAGCACAAGAAGAAGTATCCCAACGAGAATGTTCAAGTCACCGAAATCTCCAAAAAATGTTCGGAAAAATGGAAGACGATGGTGGATGATGAGAAGCGACGATTCTACGAGTTGGCACAAAAAGACGCAGAACGATATCAAGCTGAGGTAGTTTGTTAGGTGGTCAGATTGATTGAGTAATTTTTGGGATCTTATTTATAGGTTGCTGCGTATGGCGGAGAGGATGCAATGAGAAAGAGGAAACGAGCCAAGAAAGATCCACACGCACCGAAAAGAGCATTGTAAGTTGCTTTATTTTCTACCCTTTTTGAGCTTTGTATTATCCGGTTTCAACGATTCCACCTCCCTAGAAAAATCAAAGATGAAACATATCGAAATATACCAAATCGACCATGCTGATCACGATTCCGAAGTCAAAAATTACCAGAAATTCATGTTAGCACTTTTCTGGAGCTTCAAAGTTAGAATTGAGTTTTGGTTTCCCCCCTGGATGGAAAATCAACTTTTATAACTTGGATAAGGTTGTTCACCATATTCGAAAACCTATCCGCTTTTTAGTTTTTCAAAATTATGAAAAACTAGCTGAAAACTGTAGTTTTGCACAAAAAACTTTGAAAAACGTGTGTATTTTCAGGACTTTTTTGAAAAGTACAGTGAAAAACTAAAAAGCGAATAGGTTTTCGAATGTGGTGAACAACCTTATCCAAGTTATAAAAGTTGATTTTCCACCCAGGGGGAAAACCAAAACTCAATTCTAACTTTGCTCCAGAGCTCCAGAAAAGTGCTCACATGCATTTGTGGCAATTTTTGACTTCGGAATTGTGATCAGCATGGTTGATTTGGTATATTTCATCAAAAGTTCAACAAAAAATCCAACTCACTGTAATGTATCATCTTCTTTAAAATTTGGTGAAATTGGAACATTTGGCGGGGGTAATCTAGATTTAAAAAATTTAAAAATATTGTTGAGATATCAAAACTCACGCTGAATGTGGAGATGGTCCTCCAACTGGTGTTTGCTTCTTTTTAGACGCAGATTTTTTCACCAAATTCACCTGAAAAGTATTTTTTTGTCTTAGAATCACATGCACAAAATCAATAATTACCTTTTCATCACTTTTAAACGCCGCATTTTTCCGACAAATTAGACATGTGTAAATTGCAATTGAAATCATTATGATCTAAAAATAACATATTTTAGTAAAAATAATTTTTTCAAACTCACATTATTTAGGAAAAACGTGCAATCTGACATAAATGACATAGTGCAATTCCAAGAATAGAAAATAACAGAAAACCCAACTAAAATAGTTTTTTCATCACAAAGTTCACGTTCAAAGAAAAAATAAATAAATAAAATAAAATGTTTTTGCAGATCTGCCTTCTTCTTCTATTCACAAGACAAACGTCCGGATATTCAAGCAGGACATCCAGAATGGAAAGTCGGACAAGTTGCACAGGAATTGGGAAGACTTTGGAAAACCATTTCACCAGAGACCAAAGATATGTATGAACGAAAGGCGCAGTTGGATAAAGATCGATATGCAGAGGTGGGGTTTTGGGAAGAAAAAAATTTGATTTTGAGAAAATCTGTAGCAAGTTTTCCACAGTTTTTCCCAAGTATTTTTAAAAATTTGAATGAAAATTTGTAGGAAATGCGTCAATATAAATCAGACATGTCAAAAATGCCTGGAATGGAACATTTGGAAGATGATCATCACACAACACATCTTGTTCATGTTGATGAACTTCAACACGGTCAAATTATTCCATAATTCACTTTTTTCCCTGTTAATCTATGATTTCCTGCCAATTATTCCCTCATTTATTCATCTATCTATCTATCTATCCCCCACCGATATTGATATTTTTATATTAAAAAACAAAAATTAATTATAATCGATCGAGCGCCCCCCCCCCGTCAATTTCACTTGAAAACCAGGATTCTTCAAACATTAGACTTCTGAGTAGTGTTGTTTTTGTTTTTTTTGCGCTCCCCCCAATTCCCAACATCATCTGTATATACACAGAACTTTTTTCTTTTTTTTCTGCAAAATTTTGTCTGGAATTTTTGAAACACACACGCATTGTTGATTCTTTTAAGTTTTATTTTACAACAAATAAAAGACAAAAAAAAGAGACCCGTTTTTAGACATTTTCTGGGACCGAGGCTAGAATTGGTTTACTTGATGAACAAGTACTTTCGGGAGTACGGTAGGGTTTTCGAGGCTGGTTTCGTGGAAAACGCATGTATTGGAGGGTGTTTGATGGATAATCGATGAGCTGGAAAGCTTGTGAGGTGAGGATTTTTAAGGGGCGATTTTTTAAAAGTTAAAATTCTGGAAAATTCCTGTTTTTGAAAAACCTATACTTTTTGCAACCCTGGCACACTTTTCCTGGTGTTGAAAAAGTGTGCCAGGGTTGCATTTTTTTACAAACTCCAGAAGAAATACACAAAAACATTATGTGTGAGATAGAGCAAACTTCCTTGCTCATGCTTTTTTTTCGTCAAAATTTTAGAAATGAGATTTGAAAAATGCCACGCAAATATTCACGTGAGTTCACGTTTTATTTATTTTTCCAATTATTTTTCATTTCAAAAAAAATTCAAGAATAACTTACCTCTCTCCTTTTTCGTCGTCGAATCCAATAACATATACAACAATTACAAATCAATAAACCAAAAATAACAAGAATAAATAAAGCGATGAAAATCACATAGTGATGATTTTCATCCAAGGAAAAGCTCCTGAAAAATTGAATTTTCTTTGTTTTTTTTTTTTTTTGAAAGTTTGTGAAAATACCTTGGAATCTGTACATATTTATCAAAAAATGCGCGAATTTCGTCCATTATACCATTTTTTTTGAAGGTTGTATGAAACTGAAAAAAATGGAAAATGAAAAATTGTTGCGAACATGTGAAAAACAATTATGGGATATAAATTTATTGAAAAATGTTTGGAAAAAATCAATTTTGCAGAAAAAATATTGGATATTTTCGATTAATTTGATAAGGAAAAGAACAAGAACTGAAAAATTTTGGAATTTTGAAACAGGAAAAAAAATTTAGAATCCAGAAATGTCAAAAACATAATTTTTTTCAGCAGAATAATTAGCAGATTTTTATAAATTGAAATTTTTTGGATAACTTAGGATAACTTTTTTGAAATTTTGAGAGAAACCAGGGATTTTTTTCTGGAAAATAGAGACTTTGGAAAATCGGGGGTGATTCAGAAAGTCTCAATTTTTCCACAGAAAAAAAAATTGCGCAACAAAAATTTTTGTTCAAAAATGTTTTGGGCATATTTTTCTATTTGATGAAAATTTCTGGAAAACTCGTGAATTCAAATTCTGAGAATCCACGTGGCTGAAACTCCTAGAAGCCGGAAAAATACAAATTCAGAAAATCTTCTTGGCACAAAAAATCGACCGGAAAATTTCGAAACCCTATCCTAGCCTATAGCACATCACAATTGTGCAATTTTGTTTCATTTTCATCCCCTCCCGAACACAAAAAGAAGAAAAAAAGAGAATAGTTATTTTATGTGAGCCGCCGCCGCTGCTGTGACCTGGACAAAAAAAACTAAACGAAGTTGTGCGAACACGAGAAAAAATAATGAGACAAAATTTGTCAAAATTGTGTCAACATGTGTTAGTTGCAACAAAAAAAGTGTTTCTAGTAAACTATATGGAAAAAAATCCGGAAGAAAATTATTGACATAAATAATTCTTCGCACTTCGGAAAAAAACAATAAATTTTCGCAAAAAGAACTACATAAAAAGTATTTCATTTTCATTTTAATGTTTACTTTTCTCTCTCGAATCGAATCCAGAAACTAACAACTTTTTGCGAGACAACAAATAAAAACATATATATAATTTGTATATGAAAAAATTGCGGCTAATTATAGGTGTTGGTGGGAAAAACTGGATCAAACTGCCGTGGAAAATAAAAAAATCGGGATTCTTTTTGCCAAGGCGTCAAAAATGAGAGCATAAAAAATCGTGAAAAAAGAGAATGAATGTCATAAAAAATGTGTTGGGCTCTTTTTTCTTGCTCTTGACTCTTGGCTCTCATTTTATTTCATTTCAATTTTGTTTTTTTTTCTTAGGCGAGCTCAATAAATTGGACACTTTTTTCTAGACAGACAAAAGTGCCACGTGGATTTTTTTGATTTTGAAAAAAATCTATGAGTTTCAGAAATCCTGATTTTTTGAACATCAAAATATGTTTCAAAAAATTCCCCCTTCAAAACTCGCGGATAAAATACGTTTCAAAATTTGGATATAAAATTTTGTTGAGAACATTTTCTGATAGAGTGTTTGGTTCATTTTTATTCGAAATCAAAAATCTTGAAATAATTTCGAACTTGAAAATTACACGTGGAAATAATAGTTTGAAATCCAAGTGGCAGGTGAAGCTAAACTTTCGGAATTCTAGAAAAATGTTCAGAACCTAAACCTTTCCACGTGGATTTTTGGCTAAAATTTGAGCTTGAAAATTCAAAATTTACATGGAAAAAATATTTCAATTTGAAAAAAATTTCTATAAAAATGACCTCGAAGAAATCAAAGAAAACAAAAAATGAAAGTGAACACAAAAATAAAATTGACCAAAAAGTCATAAAAATTGAAGAGAAGAACCTATCAATTTTATCGTTCTGGGAAAAAATGGCGGTGGCCAATGAATAAAGCTTTGAGAAGAAAAAAAAACGGGAAAAAATGTCCGAAAAGTTCAACGAAAATGGAATTTTTGATGAGGAAATTGAGACATTTCTACTTTTATTTTTTTATTTTTTTCGAAAAAAAAATCTCTGATAATTTTTACGGCGCCTGACAAAATGAATGACTCATCAATTTGGGGCGATAACATTTTCCCGAACGCAAAAAAAAAACAAGAAAGTCATCAAAAAGTCATTGACTACATCTTCTTCTAACAAAAACATAAGTACTTTTTTGAAGTTGAGTGTTTTTGGCTTCTTCTCCGAGAGAAATACAAGGAAAAAAAACTTTGGGCGATCCTAATGAACTGCCTTTTTTGTGCTTTTTTTGCTCCAAAAAATTGTTGTGAGCCAAAAATCGAAGTGTGTGAAAAAAAGAAAAGAAAAAATGGAGAAGGCTATGGATGTACTAAAACAAAAGGAGAATGAGCACAAAAAAGAAATGTGACCGAAAAGTTCAGATGACTAATTTGAAATTTTTTGGACATACGGTGCTTTCATTTCCTGTTTTCAGCAGAATTCAATTCAGAAAAACGCAGAAAAAAATAAATAAATTCAAACGGTTTGAAATGCGCGGGGAACCATTTCTGGTACACCGCGACGCACAATTACACACAACACACATTTGCTGACTACAGTACTCTAATATGATTTGATCAAAACTAATTTGGACTAAACTTGAAAATTTTGAATTTTTGTGAAAGCCCTGCAGCTGTCTAAACTTCATTTTCAAAAAAGTTCCAGATTTTTCATTCAAAAACAAATTAAATTTTAATAAATGAAAAAAAATTGAGTTTTCGGAAAAAAGTTTCGATTTTAGAAAAAAGTATGAATTTTCAGCCGAAAAATGAAAAACTGCAAAATTTTTCAAAAAAAAAAGTTTCAGAATTTTCATTTGAAAAAAATTAAATTTTTATAAATAAAAAAAATTAAGCTTTCGGAAAAAAATTTCGATTTTGGAAACAAAGTGTGAATTTTCAGCCGAAAAATAGAGAACTGCAAAATGTTTCGGAAAAATTACAGTAATATATTCTAAAACTTTGAATTTCCATCTGAAAAACTAGAAAAATGAAATTTTCAATGAAAAAATGATTCAAAAAGTTTCTGAAAGTATCCGATTTTTCTGAAAACATCCACGTTTTGAAGTGAACCGGAAATTGCGAATTTTCCTAAAATTTCTGCTCCCAAACCTTTTTTTGATCCCAAAAATATTTAAAGTTCACATAATCATTTTATTGTCGCAAAAGAATAGTTCAGTCACACACATTTTTTGGTTGGAAAATAAAACACACACAGAGAGAATTAGAGAATTAGAGAAGAGATTAAGATGAGTTATGGTCAACACGAGAACTAAATGCTTCGTTTTCCGAATCGAACCATCATATCACCGGCCGACGGAACTCTTTTGTGTGGAAGTTCGGCCCATTGTGCGTATGGGAATCCGGATTGTTGCGACAATTCGTCAAAGTCTATAATTAATAAATTATTAGATGTTCTCACGACCTTTTATTTTTCAACTCTCACTTACCATATTGCACAGATCTTGCTTGAGCAACGACGCAAATCAATGCGAAGATCGCAGCGACGAGAATGAAGATTGATGATGATCGGAACATTTTTACGACAAGTTTCTGGAAAAAAAATGGGATCAGAATCAGATTGAACCAAAAAAAAGTGAAATCTAATCGTAAGCTAAATGTGAATATTCCAAAATTCAGAAGCGAGTTTAAATAGAGCTTGGGTGGCAATTAGATAAATTGGAAATGTCGGAAAGATGGGCGGTCCTTGGAATTTTTTCAAAATTCAATTTTTGTGGAAAAGGTCGAATGAATTTCGACAAAGTGGATTGCTCGTTGAACTTTGTAGCCTTTCAACCACCCGAATTTTTCGGTGTAGCCAATGTATTTTAGTGGTGGAATAAATCATGAGAAAAAAGGTTTGACATTAAATATGTACTGTAGGTTTATGAGAGAGCAGGAGAAAAGAATGTTGAATCATCCTGTCATAAACAGAACATCAAAAAACATGTGAAAACTTTTCAGGATGTTCAGGAACTTTTTTGAGATTAAGCTGACATCAACAGTCTGAGCACAAGAAAATGAGCTCTGCGGAAAATTTGGACCAATATTACAACGTGATCCAGGGTTATGAAGTTTTTTTTTCGAAAATTCGTGAGATTCAGGATTTCTCTTTGAGATTTTATGCTAGAAACTTTTTAGAATCAGAAATGGGTTGAAATGTATCCGGATTTCAAGAATTTGATTTTTCAGATGTAAAAAATAATATGAACCGATTTGGGCGAAAAAATGCATTTGCAAAAAAAAAGAAAAAAAGTTTGCCATGGAGCGGGATCGAACCCACGACCAAAAGATTACAAGACGAGCGTGTTAACCACTTGGCCACGCGCTCATTTTTTTATATTCGTGCAAATGTTTGAGATATGAAACAATGCATTTTCGATGGCACCAAACTGCTTTAGGGCAATTTTGAAAAACGGATTCGGAAAAGTCATTTCAAAATTCAGAAAAAATCAGATTTTCAACCAACTGAAGAAAAAAAAAGAGAAGACGCCTCTCACTAAATATTCATTATTATTTTTGCCAAAAAACAATGGGTTGAAAATATACTTTTTTATTTTTATTCT
The DNA here is from genome assembly GCA_947459285.1 of Caenorhabditis angaria. Lineage (NCBI taxonomy): Eukaryota > Metazoa > Nematoda > Chromadorea > Rhabditida > Rhabditidae > Caenorhabditis > Caenorhabditis angaria. Next base: position 9,565,580 of record CANHGI010000003.1, read on the forward strand.
ATTTTTGTTTGAAAAAAAAAGTGCCTACTACTATATAAAATACAAATCAGTGCTTGAAAAAAACTTTCGGAACATTTAAAGTGTGAAAAGTGTTGTCTCGGGGGAAACATTTCGCGCCATTTTCAATTAAAATTTAGAGGAAATAGGATTTCCTGGTTCGTTTTTTTACATACTTCCGAAAAAAAGAATCCTGATCAGAAAAATCTTTTTGGGAAGTTGATGCAACTTCTTATGAATTATAGATTTTTGTTGATGGAATGAATGAGCAAAAAGGTGGGGATTTTTGAAAATATATGACGAATATATTTCTAAAACTTTCGAAAAAAGTATCTCCGCCTCCAAAACATTTTTTTCCGACTCATAAAACATCCATGAAAAATTGGAAGACCCAGAAAAGTAGTAATGTCCATTGGGGAGGCGAAAAATTCGCGCGCGCATCCAATAAAAACTCAAAAATTCACAAAAACGCTTCCACATAACATCACCCGGTTTTTTCAGAGCAAAAGCTTGAATTTCAGTCAATTATTCATGGAAAACAAATATTTGTTTAAAAATTTTGCGGGTTGAAGTTAGTTCCAAACATTTTTTTTGGAATTTGAAACAAGTGCGAGAATGGGGCCAGAATTCAACTTCAGAAAGGAGCGGTGACTTGAGAACAAGGGTGTCTAGGCTCAGCTACTTGAGACTAGGCCCTCAAGGCGTGGCTACATGACGACCTGGACTTCTAGGCGCGGCTACTTCAGAACTAAGCTCTGTAGGCGCTGACTCTTGACAATTAAACTTACCCGCAGCGGTTACTTGAGAATTGTGATCTCTAGGTGCTAGACCTTTCCAGAGTGGGTCTCTAAGAGCGGTGACTTGAGATCTAGGGTGTCTAGGCTTGGCTACTTGTCGACCTGGATCTCTAGGCGCGAGGCCTAGAAGATTAAGCTCTATAGGCTCAGCTACTTGAGAACCAGCATCTTTCGGCGCTGATCCTTGAACTGAATTTTTAAGGCGCTAGCAACTTCAAAAAAATGAATTTTTCACAATTTTCAAACATTTTTCCCCAACACCCCCAGAAAATCCCAAAATACAAACTAATAAAAAAAGTGGGCGTGGTCAGAAAAAATAAGAAAAAACATCCGGGCTTCTTACTGTGGACACGCCTTCATTTTTGGTTTTTCAAAAAAAAAATAAAACTACTGTAAGTATACTTTGAAATATTTATGTCAAGAAAGAAGGAGAAAGGGTTACACGTAGCAAAAAAATGGCAAAAGCCCTGAGCGAGATTATTTTTGATAAATGAGTGTTTCAAGTAAAGAAAAGGGGCGTGGCTTGGGAATACTCCACTTTCCTTTTTCTCAAAACTTTAATTGTCTCAATTCGTCCATAATTTCTCGACTCAAAATTGCGGCCGTTTCGAAAACCTCGTCGTTTTTTGAAGGAGGTTCGGGAGATTCTTTCTGGAAAAAAAAACTAAAGGTCAAAAAATTTGCACAAAAAGTTGATGGATACCTTTTTCGGGGCGGCGGCCGTGGCGATTTTAGTAGTCGATGAGGAGCAGGAAATGCGAGCTCGAGCCTGGAAACAAATTGATTTAAAAATTTTTTGGAATCTTTTTTTGGACGAAGGGGTTCCAGCCGAATGATCATCAGTGAGACGCGAAATTATTTTTTCCTCGTGTCAGTTTTTTTTTTGATAAAAATAGTTACGAGAAATGTGTTTTGAGATCTCGGAGATTTTCAAAAATGTTTCTGTACAGTTTTTCACGCTGAGCAAGATCCTGTTTTCAATTTTTGCTCCAAAACTCTTTGAGACCCCATGAAATGGAGAATTTTTGAAAATTCGTGGTTTTGAGAGTCCATAACTCATGTTAGAAATGATTTCATGAGAAATTGAATACAGGGCGATGTTCAGGAGAGTCGATCTACCAAGTTTTGACAAAGTTTTCCAGAAATTTTCAAATGCGCAATTTTCTGAGCCACAAAATTCTTCAAGTATGGAGAATTTTTGAAAATTCGTGGTTTTGAGAGGCTGTAATTCATGTTAGAGATGATTCCATGAAAAACTGAATGCATAAAGAATTTTGTGGCTCAGAAAATTGTACATTTGAAAAATGTTGTCCAAAAATTTTGAATTTGGTAAATCAACCCTGCTGAACATCGCCCTGTATTCAGTTTTCCAAAAAAAAAACCATCTCTAACATGAGCAATCAAAACCACAAATTTTCGAAAATTATTGATTTTTAGCTCATTTTTCTCTCGGATCATCTCTCGGAGATTTTCAAAAATGTTTCTGTACCGTTTTTCACGCTGAGCAAGATCCTGTTTTCAGTTTTTGCTCCGCGACTCTCTGAAGACCCCAAAAATGAAGAATTTTCGAAAATTCGTGGTTTTGAGAGCTCATAACTCATGTTAGAGATGATTTTTATGAAAAACTGAATTGATTACGTTGTTCAGGAGGGTCGATTCACAATTTTTCAAAAAAACATTTTGTGGCTCAGAAAATTGCACATTTGGTAAATCGACCTTGCTGAACATCGCTCTGTGCTCAATTTTCCATAAAATCATCTCTAACATGAGTTATGGGCTCTCAAATCCACGAATTTTCAAAAATTCTCAACTTTTGGCTCATTTTTGGGCTCTTCAGAGAATTTCTCAGCAAAAACTGAAAACAGGATCTTGCTCGTTAGAAAATTGCTCTCCAAAATCCAGAATCCCGTGCAAAACCAACCAACCCTTCTCAATCCCGACTCCAGCAAATACCCCCTCTGATTCTGTCGCAAAATTTTCGCGTTAATACTTCCGGGTCGATGTCTCCTCCCATTCATCTGCTCCCTTTTCTGTTTCACTTCCTGACTATACGTGGCAAATTTGCGGGGACTTTCAGCCTTCAAATTCGAACTGGAAGTCGCTTCTTCCCATTTCTCATTTTTCCTCCTCATTTCTCCCAATTTTTCGACAACAATCAAATTAAACGCGTCAATGGATTCGAGAAGATTTTTCGAAATCTGAAAATATTTATTTGTATTTATGTTTTTCATTTTTTTTGAAATCCGAAAACAGGAAATACATCTGGATTTTCTCGGATGGAAAAAAGAAAAAAAAAAACTAAATAATTCATGGTTGGGTTATTTGAAAGAAAATCGTAATAATAAATGAGAAATTTGAGAAAAAATAAAAACCTCCTGAATCTTGCGCGCTTCAAAATTCGAAATATTCAATTTTTCATCAGCAAATCGATCGATTTCTTGAGCTACAGTATAACAAAGATCACAAAGTCGATTCGAACTTGAATAACAATTTGAGACGTGGATTTTCGAGTTCCTGGAAATCCAAATTTCAATTTTTCATTTGTTTTTTGTGCAAAACCTACCCTATAAATTTTCTGCCCAATTGTTTTATAACATGAGTAAGTCTTCTAGAAGCTGATCCAATTCTAGAAAAAAAATAAAAAAATTTGTTTTCCATTAATTTTTTTTTCGAAAAAAAAACCCACTGTTTCGCCATTTCCACCCCTTCCATCATACAAATTCGCTCAACTTTCAGACCGGCTTCAAAAACAGTTGCAGCATCGTGATTCGAGAATTTCGAATCTTCATCCGTCACAAAATTCTCGGATAAATCTGAAAATTGAAATTGATTTTGCTGGGAGGAAAATGACTTGCCTTCAAATGACTTTGTCAAATTTCTCAAATTTCCAATCAATTCTCGAATCGCTACGATGATTTCTTCAGTTTCGGGAGACATTGATTTGAGAGCTGAGGTGGATGTGGAAGGTTTTTGCTGGAAAACTCAAATTCAAAATTTGAAATTGCCGCCGCGGATTGGTGTGTGCAAACACTGCGACGAACTTTTGCGTACAGGAAAATTTGAAATTTTATTTTTTTCATCTCTATCTATTTTTGGTTCAAGTTTAGGCTTCGTGGGTGGTCTCGGCCAAGCTTAATTGTACATCGGAAGCTTCTGCCTCACCTCCTCCTCAAAATCCTCCTCGCCAATCAATCTCCGCTCCACCCGCTTCTCCAAATTCGCCAAAAACTTCTTCTCACCAATCAGCATTTTCAGCGCCATATTCGCAGCCATTTCCATCGCAATCGAGTCATGTTTCAAGTTCATAAAGAGCTGAAAATTCTGGTTTTGAAAAAAATACTATAATTTTTAGAGAAAAAGAAGTTCCGACAAAAACGGCTATGTTTGAAAACAAAAATAAAATCAAATAATAAATAAATAATTTATTCAATATTTTCAGTTTCATCTTCAGCTTCTTCTTCAGCTTCTTCCTCTTCTTTCTTAATACTTCTTGGTAGAAAATCTCGATCCGGCCAAATTCCGCAAAATATCTCTCGACACTGATCAATAACCTTCGAATAATGTATAAAAGCATCGCAATTCGGAGAAATCGTCAAATTTTCGGGAAACTCAATATTCTTTTCGTCAAAACTCAACGATTTTATATCGAATTTCAGCCGCCAAATGGGTTCAATTTCATTTTGCTCGAAAATTTTCAGGAGCAAATCTTCCAAATTCGAAGTTGAATCTTCTGAACTTCCAGTGGCATGCACAAGATCTGAAATTTTTCAAATTCAAATTTCCATATTCAAAAAAAAACTCACAAAATCCTTTAGGCGCAGTAAAAACTTCAAAACCCGCCTCAATAATTCGCGAAATTTGCGAATTCGCTCGAAGTGATGCAATATTTATAAGTGAGATCTACAAAAAAAAACAAAAAATTTTTCGGGGGAAATCAAAAATTCAAAAAACCTACATGTTCTTTCTCTCCTTTCAATATACTTTTATCGGTAATATAACAAATTCTTTCAATATTTTCAGATTTTCCGGGTTTATAGATTTCCGGAACATATTTTGCTGACATAATTATGCGATCACAATTAATTCGTTGATTATCAGCAATTACAGCGCAAACTCTGGAAAAAGTGCAATTAGTGGGAAATTTCCCACGCTTTATACATAAATTGTAAAGCAGGATTGCAGGTGAAAATAAAATCGTGGGAATTTTTAGAATTAAAAGTACATTCATAAATTATTTTTAGAGCAATAATCCAGATGTAAGGGAGCTAAAACCAACCTATTTTGTTTATCATAAACCAATGCTTGAACAGGTCTACCAAGACAATACAAGCTTCCAAAAACCGCCGCAAGTCGACAAAAACATTGCGACAATTCACCGCAACCATAAAGCGGGAAGAGGAATGGTGATGGTCCGAAGTGTCCGACCGAATCCATGAAATCACAGCAGGCTTTCATACCCTGCAACAAAATCTGGGCTTTTTGGGGGGCTCAAGGAGCATTTTCTGTGAGTTCAAAAATGATTTATTCACAAGGTTTTTCATTTTTAATTGAATTTTCTACGTGACTTTTAAACTATAGTTTTTAAAAACTAAAACTAATTTATCTTAATTCAAATCTTTCCGTTCAATTAAAAACCCTAATTTTTGGGGTCATTAACTTTATTCGGATAAAAATTTTAGAGTGAATTTTTCACAGAAAACTTTGTTTTGAAATTGTCAAAAATAGGATTCCGGTATTTTTTAAAAGTAAATTTCATATCAAATTTTCACTGGAAAACCTCACCTCGAAAGTATTCGGATTGGTCTCCAGAATTCCAATCGTATTAATTATAAAATTCCTCAGAGTCTCATCAATTCCCATTGATTTCAAAAATTCATCGAAAGATTTTTCAGCATATTCTCCAAGAATCTCTTTTCCTTGTTCATTTTTCGTTTCCTCTCCTTGCTTCAATTTCCATTGTGTGCAAAACGTGATGAATTTCATCAATCCACGTTTCTCCATCATTCTGAACAAATATTTTTAATGATAATAAAAATTCATAAGTAAAAAAAAACTTACGTTAAAACCGGGCTTGTGAAAATCTCCCCTTTACTACAAGGCACTTGATTCAACTCAATTTTTCCCTCATTGAGAACCGGACACAATTGTCGATCGACGAGTTTGAATTCGGCGTATTGGGAGACTTGGGAATCGCAAAGGGTTTGAACCTGGAACAAAATAGAATTGTTTTGTTGATTTTTTTCTCAGCGGTGATATTGATATTGAACGAATGAACATAAATTCAAAAATGTTGGAAATTTCATAAAAGCACTAATAATATAAGTTAAAAAAAACTGAGCTATGAATTTCACGAACTTTGTCACGAACATTCTTTGCGAATTGAAGAAATTCAAAAATATTGAGAATTTCTTGAAATTTTGAAACAGTGGAAAATTTTTGAGCAAAAAAATTGTTCACTGTTTCAAAAATTTATGAAATTTTCCACACTTTTGAATTACTTTGATGAATCCTCGAATTGGGAGTTCCTAATATTATCAGTTGATGAATTGAAGAAATTCAGAATCGAGAATTTCTTGAAATTTTGAAACAGTGGAAAATTTTTGAGCAAAAAAACTTATTTTTGTATAAAAAATTTTTCCATGTTTCAAAAATTTTTTGAATCAAACTAGAGAAATTCAAAAATGTTGAGAATTGTTTGAAATATTAAAACAGTGAATAATTTTTGAGCAAAAAACATTTTTCTAATAAAGAAATTGTTCACTGTTTCAAAAAATTTGTAAAGCAAATTAGAGAAATTCAAAAACTTTGAGAATTTCTTCCAATTTTGAAACAGTGAAAAATTTTGAGAAAAAAATTCACTGTTTCAAAAATTTATGAAATTTCCAACATTTTTTAATTTATGTTCATTCGTTCAATATCAATATCACTGCTGAGAAAAAAATCAACAAAAAAATACGTTTCAAAAATTTGATCTATTTTTTCGATTTGATCTGTACTCACCATAGCTCCCCTAGACAACAAAACTTTGGGCAAAACATCAATCGAAAATCGTCGATATCGATCTTTGAGTTGTTCCTCGAATTCTTCCCGAATCCATTCCGCTTTTTTCTCTCCAATTATTTCACGATTTCCCAATAGCACAATATTTTCTTCAGGAGAAGTTTTCAATTTTTCGAGCAAATCTTGAGAAGTTGTTGGTAGATTCTGATCTTCCTGCAGAAACTCTTTAATACTCGTCAAATTGAAAGAAGACCATTCAGCGCCATAATATTCGTTTCTGAAAATGAAAAACCAACTTGAGCAATGATTTTCTCAAGACAAAAATACCTGTCCAAATGAAGTACACTAAGTCCACTTCTCGAGCAAGCTGATGCCAAAATCGCTTCCGGTAAACCGGTTCCCAAAACAATCACATCAACATGTTCCGGTAATTTTTCATCCATCCCTTTGTGAGCTAGAAAATTGAATTTGAAATTCAAATTCAAATTCAAAAAAAAATCTCTCGATAAATATTAAAATGGTTCCCAGACCAATTTTTCAATAAAACAAGAAATTAAAAAAAATGATTTTTTTAGGAAAGACAAAAAAGGCACTAGAATTCTATGTTGGGGGAACATTTTCAATCAATCAATAAATATAAATACATTTTATGCGCGATCATATGATCGATGTGGCCGAATTCGTTCGTAGAAAAGCATATAACTTTGACAAGAAGCGACTTGAGAATATGTGACACGTGTTACCTGCAAATAATATTTTATATTTGATAGATTTTGGGAGAAGCTTGAATTTCAGGACGAACATTTAGAAAGGAAATTTCGCTTTGAGCAGGAAAATAGGTTGAATATTTCCGGTTTCCATGAAATCTAACAAAGCCTAAGATTCAAATTACAAGGCTCAGGATTTCAATTTTAAAATTTTCAGATTCGAATTCACGAATCTCTAGAGCAACTTTTGAAATGTATTTAAAGCTTCGTAAAAATCAAAACCTCTCAAAATCAGAAATTTTGGAGTAGTTCCGAAAAAAACTACTTTTTTTTCAAAAGATTTGGATTTCGGAAATCTCCTAAAATATTTTTTCCCCTATTGAAAAATTGTAACAAAAAATGTAAAAGTTAAACTTTCTTCCATGAAAACTCTCTCAAAACCCAGCACAAACCTGTGAATCATTGGTACAATACCACGTATGATGATTTGGCGCCGAAGCGCGTCGATATGTTACAAAATGTCCCGAATACGGACCTCCTCGATGCTCGGAAACCGCTCGAAGTTGATAGGTGAATTTTTGCGCTTCTTTGCGTTCAGCCACAAATGAACCACCGCTGAAAAAACGTTCTAGTTGAGAATTTTTTTTTAAACGAAAATGGATAAAACTTACTCAATAACAGCGTACGATGCTAAATCATAACCATTATTTGGATGTGGATGAACTGGCGATTGATTTGATCGAACTTCTTCGGCTCCTCCAACAACTCGAGATGTTCCATCAGGTAATTGCCATTTATTCATGTTTTGCTCATAGGCTAACTAAAACTTATTTTATTCTAGATTAACTCAAAAAATGGAGAAAACTCCTACCTTTTTATGTTTTGATTGTTTTCTAAAACAAACTTCTTGAAGAGACAAACATTCCCCAAACGCAACATGTTCGCTGAGCTTCAAACTTCCGGATGGCAGCATTCCAACTCGTTCAATTCGAATCATCAAAGTTTGTGGGAGCTGGAATTTTTTTGCTAAACATTAAACTAAATTCATTTATCCTACCTTTACAATTCCATGCTTTTTCAAAAATCCCATTTGTTTTCGATTTGTCGCTTTGCATTTGTCACAAATCGCATCGCGAATAATTTCCGAGCAAAAATATCTGCGAAGAAGTGCTTCAGCATTTGTTGATGTTCCCATTTGTGAATTTGGTATTGAGAGGGTTAAAACAGTGAATGACTCATATTTAACGGTCTGGAAATGAAAAAATTATATGGATTTCAGGGAGAAACATTGAGTACCTTATATCCACACTGTGTATTACAACATCTGAATTCTGTGGCCGTCATTCCAGAGCACGGACTTCTGAGTTTCGCATCAGCTCGTGCAGATTTCGCCACATTTTTGAAAGCCAATAATTTTCTGGTGATCGCTGGACTCGATGTCGAATTATCGTCATCCGACGAAAAACAATCGTCAATAGATTTTCGAATCAAAGTGTCACGACAATTTTTGAGCTCATCTTCCCAAGTTGTCACAAATACATTGAACAGTTCGTACAAATCATGTTCCACGCCTGAAAATCGGAACGTTATTGATTTTTTTTGAAGAAAATATAAACAATTTACCAAATTTAATATTCCATCCATGAGCAGATAATGCATTCACAATACTTCCAGCATTCAAAATTCCCCCAGTTGGCTCATTCAATCCCTCAATAACCTCTCTCAAAGCATCAATAAATCCACCTTGATATCCAGCTTCTTCAAGTTTAATATTTCGCAACCAGGCGACAAAAGATGGACAACTCGATAATGCTTGGAGAAGTGAGTTGATATAACATGTATTTCCTTGATTCGCCAATCCGGGAACTAATTTATTCGCTGAATCTGATGATCTTGAATCACTTGTTAGATAGAAATATGCGATGGCAGCGGCTGCAGCACCTCCAAAAATCGCGCCACTCAGAAGTGTCTGGAATAAATTAATTTTGGATAACTTTTAGGAATTATTGATTTTTATACTACCTCGTAAACATAAAACACCACAGTTTGGACCAAACCAACAAGCATTTTATTTAAAACTAAAACCAGAAACTTTTCGGTGCAAAATCAATTTTTTCAAAGATGATAATACAAAATGATAAGACGGGTGTTCTTTGTTTAACTATTCTTTCTATCAAGGTAAAAAATGAAAAACACCACAGTTTTTGTAGAACTATACAAAATTCAAAACTAACCTCTTTAGAATATCCGCTGAAATCCATATTGTGATAGAGGATAATTGCGAATACCAAAATTATGGGGTAAAATAGAGTTTGAATCGAAGCTTGTAAAGCATTAAAAGGTGAAATTCTGAAAATCTTGTTTTCGATCTGGAAAAATCAAAAAATACACGGGGAATGAAAGATAGTTTACAAAAAGAGGCGAAAAAAAGTTTGCTCGAAAAAAAAAGTAAAATCCAATTGTGCATTTGTTCGTCGCAGTGTTTGCACATTTGCGCCTGTGTACTTCTCTCGGACAATTTTTTATTTTGAAATTTTCATTTTTTTTTCTTTCAGACAACATTTTAAGGACAAAAAGGGCAACAAGTTTATTTTTTCTCAGCCTCGTTCAAGCCATGATTCACAAGCGGAGTGTTAGTCTGAAAAAATGCTCTAAAATAGAGAATAAATTGCTCAAAACTCACAAATCTTCCAGCACACAATATCATTTCATTACTCACACAATGACGTGTCATAATAAAATGAAAACTCGTGTTAAACATAACCATTCTACCATCTTCCCGCAAGTATTGCAGATTTGCATCAACATTTTCCATAATTCGTGGATTTTTATCTAAATGATCTTCATAATAAGTGAAAAACGATTCGTTCGCTCGTTCCCTTCGCGGAATCGCTGGAGTCAGACCTTCTGGCAAATCATCTGTACAAACATGTGCATAATTCGGGTCGAACGCCTGTTTTCTATCGTGATTTCGATCCTCCTCTTCAGTTATGATTTTGAATATCGATTTGTGATAGTGATCCCAAAGTGTGATAAAGTTTCCCTTATTTTCAAATTGATTCGAGTGCAATCGATACAATTCCGATTTTTCACTACAATAAATACGATTGATGGCTGAAAAAGTGGTATTTTTGGTGGAAAAATTGTCTAGATACTTACTTTTATCAGATTTTGTCACCTCAAACAATGAAATCGGGGTTGAAATAACACAATGTGGTACAACAAGTGTTCCGTCGGTTTTGATCCAAGTATCCGATGATAAACATAATGACATTAGATTTGATGTCAATGGATTCGCATCGTTTCTAGAATATTTTCATTAGATGCCAAAGTTACTTATGAAAAAAGGTACCTTATTAAATAGAGAAAATAATCCGAAGCTTCTCCTTGCAATTTATAAATCGATTTATCCGGCGAAACCCAATATGAACACTTCGCTTTCCATGCTGGCGTCATTCCACCTTCAAATCTAATATCAACACTTTCAACAGGCCCAGTCGTCTTCCAGTGAAACGTGCAATCTGATGCAGACACAACAACCATACTTGACCTCCAATTCGGCGCAGATTTTTCCGGTACAACATATCTGACAGCTCGATTCGTCGATTTCGCAACTTCCTCATTAATCCGATAACACGAATAGAACCCGTCTGGATCGGTGGCAAAACACAATTGTTGAACTGCACTTCGCACACTTTTGCCGCCATAATAAACCGAAGCATTGTGAAGAATTCGATCATCGGGCAATAAATGCTCTTGAATATCAGTGAACAATCGGATGCATCCATCAACATCTTCTTCGATGTCGACGTGGAATTGAATGAGAAGTTGATTGATTAGATCGATTTCGGCTGCTTCATGTTCTCGTGCAGCGGCTGGAAATTGTTTTTGTTTTTTTTTTGGAGAAAATTTTAATTTTTCATAGGAAAACACTTACTTTCTTTATCCTTTTCAACAGAATCCTCATTCTTGATTTCCCCTTTTTCTTGTTGGAAATCTGAAACACTTTTTTTTTCATAGAAAAAAGAAAAAACCTTCACAAAAAACCACAGAACACTCACGATCATGAATATAATCCGATAATTCAATCAATGTTTTTCCAGTCGCAACATTCGCCAACAATCCCCATCCTCTCATAATCATCAATGGATTCAGGCACATATTTGTCTGAAGGCCTGTTGTTCGATAATCCAAATTCCGAATTTCAGCGTATGCAGATGTGTTTAGTGGCGGAATCCAATCGAGTGTCGCTCCAACATATTCCAATAGATTCAGATTTGCCGCGTATACTGGAAGAGAATTGGGGAGGTTCTTGGGAAATTCTTGAAAAATAAAAACTTACTTGCTTCAGGACCGGGGCAATGTATTTGAGCTTTACGAAAACATATGACGGGCTGAAAATATTCTTTGTTTTTGAAAAATTCGGAGTCTTCAGGGTCCAAAAAAATTTCGAAATCAAGAAAATACGTGAACGTGACCTTATTTTCATTTTCTAAAAAAGTACGACAACGACAAAATATTTGAGAGGCGGTTAGAGAAAAAAACGTTTGTCAATAGGGCGAACATGTGCGTTTTCGCTAATTTTATTTTTTATTTCGAAAAACGATAAGAAAAATTCAAGAAAACACAATTTTTCATAAAATTACTTTTTGAGCACCATAAAAGTATCGAAAATAAACTAAGAGTATGGTTCTTGTACTAGGAAATGAATTTTACAACAAGTTTCATTCAAATTCATCGAAAAACAAGAAAAAAACAAAAAACAAGAAAAAACAAAAACAAGAAAATAAAAGTAGAAATGGAAGTGCGCCCTATTGATAAACATTGCATGTCCGGCACACTTTCAAATATTTGTGTGTTTCGTCGTTGTTTTTTTATTTTATCCTCCAAAATCATACCTCATTCAAATCCTTCATCTGAAAATCAGCTTCCGGTTTCCCGCCAATCGATAATATTTTGAATTCTTGTTCCATATTCATCTTCCATGGTTTCGGCTTCTTCCGACTCACTACCGATTTTTTTCTCTTCTTATTTTTGATATGCGTTGCTGTTATTGCAGCAGTTTTTCCTGGTAGTGTTGCCATTTTTGAAATATTAAAAAATGACTCATTTTTTGATGAAAAAAGCATGTTCCACGTCATTATTATTATAAGGTCACGTTTGAATTTTTCATTAGAAATTAATTATCGAAATGGAAAAAAGAGCAAAGTTTGGGGAAAAAGGTTTCAAGTTGATTGAAATCGGAACACGTTTCCTATTTTGGAGTAAAACTCAATTAAAGTGCTGAAAATTGAGTTTTGCTCGAAACATTTTCAAATTGCCTTCTTTTTTTCTCTTCAAATTAATCCCCCAAAAATAAACAATAATGTTCCAAAAAAAGTTTATAAAGAATTTTTTTTTAAAAAAAAAACCTTTCTTCAAAAATTCGCGTTTTTCTCCACCTAATTGCTTTTTTCCTATGACTCTTGCAAAAAAAAAAAACAATTAATTTTTCAAATTTAATTTTCCATCCCATCTAATTTCTCGTCTCTCGATTATGAAACATTTTTTCTTTTTTTTTCTTTTTTTTGGAAAAACTGAAAATTGGTTATTGTGAAAAATTGTGGGCGTGGCCTACTTTTTGAGAAAGCCACGCCCATTGTTGCTTTTCGCGCGCGCGGCTTCTCCTTTTTGCTCCTTCTCAAGTATCTTCTCATCGAATCTTTTGATTTTTTCTAGTTCGTTTCAGGACCCTACAGTAATCTAACCCCCCATAAAAATACCTATTATTTTTTTTCCTGGCTCTCAGAGAAAAAAACATCTGTGACTTCTTTTTGAATAAAGAAAGGTTTAGTGCAATTCTTTTTTTTTGTTCAACTTTTTTCGTTTTCTGGCTAAACGGAAACCAGGGGGGCAAAAATTGAATTTACCTCAACTCACCTCATTTTTCTCGTTTAAAATTCTTTGCGCTGCTCTTTCAAACGTGAAATTATTTCGAAAAGCTTCTTCTTCTTGTGAGATCAAATAACCGGAAACCTGTCATAACATCATTCCGAAAAAGAATTGGAATCTCATAAAACCCATGAATGAGTATATACATAAATCACCTGGATCTTTTTATTTACCAGATAACTTTTTTTGCTTTGCTCAATTCTGTCTCGTGTTCCAAATTGATTTTTTCTTTCCAGAATGCTATCATTAAAATGTTGTTGTTGTTAGTTCCCCGGCAAAAACAACAGTGTAGTTTTCAAATCAAAATTTGAAGATGGCGGTGGCCGAAGTGATTCTCGGCCTTTTCATGCTCATCCTATCAATAGTGACTGTCGTCGGCAATTTAGCCGTCCTCCTCTCCTACTATCTCGACAAAAATATTCGACAACCCACTAATTATTTCATTTTTTCGCTCGCCATCTCGGATTTGGTGAGTTCAGGGGCAGCCGCAATTTATGGTGGTAACTCGAGAAGTTGTGAAAAAATTTGAAAGAAATTCGAGAACTTTTTTTGATGATGGAGAGAAAAATTGTGAAGAGGCTATTGGAAATTAGAGGCGCGTAGCTGGGGGTGAAATAAACTTGGCACATTTTATAGTATGATGTTTGTAAGGTACAAGAAGAGTAGGCGAGAGATGAAGAGGGTTTAGTGAAAAATAACTTGGGATTTTTTATGTAAACATTAATGATCGGGTTCGGAATTTTTATTAGGAAATTCGAGAATTTGAGAAAAATGATCCAAATTTTTTGGAATTTTTCGAGATTCCAGGGTTTTCAGGAGTTGAGCTAAATTGTAAAAGGTTTTCTAAGCTTCAATTTGATATCGAAAAACATTTTGATTCCTGAAGGTCTCTGAAGTTCTTTTTTTCATTCCGTATCTAATTTGAGTTAGGCTAAGTTCCTAATAACTTCGGAATGTTTTCTGGAATTTTGTCACCCTTAAGGTCTCACAGTCATTCACTGCGTTTGCCAGAAACTTCGAGAACCTTTTCCCAAAGTATCGAATTGCACAGTACTAGGTTTTGATCTATTATCAAAGTAAAAAAATTGGCAAAAATAGAGAGGCCCAAGTACGGTATTCCTCTGCGTCACTAACACTGTTTCGAGACCACCCCATTGGGCAGAGAAACAAAGTCATATGGGTCTCGCAGCGACTGGCAGAAACACCGTACTTGGGAAGAATGACATTTGAATTTCCAGGCTCCGTTTTTTTTTTGAAAATTTTTTTTTCACTTTCATAATACCAGAAAGTTTTTTCCTCAATCTGCACTATTCTTCCAACCAAAAAATATGAAAAATGAGCTCGTTCGGTTCAGCCAAAAAAGTCCGGGGATGCGCAAGCATTGTGTTGATTCTTGTCGTGTTTTTTCTCTGTGTTGCGTGAATTCCCCTTGAGACTCGACGAAAAGTGGTGACGACGATGTCTTGCCATCTTGACGAGAAACGCAAAACTCTTTTTTTTCCCCGTCTTTTTTTTGACCATAATCGTGTATGTCAGAAGGAGAGGGGCGCTCTAACCTAATTTTGGCAAAGGAAGATTTTATTTTTGGCTTCTTCCTCTGATGATGTGCGTATGCAACAAGAAAACTTGATGAGGGGGGGGGTGCAAAAAGGTCACCTCAACCACGAGTTCACCTATCTGATTTAGCCTATGTCGAAAACCTGCGTAGACTTCTTCTAATCCAATTTATTTGCCCCTTTTGTTCGGTCAGTTAGATGTGTGAACTCTTTCGATTTGATCCCCTGAGATCTTTTGATGGATTCTATTCATGAGAAAAAAATAGGTTTTGAAACAAAAAATAAACAACCCGCGCACAGAAATCACATAATTCATCGTTGTTTTTTGGTGGGGCGGTTCTAAATAAGATGACAAAACTGCTCATTTAAAATGTATTCTCAACCAAGTCGTTGTGTAGTAGTAGTAGTCATCGTATTATTTTGTTGTTTTTTGTTGTTGAGACAAATACAAGGGGCGATAAAATAATAGAGGATTGGTCAATGTTGAAGTGAAATCAAAAAATTCCGAAACAATATGTGCACGGTAAAAAAAACAGAAGCGCATGTTCGAGTGGTTAACATGCTTGTCTTTAATTTTCTAGGTCACGAGTTCGATCCCGCTCCGAGGCAAACTTTGTTTTTCGTGAAACGTGAAAACGTGAAAGATTTTTGCAGGGAAATTTTGAAATACAAAAATTTGGATCAGATTAAAAAACTACAGTACCCTGAAAAATTTGGCTAACCCTCAAAGTTCTAAGATTTTTGCAGAGACCGAATTACTGTAGCTTCAAATTTTGGGGCAAAAAAAGTTCCAAAAAATTTGTTTCAGAATTTTTCACCCACGTTGTAAATCTGTAGATAGATCAAAAAATCCTCACTCGCACATTTTTCTTTTTTTCACGCACCTTCTAACTTTCCGCTTCCATTAACCCCACATAATGTAGAAAACGCGCTCTATCGCACAACCTCACTTCTCCACAAAAATTCAAAAAATATTCTCCATTTCACTCGCACATTTTTCATTTTTTTCCACGTGTGTTTTCTTCCCCTTCAATCAAATCACAAGGGCCCCCGCCAGAATTCAATTTTCCCTTTTTTTTCCTTCGCCAAAACCAAAACCAATTTGTGTTCCGGTCGAGACCTTGTCCGTCAGAAGTACACGTAATTGTTTTGAATTTGGAGTTGATTGAAAAAAATAGCAGGCGACGCAACCGCATCGCATCGCAATTTTTTTTTGTGATCTACACACTTGCAAAAACTTGTCAATCTCCTCAAGTTGACGTATTTATTTATTTACTTACTTGTCTCCAAATATTTTTTGCTTGCTGAAAATTTGTCTGAAATTCAATTTAAGACGAGAAGCGAGGAGAAACTGACAAACTAGTCCATTATTATTGTTGTTATTGTTGCCGCGGAAGTCGCGAAAAAAAACATGTTTTTTTCGCGCGCGTAGCCGAGGGGAGAGGAAGGAAGGAATTTCGGGGGGGGGGGGCACTTTGACGCCGTGAATTTTCCACGTCACTTATATAGGAAGTTGGCAAAAGTTCAGTAAACTTGGAAAAAAAATGTTTGCGGGCAATAGGATTCGAACCCTGGTCTCATTGACGGCAGGCAAAAGTGTTACCATCTTGGACGTATCTCTCTTTTCTCACGGAGGGAAAATGTTGGTGGAGAGGAAAGTGATTTTTTTCGAAACAAAAAATACAGCGGGGTTGGGATTTAGAATTTTTTCTGAAAATGAAAATTTTAAGCTTAGGTTCAGAAGTTCACCTCAGAATTTTTGTCAAAAAAAAATCGGACCTGACTTTCGAAATCCTACAAAGCTCCTAGTATTAATCCTCATTGATATTTCGATTTTTAAAGTTGTCAAATATTGATCCTACATACCTCCTAATTGAAGACAAAAAGTGTATCTATAGCCTAGATATGTTTGTGTTGTTTTTCTCCTCTTCCTTTTCTCAATATGTATAAATATAT
The DNA here is from genome assembly GCA_947459285.1 of Caenorhabditis angaria. Classification (NCBI taxonomy): domain Eukaryota; kingdom Metazoa; phylum Nematoda; class Chromadorea; order Rhabditida; family Rhabditidae; genus Caenorhabditis; species Caenorhabditis angaria. The sequence goes on from CANHGI010000003.1 coordinate 9,582,524, forward strand.
CAGACATGGCACTTGAGAGGAAGAAGAAGAAGAAGAAGAAGTTTTGAAGAACCCGTTTGATGTTTTTTTTCTTGCCTGCGCGCGCCTTTCCTCAATTGAGTTGTGAGCATCAGTTTGAGCAAAGTAGGGGCGAATTTTCCTGCTTGTTGTTTTTTTTTCGGGTGTGTGTAAGAAGAGAGTAGAAGAAACTCGCCGGGGACATAACAAATGAAATATGCGCGTAGAAAAGAAAGAACGAAGACAAAAACGAAAACGAAGCCTATTTAGGAAAGAGAAAAGGCGCAAGGCAATAGATAAACGAGAAAGGAAAAAGGAGAGGAAAATTGAAAATATCTAAGTATGAAAACAAAACTGATTGAAGGCCCCCCTTCGAATGGGGGGAGGGCGGGGGGGGGGTCATTCAGAAAAAAAATAGGGAAATAATTTTGTAAAATTTAGAATTTGCGGATAATTTTCAAAATTATTTTAACTTTCCAAAGAATACTGTAATTTTTTTCATTTCCTGTGTTTACCGAAATTCAAAAACTCGCAGAAAAAAAAAATTCAAACTGTCTGAAAAGCGCGGGAACCACACACATACACCGCGACGCACAAATGCACACAACAAACATTTGCTGCCTACAGTACTCCTGGTAATTTTGAATTCTAAGTCTCTGAAGTCTAGATCCAACTAGAGTCTAGCCTCAAAAAACATTTGGAAAAGTTTTTGAAAATATTTTTGTTTAAGATTTTTCAGTCTGTCCGACTTCAAAATTCAGAATCTCAAAATCAGGTTTCAGAATCTGAAATGTGTTCCAGAAATTCTATGAAATCTTGAATCTTGCCTAACCTTACAGTACTCAATTTTACCACGTCATACCTAAAGAGCTTTTTTTTTAAATAAAATCCCCAAAAAATAGATGTATTAGTCTCTCGTGAATAATTTGATTTCTTTCCAAACAAAACTCGTGAAAAATCAAAAACCTCTAAATTTCTTTTTTTCCTTCCCTCCCAAAACAAATCTACACCAATTCCTCAACGTATTCCCATTGAACCAATTCATCATCTCCCATTTTTAGCCGTTCGAAACATTCCACTTTTTTTCGCGCGCGCACCAGAAGCAGGAGCCACCAAAAAATTGTGGCTTGGCTTAAAGTCTCAACTCGGCCATTTTCTTTCTCTTCCTTATGATTTTTGGCACCTTCTTGGGCTATTTTCAAGAAAGGGGAAAAGATAATTGGTAGAAAAAATGAAAAAAAAGGAAAACGAGGGGGGAACAAAATTGAAAAAAAGTAAAAAATTTACAGCTGATCGGCCTGGAAGGAATTCCCGTCTACACGGCATTTTATCTGAATAAAATGACATGGAAATGGGGAAATCATTTGTGCGATTTGTGGCTCTCGTTAGATTATATTGTGTGTTTAGCGTCAATTTATACAGTACTCGGGATTACTGTGGATAGGTATTATTCGGTCAAAAAACCGGCATTGTATAGGAATTGGCGAACACCGACGCGGGTTATTTTGATTATTATCTTCATTTGGCTGGTGAGTTTTTGATTTCAAGATTTTTTCTGGTATGGGAAATCAGAACCACCCCGCGAAAAAAATAAATTTGAATTTCCCGTTATGCCCCGCGACGCGTGTGCGTTGCGGTCGGTATACAAAAACCCTGTTGGCTGTTTGCCAGCGCGCTCTCTCGATGTCTGAGCAAATTCAAATTTATTTTTCGCGGGTCACTTCACAACGTCACAACGTAATACTTCACAACGTTTTAACTCTGAATAAAAATGAAATAGGTGAGAGTAAGACAGTTAATGGAGACGCAGACAAAAAAGCGGCAAGAGAGTGTGTCACGTGAATAGTCGCAGACGTTAAAAATAAATAAAAACGTGAAACCTCAGTCGCGTGCGGCTTTCCCGACCGCGACGCACAGCCGCACGCGACTGACGAAATAAAAAATATATTTTAATTTTCCAGATACCGGCCATCCTATTTTCCTTGTCAATTTGGGGTTATGACGCATTTACGGGTAAACGATTACTGAAAGAAGAAGAATGTTTTGTGCAATTTATGACAGATCCATATTTAAATATGGGAATGTATATCTCTTATTATTGGACAACACTTTTTGTAATGTTATATTTATATTGGGGAATTTATCGAGCTGCAAAGACTTTGGCGTTGAAAAGTGATCAGGTGGGATGATCAGAAATCTTTGAAACATATCATTTTTCTAGAAAACCAAGCGATTGGCTTTGTTGACTGAAATGCGTCGACCTGAAGTGAGTGTTCGAACAAGCGACGCAAATAACAGCAGTTCCGATTCACCGAATGACACATCAAATAGTCGAGAGTAAGCATTATTCTTCAAATAACAAAAATAATCGAATGCACTTGAAGATTCAGAAGTGCACCAATTTTTTTGAGGGCGAACATTTTCAGAAATAAAAAACAAATGAGGGGCCATAGAACAAAGATTTTTGCAGATGTCTACCAAATAAAACTGCACCTCCTACAACAACAATTCAGACGAGTGTAACATCGGTTGGAACACCGCCACAATTTAGGAATCATATGACTTTGCATAATAATAATATTGATCATACGAAAGAGATTGCACATCAGCAGCAGTTACAGCAGCATTATAGGTTTGTAGATTGATTTTTTTTATTTTTACCGGGGTGACTCTCGGACAGGGGTGGGGAACCTGACCTCATGTTGGCTTTGGGTGGTATAACATAAGCCAGGACAGGTTCCCGTGCCTAACCTGGCTACCTGTCCTGGCCTCATGTTGGCTTTCGGTGGTAAGACATAAGCCAGGACAGGTTCCGCTGCCTAACCTGGCTACCTGTCCTGGCCCGGCCAGGTTGTATGGCTTTGGTTCAGGTCAGGTTACAAGCACCGGACAGCATGAGGCCAGGACAGGTTCCCGTGCCTAACCTGGCTACCTGTCCTGACCTCATGTTGGCTTTGGGTGGTAAGACATAAGCCAGGACAGGTTCCCATAGCTACCTGTCCTGGCCCGGCCAGGTTGTATGGGGCCATGTTCAAGCCATGTAAGAGCCAGGACAGGTTTAGGCCAGGTTACAAGGACCGGACAGCAGGACAATTTCCCCACGTCTGCTCTTGGACAATATCAATTTTTTTTTGAAAATAAACAACATGTCCGAAATCAGCATTTTCCAGCAATCCAAGTTTCGACGATTTCGATCGATTAAGTAACAACAACAATTTTGGATTTGGCCATCAAGAACCATCTTCAGTAATCGAAAGAGAATCAACAGCTCCATGTTGTTCGCCAGAACCATCAAATGCATCACACGAGGAAGAAGAATTGAAAAGTATTTTTGAAATTAGGCCACATCCACATTTTAGGTCGGTTTAGTTTAGAAAATTGGGTCTATGTTTTTTTTCCAAAACCTTTAATTCTAGACCCGAAGTATCTCTTCCCTTCATCGATGCTGATAGTGTTTCCTCCATGGTTGGACACGATGATTTGAGAAGAGCAATGTCGATAAAGATACCGAATTCTACAACTTATGATAGTATGAGTGATAGGAATCAACATCATGTTACGATTGTTGCGCAAGATGATCAGCAGGTGAATTTTGAGAGGGCCCCTAAGCAGGGGGGGGAGGTTGGGGAAAAAAAATTGAAAATGAGTTCTGTTTCAGCCGTCGACATCAAAGGAATCGGATCAGAAAGATGAATATTTGGAACATGATCATAATGTTAATGAGGTTAATGTGCGTTTTTAAGAAAAAAAAATATATTGGGGTGGGGAAAATTGATTCTGGAATTTGTGAGATCTGAAAATATTGTTCTGACTGCAATTTTTTAACTTGAGATTCTGCAAAATTCGATTTTGAATTTCGAATTTTCAATCTTGAATCTAGTTTTCAACCATCAAAACTTGCAGGTACCATTGATAGAAGTGTCTCGAGTGGAAAGTGTGAAAAGCACGTCAGCCGGTTCGAAAGTTCGTCAAATCCTAACAGCAATGCGAAGTCGATCAGTTCGCTCGAAAAAATCGGACAATCGAAACGGTGGCGGAAAAGTTGGAGCGAAAAAAGTGAGCCGATGGGAGTGTGTAAGAGTTGGCGGCGGTGCCGAGAATTCATCGGAAGAAGGTGGTGGCGGCTCGTCATCAGCCACACTTCTTTCCTCTTCCACCACTCAACAACAGCCAGCCGAAACAATCACCATTTTACTACAATTTCAGACGGTTTTATCGGCGTTCAACTTTTTTCAACGCAAAAAGGTTAGGGCTTGGTAGAAGAGCCGCGCAATATTTTATTTTTTCTCGAAAAAAATTTTTTTTTTCTCAATCCGGGCATGACAATTTTTTCGACCCACTTCTCATGCCTGCATGTTTTTTTTCAGAAATTTCATTTTATTTCCCAAGTTCCCAAATTTAAATTAAAAAAAAATACTAGCTTTTGACTTCTTTTTGAAGTGGTTTGTCTCGCCTAAAATTTTTGTTGCGTCGCGGCAACGCGACGCGTTTTTTGATCTTTCAGTTGTCCGTTGATTCCGTCCGAAAATCTGTGTTTTTTGGTGATTTCATTTCGGTTTGTGCATTTTTTTTTGTGTTCCCGCCCCACTTCTTTTGTGTTACTTTTTTTTGGGAATCTTACGGGAATCATGATGATTTTTGAAATTTCAGGAATATAAATCCCGCTCAGAAAATCGTGCTCGAAAAGCTCTTCGAACAATCACATTCATTCTCGGCTCTTTCATCATTCTCTGGACACCATTCTATGTTTTGGCAACGATTTATGGTTTTTGTGATTCGTGCAAAAAATCGTCCTCATTCAACACTCTCTACACAATTTCGTACTATCTTTGTTATATGAATTCACCGTTGAATCCGTTTTGTTATGCGATGGCGAATCAACAATTCAAGAAAACGTTGACAAGGATTTTTAAGGGAGATTTTAGAAGAGTTTAGGACACAACAAACTAACTGTGATTTATTTTATGTATCTCAATTTTTTTTCTCAAAAGTATTACTTTTTTAAATGAATATTATGATTTTTAAAAATAAATTATCTAATAAATATTTAATTTAAAAAATCTTTTTAAATTTTTTTTCAACGTGAACTCCTTGGACACGTGTCCAAGGGATTTAAATGTCATTTTTAATTTTTTAAATTTCATTTTGGAATAATTATTTTTTCGGAAACATCGCAGGTCACCGAATTGTCAAGTTAGTTTATGTTAGAGATTTACTAGGAAAACCCATTGCCACGTCATAACTTGATTGAATTCGCATCTAAAATAGTTTATCAGAATCGATATGTATAATGGGTGCTACTAAAAGAAAAAAGGAAAACAAAAAGGAAGAAAGATTGGGGGAAAGGGAAAAAAGAATACATATCAACTTTTTAGAGAGCACGGCTCGTTGTTGCCTAGGAAAACATAAAAAATTCAAATTGAAAATTGGGGGGCGAAAACAGTTTTTGTGACTTATAGTCCGGGCGAAAAGTAAAGAAAGGATAGAACAAAAAAGAAGAAATCAATACAATAGGGCGATAAAAATGTGATTAGAGTATGTGAAATGTTGTGTGTTTGAATCGAGAAAAAAATGGGTTTTGTCTGTCAAAGAGATCTGAAACTGCTTCGAATCTAGAAAAAAGAACAAAGTATATTTTGGGGATAGTTTGGGCTGGCAAGAAATCGATAAGCAATATATTTTACATTAAAGCACAGTACTTCGTAAAGGGATTCTAATCTACCGGGATTCTTGAAAAAACATGAAAAAATTGAAACATAGAAAAATAATAAAACATGGTAAAGTAAGTCAAAAAAATTTTAAGGGGAAAAGGAAAACAAATGGATTTATTATCCATCACTATCCATATTACGCATTTGTTCGGTGACTTTGTCAACTTCATCAGAGAGAATCTGAAAATTTAGAATTTGGATTTGAATTCAAGATTTTAGAAAGGCATCTTTCTGCTTTTCACAGGCAAATGCAAACTGGCCAGAAACTTGCCAAAAATTGAAAAACGGTTCGAAACTTGAAAACATTTTTGAAAAAAAAATTTTTTTTGGAAATTTTGAATTCCCGCCCAAATCAAAATTTTGATTTGGGCGGGAAAGAATTTTTGAAAAAATTGTTTTTTGGAAATTTTTGAATTTTTGGCACGTATCCGGCCAGTTTGCATTTTCAAAAAAAAAATGCTCACCTTATTCTCAGAACTCACATATCGAACCAAATTGAACGAATTCTCAAAAGTTGTTGAAGATGACGAAGATTCAGCCGATTTCTCGTCAGTCTTTGGCTTTCTTCGTTTCTTCTTCGATTTCTTCTTCTCCTCATCATCTTCACCTTCAGAATCAGTTGTATATTCTTTTTCCGGTTGCTGTTGACGTTGTGAAAAGTCCCAATTTTGATGCGAATTATTTTGATTATTATAATTGTGATTTTCTGGCGGGTCATTTGAAGAAGAAGATGAAGAAGAAGAACCAGAATTTTGCATTCCATGTGGCATACTTGCAAAATTCTCTTGATAACTCGCAACAACCGCTCTTCTTGCTTGAACAACTTCTCGTGCTCCACTAGACGAACCATTTTCAGCATGAACATCTGCGTGTCTAGTTTGATCGTTATAAAATTGCTCTTGAGTTTCAACATTCGGCCGATCCACCAGATAACTTATTGGCTCCTCATAAAATTCCAATGCTGCGTCAGATAGCATTACTTCCGGAACGTCTGGAGATTCAAGATTTATATTTTGTTGCTGTTGTGGTGCATTTTGCGGTTGTGGAGCCAAATCATTCTTAATTCTCCGAACATTCTGAATTGGTCTCGCAACTCTTGCAGCAGTCAAAGTTCCATCGGTTGCCGCTACTTCTTCTTCCTCCACATTCACCTCGATTTCATCGGTGATCAATTCCAACCGTTGATTTGGTTGTGCTACCAAAACCGGTGGCATTATTTGAGCAACACGAATTCTTGGTTGAGTTGATCGCGGTGGAGATTGTCGGCGTGGTGCCGGCGGAGCTGGTGGTGGACGAGGTGCAATTGGAACTGGCGGCTGTGGAGGGCGCGGGGCGATTTGAACCGGTGGTGGAGGGGGACTTGGCGGGCGAATCAATGGCCCTTCCTCACTGTCAATTTCGATTCTCGGCACCATAAATTGCGAAATAATGAATTGATCTTTGCGCACTTGTTCTGTCGGAATATTCCGAGTTGCCAAATACTTCTTGAGAATAAAACACAAATGTCCGTATTGTGTATCATTTTCACAGACTGCCGCAGCATGAACGAATACTGAAAAAATTGAATAAAAATCCTCAGGGAACGAAAAAAAACTCACAATCAATGATTTGTTTTGGACATGTTGAACGTACTGCCATTGAAAGAATTCGATCAATCGAGAAATCGGTAAAGCCTGAAACTCAATATGAGATCTTTCAAAATATTTAGTAAACATACTTCGTCCTCCTCCTGTTTGCTCCGCAACTTGTTCAACAATCATACTCTCAACATTCGACGAATTATTCGAACTCATCGATATTCCACTCGATCTTCCACCTCCATCTCGATCATTTCCACCTTGGCTACTATTATTCGATGAAGATGTTGGGATGTCTTCAATTTTCTCCTCATCCTCCTCTTCATCATCCTCAATACTATTATTATTGTGTTCTTGATCATCTTCACTGTTCATTTCCTGATCTTCAATCATTTTCGGCACAATTCTCACCGGAACTGGCGCGAAAATCTTTGGATGATGCGACAATGGTTGAGTCAAATGAGCTTGCTGCTGCGCAAAAGCCGCCGCAGCCGCCACCGCTTGATGTTGCATCATAACATTATTTTGAATATCCATCAGCATTTTGTTTCGTAGGAAATAGCTGGTGACCATCGCATTTTGCTGTTGTTGATGGTTTTGTTGAAGTTGTTGTTGCTGATGTTGCTGATGAGATTGTAGCTTCTCTCTTTGCTTCTTCACATTCACTTGTGGTCTCAATTTCTTCGCTCTTTCATATTCCGCATCTCCGTGAACTGCTTTGATGTGTTTTCGAAGGGAAGATGGATCGGTATATGATTTTGTGCAATCTTCAATTGGACAACCGTATGGCTTCTGGAAAATTATTGAATTTTTGTTTAGATACAATATTCTGGTTAAAAATTCAACAAACTTTTCATTGGACAAATTTCAATTTCAAATTTGTTGTTTTTTCAAATCTTCGATAGATTTTTCGCTTGAAAACTTTGCAGATTAATATTTTGTAAAATAAAAAACACAAAAAATCTTTGGAGTAAAGACAACGTGAAATTGAGAGAGCGCAGACAGGAAAATCAATGTCTGCACTCTCTCAATCTCACGTTGTCTCTACGATTTTTGGACGCCTTAGGTTCCTGATTTTAGATCCTTTTCAAATATTCCCCATTTCTTCTCAAGACATTTTTTAATTGCCAATTAATAAAAATGTCATTTGCTTGCTTCCTCTCCAAACTTTCTATTCTTTCCATTTTCAAATGTCACAGTACCCCAAGAAAAAAATGTCGATTACTCATCTTAGTCACTACATACTATCTATGTTACTCTTCTTCCCCAAAAGTCTGCTGACTCACCAAATTCGAATGTGTTCTATTCTGGTGCTTGGCACGATCGGAAGCATTGCTGAACGCTTTTCGACAATCATTGAATTCGCAAAGATACGGTTTTTCACCGGTATGAGTTCGACGATGCGTTTTGAGATTCTCCAAGCGGCTATATTTCTTGTTGCAGCCAGGAAACTGCAAATAAGATTCTAATTATTTTTGAAAAAAAAACCAATTAAAAACATACATCACACATATTTGGTTTTTCTCCAGTATGTCGTCTAACATGAGTAATCAACATATAAACCGCGCGGAATGTCTCAGTTCTATCACAACCGTCCCATTCACATTTCCACGCGTGATGAACTTGTGAAGCCGAAACAACGTGTTTCTCATTGACATGATCCACCAATCCTTTCATTGTTGAAAACTTTTGTCCACACGAATTCCAGTGACAAGTCACATCAATCAATGTTTCAACATCGATTTCCTCTTCGCCTTTATCATCAATTGAAGAATTGCTTTTAGAAGAACTGAAAAAACATTGATTTTTGTGTGTTTTTGGAGAAGTTTTTGATGCGCTTACTTCATTTTGTAGAAATTTTGAGAAATGTCATATGGTGGACGTTTGAATGTTCCTGGCGGTCGGCCAACTCGCTTACCCTGCAAAAAAACAATTTTTCGATGAAATTCATGGTGATTTTTGATTCCAAATATGAGTTATGACGTGGAAAAGCTCTCAAACCCACAAAAAAAGAAAAAAAATAAAAAATTTACGAATACTCCTACCGTACACCCCATCAAAGGCGCACACAATTTTTCTCGTGTGTCGCGCAACGCGCGTTGGTTTTTTTTTGAAAAAAAACTTTTTTTTTTCAAATTTACCACGGCATTACTCATATTAGGAGTTGAATTTTGCAGTTTGGACCACGGTATTTCATAAAACCCCTCTATTTGAAAAAAAAAATCATATTTTGTTTTTTGATTTTCGAAAAAAAGTCTAGATTATGATTATAGCAAAATCATATTTTTCGGGGAGACTACGGTACTTCTTTTTTCGCCTCCCCTTTCCAAAATTCAATTATCTACTTATAATAAAATAATTCTTTCTCACATTAGCCGTTAATCTGATATTTGATTGTCCAATACTTTGCGCGATTTCACCATTTGGCGTCATAGCAGTTCCAAAATTCACGATTGGCACTGAAGATGGTGTTGAGTGCGCGGTGATTGGTGAAGGAAATGCGGAGAATGGTGTATGCGGCGAGTTTTGAACCAAACTTGCTGGTGAGGGCGCCAAAATTGGGTGTGGTGAAATGAGCGGCGCTGAAAGGAATTTTTTTTTTCTTTTTTTTTTTATTTGAAAAAATATTTGTAATCATGTGCGAAAGTTTTTACACCTGCCACGTCTAATGAGTCTATTCATATATTGAGGGCATTCTCAGATTTCTCTGCGTCTCTCTCAACTCACGAGTCATTGGAATTGTGCCAAGAAGTGTAAAACTGTTTGTGCCATCTTCGAGTTTCGGCACAAATTGTTGTTGTTGTTGTTGTTGAAAAACTTGATTTTGAAGGTGTTGTTGAGCAGCTGAAAAAAGAAAGAAGTTTTTCTGAGAAATACAGGGACTAGGAAATAACTAGTCCCTCAGGCTAGCCCCCCCCCCAATGTTCTGTGTGCTGTTCCCATTCGAACCTCCAAGATCTGGCGGAAGTTCGCCGTTGTTATTGAGCCCTCCCCCAAAATCAGCATCACAATCAATTTTCAATTCCATATCTGATGATTTTCTTTTGATTTTTGCGCGATGACTTTGATATGGACGAAATCCCGAAGTGTTCTCATCGTGATTGAAATTTTTCAGAATACTACCCGGTTTTTTGGCGGGGTCGTCCATCCTAGAGTTAGTACAAATTGAAGAAGACATAAATTAGAAGAGAATGAGAAAAAAGATTAGAAAAGTCGGGTGGTCGAAGAGATTAAACAGATTATCCTTTTTTGTCAGAAAATTGTCTGATAAGGCCAAAAATAATAAGAGCATTATTTATGAGAGAAAAATAACTTATCAGTTTTGAACTGACATGAGAGAAAACTATTGTTTCAAACAAACATCTTAATCATACGGTAGGTGGGGAAAAGGCAAAAAAAATTCAAACAGTTGCACTTTGTGTAACAATCAAGAGAAATAGCGGAAAGGAAAAAGAATAACATTTTGACACAGCGACAAAAAATGACTAAGAAGCAGATTGAGAGAATATGCCGATCAGAAATTCAAAAAGGCGCGAATAATTTATGAGCTGAAACAAGAAGAAGAAGGAGAAAAAACGCTGAATGAATGAATCGAAAAAAGAAACTCGCGGTGGCCACCCACAGGCTGAAAAAAAGCTGTCTTCTTCTTTTCCTAACACATATCTTTTTTCATATATATATATACACATACATACGCCCTTTTCTGAGCCCCTGAAGGCTGGCTGGCTGGAAAAAAGTGTATAAAAAGAGCAAAAAAGTATTAGAGAGTGCTCTGGTTCTCTGGGACGCCGTCCCCGTAATGAGAGCATGTTCATGAGCCCCGGCGCGGGCTGAAAAAATGTAGAATAAGAAGAAGAAGAAGAAGATGGAAAAAAAGTTTTTTTTCTGCGCCGACACAGCAGCGCAAAATTCATAATTGGCACAATTTTTCTCGCACTAGCCAGCTAGGCACACTCACACAAGTTTACGGGGCGAAAAAGGGAAGAATAATAATTGGGTTGTAAACTAATTGCAATGTTTGTATAACGGGTATACGGTAGCTGCATTTTTTCGATGCTGCTTCTGCTACTTTTTTCGTGCAATCTATACTTTTTGAGGGAAAGTAGATGAAGACGAATTCTTCGTGGGACGAAAATGGGCGTTTTCCGAGAGAAATACAAAACAAATATCGCTTCAGGACCCTTGTTTTTAGAGTATGCGGCTTTAAAACCGTAGTTTTGATCATTTTTTCTGATTGGGCGGGAAAATTTGAACGAATTCGGTGAAAAACTACAAAAATAGTGATCTACGTGAGAAATACAAAACCAATAAGTATTGTTCTTCGCGTTAAGACCACGCCTATCGAAACTGTGCGCCTTTAAAACGTAGAATGAAACGGGACAATTTCGAGGAATTTTAAGAAAAATCGTGTTTTCCGAGAGAAATCCAAAACAAATATCGCCTTAGGACCCTTGTTTTTGAAGTTATGCGCCTTTAAAACAGTGGAGAATTCTGTTTTGACGAATGTTTCGCGCGTTTTTCCAAATGGGTCCTGCCACGAATCAAAATACAACTAGAAAGTGTTCTCCGTGAGAAGTACAGAAAACTGTACTTCGCATCGAGTCCACGTGCGCCTTTAAAAACAGCAATTTCCCAACTTCGCGGGTGGCCACTAAAAGAAACACACACATAAAACACTAAATAATGGCGCCACGGAGAGAGAAATCGCAACACGAAAAGATAGCAGTAAAAAATGAACGATGAAGAAGAAGAAGAAGATGGAAAAAAACGAGAGAAAAACGACAAAAAATAGTATGGGGGTGAGAGAAGGCATATTAACGTCATGGGTGGTCTGACAGACAACTGGAGGAACAACTAAAAAAGAACTACTCTTTTTTTCTAGCGACGAGGGACCCACCAACAAACTTTGCATGCATGCTTCTTTGCTTTAACTAAAAGTCGATTGGACTTACTTATGTTCTGAGAAGAACATGATGAAAACCCCGATTAATTGACTTCTTTCAGCCACATATCTACACTTACATAACAAAAGTTGATAATAGGAAAAATAATAGTTGGCTGAACAAGCGTTCAATATCATGTTAAGTAGAAATGAAAAATAGAAAGAAAACTAAGAAGAAGAAAAGGGGAGATGAAAAACGTCTGTCTGGGTGGTCGAAGATTGATAAGGTTGGGGGCCCGCACAAACAGCAAAAAATATCTTTTTTTTCGACTAAATGAGAGAATGCCATGCACTTTTTGTCTCTTAAGATTGTGTCGAAGAAATAGGGAGGGAGGGTTACAAAATATACTTTTTTTATCAACAACTTTTCGTCCCACTCGTGCGAAAACCTTTTTTTGTTGTGAAAAACTGAATTCCCAAAACGAGACTTACCGGAACCATTTGTGAAATGATGTGAAGGTGGATATGCATTTCGAAGGAATGCACTGGTAGCTGCATCACCTGCAAAATATCACGCGTTTTTTTGGGGAAAACTTGAAAAAAAAGTAAAAAATGTGTGTGGCCGAAGTCTCAACATTTTTCGGCCATCGCAAAAGTTCGGCCACATATGTTTTTTTTCTTTTTTTTCAGACTAGCCACTGTGTTTTTTCCCAATAGAAAAATGCAATTTCGAGGAGACGCAGACACTCGCTGGTCTCGACACGCTGTGTGTCTGCCACACACTATTTCTCTCCATTTTTCGGCGAGAGATTTGTCTGCACACGTTAAAGTCTGCGTCTCCCTCGAATTGCAAAAAAAAAATACAGTGTAGCCCTTGGAATTCTCTACAGAATCCTCCAGGAAAAATGCGAAAAAAAAAACAACGACACACCGCTTGCTGTTTGAACAAGCGGAGTGTCGTTGTTTTATTTTGAATTTTTTTATTTTACACGGAAACCTTACCTTGTTGAATTCCATTAAATGGAACAATTGGATTACGCTTTGCGTCAATATTCATATTCTTGATGTCGTCGAAGCTTTTAGCCTCTGAACTGGGAGCCATCATGCCTCCTAATATCACCGGTGTATTTCTTGTGGAGAACGGCACTCGAAAATCGAACTGTGAATTCCTCAGAGTCGGGATAGAGAATGGGGCATTTCCTGCAAAAAACAGTTTAATTTATTGGTTTGAATGATACGGTAATCAAGAGAGGTTAGAGACGCAGAGCGGTATTTTCGGGAAGACGAACTTTTGTGGTTTGATACTACTACAGTAGGTTTATGGGGGTGGAGCTGGAAAGATGATTGATGGGGAATGGGGAGAGAAAGAAGAAGAAGAAGAACAAGAAGTTCAGATTTGATAAAAATTATTACAGTAATCTGGTAAAGATAGAAAAAAAGAAGGAAAGGCAAAGACCATAGTAATATGACCTGAACATTTGGGGGGTTTGAGAGCGGAACAAAAAAGTAGCGAAAATTTTTAACGCTTTAGCAGGGTTTCGACTCTAAGGCCTCAAGTACTAGTACCGCATAGTACATGTACTAGGAAATATGTACTGAACGTTTAAGCAAGGCCTTATTTAAAAGTACTGTTCAGTGGAGCGTATTTACGCTACTACAATTTGAATTCGGAAGAGCAAGCGTGCTCTATTGATAATACAGCCGGTTTGTGCGTTAAACAACATGGATTCTTGAGCTCTTACGATTCATCAAAGATAGTTTTGCACTAATATCAAAGTACCATAATCGTACTGAACAAATTTCTATCAAGACAAAAGTGTGGAAAAATGGCAACAATATCATGATAGACGATAATGAAAAAGGTATATTTTATCATTTCTCTTTTTTTGTTTCATGGTCTGTCAATTCTTTCCACTTCTTCTTCTTCGGATACCACCGGGCCTTTTTTTCAGGAGAAACGGGCGCGACGAAAAATCGAGATAGTGTTGTGGGGCAAAGAGACGCAGACGCCAGCCATTTTTTTCGGGTTCGTGATGGTTTTACACTCTCTTTCTCTCTCTGTTCACTTTTTATATCAGTTTTTTATTTCGAACGGGGAGGTTTGCTGATAAATCGTTGGTTGCGACACAACAATTTTGTTGCGATTTTTGGGTTGTTGCGGACATGAGAAGATGAAGATGCGACGAAAACAGAAAAAAAACGGTTTCAGTTAGGCGCGCGAGAGAGAAAGTGAGAGAAAAACTGAAACGAGAATACGGTAGGATGGCTGGAAAATATGACAAATGATAAAAATAAAAATTCCGGGAAACAAATAACACAACGGAAAAAATGTCCAAACATCTCTTCAGAAAACAGTCACAGAAAAGGCGAAGAAATTAGCATTTGAATGTTGCGGAATAGGAGGAGAAAAGGGGCGGGGCTTTGGCGTTTTATGGGAACAGAAAGAGGTAATTTATATGGATCAATCGACCCAAAGACGTATAAAAGAGGGAAGAATATGGGAAAAAACGCAATGAAATAAAATAATGTGAGGAGAATCATCGTGGGGGGTCTGGCGCCAGAAAATTTGGGGGTAAGGGATTCGGAAATTGAGAAATAATCAAGGAAGATTGAGCTCTGATATTTTAAATCCAAAAAATGCTCGCCGAGCCAGAGAAAACATGCCAGAGTGGGTTAGGACACAACTGGCAATACCCAAGGTACACGCAGAGGGCAGGCACCGAGAATTGAACCAGATACCTTGAGGTTGACAAAAGCTAGCACTACCACTGAGCTATATAAGGGCATGAGCATCTCAAAAAAACTAGAATCTTTCATAAAACCAGACATAAAATTAGTTTCCAACGTAAAACAAAAAATGTGTACACGGGAGAGAATTTTGATCAATGTGCTTGATAATTCATATACTCTTTAGAAACCAGTGAAATTTCGATTTTTGTGAGAAATTAAGTGCTTTGCATTTTTTTTCAGAAAAAAATTATGAGTTTCGCGGAAAAGTTGTCTTTGCCAGAAGAAAAAATTCAAAAAAAAAGAAATAAAAGTTTATTCATGAAAAAATTGTAAATTATCCGTTTATTCTTGAATACTGTAGTTTTTCACAATGTTGAAACGATCTGCCAAAATTGAAAAATTGAAGCAAACTGACAAGATTTGTTGATGTTGTTGATTGCAGGTTATCTGAAAAAGTTTGTTTTAATTTTTTTTTGTTTTTCACATTTGTTTATTTATTTTTGTACCGAAAGGCTATTTTTCGAAAAGCATTAAAAAGAATTCACGTTTTTTCTGAGAAAAATTTCAAAAAATTCGCGTGAAGCGAGCATGATGCGAGAAATTGAGATTTTTGGAATTTTGGTTTTGTTTTGTATGAATTTGAAATTTTACAAAGACTAAAAATGTTTAGAAGTATTTTCCGAGATTCATTCAAAAAGTACTATTCAACTTATCATCTCAACGCTAAAAATGTTGACAAAAAAACTGCTAAGAAAATGGGGTTTTTTGAAGTAAAATAGTAGTAGTAGTAGTACGAACTGTAAAGAAATAAAAATTTCGAGTTTTTTCGATTACATTTTACGTTTTCTCATGATCGCTTTCTTGTAAAATATTTCGAAAATAATCAGAAATTGTCAACAAAAAACTATATAACATGTTTTCCTTTTTTTTTGCTAAACTCAGAAGTTTCGTATATTGTTAGGAACGAAAAACGACTATTTTTTTCAAGAAGCTTTGTTGAAAACTCACCATTCAAGCAAGAAGATCACAAAACTCAATAAGATCATCGCCCTATTTTTTATGAAATACGAAATGAGAATTTTCATGTTGGTTCACGTGGCACAACGTGAAAAAAAAAGAATTTCATCTTTTTCTTTGGAATTTCCCACTAAAATCAGAATTTAAAAAATTTTGCGTGACCTACATTCGTGGAATGCATTTTCGGTTCTCAAAAATAATCAATTCGATAAAATAAAATTTTTTATTCTCTATTGCTCAAGTTACGATTTGGACTTTGAAAGTGAGTTTTTCTCGCATTAATAAAACCTTTCAAAGAGTTTTTTTTTCGGATTTCTCTAAATTTCTGACTACTGTTGTTTGGATATTAATACATACTAACTACTGATGATAAATCGCTTAGCCGTTTTTTTTGTCAACATTTTTAGCGTTGAGATAATAAGTTG
This sequence comes from Caenorhabditis angaria, assembly GCA_947459285.1. NCBI lineage: Eukaryota > Metazoa > Nematoda > Chromadorea > Rhabditida > Rhabditidae > Caenorhabditis > Caenorhabditis angaria. Next base: position 9,598,863 of record CANHGI010000003.1, read on the forward strand.
AATAGTACTTTTTGAATGAATTTCGGAAAATACTTCTGAATATTTTTAGTCTTCGTAAAATTTCAAATTCATACAAAACAAAACCAAAATTCCAAAAATCTCAATTTCTCGCATCATGCTCGCTTCACGCGAATTTTTTGAAATTTTTCTCAGAAAAAAACGTGAATTCTTTTTAATGCTTTTCGAAAAATAGTCTTTCGGTACAAAAATAAATAAACAAATGTGAAAAACAAAAAAAAATTAAAACAAACTTTTTTCAGATAACCTGCAATCAACAACATCAACAAATCTTGTCAGTTTGCTTCAATTTTTCAATTTTGGCAGATCGTTTCAACATTGTGAAAAACTACAGTATTCAAGAATAAACCGATAATTTACAATTTTTTCATGAATAAACTTTTATTTCTTTTTTTTTTGAATTTTTTCTTCTGGCAAAGACAACTTTTCCGCGAAACTCATAATTTTTTTCTGAAAAAAAATGCAAAGATCGCTTGATACTCAACTTTCGCATCCCGCTCAAAGTGCTTTTCACTGGTGCCTGTTTAGGTTTGCTGTTCAGACAGGGAAAAATAGAAAATAAAGTCGTTTTATGAAAGATTCCAGTTTTTTTGAGATGCACATGCCCTTATATGTGCTCTTTTGAGTTTTATCGATATTTTTAGGGCTCGGATATTTATAATAGGCACAGTGAAACGTATAATTTGCAGAACAAAACCTCTAATTAAAGGTGTCGCGCCATTTTCAAGTTCAAAATTGCTAAATGATCAAAATGCTAAAAACGAAAGTTTGGGCTTCTCAAAAAAATGATCTGTGAGCCTAAAAACAACAGAGGAACTAGGTTTTTTTTTACATTTCTGATCTACAAAAAAATTTCGAGAGATTCAATTCCAGACAGTTTTTTTCTCGCGAAAGAATTCCCAAAATAAATGAGTATTTTTGTTAGATAAAAATCAGTCTCGACAAAATTTTACGAATGGAAACAAAAACAAGAAAAGAAGATGGAGAAGAAGAAGTACTTTTTTGTGAGTGTGCCTAGGAAAGAAAATGTTGCCATAAATCTCCTCCGCCAAGGAGAAAAAAACGAACACTTTCCTCCCTTAAAACACAAACCCCGCCCACTTTTATGGGCTTGTACTTTTTCTCTTCTTCTTTTTACTCAAAATGACTTCGGGCCCAGCGAAAAGAAAAAATGAGTGGTGATTAGCGAGAGTAGTTGGTCTCGAAGCAACTAAAAGTATACGGTAGTTAAGTAGAAATCGCAACAAAATACAAAGTCGTTAGATCGACCTTTTGCTAATTTAAAGCAGAACAATTTCTCTATATCTCTCAAATCTCAATAATCTTTCAAATTCGTCGCGGGACACCGCCGCCGTCGCCATGTTTTATGGGTTTTCTTGTTATGCGGCGGCGGCGGAGAAGAGAAAGTGATCAGCCGACGATTTTGCACTTTCTGGGAGGTGTGCAGTCATCGGATAAATATAGAGCTAGTTGCCTTGGAGATGATTACGGTACTACTACAATAATATGTAGTTGGGAAGGTACAAAAATATGAGGTGACAGAGCAAGATTATTACGATTTTTTTCGAGGTGAAGTGAAGGGAGATAAGAAAACCGGTCCAACTTGATAGAAAAATTTCAAGAATTTGTTGGAGGAGATGGCTCAGTGGCAGTGGTGGCTGCTGTCAATCTCAGGGTCACGGGTTCAATTCCCGTTTCCCCCTTTCGATGCACCCAGTCACTTGAAGCAGAAGACTAGATCTAGATCCGAAATTCTTTCAATCTGAAGTTTTGAGAAAAAGGAACACAAAGCAGAACAAAAGTATAGGTTAGGTTCACTAACGAAAAACTAATTCAATCAAGAAAAGCGCTCTCACACACATTTTTTTTCTCCAGTGCCAATTTCAAGAAAGGCGAAAAATGTGGGCGTGGCCAATATCGGATTCTCGCGCACTCTTCGAGCAAAGGAAATGTTGTGTGAAGGAAAAAAAAGAGGAACGACTGCTCCTCTGAAAATCATCCGTCTCTCTGTCTCTACCCGCCTTTCTACCCGTCTAGACTCTCGTTCTCGCTTTTTGATCAGAAGAAATCTATATAGTAGTGCTGCTGCTGCTGTTTCAGCTAACATTTTCAGCCTTTTGGCCTCGAGACATGACGAGTGAGGAGAGAAAGAAGAGGAAAAGAAACATCGCCGAGCTCAAAAAGAGAGAAGAGGGCAAAATGAGGAAGAAGAAAAAACATCTGGACAACGGGGTGTTCCCTTTAGAAATGTTGCGTTTATTTTCTAAAGGGGGTTATATTCCCCAAGGCGAAGAGAAAAGGCGGAGCTACGTGGGAAAAGCTCAAAAATCCGAATTACCGTAGTTGCACTCATAAACTAACTATCAATTAAAAACGTATCGCTTGCTCATAAGACTAATTATAACTTTCTTATTTCGAAAAAAATGAAATCATGAAGAAGATGAGAAATAATTGTGCCCTATTCAATTCTATTTTGCGCGGGACGCGCGGCGCCCTGAAATAAGATTTATAGCTTTTATAAAATACGAAAACGAAGAAGAAGAAGATGAAGAAAAAAGGGCAGTTAGATTGAAACCAGATCGATTGGGACACTGAAAATTTATGACCCACCAAAAAACATGTCTCTTTTCTTCTTCTTAGTCGCGTTTTAATCGTCGTTTTTTGCAATGGGCGATAAAATTTTAAGGTTTTCTTTTTTTTTGAGAAATGAACTTGGCCGACTTTTTGTTGCGGAAGCTTCTATTTTCAAAGAACGCGTTCGCCAAAATAAATATTCATCAGAAATGAAACTTATCACAAATTGAATTGAAGAATAAAACAAAGCAGCTTCCAAGACACGAGGGAAACAAAGAAAACTTTAAAAAAAACCGGAAAACAAAAGTATTTCTTGTTAATACAGACGAACAAGTTTGCTCTAGCGAACTCTCAGCGAACAACGAATAAATTGATGAAAATACATATGCAAAATAAGTAGAATCGAAATCAATTCTATTCAAAAAAAAGCAAAAAAGTACATAGACAAGAAGAAGAGAACACCATCGCCGAAAAAACGAACGAACGAAAAAGAAAAGAAATGAACGAAGAGAGGACAGAGAAAAGGCCAAATACACTTTTTTTTCGAACATTCGAATGTTGCGACGATGAAATGATGAAATAGTATAGAAGCGTAGAAGAGACGCAGACACGACCACCCAAGCATTTTTTGCCGCCGGCGATCAGAGAACTAGGAGACGCTTCCATGTTGCACTTTTTTTCACAAGACGAAGATCTTTTTGCTTTTTTGTGTGTTATTAGAATGCATTTTTGGTGGAATTTTCAGCATACACCTTAATAAGGCACTAAAAACCAAGGATAAAAAACAATTAGTCGAAAATCTCGCTGAACAAAACAAACAAAGCGAAAGGAATATTTCGTCGCGGGTGGTTTTCAAATATTTGCAAAACGTTTTTTTTCACAAGAAGCACTTTGTCTGCGTACCCAAGAGTTTTTTTCTCTTCTTCCTTGGCTGAGTATCTAATGTTACAATCATGTCTTTCAGCCATGAAACTATTTTTTCTGGAAAAAATTAGAGAGTGTGGGAAAATGAGAGACACCGAAAGGAGTAGGTTTCTCATGTGATATGAAAGACGGAAGATTGACAAACTTCAGGTCAAATTAGAGAATTTTTTTTCCGTTTTCTGAAAATTTTTAGACAGGGGTTAAAAATAGTTTTTTTTGCATGTTAGTAGGAAATGTGGGGGAAGAGGATGATCTAAACATTTTTTGCCTGGAGGTCAAATTTTGTTTAATTTTTCCGATTCATTTATATTTATTAAAATCATATTATATACAGTAGCGTGCAAAAAGATACGAACACCCTGCAATTGTATCGTTTCACGGGACCTAGTGGTCCAATCGTTCTGAAATTTTTAGGGAGTGTTACTGGGGTCCCAAAAAGCTTTTTTCTACAAGCGGGATATTGTAGTTACTAGCTGAAGAGTTTGAAGAACTCGGATATCAAACATCAATTTTTAGATATTCTCACAAATTTCAAAACATCGTTGAAAAAATATTTTTTTAGTCTCAATCATCATCAACTTTCATTTTTTATGTCTTCAGGAAGACATAAGCTCTTGATTCCGACCTCAACTTAATGATTTCATTACCTACAAGGCTCATTCTGAAGGTTCTAGGAAGACCATCCAGAAAATCTGAAAATGCACATATCTGGATTATTGATGATATTTCATCGTTGAAATGTGTTCAAAACACTCTAAACTAGTCATTTGAACCATTTTACACAAAATTCCAATCAAATTCCGAAGTTTTAACTCAACTCGCACATCACTGCATTTTCGATGTTTATCTGGATCTTTGATTCCACATCATCAACAACAACAAAATTGACTTTTTATTGATCGAACTAATTCCTAAAGCAGTTCTAAACACTGAACAATTCATCATTTCCACTCAAAAAATTCATCGGCTCAATATCAGCTCGATAAACATCGAACTACCAAAATAGGGTAATTTTATAAAGGAAACCAATTGAAAATGAAGAGTTTTCATAGAGGTCAGCTTTCAGCTTCTAGCAAACTCAAATTACGACTGCTAGTACATTCATGGCACTTGATAAACATGAACAGTCATCTAAAGAACAAGTTCGATCAATAAAAGGTCAATTTTGATGTTGTTGATGATGTGGAATCAAAGATCTAGAAAAACATCGAAAATTCAGTGATGTGCGAGTTGAGTTAAAACTTCGGAATTTGATTGGAATTTTGTGTAGAATGGTTCAATGGACCAGTTTAAAGTGTTTTGAACACATTTCAACGATTAAATATCATCAATAATCCAGATTTGTGCATTTTCAGATTCTCTGGATGGTCTTACTGGAACCTTCAGAATGAGCCTTGTAGGTAATGAAATCATTAAGTTGAGGTCGGAATCAAGAGCTTATGTCTTCCTGAAGACATAAAAAATGAAAGTTGATGATGATTGAGACTAAAAAAATATTTTTTCAACGATGTTTTGAAATTTGTGAGAATATCTAAAAATTTATGTTTGATATCCGAGTTCTTCAAACTCTTCAGCTAGTAACTACAATATCCCGCTTGTAGAAAAGGCTTTTTGGGACCCCAGTAACACTCCCTAAAAATTTCAGAACGATTGGACCACTAGGTCCCGTGAAACGATACAATTGCAGGGTGTTCGTATCTTTTTGCACGCTACTGTAAATGTTGTGTCAGGTTTCAAAAATCGAAAAATTCGCGGAAATTGAGGGGTCGATACAAATTTCGAAAATCGCATTTTATATCCGAGATTTTTGACAGAAGAAGAAACAGTTGCGTAGCCTAGTGGTATGCATGCGCGCTTTTTGTTCGCAAAACCAGGGTTCCATCCCCACCCGGAGCACAACTTTTTTTCTTTTTTTTTCCAATTTTCACACCAAAACTCACTAAATTGCAAATGCGGCCTCAATTCGACTGGTTTGATTCTTTGTATTTTCGCCTGTGATTGTTTTCTTTTCTTCTCGCGAATAATATTCAACATAATTGCTGCCTGCAACAAAAATTACCCGATTAATGACATTGCTCATATTAATGAGGTATTATTATTATTGTTTTATATTGTAACGTGTATGTGTGTGTATATTTAGAAAAGAGTCCCTTCCCCTGTTTTATTGTTTATATGAATAAAGTGCACAATTCGTCGCGTCGAAAGATCAATTTACACATGGCGGGGTGGTTCGAAAATCGGTGGAGCGTGATTTTTTTATTATTTTATACTGATTCGAGAAATTATGATGACGAGGTGGCCAAAAAATGAGAGAGGGGGTGACAAAATTTTGAAAAAATGTCTGGGAAATTTTTGGAAACAGCTTGAAGAGGGGTCTCAAAATTTTCAGAAACTTTTCTGTAATCCTTTCTGAAAGTTCTGGAAATTTTTCTCTTTAAGTTCTTATTCCACCCACGGTTTTTTGAAATTTGAAGAATCAAAAACCTAATTGAATGAAATTGTTTTGAAAGTTTATTATGAGATCAAAAAATAATCCTAATCTTCGAAAACAAAAATCAATTCACTTGAATTTTTTTCCTCGATTACTTTTTTGAATTATTTTTTTTTAAAGCCTAGAAAGCCTAGTTGACAAGTAGCCGCGCCTAGAGAACCTTATTGTCAAGGAGCAGCGCCTAGAGATCCACTCTGCCACGGAGCCGCGCCTAGAGAGCTTCTATGTCAAGTAGCCGCGCCTAGAGAACTTAATTGTCTAGGAGCCGCGTCTTGAGAGCTTCTATGTCAAGTAGCCAACTCTTGGGTTTCTAGTTGTCAAGTAGTCGCAGTTAGAAAATCCAGTTGTCTAGCAGACGTGCCTACGGAACTTGGTTATCTAGGAGCCTTGCCTAGAGACCCTTATTGTTTAGGATTAGCGCTTAGAGAACATATTCGACAAGTAGCCGCGCCTAGAGAACCTAAATGTCTAGAAGCCGCGCCTAGAGAGTTTCTATGGCAAGTAGCCAGCCCTAGTTGTTAGATAAATATTCAAAACACATCTATTTTTGGCCCTAAAAATACCCACCTTACAGTAATCCGTCAACCTTGAGCAGAGAAACGCGGAGCTTTTTGAAATTCAAAAGTGACAATGAGCAAATTTTTGGCGGGCGCGCGCTCGTGCTTTTTCGCGCCTTGCTTAATTAGCAAACTATTCAATCTTTTTTGAACCTAATAAATCAGTGAGCCCGAATTTTTCTCCTTTTTGTGAAATTTTTTGGCGCCAACACACAAATCAACAAAAGAAAGGTTCTTAGAAACCTAACGAGGAAATATTTGAATTTTATTCTTTTCAAAGAAATTTTGTTCATATCAGAAAACAAGTCTGTCTGGAAAACAAGAAAACAACATGGATTACTGTAGAAGTTGCCCTAAATTCATCACCTAGTTATTTTATAAACAATAAATCATTGGATCACATTTGGAGGCATTTCTTAAAAGTCTCATAAATTAATTTGGGCGCATCGCAAACGAAAACAAAAAGAACAACAGTTGGCGGACATTTCGGAGTCAAAATAGGGTGTTTTTAAGGGTTAAGAATTTATCCAAAATAGTTTTTTTGCCTTGTATTTTATATTTTCTTATTAGTTTTTGGTAGTTGGGAAAAATAATTTTGAAATCCCGAAGGAATTTTCGTTTTTACGTCAATAAAAGTTGGAAAACAGGTGAAAAATATAGTGAACCTTGATTTTGCGTAATTCCTAAAATTTTTTCTGAATTTTTAATATAACTTTGTCATGATTTGATCTTGGTTAGTCATTCTCGAAAAAAATCCGGACAAGATAGACTAACTCTCAGCTATCTGAAAGTTATTCACATTTTATTACTGTAATTCACCAGCATAAACTTTTTATTGGCATTTTAGTACCAACCTCGCTCTATCGCACTCTCGCCATGAAAGAGAAAAATATGTTTCGCGGCCTAGGAGCCGACACACTCGGCCATTTTTTGTTTTGTTTTTTTGTTTTTTTTTTTGAAACGTTTTTCGTAGAACTTACCAATTCCAAAATTTCTCAAATCCGCTTTGAATTGTTGATTTCGAGCTGAAAAAAACAAGTCTTTCAATAAAAATTCAAAAATTGGGCATAGCTTCCGCGTCCCAGCTGGAATTTCATTTTGGAACTGATAAAATCAACCAGTTTTCAAGATTTTCTAGCTAAAGAAAATCAAGAAAAAAGAAGCGACTTTTATTAGTTTCAAAATGAAATTTCAGAAGTTCAAATTATTTTTTTCACTCACGATCAACATTTTCACAACTTTCAGGTCTTGATCGAGCGATTTTTTCGGCGAGTTGTATTGATTGATGTGAACTTTTCTGGAAAAAAATACATTAACAAAAAAGTCCAGATCGATTTTCCTCAAAAAACCCCAATTTCCAGTCAAATTCCTTTGCTCATGACAAAGTCCCAAACCAGGTCCTCATCATCCCATTCCACCCAAATCGGTGGCCGAAGAGCAGTTCTATAGGAACCTCAGGTCTTGCTCATCATTGTTTTCCAATCAAATCCAGGCGGTATTCCGCGGTCCACAATTTCGCAAGAAACTGTGTCCCCTACCGAGGTTCCTGGTAGTGGCAATGACTAGTGGGCTCGAAATTTATCGAGCGCTGTACTAACTCCGAGCGAAAGACTACTAGAACTGCTCGGAATGGTTTTTGGGGAGGGTTTCGGGTGAATTCAAAAGGAAACCGGGGCTAAAATCCCCAAAAAACTCATCTTTTATCACATTCCTGCGTTGAATTGCCGAATAACAGCCGTCTTGAGCGACGCAAAAACGAAGAAATGAATAAAATATCGATTTTTTGGTTGGCGCGTGGAAAAAATAAAAATTCGCGGGCAGGTTTTGAATTTTTTGTGTGTTGTGTGTCAAGACGCAGTTGCTGTTTGCAATGTTCCTTTGAATTCTACCGTACCACACAAACTTTTTTTTTCTTTTTTTTTCAGTTTTTTTTTTTTCAGTTTTTTCAGTTTTCACACACGTTTTTCCCATGCAATGAAGAGTCATGGTAAGCAGTGACAACGGTGTTTGCGGACATGTGTTTGCACACATTTTGTTCTCACACATCTCTCGCACTCTCTCGTTTGCCGCGCTCTCTATTTTTCATTTTGAAAAAAAGAGGTACGGTATCAAAGGCGCATGTGTTTTTAATTTCGATTGGTCTCGCAGCGGAGGCTAACTTTCTTCCCAGGACCCCTAAAAATTCCAAACAAAGTCATTCGCACAGATCTCGATACGCTGATTTTCGCTATGTTTTTTGTTTTTGATGAAGTGGGGGTAATTTCACCGCTAGGCGTTGCACCGTTTTTGTCGGATGCGCGATGAAAATTGCACAACTTTCTTCTTTTTCAAACGTGTGTGGCATCGAATCAAGCTCCAAAATGTTGTTATTTGGCTGGAAAATGATATTTGAAGGTAAGAATAAGTTTTTCAATAAATTCTAGTTGGTTTTTTTTCCAGGATTTCGGCCAACTTTGACGAAAAAAAGAAATTCGAGAATTTTTGCTGATGTTTCCGAAAACGTCGTTTTTATAATTTTCTGTTTGAAAAACAGATTCTCCAGGTGAGTTGTTGAAATCGGTTTTTTTTGCGGGAATTGTTGAATAAAGCATATACGAATTTGAACTCGTGCGATTTTTTTGGCGGCGCGTCGCGTGCGATGCGGAGCGTGTTTGTTCGATAGAGCGAGGTGCACCGACGTGTATTCCAAAAATGATCCCTTGAGAGCTCTTTAAGTTGCTCTGCAAAAACTTGACCCAGCTCATTATTTTTCCATTTTGAAATCCTTGCTCATCCCATCCCATTATTTCCTGCCTGCAAATTTTTTGAAATCGTCATTTTCAAGTACAGTTTCCTTCCTCTTTTTTCATTCAAAAAATCATCTTCCTCATCCAACTTGAAGCAAAAACTTCGTTTTTGGCGAGTCGTAAAAATCTCATTAGATTTCTTTTATGAAAAATATATATTTGATGGAAAGAAGAAGAAGAAGAAGAAGAAGCAATTATTTTTTCTTTTCGATTTTTTTTCGAATATCTGAAAAAGTGGTTTTTTTTTTTTTCAAAAACTCGAAAAACTCAACTCAAAATAACATAAACACAGAAAAACCCCGGAACTTTTCTTCTATTTCTCATTTTTTATTTTCAATATTCAGATTCAGATTCAGAAATAGGAGTCTCTACCTATTCATTATTATTCATCCTTATCTGTTGTTTTCTACGAGAAAAAAAAAATTATAGGATTTGAGGGAAAAATAGATGGAAAATATTTGGATCAAAACTTTTTTTCTGATTTTTTGGAAACTATTTTTTGACAAATTTGAATTCTAAAAGTTTAATTTCAAAAAAAAGTCTCGATGTTAGAAAAATCAGAGCTCTCTAGCCTCTCTAGCCTCTCTAGCCTTTCTAGCCTCTCTAGCCTCTCTAGCCTATCTAGCCTCTCAAGCCTCTCTAGCCTCTCTAGCCTCTCTAGCCTATCTAACCTCTCTAACCTCTCTAGCATCTCTACCTTCTCTACCCTCTCTAGCCTCTCTAGCCTCCCCTACAAATTCAAAACAAAATAAAATTATTTTGATCCCAGACTAATCCCTGATGATTATTTTTCCTCAAGTCCAAGTGGCATTTTTCGAAACACGTGAAAAATTTTTGAGTTGATCCTTTTTCTCACGCACTACAACATATTTGAAACCCTTTCCGCATTATTTTTGAAAACTTCTTGGACCCTACAAGTGTTCCAATTCATTTTCATTTTTTTATGCTGCCGAAGAAGAAGTAGAAGAAGAAGTCACTTAAATATTCGTGTCATCTAAATGTTTTTTCATCAATCTTCTCCCACCTCCTCCTCAATCATTTACATATTCGCATATTCAAACAACTCACTTGCGCAACTTTGCCGCGAAAGTGACAAAATTCTTGAAATTTTTTCAATTTCAACTCCATGTAATTCATGATCGACTATTGTCAACTAATCCTGGTCGTAAGCAGAAAAAAAGAGGGAAAAAAAGAATGATGAGTTCATTTTTGCTCGGCCAATTTTTTGATCTTCTCCTTGGAAGTGATGTAAGTGTTAGGTTAGATGTGTTTGAAAAAAATCACGTAAGAAGAGCTACCAACAATTTTTTAAATTTTAAATCAAGTTTCTAATTTGAAGTTGAAAACCAATCTGTCTAGGTGGCCCTAATTTTAGGCTCAGTCTGGTTTAAGTTTCCGGGCTTCTGTACCTTATTCTAGGCTAGTTCTATGATCCTTTTTTTCAAATATTCAGACTTTTGTTGTTTGATCTTCATTTTCCCAAAAAAAAATTAAATTTTACTTGCTCAAAAAATCAGATGTTTCGATGTTTAATCAAGAAATCTTTTTGTTTTGGCTAAACATAATACATATTATTATTATTATTATTAAGCGACTAAAATGTATGTAACTATAGATTTTTTTCTGGCATAGGATAATCTCTTTTTGCTCTTTGGCCCAACTAAAATTAATTTGTTTTCGAATTTATTTTGATATCATTACAATTGTTTCCAGTCTCCAATTTTTGTCAAATTAATTAATTAATTAATTGAAAACAGGTATGATAAAATCTGGGTTCAATTAATTTGTTTATAAATAGCAGTTTACTGCGAGAGGTCATTTTGTGTTCTTAACTTTATGAATTATTTCATCATGTTCCGTGTCGGGCATATTTTTGATCGCATTTATTTTGGGAAACAAGGAAGAAAATAGTTGGTTAAATCCGATTTTCATATTAGTAGAGGGTAATTTTCGAAATGGATTTTATGTAGTTTTTTTGGTGGTTTGAACAAAACTTTGCTTTAATTTTGTATGTTTTTTGGTTAGAATGAGTATTTATTTACTAATAAGCGGCTCCTTATATTCGCAGAGGGAAAATAAAAAATTTCTAGAATTTTTGATATTTGACTAGTTGATATAGTTAAGGTTTGAAAAGATATGCTTGAAGTTAGGGTTTCAAAAACTAGGCTGAAATTAAGCCGCTAAAAAATACAACCCTGAAAATTTGGGGTTCTGTTAAGCCTATGTTAAGTTAGGTTAAGCTAAGTTAATGTTAACTCTAAAGTTTGATCTTAAATAGTTAAACATTACAATTAGAACTTAGGGTTTCAAAAGTTAACTCTTGAAAATGTTGTACTTAAAATTTAAGGTTCTGTTAAGCCTATCCTAAATTAATGTAAGTTAAGTTAACGTGAAGTTAAGTTAAGTTAAGTTAAGTTAATGTTAAGCCTAAAGTTTGATCTCTAAATGTGAAGCCATCAAATTTAGGGATCCAAAATTTAACGCTTGCAAATGTATACCTAAATTTAAAATTTAGGGTTCCAAAAGTTAAGCCTAACTTTTAATGCTTTCAAAAAATCTTGTACCCTTTAAAATTTCCAGATTCAAAACTTTTTTCGGCCCAACGACTTCCTGCAATAAATATTTGCAAGAGACCCGAAAATTTGATCTACACATTTATTTGTTCTAAAAGTTCATTGGACCTTCAACAAAAATGTTTTATTTTCCACACCGCTTCTTCTTCTTTTTTTCGCTTCTTCTTCTTCTTCCATATCGGAATGCAATTTTAATGAGAGCCTCTTCTTCTGTCCGCCCCAAATATCTATCCATCCGCTCACTATGTATTTTTTCTGTGTTGCTCCTCCAATATGTATGTACATACATACATACTCTTGTTAAATTATACATTCAACAAATCAACCAACCATCGTTTTTTTCGCGCGAGCTTTCGGATTCTAACATCTAGAATTTGAATGCTCGGAACTTTGAATTTCGATTTTCAGGGATGTAGATCAGGGTGACGTGGCTCTCTCTCACACATCAGAATATTCCACAAACCCACTTTACTCCACTTTGTGCCTAAAACAAGCAAGCAATAACACAATTTTTATGAGTTCTCTTTCTTAATAAAAAATTTCTCGCTCTCCTCTACCCACTTTTTTGTTTGCTTCCTCCATTTTCAACTCAATGACACCCCAATTTTCCCGTTCCAACCAATTTTCGCACTTTCGAATATTTGTTTTACATTTTCTAAAAACATCTACTGTGATAGCGAACACGTAAAAAAAATGAGCTAGAAATTCAGAATTTCGACATTTTTCACTGGATTTTCCAAATTTTGACGAGTTTCGGACATTTTCGATTTTTAAATGAAATATTTGACCAAATCAAAGCAAAAATAAATGCAGACTATTTTTAAAAAATTTTGAAACAGTGAATTTTCGGGTTTTTGGAGGATGAAATTTTTTGTGCGGAAATTCAGAATTTTGACATTTTTCACTGGATTTTCCGAATTTTGACGAGTTTCGGACATTTTCGAATTTTTCTCTTAAATTTTCTCTAAAAGTGGTACCTCCCCCCCCCCAGAAAATTATCCAAAGGGGGGGGGGGTACAAAAAATCTTCAAACTATCCTTAAAGATCCAAAAATCTACTCACCTGCTCAAAAAATTACCAGAAATCCAAAAATCCAGGTCCCACAACCTGAAAATCGCTCTGAATTAAAAAGGTCCCCCCCCTCCGAAGAAAATTGACCGCGGGGGTATACAGAACCCTTGAAACTATCATTTAAAGGGTTGGTGCTTTCCTGGTGAAAAAATCGTCTGCAAAAAGGCGTCACAGTGTTGTTTTCAAAGTTGTGTGCAAACACACACACGAAAATTCAAAAACAAGTTGTGCGCTAGAGCGCATTTACATGCTTTATTTCGTAGGTTTTAACTCGCTTGTGTTTTTGAGGAAAAACATGTATTGAATTGATGCTAGAATTTTTTCTAAAACTGGAACCTTCCAGGAGCACCTTATTCCTATCTAAACCAAGCAAGATTCCCTGGCGGAGCACCAACCCTTTAAGCTCCAAAAATCTACTCACCTGGTCAAAAAATTCCCAGAAATCCAAAAATCCAGCTCCCAATACCCGAAAATCGCTCCTAAAGAAAAAGATAACCCCCCCCCCCTTTTCCAGATCTTCCCTACTGTAAAAGCGAACACATCATAATATTTTGTTGCTTTTTTCTCCACACTTCTCATCATTCGATTCATCCTCTATTTCTCGAGGAATTAAGAAACGGAGCCCCGACCACCTTTGCTTCTTTCTTGCTCTCATTTGCATTCTGTCCTAATTAATTCATCATCGTCATTTCTTCTCTTCCCATCCATTCCTTTACTTTTTCTTCTTTTTCATTTCTGCCATCGAGAATTTCCCTACAGTACTCTTTAGCTCAAAAAAATGATTCGATTTTATGACAATTTAATTCTCATCCACCCGTTCATAAATCATTTTTCTTCCTGCTCATTTTTCAATGTCGTTTTTGTTTTTTGTTTTTCGAAATCTTTTTTCTTCTTGCAGCTATGAATGAAAGTGGTATACTCGAATTGTCACAGTCATTGGGTCCCGAGCAAAATTTGGTGAGTTTATGTCGCCAGTTGCGACGCGGTTGTGCGTCGCGTGTCAACACGCAACACTTCCTGGAAATGTTTGTTGACCTACAGTAATTTTCAGCGTCAATACAATATAGTGAATGATGTTCTACCCCCTCCGAACAATGAAGATCTACACGTGATGATTATGGCAGTCTCATATCTATGGCTATTTTTACTAGGAACTTGTGGAAATGTAGCAGTTCTAACCACAATCTACCACGTTGTTCGATCTTCTCGCGCCACTCTCGACAACACTTTGATCTATGTGATTGTTCTGTCCTGCGTCGATTTTGCAGTGTGTCTTAGTTTACCGCTAACGATTATTGATCAGGTTAGAGATCCTGGATAATTCTGATTCAAAAGAAAAATGTTTTTAGATTCTTGGCTTCTGGATGTTTGGTTTGATCCCTTGCAAACTTCATGCAGTTTGTGAGAATTTCGGGAAAATTCTATCGGCGCTGATCTTGACGGCAATGAGTTTCGATAGATATGCCGGAGTTTGTCATGCGCAAAAGAAATATTTGCGATCGCGAAACATCGCAATCACAATTCTATTGGGTCTGGTTGTCTACGCCTTTATCACGCTGTACCCACTTCTTTGGTCATTCACGATTCAGGAGATTATTTTGTATGAAAGAGTTACAGGTCTGCTATTTTTTTCAATTACAAGTTAATCCCCTTTGATTAGCTTTTTCTTTCTTTTTTTTCCCTATTTTCACTTCTCAAAATGCAATACTTCAGGACCTGGAATTCTTACTCGAATGCGGATCGAAAAATGTATGGTCAATATTGATTCGCGGATGTTCACAGCATTCACAATCTACCAATTTGTTCTATGCTATTGTCTTCCTCTAATCTCCATCGCATTTTTCTACACCAAATTATTAAGTAAATTGCGAGAACATACACGAACTTTTAAAAGTTCACAAATCCCATTTCTCCACATCTCCCTCTACACCTTGGCAGTCGCATGTTTTTATTTTCTTTGTTGGACGCCGTTCTGGATGGCGACTGTTTTCGCTGTTTATCTGGAAAACCTCGCTGAGGAACGATCAGCCCCTCCACTTTTCGTTTACATTATGTATGTGATTCATGCATTGCCATTCACAAATTCTGCAATAAATTGGATACTTTATGGAGCATTGAATAGTCAACTTCAACATCGATATCGATCTAGTCGAAGTTCTTCGACGAAGTTAGGAACGACTAATTCAACATGTTTGACGAATCATAAATTGAATACAACACAATATCAGGTAGATCTTAGAACTTTCAATAGATCTTCATTCTAGATTTTTCAGGCAAATGGATCTATGACAAGTATCGCTGCGGCTGCAACTTCTACAATTCCAGCAAATGGCCAGAATGATGCTTTGCTTGGTTCGAACGACGATGAAAATGAGATTGATGTTCGACTTCTACACACGCATAATCCAACTTTTCTCTGAACCCGGGTTGATATCCATAGAGCGCATTTGCACACATTTGTAGTACCTGACGGGTTAACCTCCCATTTTTTTTTGTAATTTTTCTCGCATTCTTCGTTTTCCCCTGCAATAATAAAGCTTTTTTCTCGAAAATGAGGTTGATCAATGACCGTATAATCTCCGCGTGGTTGGTAGTCTTATCAGCTGAAAATTTTCTGATAAAAGCACCCCGGCAGAATATTTTTACTTTGTTCTCGAAAACATTTTGAAAAATGTCCAGAGTTTTGGCGATTATTTTGCTCATCGCATTGACTGCGCAAGCTGCAGTTGTCGTTCCGAATCCGTTGAATTTGAAGAAACATCATGGAGCTATGTGTGATGTTTGTAAAGCATTGGTTGAGGTATGTCAAGGAGTTGAGCCTAGGGAACATAGTTGTCTAGGAGCCGCGTCTAGAGATCTACTCTGGCAAGTTCTCGCGCCTAGAGAGCTTACATGTAAAGTGGCTGAGCCCATATCACGCCCAGCTCCGTGCAGATAACAATTAAAAACTGGCGGGGTGGTTTCTAGTAAGTTTTTGATGGGTGAAAACAACGTATTTTTTCAAATATACTCAAAAAACAGCCCGAAATTTACTTGAACTTTTTTTTTGGCGTCGTGGATTTCATTAAAATTTCGGAGAAAATTATTAGCGACGTGCATTTCTTAACACCTGGGCGTTGTACGTTTCAATGACAAAATAGTTGTACAACTCCAATCCAACTGCAATCCTTTTAAATGTCCCAAAACATTAAAATCCGAAAGATTTACATTTTGCTCTCGAAAATAATTGTATTTTTGATCAATTTTATTGACTAATTCAAAAAAATTTCGTGTAAATTTAGAACATAAAAGAGAAATTTCTTATTTTCTTTGCTTATGAACATGTTCATCAAATTTGGACAACAACATTCTGAAATTTTTTTTTTTGGCGTCGTGGATTTCATTAAAATTTCGGAGAAAATTATTGGCGCCGTGCATTTCTTAACCCCTGGGTGTGGTACGGCTGAGCCTAGTGAAAGCCACGCCTAGAGAGTTCAATTGTCTAGGAGTCGCATCTAGATATCACAGTTCTCAAGCAGCTAAGCCTAGTTAACCTAGTTGTCAAT
Organism: Caenorhabditis angaria; assembly: GCA_947459285.1. NCBI lineage: Eukaryota > Metazoa > Nematoda > Chromadorea > Rhabditida > Rhabditidae > Caenorhabditis > Caenorhabditis angaria. Next base: position 9,615,402 of record CANHGI010000003.1, read on the forward strand.
GAGCCGCGTCTTCAACGCTCCAATTTGAAGTAGCTGCTTCTAGAGATCACAGTTCTCAAGCAGCTAAGCCTAGTAAGCCTAGTTGTCTAGGAGCCGCACCTAGAAAGTTCAATTCTCAAGGGTCAGCAGCTAGAAAGCTTAGCTCTCAAGTAGCCACGCCTAAAGAATCTCAAGGGTCTCGAAACTTGTTCGATCTTCCAGGGTGGAGAAAAAGTCGGTGACGACGATCTCGATGCATGGCTCGATGTGAACATCGGAACACTCTGCTGGACAATGCTTCTTCCAATCCACCACGAATGCGAAAAAGAATTGAAGGCTGTCAAGAAGGAATTGAAGAAAGACATTGAAAATAAGGAAGCTCCAGAAAAAGCATGCGAAGATGTTGATTTGTGTTAGATTTTTGAACTTTTGTATTTTTTGTATACATAAATAGATAACAACGTGCATTTTTTGATTGATATGATTTTGTTATCAACAAATGTTTATTTGAGCAAAGTTTCAGTATTTTTTGGGTTTCTCAAAAGGCTGTTCTTTCAAGAGGCGCCGGATTCCGATTATTATCAATCATCAGTGAACTCGTCGATCTTGCCGATAAAAAATGAATCGGCTCCGTAACTGCTATTAGAAATATCGTCAATTGTATCACAAGTAAAAGACACGTGGCAATCGCGCAGCCATTTAATAAAATAATACCGATTTCGATGGTTGTACCAGCCTCGGAGAAGTTCTTGAACTCGCTGACGATTGCCGCGATTTGCTCGGAGGTGAATAATTCGGTTGTCACGGCTGTCAGCGAGATTCTAGAAAAGAAAACGTGTTTTTTTTGAAAAGTTTTACAAAGGGAAAAAGTTTACCCTTGACCAATTGCTCCGCCAATCATTAACGGACGATTTTGTTGAGTGGAGACTATTAGAGAAAATATTGAAGTTAGCACGACGAACACGAATATTAGAGATTCTTTCAAACCGTATGCATAGAGAGAGGAGGAATCGGAACTGCAAGGATTACTGTAGTTTCAGCACGATTTAAATTTTAAGGTGCCAACCACAAACGCTTGGAACTTTAAAAATCAAAATATTGAAAGTTCAAAGTCTACTGTCAAAGTTAAAAAATGTGACCAACGTAGAATATAGAATGAAAAAACATTACTTCGTCAGTCGCGTGCGGCTGTGCGTCGCGGTCGAGAAACCACACCCTTTTAGTCTTATAATAAAACAGCAACGACGAAACACACAAATTTTTGAGAGACCGCGAGAAAACCAATTTTTATCAATAGGGCGCACTTCCATTTTTACTTTTGAAAAAAAAATTTCTTGTTTTTGTTTTTCGAAAATTTTTTATTCACGTTTTTTTTTGTTGTTTTTTTAGTACAAGTAACATAATTTCAGTTGATTTTCGATAGTTTTATACTAAAACTGGTGAAAATGAATTATTGATTGTTTCCCGACCGCAACGCACAGCCGCACGCGACTGACGAATTCAATTCAAATTTTTCTTTTTTTCAACTTTGACAATACTGTAAGCAATAGTGTTTGCACACACCAATTCGTGGCGGCAATTTTAAATTTAAAACTTACACATCTTTTGGAGAATTCAGATTAGCTTGCGCTGTGAAAATTGCGATTACAGTAGTTGCCATTGAAAATAGCAAAACTCCCAAAGCAAAAGTAATCGAAGTCATTGATTTTCGACATTTTGAAAATAGACAACAATTGAATGCGGCGATCGATAACGTTGTAAATGGCAAAATAATTGTGGCAAAATAGGCGAAAATTGCGATTATCAATTCAGTAACATATTTCTCATCATTGGCACCGAAAATGTGAACGAGTGAGATTCTCAGGAACTCATCGCCAAGTGCTGAAAACCACAGAAGAATTGTTAGCGAGCAGAAGGCGATGTGAAGGATTCGAGCGGCTCGGCGAGTTCGAGACGCGACTATTGGCCAAAATCCGAAGGTTGCTGTGATTATTTGGGATATTGCGGGAACTATTGATGAGATTGCGGTTTGGAATTCTAAACCGGTTAAAGCTTCGGATGATTTCGAAGTTGAGGAAGAATCACTTGATGTTTTTCGTGTTCGGAAAAAAGTGCAAACCAGGATCGCAATTGCTGCCAAAAGTTCAATTGTAGGGAGAAGACAATAAACAAGAAGTGCACGACTTTGTGGTTTTCTAGAAAAATTATTGATTTTTTGTTTTAGCTCTAAATTTGGTGGATCAAAGTGCCAACTCACTTCTGTTGCTCTCTTGTTGGCCCAATAATTGGGCGAGTACTGTAGGAAGAAGAAGGAGTTTGTGAAGGTTCTTCGGATTCGTCGAGAAATTTGAATTGATCGTAAATTGTTTCTAATGCGTTTTCACCAAATGTATCGTAGCGTCGACTTGAGCTCTAGAAAAATTTTGGAATTTTGATCTCTGAACTTCTAGAGAATTCTAAAAATTATTTCAGAAATCTGAAATCCTCACCTTTCCCACACTATTATTATTCCCAATCTCCTTTTTCACATGAATCGGTTTGACACGTGGAATTGGTTGTCCCATATAAGGTGGTGGAGCTGGACGCCGTTTATCATTCATTTGTTCAACTCTACTCGAATCGCGCGAGTATTTTTGAAAATGTTGGTGGGATCTTTGGATTGGTGTTGAGTTAGAGGAAGTTGGTTGAATGTCCATTCGATTATTGACCACTTTTTTGCATTTCAAATCGAGTCAATGAAGCGCTGGAAAAAAAATTTAGAAAAAATATTTTTGATCTACCAGAAAATTTTAGATTTTTTTTCAAGGTCAAATCAGAAAAATATTGAGATTCATTGGAATTTTCGGATTTTTCTTGGGTTTTCAAGGATTTTGATTGCCAAAAATCATGCCACGTGGAAATTAGGGAGTGCTGTACTACGCTCTAGGCTACAGTAATCCTTGCAGTTCTACATAGATTCAGTAACCCTCACAATCAGGCTACCGTATGCCTTGCAGTTTGATGCCAACGTGGGCACTGGATTACTGTAGAATTTTTTAATTAATGCTGAAAATATCCCAAAAAAAATTAATTACTGGGTTCAAGCCTCGAACTACTAAACTCTAGTAATCCAAACTACAAATCAAAATTTAGAGAAAACTATATTTGATCTGCCTAAAAAAAATTCCAAAAAAGTTGGGCCCACTAAAAAGCACAGTGTTTTAGATTATTAAGAGACGTTTTTTGCAAAAAGGCAAATAGGGTCGGACAACAAAAAAGGGTGTAATTTTAGAATCGGCTCAAATTTTTTTATTGATACATGGATGGATGGTGAACATTTTCCACCATATTTTTTTCCATAAAATCGATGCACCAATTTGGTGGGGGGTGATGAATGCGAAAAAGGGCATTTTTTCAAAAAATCAGAACTCAGCTCAAACTTCATATTTTTTGATGATCAAAAAAGGATTTTGTAGCTCTTGAGACGCTCTTTACTCCTGAATTTACTAGAATTGCCGAAATCCAAAAATAAATTTTCAATATTGATGGAAAAATTTTGACGCTAATTTTCCCTCCTTAAACGCCATTTCCGCAATTTCTAACTCGATCCATTCGATCCGCCTTGCAATTTTACGTCGGATTAGTCGAAAAAAACGGAAAAAAAGGGGGCCCTCAAAAAAGTTCTATTCCAGCTTCTAATTTTCATTCTGACGCGCGCAACACACATGTGTGTATTTTGTGTGCGCATGCTCCCACATATGTGTGTTGTGTGTTAGGCGCTTGAAATATACAAGGGTACTGTAGTGTGTGTAGTTTTTTTTGTATTTTAATTGTAGATTCAGCATCTGGGGAGGTAAGAAAAACCCCGGAGGATTTTTACATGCAAAAATGTTTTTCCTGGGGGTGGACCTTTTTTGAGAATTTTTTTGGTTCTGAACTTTGAAAAATTGTAACTTTAGTTAGTGGACGAAAAAAATCGAACATAAAAGCTAAACAAAGGTTACATTTCGCTCTATGAATTCAGCTAATGGACAGTTCTATGAACTGGAAAAATTGTTGTAACAAACTAATTTTTTTGACGTACAAAATTCGAAATTTTCAAAAAAAAAAGGAAAATTCGAAACATGTCAGCCCTTTATAAATTGAAAATTGGTGAGAGTGAGGTAGACTCAGAATCAGTTAAAAAAACGAAAAAATCCATAATTTTTGAAATCCCTGTTGCTGCACATATTTTTTTCCGAAATAAGTTGAGGCCTTTTACTCTCTTGGCACACTGAAAGTTCAGGAATGTATTTTCAAAAATCAAGTTGAATGCTTTTTCACAAGTTCTAGACCAGCAATTTTTACTCGCTGTAGATCACGCGGGACTTCAATACACACCTCGGCCAAGCCGTGGCTGGCCAGAGTACAATTTTTGGAAAAATCAGAATTTCAGTTTTTAGAGGACAAAAACTGAAAAATTCACAATTTTTGTACTGTAAAAAGTTAGCGTACAATTTTTTATTGTGGAAAACACGATTTTGGCCGAGGTGTGCTCTTTTCGTACAACAAATATGTCTTCAAGACTTGACATAAAATCTATCAAGACGCCGTACCAAGTGAAAGTTCTTCAGGCAACTTTGCTAGACATATCAGCTCTTCTGGTGCTGATAGAAATCGCGTACACTTCATTTTTGATTCCCTGAAACTTCTCCCAAAAATTATTTTTTTAGATAATATTTTTCATGTTGTGAGGAATCGATCCAGTGAACTTTTTTCACGTTTTTAACTTTACTTAAAATTGCAGCCTGCAGAAAACACTATTTCTGTTTATTTTTGCAAGAGAAAAGCATAAAATCGATGTTCAGAACTTCTGGGAACCCGGAAACCTATAGATTTTAACATTTTTATTACATTACGGAAATATATATACGTTATTTCGAATCTAGATCATAGAACACTTAACACTTTCTCTAAAAATATTTCGAATTTTCCTTTTTTTTTTGAAAATTTCGAATTTTGTACGTCAAAAAAATTAGTTTGTTACAACAATTTTTCCAGTTCATAGAACTGTCCATTAGCTGAATTCATAGAGCGAAATGTAACCTTTGTTTAGCTTTTATGTTCGATTTTTTTCGTCCACTAACTAAAGTTACAATTTTTCAAAGTTCAGAACCAAAAAAATTCTCAAAAAAGGTCCACCCCCAGGAAAAACATTTTTGCATGTAAAAATCCTCCGGGGTTTTTCTTACCTCCCCAGATGCTGAATCTACAATTGAAATACAAAAAAAACTACACACACTACAGTACCCTTGTATATTTCAAGCGCCTAACACACAACACACATATGTGGGAGCATGCGCACACAAAATACACACATGTGTGTTGCGCGCGTCAGAATGAAAATTAGAAGCTGGAATAGAACTTTTTTGAGGGCCCCCTTTTTTCCGTTTTTTTCGACTAATCCGACGTAAAATTGCAAGGCGGATCGAATGGATCGAGTTAGAAATTGCGGAAATGGCGTTTAAGGAGGGAAAATTAGCGTCAAAATTTTTCCATCAATATTGAAAATTTATTTTTGGATTTCGGCAATTCTAGTAAATTCAGGAGTAAAGAGCGTCTCAAGAGCTACAAAATCCTTTTTTGATCATCAAAAAATATGAAGTTTGAGCTGAGTTCTGATTTTTTGAAAAAATGCCCTTTTTCGCATTCATCACCCCCACCAAATTGGTGCATCGATTTTATGGAAAAAAAATATGGTGGAAAATGTTCACCATCCATCCATGTATCAATAAAAAAAATTTGAGCCGATTCTAAAATTACACCCTTTTTTGTTGTCCGAGCTCCTTCATTAAAATTCACCTTTTTGCAAAAAACGTCTCTTAATATGTAGAAAATGTGTCACCAAAGTTTTTTTTGCGGAAAAAAAAACAAAGAATAATAAATCAAGATGGGGCCATTTATCTAACACGTGTGACCCGAAAAAAACAGGTGCAAAAATAAACCACCAATAAAAACGCGATGGAAAAATGGTCGAATCTCTACACACCCATATTAAAAAGTGATCGTGTATGACCAATTCAAAACGCGGGCAAAAATAAATAAATAAATAAATAAATAGTGGGTCGAGGTGTTGAAAGTAGGTGCGCGAAGGAAAAAAAGAAGAAGGAAACAGCTTCAAGAATAAATTCAGATTCTTTGTTTGTTTAAAGGAGCATGACATAAGTTTTTGGGATTTTTTTTAACAGAAAAATGCTATTTTTCTTATCGATTTTCAGTTTTCAAGAACAGAAAAAAAAAGTTCGAAATGAAAAGAGAATTGGAGAATTATTCGTATTTTTAATCCAAATCTAACCAGTCTCTCCCGCCTAAAATCCGGATTACTGTATAATTTTTCTCTCTCTTCAATTCTCCATGATATTTTTACGGCTATTTGCATTTGATGCAACAAAATGTTGTTTGTGGAATTGGAAAATATTTTTGGGGAAAAGGGAAACTTTTTGCTAATGCGGGAAATTATGGCTATTTTTGGAAATTCAGAATTTTTATTTGAAAATCTGAGTTTCATAAACACGGCCTTTTACAGGGTAAATCGAGAGAGACACAGATAATACGACAAAAATTCTTCAAAAAGAAATCCAAAACATGAAATTCAAAAAAATTTGATCTGTCGTTTCGAAACCAAACGCGGAAAAAGTTTTTTGAATTCGAAAATATTTGAAAAACATGTTTCCCGCGCTTGGTCTTGCAACGAGCAGTCGGACTGCAAATGAATTTGGTGTTTCGTATTTCGATTGGAAGATTTTGTGTTTCTTTCTCTGTGTCTCTCTCGAATTGCAATTTTCCCTATTTTTGAAAGGCCGTGTAAATTCTGAATTTAAATTTTTAATCGACGTGAACGTGACCTAACGAAATTTTGTCCAAAATTTTCAAAATTCAGTCATCAATTTTTATCCGTTAGAAAATGCAGCAAGATAAATGTTCTCCATTTTATTCAATTCCTCGATTTGGAGAAAATGAACCTGAAAAACCAAAAGCAGATCTTCTTGAACAGGAAAAAAATAATGCATATATCAAATCGGTTTATGACGCAACAATGGCAGTTTTTGAGAGCGATAAGAGTCCGAAGAGAATTTTGGAGAAGAAGGAATATTCGACGGTGTTTCCAAAATTATTGATAACAAAAACTGGGTGAGGTTTGGAGATTTCTCAAAAAAAAATTTTAAAAAATATTTTTAGATATCAAGTTGTTGAAATTTTGAACTGTTTTGATCCAAATGGTTATTTACCAGCGATGGCTCGTGTTGAAAGCGTCGAGACAGATAAATTGTATTTTGCAAAGGTTCAGATGCGAAAACCGATTGAGAAAGTTTCTGGAACAGATCATAATATCTTACTTGTGAGTTTTGTAGATTCTGGATGATCTACAGTATCTGAAACTTATCTACAGTACCAGAAGCTTCTCTACAGTTTCTTGATCTACAAAACCCATCCACAGTACCTGGAATATTGATTTTTCAGCGAGAACTCTATGTATTAGGAAATTGGATAGATAAACCAAAAGAAGAAACAAAATACCTGACAAAATTAGCTGATTGTGGTTTTGATGATAATTTCCGATTCATTTTAATAGAAGATGCTTTCACTAATTTGAAAATTCTCCAAAATTCAAGGAATAAAATGCCGTGGGTTTTTGCCAATTTGTTAGAAAAATTATCCTAAATTCCAATTTTCCAGAAGAAATTTTGTATTTCTACTAACTTATCACTCATTTCAAGCAGTCAAACAACTTCATCAAGCTCATTTTATGCATTGTGATCTACATCCAGCTTGTTTCACAATTTCGCCGCCATTTTCATTGAAAATCAAGAATTTTTATCGGGCAAGTTTTACGACGAGCACAAGGTTGGCTGAGATTTTTGTGAAATCTTAAAATTTGAAGAAAAATTCCAGAAATTTGGTGATCAAAAAGCTTCGAACAACTGCATTTTCTTCTCGAAAAGCGTATAAAATTGGAGAAAAATTGGAATTACTTGATGATTATGAGAATTGGTTTCATGTGGTAAGCTTGATCTCCTTTTTTGAAAACCATTTTTCTTCTTTATCCCCAACATTTTCCCGTCATACCAAAAATGGGATATGGCCGAGAGGCTTGCACTTTTGCCTGCAATGCATGACACCAGGGTTCGAATCCTCCTCCCCGCGAAACTTTTTTTTTCTTATTTTTTCCCTAAAATTTTCAGATAATGCATGCAACTTGTAAAAATGGATTACCCTGGAAAGAAGAGACTGCTGATTTGCAAGCGAAGGAAAAATTCTATGAACTTCTAGATGCTGATTGGTTCGGTTCAGCGGATATGTTATGTCTGATCCCACACCTTCTGAAGAAATATAGATCAGTGAGAAAATTTGAAAGTGCAGTTGATGAACTCTTTTCAATCAATGTTAAAATGTTTGACAAAAATGAAGCACCGGATTGGGGTTTCTTTGTACCGGTAAGAATTTGGATTTGAAAAAAATATAATAAATCGAAAATATAAAATTATAGGAGGAGAAACCGAAAAAATCCACGAGAAAGAAAAAAATTGGTGACAGAGGAAGGAACAATGGAAAAAACCAACATCGAAGCGGAGAAGCAGGGAAAACGAAAACCGAAGAGACCGATGTGAAAATCTATGGTTTGGCCTCTGATTAGTATCAAACTTCAATTTAATCTAGATATTTTTTAAAACAATGAATCTTTATCCATTTGGAAAATTCAAACGTGACCTTTTCTCAAAAATAAAAAAAAATCACGTGATTTTTTGCTCCAACCTCTCATTTTTGATAATACAATGAGTAAGAAACAAGAAATTCAAGATATATTTCCATTTGATGCAATTCCAAGAGCCAATGATAATAAAAATGATATGAAATCAAAGTCAAAGTTAGAAAAACAGAAGGAAGAAGACCACGAAACTTTGATGAAGAAGAAGAATAATTTGGATGTTGCAATATCAAAATTCAATTCACCAGATGCTCTTCGAGACTTGAAACAGAAGCAGCAAATGATTCCAACACTTCCGCAAAAAATCAATACTGTGGAAAATGTTTATGAAGTTCTAGAACAAATTTCGGGATTTGATAGGAAAGCGAAGAGTCCGAGTGTGATTCATGTGCAAAATCGACAAACCAAACAGGAGTTTTATGCGAAGTTTCAGTATCGGAATAATTGGAAAGGTGATTCGATTGATGTAAGTTGAGAGGTTTCAAAAATTAATTTTTAAAAAAATTTAAAATTTGTAGAACGAGGTAAAAGTTATGATAAAATTCCAAGAATTAAATCGTGTTGGATCATCGAAATTTCTGAATCATCTTCGAGATTGTGGATTTAATAATGATTTTCGATATATTGTTATTGATGATTATGGAATTGATTTGATGACTCTTGTGAACACACATAGGAGATTCGAGTTAGTTTATCGCAGGGCTCCGCGAGCCAAGAGCCCCTGATATATTTTATTTTTTCTCCAGGGCACCACTGATCTTTCTGATCACATATTACTCATTTCAATCGCTCAAAAATCTTCATTCATTCGATATTATTCATCGAGATATTCGACCATCTTCATTCGCAATTATCAAACCATTCTCTTTGAAATTGAAGGATTTCTATCGAGCAACCGAGAAAACCTACGCGGGAACGAATCAAAGAGTTGATAAAACTTGGCGAGCTGATCGTTTTTCACCCCGAAGAGCTCATAATAGTGATGCGAGTTTGGATGAATTTGATGATTATGAGATGTGGTTACACACGGTGGGTTTCTAAAATTTTTAAAAAGTTTAGTCAATCTTTCAGATGATGTTTCTGTTTTGCGAATCGAAATTACCTTGGAAATCAGATGAGACAATGTTGAAAAACAAGGAGAATTTCTATAAATCGCCAGAATCTTTTGATTATTGTTGGCTTGGTTCTTGTGACATTCTGTGCTTGATTCCATCATTTTTGAAGAAGGAAATATCGAAAGTTGAATTTCTTGAGATTGTCGATGAATTGTTTTCATTAGAGGCTATGATTTTTGATAGGAAAGAGATGCCCGAATGGAATTTGATTGAAGAGGTTGGTTGTGATGATGGCCTAGAAATTTCAGCGAAAAGTTCGGCCCCGCAGCTATCTTGCAAACTGCTCAGAGAAGTTGGACGATTAATCGCCTAGTAACTTGAATTAGCTGCTGGCTGACCGATTAATCGCCTGTGTTAATTTAGTTCAGGCGATTAATCGTAAGTTCACTTTACTCGGCGATTAATCGTACAACTTGTCTGAGTGCTTTATCTTGAATAATTTATAAACGTACGCCAGGGGATGCTGAGTTGTGTGGCAGACTACTGTAGCGCGCAGCTGTGTGCAAACACGGCGACGCACAAATGCACGCCCTATTTTTTTTTGCGCTTTTTTTCGGTGGCGCTTTTGGATCAAAAATACAAATTTCAGCCCGGTCCGAAAAGAAGAAACGATCAGAGAACAAATTGTGAACCGAGTTTCGTATCGCCACAATCAACAATATCACCAAAAAAAGTGAAAAAGGCGGTGAAATCGAAAAATGAGCGAAGAAAATGAATGAATAGCAAAATTGTAACTGTAAATATCAAACTTCAACTTAATCAAATGATAAACCACAAAAATAGTCAATAAATATATTTTTAGTGTTTTAAAAAGCGATATTTCCACGTGACCTAATTTTTTTTCGCATAACAATTCCACGTGTGACAGATCCCGCCCGGTTTTTTTTTTTCAAAAACACCCCAACATTCCTCAAAATCCAAAATGACCGATCTTCTCTTCCCATTCATGGGTATTCCTAGATATGCGACCGAAAAACATAAATTAGAAGATGTTCAACCATCAGCTGGAACATCAACAATGTCAACAATCTCAGTTCTATCAACTCCTATGAAGAACACGAAACATCTAAAAGAAGCGCTGACCAAATGCGAAGCAGCATTCAAGGATGAATTTATCAAGGAAGATACCAAAGATCGAGATTATGCAACAAGAGTTTCGACACTTCTTGAAACCGACACTTACAAGTTGGTTTGGAAAATTGAATTTTGATTTTGGTTCAAAAAACGATAGAGATTTTCAGATATGAGATTATTGACTATGTGGATAGAATAAACACTCCTATGATAGCCCGTGTACATCCAGTGCCAGATCAACCGACAATCACAAAATATATTGCCAAAATTCAAAGCCGCAAACCAATCAATCTTCAGCAATCTATGTATAGCTTGGAGGTGATGTTCGGTAGAGCACATTTGATATTATTGTGTTTTTTTCAGAAAGAATTCAAGTTTCTATCAGCTTTGTCAAATCAATCGAAAATCGAGGCGAAAAATGTGGCTCGATTGATTGATTGCGGTTTTGACAGCGATTTTCGATATCTGATTTTTGAGGAATATGGAAGTGACTTGCAAACGATGCACAACAAATACAAGCCTTTTGGGTAAATCATTTTCTTAACTTATTTTTCTCAACAAAACTTGGATCAATTTTTGCAGTCCACCGCTCGCATTTCTCGTCACCTATCATTCATACCAAGCAATCAAGGCGATACATTCGCTAGGAATGTTGCATCGAGATATAAAACCGTCATGTTTCGCGCTCAGCAAACCTTTTTCGTTGAAGATCAAGGATTTTTATCGGACAAAGATGAAGATCTCAAAGGGGTATTTTTTATTTTTATTTTTCTGCTTAAACAAAAAAAGTTCAAAAATTATTTTTGTTACAGGAATCCCTTGAGAATCAAAAATGTGACAGTTGATCAATTTTGTTCTCGAAAATCGCATTCGATTGGAGAAGTGATTGATGAGTTTGATGATTATGAAAGTTGGTTGTATACGGTAAGAACATCCATAATAAATCAAGACATATTTCAAAATTTGTTAGATGATGCACATGACTTGCAAGGATCAATTACTCTGGAGCCCACACGAATGTTTAGAAGCGAAGGAGAAGTTTCACGAAGCGCCGAAAGATTATTTTTGGTTTGGCGCGCCTGATATGTTGATACTTGTTCCCTATTTGTTGCGAAAATGCCAGAAAAGTCATTTGTTCTTTGAGTCGAAAATTGAGGAACTTTTTTCGATGGAAGTCAAGGTTTTTGATGAGCGAGAACAACCGGAATGGCATCGTGTCAAAGATGTGAGCGGTTTGATCTTTAGCGCTATCTTCTACAGTAATATTGTTGCGTTTAGACTCAAAATTATCCTCTCAGGGTCTCTTAGCGATCTACAGTACTTTAAAGGAACATGGGCTGTATTTGCTCAAGTCGCATTTGCGGAATTTTGATCTATTCGCAATTTTCTACAGTAACCTTATCGCGTTTAGATTTAAAATGATTCTACTAGGGTCTTGCAGCGATCTACAGTACTCTAGTAGCGTGTGTTGAAGGAACATAAATTCGCTTACAAGGGAAGTGCATAGGGTCAGGTGTTGAACTTTTGATGAAACGTTCGAAATATACCAAATCGACCATGCTGATCACGAATCCGAAGTCAAAAATTGCCACAAACTCCTGTGAGCACTTTTCTGGAGCTCCGAAGTAAAAATTGAGTTTTGGTTTTCTCCCATTTTCACCTTGTTCCTGGGTGGAAAATCAATTTTTATAAGTTGAATACGGTTGTTCACCACATTCGAAAACCTATCAGCTTTTTAGTTTTTCGAAAAATATGAAAAACCAGCTGAAAACTGTAATTTTCAAGAAATTCCTGAAAATACACACAAACACACGTAAATACACACGTTTTTCAAAGTTTTTTGTGCATTTTTGAAAATTACAGTTTCAGCTGGTTTTTCATATTTTTTGAAAAACTAAAAAGCTGATAGGTTTTCGAATGTGGTGAACAACCTTATTCAACTTATAAAAATTGATTTTCCACTCAGGAACAAGGTGAAAATGGGCGAAAACCAAAATTCAATTCTAACTTTGGAGCTCCAGAAAAGTGCTCAATTGTGGCAATTTTTGACTTCGGAATCGTGATCAGCATGGTCGATTTGGTATATTTCAAACGTTTCATCAAAAGTTCAACACCTGACCCTATGCACTTCCCTTGTTAGCTCGAGATACATTCGCTGAAGTTTGATCTACACGTCATTTTCTACAGTAACCCTATTATGTTTGGGTTCAAAATGATCTTCTTAGGGTCTCGCAGCGATTTACAGTACTTTAGGGATACTGTAGCGTTTGTTAAAGGAGAATAAATTCGTTTAGCTCGAACTGCATTTGCGGAATTTTGATCTACACGTCATTTTCTACAGTAATGTTTGGGCTCAAAATCTACAGTTCTCTAAAGGGACATGGGATTCGAAATAGGCATAGACTGTATCTACCGTAATTTAGAAACTTCGGTAACTTTTTTTTTTGAAAAATGTAAATTTTTGATTCAAAAAATAAAAATTGCTTGGAAAAATACGTTTCAAAACTTTTGTATAATTCAAAATCCGAACACAAAAAATGAACTCGTTCAATTTCAGAACCAGAAGAAAAGTGTGCGAGCAAAACCAAGTGCCCATATGTCAATGCTAATGTCGGTTGAAGAACGCTCGATGGTCGTGTCGCCTCACAAACCGAAAACCAAACGAAACAAGCACAAGAAGAAGCTTGTTCTCCAATTGTAATCATTTTATGATTCGTGTTTTGATTAGATATCAAACTACAATTTAATCAATCATCCAAAATCTAGCAATAATCGTATTTTCTTTTCTGTAAATTCGAAATCCTCCCAATAAACTTCTTTCAATTCTTATACAATTTTCAATGAGCTTATGCAAAATATACACCGTATCCTATACCATCAAGTGTAATTCAAAGCTTCATCTAATGATTCAAACAAAACAAATGCCCTCTAACATGAATAGTAATTATGAATAAAAAACTTTACCCAATATTTTCCAATCTCACCTGTTAGCTCCCCCCCCCCCCTCCCAAACCTCAAAATAAACTAACTTGACTGGCCCGTTCCGTGAGAAGTTGTTGATCTGTTCGAATCCTGTCCAAACGAAACATCATCTTGTTCGAAAGCCTGAAATATCTACATTCTTTTTCTCAAAATTTTCGCCTATTCTTAAACTTACCTCAGAAAATGACAATTGTGGATTTGATGGGACCCCTGCATTCTGTGACTGTTGTTTCTAAAAAAATAAGAACATTAAAAAATGTACAAAAAAAATCCAATTTAAATTCGGAAAAGATCTTTCTCAAGGGTTGGAAAAAAACTAAAAAAAAAGCGTTCAATCAATAGTTTCTTTTTGAATAAAAACATATCTCTCTCTCTAACCCTCTCTCCATTTCCCACACTCTCTCATCTACACTGCAAGAAAAAACAAAACAAACAAGCTAAACAACGCGCACGCGGAGTATCGTTGTTTTGTTTTTTTTTTGCACGATATTTTTATTTTTTGATTTGTTCTGGTTTTTTAAGTCGTTTTTTTCAGCGCAGAAAGTGTTATTAATGGGTTTTACATTTTTTTATTTTCTTTTTTTTTAGAGACAACAGTCACAGAATGCAGTGTTCCCATCAAATCCACAATTGTCATTTTTGATGTAAGTTTAAGAATAGGCGAAAATTTTGAGAAAAAGAATGTAGAAGTTTCAGGCTTCCGAAGTTCCGGATCCGAACAAGAAGATGTTTCGTTTGGACAGGATTCGAACAGATCAACAACTTCTCACGGAACGGGCCAGTCAAGTTAGTTTATTTTGAGGTTTGGGGGGGGGAGTTAACAGATGAGATTTGAAAATATTGGGAAAAAGTTTTTTATTCATAATTACTGTAAATTCAAAATCCTCCCAATAAACTCTTTCAATTCTTATACAATTTTTATTGAGCTTATGCAAAATATACACCGTATCTAAACTTTTTCCCCCGAGGAAAAATACTAATTATATACATTCAAAACTAATAAAACCATAAAAATGACGGCTAAAAACACGAGTCCTGCCGCGATAATTGCCACAATCAAACTTCTCCGATGAGTGTATTCGGGCATTAGAGAAGTTTGTGGAGAAAGTGCAAAATGTGTGGGAAGCGATGGAGCATTTGAGGCTAGGGTGTGATGATTTTGATGCTGGTGAGATGAAACTGTTGTTGGAATTAGGGTTGTTGGAGATGTTGAACCATCTGGTGGACTGGAAATAATTTTGGGTTGTTTCGGGAATGTTTAAAGGAGGAGACCACCCACAAAGCCTCTGGCCAATTTGAACCAAAGATAAAATAGAGATGAAATATGAAAAAATCTTCCTGTACGCAAAATTGCGTCGCAGTGTTTACACAGCTGAATGTGGCGGCAATTTGAAATTTTGAAGTTTTTTTTTCGCAATTTTTTTACTGGCTCTTTTCATATTACAAAAATAAGAAAAGGTACTGAAAAGGTGCATATTGTCAATCCGAAAATATAAGAGTCTTGGAAGAGAAAACCAAAATTTGGGTTTCTAGGCCATATCGGTTCTCTTCCAAGTGTCACAAATTCTCGGACTGAAATTGTGTTTTAAAATTTTTGAAAATGATTTTGTATCAGCATTTTTTCTAGGCATTTTTATTTTTCATTTCTGAAAAAATCCACTAACCTTATAACAATAAGCGGCGAGGAAGACGGAAATTTTGAAATCGGTGAAACTGGAACGCTATAATCCGCCGAAGTTGTTGAATATCTTGGAGATTGATTTACTGAATTTTCGGCTCTGCAAAAAAAATCAATTTCATAATTCAGAAAAAAAATGTTTGACTCACTCTTTCACAATTTTCTGATTCAAATATCCTTTGGGCGTGTAATAGCCATTCATTGCTGATGTTTCGGCAGAACTTTGAGATTGTATTGGGACAACAGTATCCATTCTGATTCTGAGAGAAAAAAGAACTATTTTTGATTCTTGGAAGATAGTGGCCTAGAAAACCAAAAATGTTTCTCTTTCAATACAAAAGATCAAAAGAGCTACTGTAGTTTGGGTTTCTCTTCCATGGCTCTAACAAATTTCAGATTGATAATACATATAAACTGTGAAAAAAAATATTAAAATTATATTCGAGAAGAAACTAGAACATCAAATATCCAAAGAAAAAATGAAGAAAAAAAAACTGAAACCCTAATCGGAAAATTGGATCAAAAATTAATGCGTATTATTTATTTTTAGCGTCAATTTTTATGATTAATATTTTCAGATATCGAGAAAAATAAACTTTTATGTTTATTGATAAGACAAAGTGAATTGAAAAAAAATACACAGTCAGTCAATCGGAAATAGTTTCGATGACGAATCGCTTGAAAATAGCATGCGAAATAGAGAGACGCAGACCGAATTGTGTAATGGTTGGAATCTGTTCTTTCTTTTTTTTGCTTTTATTAGAAAAAACTGCAAAAATATTCGCTTGAGTGTTTGAAAAGCGTGGGAATTTTTTGAAAAATCTAGTTAGCTCAACTTATTTTTTCCCACTCAGCAGAAAAAATTTGAGAAATTGAGAAAATAAATAGAAATCAATTGAAAAATCCTGGATTCAGACATGTCGTTTTTGCTGAATTCGGGCCCCTACAGCCCGCTCAATTTATCACGGGCCCGGCTGGCCCGGCCTTATGAAAATTTAAAAGCGGCCGGGGTTGGCCTCGCCCAAACAACATTTTTGAATGGCCAATTTCAGAATTTTTTTGATGTTTTCGATGTTGGATTGTATTTATATGAGTGAAAAATCAAATTAGAATGTGATATTTTGCTAATAAAAATAGAAATAAGTAACAAATCGAAAAATAAAAAGCAAAAATTTCAAAATTCAAGTGAATTCTCTTCCACGCACATATTATTTTACTATATTTACTCTTTACAATGTTTGAAATTCATTAAAAATTCCTTTTTGACCACGAAAAACACATTTTTTCAATGAAAAAAAAATTGGAGAAAAAATAAGCGGGCCCCAAAATCGGGCCAGCGAAAGCCGCACATGTTAAAATCGGGCTTCGGCTGAAAAAAGCCCGATTTTTTGTGTTTACTTCGGGCTGAGCCCGGCCGGCCCGGCCTGCAGCGACATGTCTGCTGGATTACAAGGATTATCCAGAGGACATTTGTTTTGAGGAACAAAAAAATATGATTCAGATTTTTTTTCTGGATGGAAAAACACATTCTGAAAAAAAATGAAAATAATTATAGTATGTGAAAAAAACATGGAAAGGGGCGGGGCTTGAATCACATCAGACATAGAAAAATGTATGGAAAAAAGTAACTTTTGTCTTTTCCTAATCCGATTATTCCACCCAGCTTCAGGTTTTTTTTCTTTCGCTGAGGAAAAAAACAAAAATCGATCAGAACAGATTTTTTTGCATTTGAAACGGTGAAGTTATCATAACTTCTTTGGCTGTTCCAGAAAGTTAGCGTAACTTTTTGATCTACAAGCTTCAGTTGCTAACATTTTCATGTTCGGACTCAAAATGATGCTCACAGGGTCTCGCAGCGATCTATAGTACTATCAAGATTCCTTTTTTGGATCCCTGGCACAATTTTTCTCGCGTTGAAAATAGTGTGCCAGGGTTGCACAACCACTTTTCTGCTACTACAAAAAATCCTCGTGCTATTTTTTCCCGCGCAGCGATTATCTAACAGAAAAAAAAACAGAAATTAATTAATTCAAATCCTACCAGAAGATTAAAGGAACATTACGTCAATTTTTTTTCTAGAAAAACAGCACTTTTTGAATAACTGGGGGGAGCTCTTTTAAAAAAAAAAGAATAATTCCCAAGAACTACAAAATATTTATGAATAGAAAATGATTATGAAAAAGAAAAAGAAAAGAATTTTGCAGAATGGATGGAAAAAATTCGGAAAAGAGAATTATAATCTGATATGAAACCCGGAAACGCAAAAACATGCGGAGGTGGTTGAGGATAACACATTTTTAATTTCAAATGGAGCTTGGCGCCATCGAAAATGCACCAATTTTCCTCGTTTCATATATCAAACAATTGCAGGCTAGAAAAAAATGAGCGCGTGGCCGAGTGGTTAACACGCTCACTTTCAAATTTTTAGGTCATGGGTTCGATGCCACTCCGAGGCAATTTTTTTTTTCAATTTTTTCCGCCTTGCTTGGCGGGAAAAAAGTTCAAAAAGTAAAAAAGTAAAAGGTAACATGAGAATTTTGGTAAACAAGAGGTAGATATATATTTATATCTAGAAGCTGGCGAAAATTGAACAAACATATATTTGTTTCAAACTTTTTTTTTTCAAAAAAAAAACCAAAAATTGGTCTCGTATCGAAAAATCATTGCTTGTTAAATAAATACATTAGGCTTCTCCTTCTCTTTTTCTTGTCTTGACTCATCTTTGTGCAAATATTCATTCACACAAAAAAAGTTGTTTTGAACCGGATTGAATCCACGTCATTCTTATTCCAGACAAAAAAAAAAGGATTTTCAGAAAATTGAAAATTTATTAAATTTGGAAAAAAAACAAACAAAAATAACCGGTATAATGAATGCAAATATATAAATAAATATTAGTAGAAAAAAATGTGGTCAGAGAAAAAATGAAGAAAAAAAATTATTTTTTTGCGACTCCGTTTTTTGTAGTTGTTGGTTGTATTAGTAATGGTGATTCATTTGGCATATTGTGGCGCGAAAAATCGATAAAAGCCTGAATAGGAAATTTATTGAAGAGGGTTGAACATTTGTCAAGCAGCCGCGCCTAGAGAACCTGATTGTGTAGGGCCCGTTTCTAGAGATTCACCCTGACAAGGAGGCGCGCCTAGAGAAGATTATTGTCTAAGGCCTGCATATAGAGATCCACCCTGACAAGTCCTAGAAACACTACTTCTCAAGCCTTCCTTTAGAACCTGATTGTCTAGGGTCCGTATCTAGAGATACACCCTGACAAGGAGTCAGCCCTTGAAAACTTTTTTGCCAAGCAGCCGAGTCTAGAAACCCTAGTTCTCAAGTAGCTGAGCCTAGAGAAGCTAATTCTCTAGGGCCCGTATCGAGATATCCACACTGACAAGGAGGCGCCCCTTGAAAGCGTCTATGTCAAGTAGCCGAGTCTAGAAACCCTAGCTGTCAAGTGAAATTCTATTTCCCAAAGTTCCCCAGAAGTTTTTTTCAAAAATCAAAAAAATCATTTTTAAAATCACCGCGCTGTCTCTGTCTCTACCCGGAAGTGGGCGTGGCTCAACTGCAACTGTCCCGCACACAGCTCCTAAACTCAGACTAGCACAATTTAGTTAGGACCAACCTTCGACACCTCATTCAGCGCCGCATTTTGCGGTTCACTCGAACTTCTTGCCGACGTATAATTGGCCCGTCTTCGATGAATTGGTGTCGAAACGAGAATTCGCTCCTCTAACTCGTACATTGGATCACAGTTCAAACCTTCTTTACATGGAATGAATACTGGTGCTGGTTTTCTATAGAATTGAAACCATTAAAAAAATATTTTCCAAATCTTTTTAGAAAAAGGCTCACCGTAAATATACACTATCAAAATCAATTCTTTCTGTATATGGATGTTGTTTGATTGCTTGCAAACTTCCGATCCGCTTATCCTGTTCAAATCTGAGGAATGAATTCAAGAAATGAATGAGATCTGACGGCCAACTGGCTGGAAATGGAATTGAAGCATCTCGAAATGTCACATAGGCTTCTTCGGGTTTTGTTCGAGCGGAGAATTCGAAAGGTGTTCGCCCGCGCAGCATTTCATAGTAGCATACACCAAGAGCCCACCAATCGACACGTTTGTCATAGCCGTCGGCTAAACCGAGGTAGGTTGCGTAGATTTCTGGAGCCATGTAGGGGCGAGTACCTGGAATATAGCAGCAAAAGGTTCACGGAACTTTATGAGATGTATTTTTCAAGTGATTCAACCACACCTGGCGAGAGAGTGTCCCAATATTTTTGTGCAGCGTGAAAAATTTTGGCGAAAAAAATGTTCAGGGTGAAATTTCGAATTTTTTGAAAATTTTCATCAAAATCCACCGCAAAGCAATGAAAATTACACTTTTTCGTGAAAAAATGTACATTGTGACTTTGAAAATTTTTGTACAGTGTCCATTTTGGACAGGTCTCGTCAGGTGTGGATTCAACATTTTTTGAACTTCTGTCTTCAGTCTGTCCGTTTGGAATGAAGGGTCACCAGGCGAAAAAATGAATTTTAATTTGCTCGAAGAGACGCAGACAGCGAGAGGGGTTTTTGTATTGAAAAGCGACCGCAACGCACATGCGTCGCGGGTATAGGGGGAGATTTGAGATTTTTTTTTGAAAATTCAATATTATTTTTTCGCGGGGTGACTCTCATATAGAAAATTATCAGAATTTATACAAGCTCTATGTTTTCATGTGGCCTAAGTTCTCATTTTTGGAATTCTCTTCCATTGTATCCCTCTCCAAACCTCCCCCTTTCTCACCCGAATAACTAGTAGCTAATTCATCAGTCTCCAATTGTGTCGCCAAATTCAAATCCGTCAAATGCGCATGTCCTTGTTCATCCAACAGAATATTCTCAGGCTTAATATCTCGATGCACAATTTTCATCTCATGCAAATATTCCACTGCCAAACCTATCTCACACAAATACAATTTTGCTCGATCCTCGGCAAATTTTCCTGATTGATGTAAGTGATAGCGAAGATCACCGCCGAGCAGCAAATCAGACACCATGTACATATAATCGGGATCTTGAAAGGTGTACCATAAATTGACGATGAAAGGGTGTGAGATTGTTGAGAGAAGGGTTAGTTCGCGAATTACATTTGAAGCGACACACTGAAAAAAAAAAAAACTTTTTTTCTACAGTATATCTGGTGAGACCTACCTTTTCTATACATCTTCTCTTATTCATATATTTCAACGCAAAATATTTTTTAGTTTTTCTTTCCTGAACAATACAAACTTTTCCAAAAGCTCCCCTTCCGATACTTCGAATAACCGAAAAACTTTGCAAACACGGTGTTTCGGTTTTCCCGCCACCACGCACTGACGTGGAAACGTTCGATGTGACGTCACTGCCACGTCTGGCCACGCCCATTCGGCCTCCCATTCATCTGTCTGAAAATACTAACTGTGAAAAAAAAAAAGATTTTTTTGAAAATGAAAGTTTTGAACCAAACTGCTGCGCCTAATTGTGTACATTCAAAAACGGCGAGCTCTATTGAGCAGATGTTGAAAATGTGTGTACTTGACGGAAAATAAACAGAGACATTTTTTTTGAGATTTGGGAGGATTTTTTTGGAAACAAAACATCGGAAAACATATCGCCAGATGCCAATTTTTAAACAATTAAAATTGTTTAATCATAGAGAAAAATTTGGATTTTTCTGGAATCTAAATTAATTTTAGGTAATTTTTTCATGTTTAAAATCTTGCTGAACATTGCGCTTTCCTTGTTAAAACTTTGCTGAAAATTACGAAAAAAAATCATTTTTTTTGAAAAATTAAAAAAAATTTGACGCGCGCTGCAAGACCCAACAGAGAAATTGTGTGCGCCTTTGACAGGAGTACGGTAGTGAAATTATTTTTTATTTTTTTTCTTTTTTGGGGGTTTTTCGCGGGATTTTTCGCTATAAATGAGCAAAAAAAGCTGCTTTCGAAAAATCCAATGATAAACTAATTTATCAGTTGAGCGCATTTGTTCTAATCGCTCTCAACCGTTGAAAAAAAACAAAAAAAAAGTCGGAAGCGGTATAAAAGTGTGAGACTAATGGAAATAATAATAAATGTGAAAAGGAAGAGAGACAAGGAAAAGAAGCAGGAGGCCATGCAGAGCAAAAAAAAGGAAAAAAGAAGTGCCCATTTTTGGAGCACATCTCTCTTTCTCTGTCGCGTCTTTCGAGCTATACTTTCTTTTTCTTTTTTCCTCATCGAATCCGAGAGACTCGCAAAATCTAATCATATTTTTGGGTGGGATGGCGACACGAAAATTAAAAAATGAGATTTTTTGGGGGCGAAATTTGATTTTTCCCCATGAATCGTGGCCAAAAATATGTTTTTGAAGAACACGTCATTTGGAAAAATATTTTTGGCGCGCTTTTTGTCGAAAAAAAAAGAGAAATTGAGTTTTGCAGCAAAACTTACTAATTAAGTTCTTCCACACTTCAGAAGCTTCCGTTTTTTTTAGTTAGAGAAGAAAAAAAAAATTTGTGTTTTTTTTTTTGTTTTCAAAAAGGAAAGTGAATTTTTATCAATCAACCCGTAAAAAATGAAATTTCGAAATAAAAAAATTATTTTTTGGCTCCAAAGAAATCTTTAGTTTTTGATAAGACTTGTTGAAAACTCAAATCAGTTTGAGTTTTCTGACCGATCCACGTGGAAAGTTTGGATTTTGAGGATTTGAAGCGTTCGTCGAAGAGAAAAACGGAGGCGTAATCGCGGCGATGACGAATTGCACGACCAATTGCCTGGGAAAATATGTATGTTAAAACAAAGAGGAGTGAAAATGAGAACAAACCTGATTTACAGCATGCATACATAGGGATTCATACAGTAGATTTCCACCATTTTTGATTTGTGAATCGAGGAACTGAAAATTTTTTTCTAGACCAAAAATTTCGAAATTTTCAGATTTTTCAATGTGAGCAATGATTTTTCAAGTATTCCAAATACCGAAAAAAATCATGAACCTATTTTTGAAATAAATTTAGACTAAAAAAAATTTGAAGAATTTTCTAATATGAGCAATGCTTTCCAGCAAAACTAATTTTTTTTTTTTGATAATTTTTTTTTCTGAATTTGAAAAAATCGGGTTTTCATGGCCATTTTTCACCAAGAAATCTGAAAATTTCACATTTTTATAATATGAGCAATGATTTTCGAAAAACTGAATTTTTTTTTGATAATTATTTTTTTCTGAATTCGAAAAAACTGGCTTCATGGCCACCAAACTCCTATATTTTTCACCAAAAAATCAGTAAATTTCACATTTTTCTAATATGAGCAATGCTTTTTAGTGAAATTTATTTTATTTTTGATAAATTAATTTTTTTATTTGAAAAAAAATGGCCATCAAAGTCCTATAAAAAATCAAGCAATTTCACATTGTTCTAATATGAGCAATGATTTTTCAGAAAAAATAATTTTTTTGATTATTTTTTTTCTGGTTTTATGTATATTAAATCTGATTTTATGGCTATCAAATTCCCGAATTTTTTCAACCAAAAAATCAGAAAATTTCACAATTTTTCTAATATGAGCAATGATTTTCAAAAAACTGAATTTTTCTGTAGATCAAACCCCCCCCCCCCCCTCCCCTTTTTTTCACCCACCCTCATTCTCTCCTTCAATTCCACACTATTCTTATTCGGATACGGTAATCCAACAACAATCACAGCTCTTCCCAACTCATCACAAAAATTGATGCCCTCGCTCATTTTTCCGCCCACCACAGCCATCAAAACAGCGCCTTTTTCCGATTTTGCCGCTCGACTGAACTTGTCCCAAATATCCGATTTCGGTTGACGAGATTCCGTGAAGATTGGCTTCTAACAAAAGGAAATAAATTAATTTGACATGTTTTTTTGATAAAAAAGAGGTCAAACCTGGAATTTGTCAATTAATCCGAAATCTTTTAATTTCTTTTGAAACATATATAGAAAATCATAGGATGGCACAAAAATCACAACTCCGTTTGGAAGTTGAGGAATCAGAACTCGAAGTGAAATAGCCAAAGATCGCAAAACTTGTTCATTTGATCTTGTTTCATATGTCAATTTGAACGGTTTTCCATCCACTGTTTTATCTGAAAAGAAAACAAATATTTTCTCTTCTCAACACAAATGTTCTCTTTTTCTCTCCCCCTCCAGCGCAATGCATGCTTTCATATCTTTTCAATTTCGCCCTCTCGCTCTCGTCACCGTCGATAGCTCAGTTGGTAGAGCGGAGGACTGTAGAGTCAGTGGGTATCCTTAGGTCGCTGGTTCGAATCCGGCTCGACGGAATGCTTTTTGTTTTTTTTTTAAATAGAAATTACCGATAACTAGGGAGAGAAGCTGATCATCGTCGATGACATGATTACAAGAGAATCGCTGAATTTTCTTGTTCACATTTCCTTTGGCTAGCGTTTCAACAAGAAGTTCGGCAGGTTCCATAGTTCCACCGACGAGAATTGTTGCACGGGCTGTGTTCACAACTTCAGCGAGACGATCTGCTGGATTCAGGAGCATGTAGCGGAATCTTTAAGAAAAAAATTTTTCAGATCTTTCAAAAACTTCAAGAAAAAAACATACTTTGTCAGTTTTTCAACAACAATTCGTCCATCTTCACATTTATTATTCAAAGAATCGATGAAACTTTTGATCGAAAAAAGTGGGGGAGGGTACTGTAGGTACCGTAACCTCTTCTTCCTCTTTTTTGTCTTCTTCTTCTTCTCCCTTTTTCTTTCCCGCCATTAATTTCGCGATTCCAGTCAATGGTTTATCATTTTCCTTTTTGCTCATAATAATCTCCATCTTCTTTTGTCGCTGATAAAATCCATGGAATTTTTTACACAAATCGCTTTTCTCAATGTATGCAGCGAGTTTGAATAGGTTAATCTGAGCAATATTGAGTTTCGCAGCAAATTCGGAGATTTTCAGAACTTGATCTAAATTATTTGGGCAATTCAGGAAATTTAACATTGATTGAGTGAGGTTTAATAATTGACGCATGTAGAGGAGGTTTTTCGATTTCAGTCGAAGTCTGAAACAGAGATTTTTAAAATAATTTTCGTTCCTAAATAAAAAAACCTTACTTATAAGTCTCAATATATTCCCTAATCAATTTCAACGCAACAACAAGTGATTTGACTGAAATTTCAGCAGAATACAGACTCCCAATTGTATTCAAAACATTATGCGCCTCATCCAAAATCACAACATTCTCCTTGAGCTCAATTCCCCAAGCTTCACGAGCTGAGTTATGCAAAAGCACCTGATATGGTAGCAAAATTATTTGACAGGTTGGAATCGCTTTTCTGGTAGCGAAATATGGACATCCTTGATTTCTCGCGCCATAATTTGTGACTTCGCCAGTTTTCCTCAATTTATCTGCAAGAATGCCATTGACAATTTCTTCGATTTGCGGAGCATTGTAAAATTGACAGGAATTTGCGCATTTCTTCTTGCTCTTTCTCGATTTTTCTTCAGTTTCTTTTGCTTTCTTCTCACCTCCTCCTCCCGAATTTTTCCGCAATTCCATACATTTTTCATTGATCAAATGATTCAATTTTAATTTTTGAACATCTTGATTAACACAGAGAGTTCCTCTCGCCGCACATGTTACGATTCTTGGGCGGAAGCGGGTTTTTTCGAGCTCTTCAATCAATTGTTCGAGTTGTGAGTGTGTTCGAGAAGCGTAATATATTTTGATACATTTGGCCTCTGGTTCATTTTCTTCTTGAGATGTCGATGGAAGTTCTGAATCAGAATCATAATTTTCATCAGGAGCTAATTCATCAACTTCTTCAACTTTCAACAAGTCCTTCAGATCCTCTTCTAATTCAGGTTTCGTCTTTCTTTTCCTTGATTTCGCATCAATTTCTCCCGTTTTCGCCTTTTCAATTCGCTCCGAAAGCTTCCTGATTTTCTGCATTTTCGCTAGAAGATCATCCTGCTCTCGATTAATTTCCATTTTTTTTCGATGAGCTTCAACCCAATCATCAGAATCTTCCAATTTTTTCAACTTCCTGTTATTCTCCTCGATTTTCCGTTCAGTCGCCAATTTCTCCGTTTTTTCTTGATCTTCTAGCCACGTCATAGTTGAGCACAGAACACTCAATGATTTTCCGGTGCCAGTTGGCGATTCGAAAATTCCAATATTTTTCTCCTCCAAACATTTTCGAATTTCTCGCATTAGCCGCAATTGAATATCATATGGCTCGAAGGGAAATGAAAATTCTTCCATCTGAAAATGTTTGAATTTCTGAAATTTTGCCAACTAGGTATTTTCAAGTTCTTTGAAACTTGCATTTTTCAAAAAAAAAATTCAATTTTAAAAATAAAAAAAATTTTTAGTTTATGAGATCGTACAGTGAATAAAATAAATAAGGTTATATAAAAACGCATTTCAAAAAAGCAAATTAAAAAATTGTTGGATATTTTTCGAGTCTAGCAACAGTTTTCTCGTATTCCTTGACAGTTGTTTGATAGAGTTGTTCAAGTAAAGCATGCGTCTCTTTCAAATCTTTCTCATTAACCGCAGCTTGCGTCAATTCTTCTTGTGTTAATGCGCAATTCAATCGTCGCTTGTCTTTTTCTGATTTTCTCATCGGAGCATGCAATCGTCTTTTAACGTCTAATCGATACGATTTCAAGTCTTCCGCGTCGTTCGGGTTGGTGACGCGGAAGCGGAGAATTTCGTAGACGCGCCGGGCTTGTTTCTGAAAAAAAAATGAATTTTGAATGAAAAAAATACAAAATTTTCCAACAAACCCTGTTAATTTTATATTTTTCCAAGGCAGCCAATCGCATCTCATCGCTAAATCCCCGCCTCAAATTTTGTGGTGAAAATTGGGTGAGCGCCAAACAATTGCAACAATCAACATAATCACGAAGAAAGATAAATGCATCGGCTGGATCTTCAACTGCAATATCCAAAATATTCGACGTCGCCCACAAATCTTTATAAATTGTTTGCAAGAATTTCGCAGCAGTTCCCTGTCCTCTGTATTGTGGAAGAAGAAGAATTTGCGCGACTCGAGGACGGATTTTATCCGGATACGCGTAATAGCGATAAAGCGACGCGTAGCCTGCGAATTTTCGATGAGTTGAACCATCGCCTTCTCCATTATCGCAATTTTCGTAGATAAGATAATGCAACCATCGTTCATCTTGCACATCGGTGTAAGAAGCAGCGTCGATATAAAAAAGAGCCATATATTGAGCTCTTCCCAGAAAATGGTCAATTTCTTGGGATGGCTCTGCGACCTTATAAATTTCAAGATTCGATTCACCACTTGCAAATTTTTCGATTAATTCTCCAATTGGATTGAACGATTTTTGTTTTTCTAATATCGCCTGGAAAAAATAAAATATATATAAAACTAAAAAAATAGAATTAAGTACATTAAATTCAGCTTTTGACTCAACCAGCATATCCAGTTGATCACTTGGTTGTTGTTCTTTCAATTTTATCATGATATCATCTGGTTGGATGTCAGGATCTTCGTTGAATTTGGAAGTGTATTCGATTTGAGGATAGAAATGAAGTGAGGCATCGGCATAATTTATGGTCACCTTCAGATTTTCGTATCCAAATATTGTTTCGCTGGAAAATAAATGAATGAAATGTGTTTTTATTTTTAAATACTTCACGTGAAAAATACACGTTTTATCTAAGTGTTTTCATTTACATTTTTCATGTGCTTCAAAAAGAGGTCAGTTTTTTTTAAACTCTTACTTCTGTCCAAAGTGTTGATATACGAATTCTGGCTCATATTCTGGAACTGTGCCGAGATCGTTGATTTTGTGAACTGCAAAAAAACATGTTTTTCATGGGAAAAATAACTTTCGAAATTTTAAATTCACCGAAAGACAGTTTAACAGCTTCCATACCATCAGCAACCCATTTTGATGTCTTCGTTTCTGTTGTAGTTAAATCCATTTAACCTGAAATGCAACATGAGATTCGATAGAACTGCGAAATTCGCTTCGAAAATGTAAAAAAAAAGTTTTCGGAAAAAAATTTCGAAATAAAAGTATCGTATAGCGAGTAAAGGAACATTGAGAAAATTGTGTGGGTCTCGCGACGAACTGCAATTTTCGCGGGGTTTTTCAAATAGTGGCCCATGTTTTTATGTCTCATTTCTTTTTTTCGAAAGTTTTTGAAGGGTTTGGCTAAGTTTAGGCGATTAATTCAGCGAATTTTCAGTCGTGGTGAAATAGGTATAAAATGAGAATAACGCCAGGATAGAAAAATAAACATTTGAACGTTAGTTGCTGGCGCTTTAAAAATAGAAATTTTAAAATATTTCAAAATTTCACGGAAAACGTGACCTAATTTCTGTTGTCCTATTTAACTCACAATAAGATTATTTTTATCAAATGAATTTTCAAAAAATAGTGGAAAATCGGTGAGTTTCTTCATTTCTATGCGCGCTAGAAAATTTGGGATTTCGGGTTAAGCAAAGGGGTTTTCATTCAAAAAAAAAATCGAGCTCAATTTGAATTCGCGCGGGAGAGTATTTCGCAATGCGTGTGGCTCTTCTTCGCGAGACCAAACATCTGCATTACTGCTCTATTGAGAAACCGCGCACGCAACGCGTAGGAAGGGGGAAGCGGAAGGTTCGAATGTTTGTTTTCTGTTTACCGTGAAATTTTGTTGTTCTTTAAAAGTTCAACGAACGGTCATGGTTGTAAAATATTTTATCGTTTTTTCTTATCAAAACCTTTGAAAAATTCTTCATAGTCATTTTTACAGAATGAAATCAAGCTCATTAAAAGAGAAAACATGTACAGAAGACTCAAAGAAGTTATTCAATTTAGTTGTAAATGCACAAAAGACAAAAATTGATGTGAAAGAAATTGGAATGCTACAATTGGTCGATGAAATTGATCGTCTTCGTCAATTATGGAAAATGTCAGAAGATTCAAAGCTAAAATTAGCCGAAGAAATGAATCAGATGGAAAAAGCATTGGCCGAAGCGCGAAAAAAGCTTGAACTTTTCCAATTGGATATGGGAGACACTAGAAAAATGCTGCGGACTGCGTTGGATGAGAATAAAGCACTGAAACTTGATTTGAATGTATATGAGACACGAGAAAAACGGTTGAAAGATGCGATGAAAGGTGGAGCATTTGATAGTCTCACAAAAGAAGATCGAGATCAATTTGCGTTTTTGAGAGAGCCGCTGGTTCGAACTTATTCGAAGAGAATTCAAGAAAAACATCCACATCTTATGGAGGTTTGTAAATTAGAAAAAAGTTTTCTCTTTAATCTAACGAATTTCAGGAAACAAATGAAAGCGAAGATGATAGTTCTGTAGATTATGATATGACAAACGAAAGTCTAGATGAAGTGATAACTTTGAGAAATGGTCGGGAAGTTCGTAGATCTTCAGCTGCTGGTGGGAAACGTCGATCTTCTTCAGCTCACGCGCATGTTCACATCAATTCGAAGCGGAGTCGAAGTCGAGTGATGGCAACACCAATAAAGGAAGAACCACAAATTGAAGAAACACCATCGAAAAGATATCGGGATGATGGAATTCAAGAAGTGACCACTACCACAACAACCACCACAACTACTCTAAAAGGAGGAAATGATAGAAGACCAACACGAACAAGTATACATAGACAGGTTACAAGAAGAAGTATGAGTTGTGGAAGTGTTCCATCAATTGAACAAACACCTGGGCATACTTTTGCTGCTGGAATGTCGACCAATGCTGCTTTGACTAAAAGTACATTGGATATTCGAACTTTGAAAAGAGGCGGAACATCAACGTGGACAACTGGACAAGTAAATGATATAGCATTGAGAAAACATTCGTTTGAAGATGTTGGATTGAACTTGGTAATTTACATTATAGTTGGATATCGACTAAAGGGTTTTAAGCATTGAAATATTGGGTTCTAATGTTATATTCATATGATAGAATGGTCTAAGACGAACAGAATGATATAAATTTTGATGGTTTTACCTTATCCATAAGTGATTTAGGGATGTTTAGTCGATATTTAGTCGTTAAGTCCCTAAATCAACGTAAAGTCATCAAAATTTGTTCGTCTTAGACCATTCTATCATGTGAATAAAATTAGAACCCAATATTTCAACTAACTTGCTTAAAAAACCTGGAAATGTCATTTAGTCGATTTAGTTTCAGAATTATTTATAAACAAAACTTTTTTTGCAGAAAATGACGAAATGTGATGAATGTCACCAAGTTATATTCGCAAATCGCTCTCAAAAATGCAGAGATTGTCATCAAACTGTTCACAAACATTGTACAGGTCGTCTTCGTCTTCCATGCGTCCCACGACAAAAAACCATTGCCACACCAAAATCGGCCAATCGAAATGTGAAACGAGAATATCGTCTTCAAGATTTCTGTACAAATGCCAAGCCAATGATTCCGTTCCCAGTTGTTCATTGTGTTGTTGCGTTGGAGAAGCGCGCGCTCACCCAAGAAGGTCTCTATCGAGTTCCGGGAAGTACACGAACTGTCACATCGTTGCTCGATGAATTGCGAACCTCGCGAACTGTTCCGAATTTGGATCTACAAGATTGTGAAGTGATCACTGAAACATTAAAGCGATTCTTGCGCGATTTACGCGATCCGCTGGTTCCGAAAACGTCGAGAGAGGAATTTATGGTTGCTGCGAATCAATTCACAACTGATCCAGATCAGGGAAGACTTTCATTGAATAAAGTTATTTGTGAATTGCCTCAAGCGAATCGAGACACAATGGCTTATTTGTTTTTGCATTGGAGAAAAGTGAGTATTATTTTTAGAGTTCAAAAAAATCCTCTGATAATCTTGAAAATTTTAAATTTTGATTAAACAAAAAATTCCTGTAAATTTAAAATTATATCAATTTTACCCCAAATTTTTGCAGGTTGTCGCGGTTTCCGAATTCAATAAAATGCCAAAAGAAAATATGGCAAGAGTATTAGCCCCATGTGTAATGGGAATTCCAACAAGTCGAATGGATCAAACTTCAGCTACTCATGATATTACAAATTGCGAAAGAACATTGAACGCATTATTCACATTTGATGACGTAAAATTTTTTTGTTTTGAAAACAATTCAGGCCCTCAATAAAATCGATTTTTCCAGGGATATTGGCAACGTTTTTTGGGTCCAATTGATTCGATTGAAATGCCACGTCACAATGATCTTTATTCTCCGCCAATGGGAAATGTTTGTGATCGTAGTATCCTTGGACCAGTATCAATCTCACCGGCAACTCCACTTTTGACACGATCCGCAAATCCGAATCGCAGATTAAATTTGTTGGGACCACTTTGATTGTTCCAATCCCAACCCGTTTTCATCTCTCCCTTTTTTTTCATTCTTATTATGTTTATTATCAAAAATATGTTAAATGTACCGAATTTCTTTTCCCTCGCCCCGAGATCTCGACACGGACTATTTCACAGTTGAAATAGTTCAAGCTCATCATAAATTATTAATTAATTTCTTTCTCCTTCGTTTCATTGTTTGTAAAATAAATAGTTCCAAAGTTTTAAGTAATAATTAGGAGCTGATGTGTGAATTAATAAAATTTGCTAATTATTGGAAAAAATGCGGATATTTGACATTAAAATTTCGGAGAAAATTATTGGCGCCGTGCATTTCTTAACCCCTGGGCGTGGTACGTTTCAATGACAAAATAAGACTTACCCAACAATTTTTTTTGATTATTCATTCTCTTGCATTGTAGCTGTTTGAAAACCTCTTGTCGGTTCAAGACAACTTGATAATGCGCAGAGTTTATGATAAGAATATGAAGCGGACACTATGGACGATATGATAAACGGGCTGGAAATTTGTAGGAATTTTATATGCCGAAATTCCTATCAAGTTTTATTTTTATGAATCGAGTAAGAATTTCAACATGTCAAAGTTTTTCTCGAAAATTGTAAAATAAATAGTTCCAAAGTTTTAAGTTAATAGGAGCTGGTTAATAAAATTTGCTAATTTTTCGAAAAACGCGATTATTTTTTCTTAAAAGAAACTATACAAACCCAAATTGAAAAAAAAACAAAGTCCAAAAAATAATGAATCATTCGATCAGGTCACATGACCTTCATCAATCCAGCGTATTTTTTCGAAATTCTTCCCATTTCTTCTTATTTATACATATTTATCATCACATAGAATAAAGATTTTTCTGTAGTATTAAACAAACCTTGGTAAGTTTACTGAATGAAAACTATTTTGTCATTGAAACGTACCACTGGGCGTGATTTGCATTGAAAACATTATTTTTTATAGATTTGGAAATGCGACCACAAATCATTGGGAATTACCAATGTTTCTCATTGTTGCAAACTATTTAGTCATTGAAACGTACCACGCCCGGGATTAAGAAATGCACGGCGTCAGAGCTGCCGGAAATATTGATCTAGGTCGAGGAATTTATGTTCAGAGTACCAAGAAGGTTCTAGATTTGGGTGGGACAAACAAATGCTTCCCTTCTTCAATATCCCACTAATAAGTAACTAGCCTTTTTTTTTCTAACTTTCTAGATTTTCTAAATAAATTATCCAAACTTTGCCAGGTTTGATTTTTTGATTGAAAAAATATGAACCAAAAAATCGAACCATTTTTTCAAAAATTTGAAAATTCAAACAATCAAAATTTAATTTTTTCGAAAAAATGTGACCTGAGTTTGCTCAAAATTCGCTCCTGGTTTGATTCCTACTGAAGAGCCATAGTGGTCCGATTCAAAACATCTTCAAAATCGGGTTTCGATGCTTAAATTCAAGATTTGGATCTCCTTAATTTTTTTTAGAAACTAAGGGTTTTCAAATTTTGTCCAACTGAGAACTTTTGTTGCGAAATTTATTAGTCGAAAAAAATAAGAGGAAAACACTTATTCGTCATCCGCCTTCGAAGCATTCTTCAAAATATTATTCCTGAAGAATATATTAATTCGTTCCGATTGCGAGAGAGTAGAACTGAAAAAAATCTTCTTGGTTGAATAATCTCAATGAGCACTTACGCAATTGAAGAGTTTTGGAATATTAAATTCACAGCTGTGACCAATCTTGAAGGGAATGCCTTTTTGTTTCTTTATGTCTCCGACTTTTTTTCTAAAATTAAAATCGTTTGAGCAATATGAATATAGCGTTCAATTTTTTTCTCTCAAAATATTTGGAAAATCTAGAAAATTTCTCGGTTGGTATTTTTTCCAAAAAAATTGACAAATTTTAAGTTACAGTACCCCTCGCAGTTTTAATTATGGTAATCCTTGTAGCCCTTGATCTAAAATAAACTTTGTAATTTTGAATTTCCTGATGCTATGCTACAGTAATCCCAAGGCTACAGTAATTTATTTAAAATATAGAAAAACGCATAAAAATCTTTAGTACTCGTATAAATTTGTGTAACTTGACTTACTTAGCAGCCAAAAGAAACACGATGTAAATATACTTCTCAATATTCTTTTCTTCAGACTCTAAAAAACTTTTTTTGGCAATTCCCAATGATTTGTGGTCGCATTTCCATATCTAAAAATAAGAATGTTTTCAATGCATAATACTCCCAGCTCCATGCAGATAACAATTAAAAACTGGCGGGGTGGTTTCTGAGAAGTTTTGGATTGGTGAAAACATTTCATTAAAATATCGGAGAAAATTATTGGCGCCGTGCATTTCTTAACCCCTGGGCGTGGTACGTTTCAATCACAATATAGTTTGCAACAATGAGAAACAATGTTATTCCTGAAGAATATATTAATTTGTTCCGATTGCGAGAGAGTCGAACTGAAAAAAAATCTTTTTGGTTGAATAATCTCAATGAGCACTTACGCAATTGAATAGTTTTGGAATATTAAATTCACAGCTGTGACCAATCTTGAAGAGAATTCTTTTTGTTTCTTTATGTCTCCGACTTTTTTTCTAAAATTAAAATCGTTGGAGCAATATGAATATAGCGTTCAATTTTTTTCACTCAAAATATTTGGAAAATCTAGAAAATTTCTCGGTTGGTATATTTTTCATAAAAATTGACAACCTTCAAGTTACAGTACCCCTCGCAGTTTTAATTATGGTAATCCTTGTAGCCCTTGAGCTAAAATAAACGTTGTAATTTTGAATTTCCTGAGACTATGTTACAGTAATCCCAAGGCTACAGTAATTCATTTAAAATATAGAAAAACGCATAAAAATCTTTAGGACTCGTATAAATTTGTGTAAAATGACTTACCCTTCAGCAAACATATAAACTATTTGGAGAAAATTATCCATGCTATTCTCCATTTCTTCCAAAAAACTTTTTTTGGCAATTCCCAATGATTTGTGGTCGAATTTCCATAACTAAAAAAAGAATGTTTTCAATGCATAATACTCCCAACTCCATGCAGCTAACAATTAAAAACTGGCGGGGTGGTTTCTGATAAGTTTTGGATGGGTGAAAACAATGTATTTTTTCAAATATACTCGAAAAGCAGCCCGAAATTTACTTGATCTTTTTTGGCGTCGTGGATTTCATTAAAATTTCGGAGAAAATTATTGGCGCCGTGCATTTCTAAACCCCTGGGCGTGGTACGTTTCAATGACAAATCAAATTTTGTCCAACTGAGAACTTTTGTTGCGAAATTATTTATCGGAAAGAAAGAAGAAAAAATTCATTCGTCATCCGCCTTCGAAGCGGCCTTCAGAATATTTGTCCTGAAGAACAAGTTGACTTGTTCCGATGGTGATAAAACGGGGCTGAAAAAAAGCTTGTCCATTTTTGATGAACATATGTTTATTAGCAAAAAATAAGAAATTTCTCTTTTAAGTTTTAAACTTACAAGATATTTATAATTAGTTGATAGAAATGATCAAAAATACAATTATTTTCCAGAACAACATATAAATCTTTCGAATTTCAATGTTTTTGAATTGTTGAAAGGATTGGAGTTATTCAAAAAAATGGCGGAATTGCAGATTTTTAAAGAACCAATTTGTCAATCAACATGTATGTCTCATTGTTGCAAACTATTTTGTCATTGCAACGTATCACGCCCAGGGGTTAAGAAATGCACGGCGCTAATAATTTTCTCCGAAATTTTATCCACGACGCCAAAAAAAGATCAAGTAAATTTCGGGCTGTTTTGTGAGTATATTTGAAAAAATACGTTGTTTTCACCCATCCAAAACTTATCAGAAACCACCCCGCCAGTTTTTAATTGTTATCTGCATGGAGTTGGGAGTATTATGCATTGAAAACATTCTTTTTTTAGTTATGGAAATGTTCACATCAATCTGTCGGCATCGCACAAAAAAAGTTTTTTGGAAGAAATGGAGAATAGCATGGATAATTTTCTCAAAATAGTTTATATGTTTGCTGAAGGGTAAGTCATTTTACACAAATTTATACGAGTCCTTTTATACGTTTTTCTAGATTTTAAATGAATTACAATATCTAACACTTCGAAGGTTACTGTAACTTAAAATATACCAAATTTTTTGGAATTTTTTGGAATTTCAGTTCTACTCTCTCGCAATCGGAACGAAATAATATATTCTTCAGGAATAATATTTTGAAGAACGCTTTGAAGGCGGATGACGAATGAGTGTTTTCCTCTTGAAACGTACCATGCCCAGGGGTTTTTTCATGTAGAAATTTTTTGCATAAAATTTTAATCAAAATTCTCGCCACGGGTTTTGTTGCGAAAAAGTTTGAAAATACTACGGTAGTTTGCGAAATATGTGCAAACACCAAGTAGGCATTTTAATTGACGTTTCTTTTTTAATTCACGTTTCTTTTTTTACTCTTTTATTTTCTTGCTTTCTGACATTTTCCTACTCTCTAGTTTTTCTGCACTGGCTTTCATTGTCTGCCGCTTTTTTTCAAAATATCGTGAGGTGAAAAAAATGATTATATTACAGAAATTGAGAAAAAGTGAATAAAAAATCAAAAAATGTTTGATTGTTGTTGTTATTGTAGTCATTTTCACAGATTTGTTGGAAAAATAATCTCTCAAATCAGTCTTTTCGTTGTTCCATCAAACTTTGATTGTGAGTTGCAATAGTTTGTATAAAACCATCGAAGTCTGATCTGAAATAATAATAATTTAACATTTGAAAGTATTATTAGTGAATTATTTATGTAAAACATTCCCCCAGATTACAAACATTTCCCACCATTTGAACTAAGACTTACGATGGATCAACGAATTGAAGAGCATCGCGCAGATTTTGGATGGCGTGGGTTGTCGATTTCGTCAGTTCCTTGATTTTTTTGTTATCAAATCTTGAAAAAATATTTTTTGGACATTTTTTAATATTTGATCGTTTTGTAAAACAATCAAAGTGAATTATGGAATTTACCCTTTAGAAAATCCAAAAATAATCGATACAATCTTCTCCCATGACAAATTTGTTCGTGAAAAACACGTGTTCGAGCGAGCTCCTTCCCGTGTCCCACAATTACATCGGAACTGAAAATTTAATAGATTACAATGACTCGTAGAACTTTTTTCAAGTAAAACTCACTGAAAAGACACCTTTTTCTTCTTCTTTCAAAGCAACTTCTCTCTTACAATTCAAACACTTGCGAACAAGTGGCACAAAATTTGTGGAGTGTATTGCTGTTTTCAACTCATTTCCTTTCAGCTCAAGAAGATGGAGATAACATTTCCTTTGTTCAGTTTCTGTAAAATGAAAGTTTAATCCGTCCCGATTTAAAAGACGATTTTTATCATTTAAACCTATACTCGTCCGCGAGGTTGCGAGCTGTCGAAAGCTAGCAGAGGCTGTCCGCCAGCTCGCATTCTCAAAAAAGGGAAGGGGCGAGCGCATCTTCCTCGCCGCCAGCTAGCGCTAGCTAGCGGCTAGTTAGCGGACAGAAAAATTGCGACTGGAGCAGATTTGCTCGTCTATTTCTTTTTTCATTTTTTTTTTCGAACTAGCATCTATCACAAAAACAAGAGGTTTCCAGACAAAAACTCACTTTCTCTTTTGGTTACCAAAATTGGTGTTTCTTCTATCGTTTGTTCGGCTTCGGTTTCCGGTTCGGTTTCTTGTTCGGTTTCCTGTTCGGTTTCCGATTCAGTTTCCAGTTCGGTTTCCGGTTCGGTTTCCAGTTCGGTTTCCGGTTCAGTTTCCGGATCGGAAATGAGTTCATCGCCATTGTCAATTAGAACACGTTGAAGCTGAAATAATTAAATGATTGAACTTGATTAATGGTTGATTAAAAACAATTTTTAATCAATGGTTTATCAATTGTTTATTGAATTTTTTAGTAAGGTTAAATATAAAAAGTTTCATGGATGGAATTTTGCTGAACTGGATAGTTCGTTGACTTATTGATGTTAAACGATAAAAAGAAGATACTACTGTTGAATAGTTCAACTTGATGGATGTTTTTCATCAACGAGGGAAGTGTGTGAGCAGCGCCAAGACCTTTCCAATAGGGGATATATCATATTGATAGATTTTCAGTGTTTCTCTGAGAAAATTCCCGTTTCAAGTTTTTCTACCTAACTCTCCAAAGTTCTCAAAAAGTCATTCTAACATAAGTTGTAGGATTTCAAAAACGTGTGTTCTTCTTCGAAAATTCCCGATTTCGAGTTAATTTTTTAGCACGTCTGCATTCTGATCCGGATTATTCAGCGGCATCTTTCTCGGCGTTGAAAAAATAATCAATTTGCAAAGTGTAGCTTCAAACTAATAAAAAACCAAATTCCCTGAGAATCGGTCGAAACAAAAGATGAATTTATAATCATTTTGTTCAGCTCGAAATTCTGCGTCGAATGGTGTTTATCATTTTTCACCAAAATGAGTTTGATAGGTAAAAAATTAAAGGCGCAGACATTTCAATGAAATGGTCCTGTAGCGAAATGTGTGTGTGTGTACTTCTCTCGGACGAAATGCACGCCACAATTTTCTCAGACAAGTTGTACGATTAATCGCCGAGTAAAGTGAACTTACGATTAATCGCCTGAACTAAATTAACACAGGCGATTAATCGGTCAGCCAGCAGCTAATTCAAGTTACTAGGCGATTAATCGTCCAACTTCTCTGAGTTTTTTCTTTTTTTTTCGTTTTTTTGTGTGTTTCGCGTTTTTTTGAGATATTAAGCGTTGTAAGCTGCCAGAAATGTGTAAAACATGTTCCCCATCCAGGATCAAGCAGCAAATTTCTTTAGAACTTGGAAATTCACACATTGAACATGATTTTAGGCCGAAAACTGAGAAATGTTCAGTTTTTCAATGTTTGATGGAAAAAAAAGCCCATTTTCAGTTTCATTCAATTACACCAACATTTGTTTCATGAGTATCAATGTAACATTCCCTATTAGAGTTGAAAATTGAAATGTCCTTCATCTGATTTCTTCATTCTCTTGTTTCTCATACGTTATATGTAGCTCAAAACACATAATTTTTATCAATTTTAACCTAAAATATCTTGAAATTCATAATTTTTGACCAATTTGTCATAGTTTTATTCGTTATTTGTTTAATGTTTTATGTTACATATTTCTTCTGATTTGCATAATTTGTTATGATTGATCAACGATGGATTAACACCGTTGGTACCTCATTGATTAACCGTTATTAAAACTTTGGTTAATCAACCACTATTCAACGGTTTATAAATCTCCCAGCTGCAGTGGAAATTCAATGGGGAAAAATGGCTCAAGTGAAATTCTCAAGTAAGTCACGTTTTTCAAAACCACAATTTTTTAGCGCACACCAACCAGGTCAAAAATACAGATCGAACTCACATGCGAACTTCCTTGTCTAAACGTCGAAGATAACAATGGGACGAATGATTCCTCAATAACGTCACTTCTGGTTTCTTGACGCGATCGACTTTCTTCATTATGTCGAACAGGAGGCTGACTCGAATATCTGATGAAAATTGGCACCGAGTCGAGGAATCCACCGAGACTGACAAACCCAATTTTTCTGTTCAAAGAACTGAAAAATACAATTAGATAACGGCAACAACCAAAAAAGAACTCACACTGTAGAGTTGTATTTCTCTACAGCCTCATAAAAAAGACGGCAGCATCTTCTGGTGTCGAACGTAATTTTCAAATAATAAACATCATTAATAATCGCGTGAATTGCGAACAGCTGATCTCGAACATCCACATCACCAGCGGCCAAATATGAGAAGACCAGCTCGCGAATCCGGCTAAAAATGATCTCAGGGGATGGGCGAAAAGTCAAGAAAGCGCCTAAAATGATAAAATTAATGAAAGAAGTGAAAATAAAAAATAAACCTACCCATGGATTTGACTGATAGAATCGCTGATTTCGAGGTCAATTCATTTTGACAGGCATTGCAACAGGCTTCTCCAGAAACATCCATAATTAGTATTATTCTAAAAAAAAAGCAATTGGCAAAAACAAAGTAAAGCGTAAAAAACGCAAATATGACGGAATGCGGTGTCCAAAGTAAAACATATAACAAAACATGCGAAAATATATCGTCCAAAGTCTAGCTGTCTGCGTCTCTCGAATATACACACTATTTCTCTGTTTCGTGTCTGCGTCTCTGGAATAAACACACTATTTCTCTGGTATGTATTCCGAATATAAGGCGAGCTTTGTACGATGTATTCTCGTTATTCTCGCATTTTTTTGCTATATTTTTTACTTTGGACATCGGAAAAATGCGTTGAAATCAGGAATAGCAATGACAATTTTTTATTTTATTTTGCTCCATGATCCACAGAAGCGCGTTGATCATATAGTCTTATTTTAGCCCAGTTTGGCACTGTTCTGTTTCCTTTTTGGCGGAGGGCCGGAACCTTTGTTTTCCTGAGAAAATTTTCAGGATTTCAAAATTTTCTCCAGTTATTTTTTCGCCCGCACTCATTTTCTTTTTCCGCCCTCTGAAATTTTCTTGTCACATTTCTCAAGATATGTTGAGGTGAAAAAAAAGCAAAAACAAATTATTATATTGCGAAAATTTTGAAGAAAAAGTGGATGATGAATAAAAAATCAAAAAATGTTTGATTGTTGTTGTTATTGTAGTCATTTTCACAGATTTATCGGAAAAATAATCTCTCAAATCAGTCTTTTCGTTGTTCCATCAAACTTTGATTGTGAGTTGCAATTGTTCGAATGTATCCATCGAAGTCTGATCTGAAATATTAATAATTTAAAATTTGAAAATAGTATTAGTGAATTATTTATGTAAAACATTCCCCCGGATTACAAACATTTCCCACCATCTGAACTAAGACTTACGATGCATCAACGAATTGAAGAGCATCGCGCAGATTTTGGATGGCGTAGGTTGTACTCTTTGTTAATTGTTTGATTTTGCGATTGTCAAATCTTGAAAAAATATTTTTTGGACATTTTTTAATATTTGATCGTTTTGTAAAACAATCATTTTTATTATGGAACTTACCCTTTAGAAAAGCAGGATATAATCAATACAATCTTTTCCCATGACAAATTTGTTTTTGAAAAACAAGTGTTCGAACGAGCTCCTTCCCGTGCCCCACAACTACATCGGAACTGAAAATTTAATAGATTACAATGACTCGTAGAACCTTTTTCAAGTACAACTCACTGAAAAGACACCTTTTTCTTCTTCTTTCAAAGCAACTTCTTTCTTTCAATTCAAACACTTGCGAATAAGTGGAACAAAATTTGTAGAGTGTATTGCTGTTTTCAACTCATTTCCTTTCAGCCCAAGAAGATGAAGATAACATTTCTTTTGTTGAAGTTCTGTAAAACGAAAGTTTAATCCGGTCCGATTTGAACGACGATTTTCATCATTTAAACCTACCATCCAATTTTAATTGATTTTGCTCAATTTGTAGAGATAATTGATTCGCCACTATTTGTGCAGCATTGAGAATAATCTCTTTTTGGTGAATATTCTTGGCATTCTTCGAAATTTCCCGCTCAAAAGTCAAAGAGTTCATTTTTTTCAGTGTCGACTGTTCAGTAGAAATTATTTTATGATTATACTCAGAGATTCGCTGGCCAGCTCGCCACCAGGTGGGTAGGCTGGCTGACCTGGGAACCACATGGAAACCATGTCGCCCGGTTTTTTTCGCTGGCAAGGTGGCCAGGCTCTGGCTAGGTCACGGCCACATGGCTACCATGTGGTGGCCACTTCGCCGCGTCAAAATGAATTTTCATAAAATTGTCTGAAAAACTTGTGAATTGAGGCATTTTCGAAAAATTTGGCTCATTTTCTGTTTTTTCGCAGCACTTGAAACCTTAGGAAGTGAAAAAAACAGTAGAAAATGCAGTGTTTTGAGTACAAACCACTGTCTTGCCAGCTTTCCCGAATTTCAAACACACAGGCCACGTCGCCGGAAAACTCGAGGCGACCTGGCGGCCATGCGGTTTCCAGGTGGCCGCAGCGATCTCGTGGCGAGCTGGCCAGCGAATCTCTGAGTAGATGAATAAAGAATAATTAGGATTTTGTTTCGTCACACGCAATGTTAAAAATGTCACGCTTCAAATTTCTTATTTTTCAGGAATTTTATTTATTTTTTAGCATTTATTATTTTTGCAGTAAGGAAATGTTTCATACAATTTATATGAACATACTAAAAAACCCTTACAATCAAAGAAGTTATGTAGGTTTATTTGAAATACCGCAGTTTTCATAATATTTAAGATATTTTATCATCAATATTTTGAGATTGTTCATATCAGAGCTGCAATTTGGCAAAAAAAAGTACTTTCAAACAAAAAATAAAAATGCGTTTATTACTTTCACTTCCAAAATCAAGCCGAAGAATAATCGGAACTCGGTCGCGCTCCCAATTTACTATTAATAAAGCTCGAAATCTTGCGACCTCCAATAATAACTCGTCGACTTTTCACAAAAAACTCGAGAATTTCCAGTCGAATCACTCGAAGTGATAACATCGAAGAGATTGGTGTCAAAAATGGCGAGAGAAATGTGGTGGCATACCAGCGAGATGTGAATTCGTATGGAAGTGTATAGCCAAAATAGAAATCAAGTGAGCCAACGAGAAGTGGGATTGAGACTAGAATTGGGATCATTGATTGGAGCAACATTGAATAAGTTAGTTGAATTCGGCGACGATGGATGTCTAGAAATTTTTAAAAAACTTAGGTATGCGCTTCTTTTTTTCTTTTGTAACCTACCAACTTCCCGCTTATCATATTTTCTCACAAACATCCAAATCACACAATTTATCAAGACTGCAAATAGATTGAGTCCCAGAGTTAGGCTAATTCTCACAGCTTCCATAACATTACTAAAAATCAATTTTTCACATTGATCATTCACTTGAGATATGCCAAGTGGAAAATTTAGAATCGCAATTGCTAGAAACATCAGGCAAATTCCGAAATGTGTTGAAATCACGAATAGCAATGACAATTTTTTATTTTGAACCACAAGGAAGTAGCGATAAATTGCGACGGGCTGGAAATATTTAAAAGTCTTCTTGAAGTCTCGTGCAAAAACCCTACCAATGGCAAAACTTGTGCCATAGAAGTTGTGGCACTGGTGAAACATTTTACGAATGTGCAAATCGCTACAGTGTACTGTGGTTCGTTGCGAGACCAGAGATTGATTACCAGGAATATTTGGAGGGCTAGTAGGGGAAGGGAGAGGATGAAGGTGCCGAAGGTTACGAAGCAGATTGTTGGCTGGAAGTTGTGGTGCCACGTGGAATTTTTTCAGATAGCTCAAATTTTGGTCCAAAGTTTCTTGCTGGCACTATGCCAAAAGTTTTGTTTCGAAAAATTATGCCACGTGGCTTTTTGGCTACAGTAGCCTCCAACTCAGAATTGTGAACTTTTTTTCGAAAAATTATGCCACGTGGATTTTTGACACAGCCAAAGGTTTGAATTTTGAACTTTTTTTCTCGAAAATTTATGCCACGTGGAATTATGAAGAAGAACTTTGAATTTTTTTTTTTTGAAAAATCATGCCACGTGAAAGTTTGACAGAGCCAAAAAGTTAGAAGTTAGAACTTTTTTTTTGAAAAATCAAGCCACGTGGCTTTTTGACAGAGCCAAAAATTTGAATTTTGAATATTTTTTTTTAAATCATGCCACGAGGAATTGTGAAAAAGAACTTTGAAATTTTTTTTTTGAAAAATCATGCCACGTGGATTTGTGACAGAGCCAAAAGTTTGAATTTTGAACTTTTTTTTTTTGAAAAAATTTGTTTGCCACGTGGAAGTTTCAGAGGCAAAAATTTGAATGTTGAACTTTTTTTTGAAAAATCATGCCACGTGGATTTTTGGCGGAGCGAAAATTTAGAATTTTGATTTTTTTTTTCAAAAAATTATGCCACGTGGCGTTTTGACTACAGTATACCCTACCCCAACTCACCTTAAAACTATGCCATAAATGAAATCGCAACAAGAAAAATAGGCATAAAAGTGAATTGAGAAAAACACAAGTTCCATACACGGCAAACTCGAAAGTTATGCGATCTCGATAAGAAAGTGGAGTTTTGGTAAGTTGTTCCATGAGCTCTGAAATAGAAAAAGCGAGTATTCAAATAGGCAGGATGTATAGTTGATTAGGTTAGCAAAAAAAAAAAGAGAGGAGGCGCTGCTGTTTTTTTGGGGGAGGGGGGGGTAAATAACATTGGTAGAGATTTTTTTGTAGTACTTCAGGTACCCAAAAAACATTTTTTTATAAAAAAAATAATTAGAAAAAGAGTTCGCAAAATAAAAAATGAATCAAGTGTAATCGGAGGAATCTTCTTGTTGGGTTCGTGAGAAAATTGAGCGGAAAATTTCCGGAAAAAAACGAAAAATTTAATGAATTCTCTCGAAAAGGGTAAACAAAGGAGGGGCTATTCCACGTGCCAGAGATTGCGAGCAAAAAAAAATGAAGTGGTCCCTAGTTGAACTGCGCGGAATATTCCGCAAGCTTCCGCGGCCACGTAGATTACTATGACGTGGAAACCTGAATGCTACTCTCAGAATCAGTGAAAATGCTCAGACCACTTTTTGATTTCGCTCCAATTATTCCTGAAAATTTGATTTATGAAGCCCAAAAAGATCATCAAAACAAACTTTTTTCTAGCTTCTAAAAATCCATCACTAATTTTTTGTAGTCTAGAAGTTTCAGTCAAAATTCGAAATTCCCCGGCTGGCACGGATTTTGCCGAAGTTTCTAGAGCCCAAAAAGAGTAAACAAAAGTTTCATACACACGTGTTAGGCTCCCAAAGATCAGCTAAATAGAGAAGAGGCTAAAATTAATTAAATTCCTCTAAATTGCCTCCACGTGGCTTAGTCATTTTTGTTTATTCGGAAAAAAAAGTTTTTGAGCTTTGGGGGAAAGAAAATGAGAGGAGATATTTGATTTTTGTAGCGAGTGTGCACTTTTTGTTTTTTTCTCACAGGAAAAATCTTAGACTTGGACTTGGACTTGGTTAGATTTTAAGGTAAGGGCAGTGTGTACTTAATTTACAAAAATACCTAAATCTCTAGACCTAAAAATTTTATCACTTATGCGATCTTAAAAAATTTCTAAAAAAGTTTCTGGACACCCTAGCTTTAGGTTAAGGAGTTCCTGAGTTCCTTAAATTTTCCCAAAATCCTTTAAATCCCAAAAA
Organism: Caenorhabditis angaria; assembly: GCA_947459285.1. NCBI lineage: Eukaryota > Metazoa > Nematoda > Chromadorea > Rhabditida > Rhabditidae > Caenorhabditis > Caenorhabditis angaria. The sequence goes on from CANHGI010000003.1 coordinate 9,659,499, forward strand.
TTCATAAGGTCTTTAAAGCCCTATTAGCCCTTAGAACCTAATGAATCTTAGATTCCCCAATGCCCTTAAAAACTAAACTTCTGAAAGCTCACTTCTAAAATTGTCTCAAAATGCGGGAACAAAATTTTTAAACCCTTTAAGGTACAAATTAGGTTTAAACCTTACTAAAAAAGTTTAACAGACCGGGCAAAATTCTCAGAAAATTTTTGAACTTGATTTGATTTCACCTGCTGGAATTATTTTTGGGAACATTTTTTCGAAATTTGTGATGTTCTCACTCTGATTATAAAATCGTAAACAAAAAATTCAGAAGTCAGAAAAAGGTAGGTGCTAATTAATTAACGCGCTTCACTAAACAACTTTCAAATTTATCTACGCAAGTCAAGTTCTTCTCGTCAAAAAATAAAAAAAAAGCGATGTGAGAGAAGTTCAAAAAGTAGTATCAATTTCAGTCTGAAAATAAGTGTTGTTATTTATTTCCTCTTGTTGCTGTTGTTGTTGTTTTTCCCGTCAATTGCACATCTTTTACAAGAGACACAACACAATAAAAAATTGGTTCAAATCTAAAAAAAACATTCATTTCATTTTATTTATTGGTTAAAAAAGAGAAGAAAAAGAAGATTTACCGTAAGAAAGACATTAATAATTTAATTATTCATTTTTTAAAAATCGTCAAAAATTAGACGACATCTTTGTGAAAACTCAATCGCCATTTCTTCTTCTTCTCGCCGCTTCCCGAATTTTTGGATTTATCACGAAGTGCACTTTTTGGCAAAACTTGTTTGGATGAAAGATTCGCACCAAGATCACCGCCATTCATTGGTTCTGTTTGGGCTCGTTGGAGTGGAACTGGCCCGCGAATAATTGAGGAGGATGAGGCGGAAGTTGAGGGTGGAACGAGAAGAGTTGGTGAGGCGCCGATTGGACGATGTGTTAGATGGAATGAGGCCAGCGATCTGGAAGATTCGGATTTTTTTGACTAGAATTTTTGTAGATCAGGAAACAGGACTTTGCATTCAGAATATCAAAAAAATTCAGGAACATCTAAAAATGCTCTACGAAAATTTTGAACTTCTGAATAAATTTCTTTCAGGAGGAAAATGACTACGCCAAGGTTCACAAAATTTTCTAGGCTTTTTCTGAAGATTCTTAAGGTATTTATGAATTTGTAGCCACGTGGCATACAAAAGTTGTTAATGCAAAACAAATTTCAAAAAATCGGAGAGAAATTTAAAATTTGAAATCGGAGAGAATTCAGGAACATCTAAAAATGCTCTACAAAAATTCGGAACTTCTGAAAAAATATCTTTCAGACAGAAAATAACTAAGCTAAGGTTCACAAAGTTTTCTAGGCTTTTATAAAATTCACCAAGGTTTCCTAGGGTATCCTGAAGTGTCTTAAGATTCCTAAGCTTCTAATGAATTTCTAGCCACGTGGCATACTCTGAAACAATTTTTGATGTAAAAATTTGGAATCGGAGAAAAATTTAAAAGTACTGTAGCGAAAATTGTTGGCCAGAAATTTTGATTCTAATTTCTGTACTGATAAAAATCGCATTCAAATCTTTTTTTTTAGAATTTCAGTTTGAAACTTCAAGTGCAAAAAAAAGGAATTCAAAATTACAGCAAACTTCATCGAAAATTCAATTTTCGATCTTTGAATATGAGTTCAAGAGCCAGAATTTGTGCTTCCAACTTTTCCCAAACCCCAAAATCATTCCCAACAAACCTCGACGTATCATTCACCACATTCAACGATCTCAAACTCATCGTATCATTATTGCTCCGCGCTGATAAATTACAAGAGGCCAGCGAATGTCGATCATCCTGACTCATACTCGTCATCATTTCATCGTACAATTCTTGCCAAATCACATCCGGCACTCGACAACCGGGAAGAGGCTCGATTATGTTACATGATGATTTTCCGCGAAGCTGCAAACTTTTTATTTTTTCTAAACATCTATAGATTTTTGGTAGTTCCCCCCGCTTCATTTCTAGCTTACAAGCCTAAGTCATATTTGATGCGACACCAGCCGAAAAAGGTGATAAATATCACCCAAGAGATTTATGGTGACAAACAAATCTCCAAAACAAAAACTTTTTCTTTGTCCATAGTTTTCCTCCCTTGGGACCCAACTCACTTTGATTTCGAGTTCGATTAGCTGCGTGAAAAAACCAACGTTCGGACAAATGATATTTCGTGCAAGTTGAACGGTTTTATAGGCGTCGCGCAATGGTTTTCTGAAAAAAAAATGGAAAGAGAAAGGTTATAAAATGAAATTGAAACTTTTTTTTTGTGAACTTGAAAAAATTTTTCATTTTGAAAAGTTCAGAATCTACATAGACGTCATTGTTTTTTGTTGAATTATTTATCTGAAATTCGAATTTGGTTACCAAGGTTCTTTTATGAATAAGTGATTTCATAATTAGTGAACTTTTGGAAAATGAATTTTTAAGTGAAAAAATACGGGATTCCAAATTTTTGAAAATTTCCAATCCTGAATTTTTTTGGGTGTTTCTAGGCGCGGCTACTTGAGAACAAGGCTATCTAGGAGCAGGTCCATGACAATAAGAGATTCTAGGCTCGGTTACTTAACATAGAATCTCTCTAGGTTCGGCTACTTGACATAGGAGCTAACTAGGCACGGCTGCTTGAGAATCAGGTATTCTAGGTTCGGCTACTTGGCTTATGAGCTTCCAAGCCGCGGCTACTTGGAAATAAGATTCTCTAGGCACTGGTCCTTGACAACCAGGTCTTCTAGGTTCGACTACTTAGAATGGAAGCTCCCAAGGCGTGGCTTCTTGCTGGAGTATATCTCTAGATTCGGATCCTTGACAATTGAACTCACTAGGCGCTGCTTCTTGAAACCTAGAACCTCTAGCTTCGGCTACTTGGCTAATGAGCTTCCAAGACGCGGCTGCTTGCCAACAAGAATTTCAAGGCTTGGTCACTTAACATAGAAGCTCTCAAGGAGCGGCTCCTTGCAAGAATAAATCTCTAGGCGCTAATCCTTACCAATTGAACTCACTAGGCGCCACTACTTGAAAACAAGGCTATCTAGGCGCCACTACTTGAGAACAAGGCTATCTAGGCGCGGCTACTTGACACTAGAGCTTTCTAGGAGCGGCAGCTTGACATAGAAGCTCTCAAGGCGTTGCACTTGTGATTTTAAAATTGAAAAATTTCCAGTTATCGAAACTCACTTCTCCTGTTGCATAACATACGCAATCGCAAAAGTGGCCGATCTCGAAATTCCCATTGCACAAAGTACAAGCGCTCTTCCGGCTCCCTTCCTCGCCTCCTCAATTTCTTTATACACATTCGCCCAATGAGGTGTTAAATCGGTCTTTTCGTCGTCTTGCAGCGGAATATGAACCACTTTCATATGTGGCGGTGCAGACAATCGAAATCCCGGAATGAAATTGATGCATACACAGAAACGCGCTGAAATTAGATACTTTTATTTTTAATTTAAGGTTTTCTCCTTAATTGGATAGAAGGCCGTGCAAAAGGGAAAGCAGTAAAACTTTCTCATTTTTTCTCGTTCCATTCACAAATTATTCGTTTCCTATATTTATTTTTTGGAGAACCAGCGATTATATTCTTTGGATATTTTATTTTTTTTTTTTGTTATTTATTTTTTTTTCTTGAATATACTATTTTTAAGCCCAACTTCTCGTAACTCACATAAAACCCTCGGCGAAAGTGCGGCCAAGCCAGAAACATACAAGTGTGGACGGATTTGTGAGCATTGTCGCTGCTCGCGATTGATGATTCTTCGAGATGTCATTCTGATTCTGATTGTTGTTTGGATTGTGGAAGTTCGAGCGCTCCGATGTTATAGTTGCTCGTTTTCGTTTAATGAGATGTATGATCCGGATCACAGGTGGGTTCTTCTGGAAAAAAAATTGTTTTTTTGAAATTTTCAACAAAAAAAATTGGAGCTTAGAAATTTTAGAAGAATGCTCAAAAATAAACACAAAAATTTAATTTTGATCTAATTTTTTTCAAATGTCAAGGAATAGCACCTTGATAGCCTATTCCTCAAGTAGCCGCGCCTAGAGAAGCTGAATGTCTAGGATCCACATCAAGAGGAGCACCCTAGCAAGAAGCTGTGCCTTGAGAACATGATTGTCAAGTAGCCGAGCCTAGAAAATCTAATTCTCTAGTAGCCACGCCTATAGTACCTACTTGTCTAGTGTCCGCATCTAGAAAACCTAGTCCTCAAGTAGCCAGGCCTTGAGAACATGTTTGTCAAATATCCGAACCTAGAAAACCTAGTTCTCAAGTAGCCACAGCTTGATAGCTTAGTCATCAAGTAGCCGCGCCTATAGAACCTACTTGTCTAGTGTCCGCATCTAGATAGCCTAGTTCTCAAGTAGCCGCGCCTAGAGAAGCTGAGTGTGTAGGGCCCGCATCGAGAGATGTACTCCAGTAAGCATCCACGCCTTGAGAACTCCTATGCCAAGTAGTGAAGCCTTGAAATCCTAGATGTCAAGTAGCCGCGCCTAGCTAAGTTCAAATTTTCAAAAAAAAAAACTACAGAGACGCTTGGTGCGCCAACGAATCATTGGTACAATACGAGCCGGACGAGACCGCCAAAATATGTGCACCATGGGAAAAGTTTTGTGTGGTGAGTGATCTCGATGTCGTATTTTAAAATGCATTGGTGTGTCAAAGTGCACGCCAACTCACAACATTTTCCGGCTCATCGAAAAATTTCGCTACTTTTTTTCGAAAAATTGAATTGAATTGAATAATCTATGCGTTGAGTCAGGTGCTTTTTGATGAAAAAATAATATTTTTAGACCGCGGTCAATACGATCAACAAAGCTTTCACTTCAGTGAGTCGTGGATGTGGGGAAAGATGTTCGGAACTTTGTGAATCGATAGGTTATGGGCAAGATCAGGTATGGCTAAATATATCTCAGGCATGCGCTCAGGAGTTTTCAGTTGCATACATGGCTCAGTTGGGTAAGCGCACGCCGAAGAATCTGTCAGGTTTTGCTGAGTTCGATCCCGGGTGCCCGCGAATTTTTTTTTTAGAAATTCAAAACTAGAAAAAACTGGGGAGAAAGAAGAAAGTTTTGGTCGAATGAGCAATAATTGAGAAGAAAGCGTGCTCTGCGCGCTGTGGAATTTTAAAGTAGTTAAGGCGAAAAAATATATGTAACGGACGGAAACAATAGTGAAAAAGGGGGAGGAGAGAGAAAGTGCAGAAGCACGGCGAGCAAAAAAAAAAAGAACGGATAATATTTTGGGGGCAAAGATTTATTGGGTCATTGAGGAGTACGGTATTTTGAGTTAGGGTAATTGGGGACGTTTGGAGATTTATGGGAGAGGGAGTTTTTTTGGAAAGTTAGGATTTTATTTTTTCAAAAAGAGGAAAATTTCACATTTAAAAATTGCTATCTCCTACGTCATAGGCTTTAATATAGAATGGAAAAATTCCAAATTTCCTGCTGGCTAAATTTTATTTCAAAAAGAAATGTTCCAGAAACCATAGAAACCGAAAAGTTCCCAAACAATTTTCAAAAAAAAATTTCAGGTAAACTGCGATGATTGTTGTGAAGAGGATCTATGCAATCAAAACTATTCTGTTCAATATTATGAAGTTCTAATGAGTCGACAGTATGTCTCTTGGTCAACTCCACTTCCGGGAGAGGTGAGCTAACAATATCTCAGGCATGCACACAGGAGGTTTCAGTTGCACAGGTAGCTCAGCCGGGTAAGCGCGCGCCGAGGAAACTGGTCGGTTTTGCTGAGTTCGATCCCGGGTGCCCGCGAATTTTTTTTCAATTTTTAATAGAAATTGGGTTTCAAAAATCATTTTTGCAGGTCGAATGGAATCGCAAAAAGAATATAAAATTTCCCTATTCACTCGCCGCATTTCAAAAATTTCCCATAATTTTTATGGTCTTCCTCCAGCTTTTCCTATGAAACCTATGATTAATCTTCGTTTTTTTTTCTAAAAAAAATGAAAATATACAATTTTGTTTGTTTTGTGTGAAATAAAGAAACTAGATAGCCTAACCCCAAAAAAAAACAACAAAACTAAAATAAAAACAAACGTTCACCCAATAACAACCCAATAAAAACGAGGAGCAACCGAGGCCAAACAAAAAAAGTTTTGTTTTATCGAAATAAAATCTTAATGTCACTCTTTTCTCTTTTTCTCCCGCCCCAAAAAATCGCCCCAAAATCCCATGGGACGTTAAGTAAACCGTCGTGATCATTTATCTTCTCCACCCAATTTTTTACTCGTTTTTCAATTCTGCACAGCCTTTTCTTCTCAATCAATTTGTCAAGTGACAACTTTTGGAAGATTCGTAAAGTATTTTTTTGGTTGGCGATCAGGAATCGGAGAGAAGTCAGAAATTCAGGAAAAAGAAAGCCTGGAGGTGTTTTTCTAGCAAAATAATATTGAGATTTCTTGGAAAAAAAGGTTTCCGGGGAAAAAATGGTGGAAGCTTTTTTTTTGAGAAGAAAACAACAAAAAATGTGATCTTGGATTTGGCTTAAAAATATGGAAACGCGCTGAAAAAACGAAAAAAATAAATAAATTCAAACCACGCGCGTTGCCGTCAACGCGGAGTCTCGTTGTTTTCTTTTTATTTTTTCGCATTTGTTCCCGAAAAACTCAATTTTCTGCTCAAACTCAACTACACAAAAGTTATGACTAAACTAGAAAAACCGAAAACGGAAGTAAAATGAACAATAAAACTTGCAAAATTGACTAAAATCAATAATTCTCAAAAAAAAATAGAAAAAAGTTACGCTCATCCTCCCTCTGTCAAAGTAAATATAAATCCCGCAGCTGACTATTTCTCAAAAAAAAACGAAAAATAAAAACAGAAATTTTCGGAACAAATGTTCGTTTGGCGATTTTTCAACACAAAAAGTACTATGGGTTTTTTTTTGTTGAAATTTTAAGCTTCATCAAAAAAAAACTAATTTCAGTTCTCAAAAAAAATCCACAAATGCTATGACGTGGCATTTTATTCACTAAACGATGTATAAAACTGCAAAGTACTCGAGAAAGAAAATTTTCACGACAAGCAAAAGTCACTTGTCATTTTGACATGTGTTGTGATAACATTTCGACAACCCTTTGAAATTAATTAATTTTCTCGTTTTCTCTCAATCTCTCCTGGAATTTCGCTACTCAAAAATCCACGTGCTCCTTCCCGGAAATATTACTCAAAAAAAGTTTTCTCATAAATAGGAAAAAATGGAGTTTGCATGCAAAAAAAAACGAAAAATCCAAGAAAAAGGGGAAAAGTTAGAGGCCATGGCTCAGAAAAAAGCAAAAAGAAGAGTTTATTCAATTACTGAAACATGACACCCCATGAAAATACACAAATTTTTTGGGATTTTACGAAACAAATTAGCAAACCACGAAATTCTGGCACATTTTATTAAAAAAGTTCAATATTCTGCGCAAAAAAGAGCCCACCCACGTGCGGCAATTTTCTTCCAGTTGAGTAGAGTAATATTTCCGGAATATTTTTTATTATTACTTTTTCTGCTCACAAGAATCAAACTTCATTTATTCATTATTAAACCCATATTTTCTCTCAGCCTCTCTCGATTCTCTATAATTTATCCAATGCATTGGCCGCCATAAATGACAACTTGTTAAAAGTTGTAAATTATCGAATTTCACGTAGCCACGTGTCAATTTCCAGAGCGAATAAAGAATCGGAAATCCAACAGCAAAAGTGTATTGGAAGTTTAGGAATTCATAAATTGTTAGAATTCGAGTTGCAATCACGAAAAAATTAATAACCATAAAAAATGGAGCAAGTCGCCAGGTCAGAAGGAAATAATTGCGAAGATATGAGAATATTTGATATGTTCGATCATGCTTACGAAGCATTGTCTGAAAATTTTCAGATTCTTTCTGGTTGGGTTTCGGAAAAGCTGAAGAAAAAACCCACCAAACAATTAACATACAACCTTTGTTCACCATAAATAAATCGCACTCCAATCATCATATAAACCGTGGTGATATGAACAAAAGATGTGACGCCAAACGTAAATTTATAGTTGAAAATTGAATAAGAACTATGGTTGCTCCCAACAAGCTGGAAATTTTTAAAAATAGATTTTTTTCAACAAAAAAAAATAGATCTACCTCAACATTATACCATTGATAGGTCATAAAGCTCGAGATAAAAAATATGACAATAATAACTTGAATTATAAGTCGATTGGAATAATGGAGCTTTGGAAATAATTTGTAGACAGATGTTTTCATGATTTCCAGAGTAACGATCTGAAATTCAATGATTTTTCAAAGAAATTTTCCGGAAAACTCACAGTTTTCCCGAAAATCGCCATATTAATAGTCGCAAAATGCATAGCAATACCAATCCAATTCCAATTCTTCACCACCAAATACGGCAAGCCGGTCAACAACAAATCAATCATTTTATTTCTCTCCGTAAACTTATCGATTGGAAATGGATGTGCTGGATAGATGAAGCCTTGACACTTATAGTAAACCGGCAACATTGTCAACACATAAAATATCCGCCAAGCTGCACCAAACAATGTGTTGATCACCATATCTTTGAAGAAATTGTGATGAAAATCGCGTTTACATGCTAAAGTTGATAGGGTTCCTTGGAAGATTTGGGATGTTTTGAGAGCTTCGGAGAATGCCCAGAAATATGTTTGCCAATTCATTAATTTGGAAATATCGTTTTGTTTTTCAATCATTTCATAAATCTCGTTATCAAAGTTCAACGAAAAAACAACGGGAAGAATTCCAATTATCGGAGAAATCATGAGGAAAAACGAGAGTCTTGAGATCGTCCGGAAACCCAAATAAAACACCAATCCAATAACTGAAAAATACAAAAACGATCCCATAAGCAATGTCGACGCGTCCAAATCCATCGCCAAGCTTGCGAATTGTGTTCCGGAAAACAGATTGTATTGCTCATTCTCGATTTGGATATATTTTGAAGCGATTGCTGATGTTTTTTTGAGATAAACCGATTGGCCAACATTTGGCTGACATTTTCCATAAACTTGATGTTCATTTATTCGACAATTTAGCGCCGGGTTGAAACAATCTGCAATTTTGAGTTTTTTTTTCAAAAAAAAAATAAAAATTGAGGACGTGGCCTAGGAATTCACATGTTTCCTAGTCCGCGCGCTTCATTTTTTTCGAATTTTGTTTTTTTTTCAACTTTTTTCACGATGTTTTTGGTTTTCACGCGTGTTCACGGCATTTTACAATACTCACGAGCATCACTTGCATACTGTGTACAATCCATCCACGCTTTGTCACCCATCAAAACAGTGTGCAGCAAGCTGTATGAAAATGAATAAAGTTTGGGGCGAAGTGCAACATGCGCTAGATAAATCAATCGAAAGTACATAATCATAAATGGCACTCCGCCAAGAATCGGTGCCATTTGCCGGAAAATTGAGAATAAAGGGAGAGAGGAGAATTGAGCCAGCGCAACTTCATAAATACTTGTAGGAAATGTGATAAATATTAGGGTTAGGAGATAGGGAATTAGTGAATAAATTCCGCCGTTCATTTGATAGAAAATTGTGAATGATATCAAATCGACGATATCAGCGGAGCCACATAAAATGAAAAATAATTGAGATTTGTCGCTGATATTCACTAGCTTATTTTCAGTTTGATCTATCCCATCTAACTCCTCATCCTCAATTATTTCAGCATTCGGCGCTTTATCGCCGCTTGGACTTTGCACTTCTAAATAATCATTTTCGAAATCTTCTTCGGCTAAATGTTCAGCTTTCGAAGTTGTTTCGGTTGTCGTTTCCTGTTCCAACAAATGTCGATCATATCCGAATTTTATATTTAGCTCAATTTCTTTCGCTCGAATCGATTCTTTGCCAGTTAAGTCGATTTTCTTCGCTTTACCACTATTTTGTATAATTTTTGTGTAAATCTGAAATTTCTGATTTTTTTCTGAAAATTTGGATGGAATAGGGACCAACCATATTTGAAAGCCATAAAAATATAAATGGAGATTTTTATTTGAATTTTTTTTGTCAAAAAAAAACTAGGTCACGTTGACACGTGGCTTTTTGTTCGAAAATTTCACAAAAAAACTTAAAAAATCATTTCATTTTCATAATTCAATCACTAATTAAGATAACTCCTACAGTCATTGTTCAATTCCAAACATTTTCTCATGAGCAATCGCCTCTTTTTCATCCGCCAAATGCACAGGTTTCCATTTTTGAGAACTCGATAACAATGCGAAATTTTCTTCCTTCAAATAGGCTCTCCAGATCAGAAAAACCGCATGAGTTATCGGATATCCAACAATAATCGCGTATTGAAATGTGAAAGAATCATAATGAGGTAGAACTAGAATTGTGCAATAAACAAATGGAATAATGAGACAATATGAGGTCAGACGCCATGAAATTAGCAAATAGGATTTGAAATATAGGAACATTTTATAACTTTTTTCGTGTTTTCGTAACATTGTCTGGAATTTGTAGGTTTTTTAAGGATGGGCTTTAGTTAGGCTTAGACTTAGTTGGGCTTGGTTAGGCTTAAGCTTGGTTAGGCTAAGGCTTTGGCTCATACATGTTTTTGGTCCGGAAAAGTATAAAATAGGGTCGTTAACTTTTTCATTTTTCATAAAAAATAGGTCCTTAACTTTTATGAAAAAATTATTATTAATTTCTCAAGTCATCAAAATTACCTCTGCATCAACGTCTTTTGCAAAGAGGAGCAGGGTTTCCTCAAAAATTTCGCCTTGTTTCATTCTGCATCACGCGAAATATTTCAATATCTCTCATCGCCGACAGTTCGCTGGTAGCGCCACACACCATATCTCTCATTGCACCTGGCTCCGCCCACTTTTCTTTTCTTTTTGTTTTTCTTTTTTTTTCGCAGAAAATTCAAATCAAAAGCAAAACTTAACAGCCTAACGGCAACCAAATGAGCTAAAAATTTTCACAGCTTTACTTCAAGATATTTCGCAGGGTTCGAAAACCTGAAACTTTCAAATAAAGACCGTTTTAAGGGAAATAAAGACCTATCCGGAAAAGTATAGGATGACACTATACTTTTCCGGATAGGTCTTTATTTCCCTTAAAACGGTCTTTATTGGAGGCTTTTAGGTTTTCGAACCCTGCGAAATATCTTGAAGTAGAGCTGTGAAAATTTTTAGCTCATTTGGTTGCCGTTAAGCTGTTAAGTTTTGCTTTTGATTTGAATTGTCTGTGAAAAAAACGAAAAAAAAGAAAACATATGAGTGTGTGTGTTGCATAACAAGGGAAAACAAAGGAGGAGAAAACAACGTGAGCATAGAGCAGTCGGTTAGCCTCGCGCTTTCTAATCCAGCTACAAAGGTTCGGTTCAGGGCTAGAGCTTTTACTTTGATTTTTGGCACTATTTTTGTTCTTCTCTTTTCCGGTGGAGGGTCTTTAACTTTTTCATTTTCGACAAAAAGGGGTCTTTAACCCGAAGGGCCTTCCGGATAGAAAAACATGTATGCTTTGGCTTGGTTAGGCTTAGCCTTATTTAGGCCTAGTCTTGGTTAGCCTTAAGCTTGGTTAGGCTAAGGCTTTGGCTTGGTTAGGCTTAGCCTTATTTAGGCCTAGTCTTGGTTAGCCTTAAGCTTGGTTAGGCTAAGGCTTGGTTAGGCTTAGCCTTAGTTAGGCTAAGTCTTGGTTAGGCTCAGCCTTATTTAGGCTTAGTCTTGTTTAGGCCTAGTCTTGGTTAGGCTTAAGCTTGGTTAGGCTAAGGCTTTGGCTTGGTTAGGCTTAGCCTTAGTTAAACGTAGCCTTAGTTAAGCTTAGCCTTAGTTAGGCTTAGGCTTAGTCAGGCTTAAGTTTATTCAAGCTAAGGCTTGGTCAGGCTTAGGCTCAATTAGGCTTAGACTTAGTTAGGCCTAGTCTTGGTTAGGCTAAGGCTTAGTTAGGCTTAAGCTTGGTTAGGCTAAGGCCTTGACTTGGTTAGGCTTAGCCTTAGTTGGGCTTGATTATGCTTAGGCTTGGTTAGGCTAAGGCTTTGGCTTGGTTAGACTTAGTCTTAGTTAGGCTTAGTCTTAGTTAGGCTAAGGCTTTTTCTCACCAAACAATTAACATATAATCGTTGTTCACCATATACAAATCTCACACCAATCATCATAAAAACTGCAGTTATGAAAACACTTCCAATTAATCCATCATTAAATTGATTTTTCAAATCACTGAAATCGTGATATGATGCGAAGGTTATCTGAAATCAATATATGATTTCAGCATGAAAAGGTGAAGATATTCAAAACTTACATAAATCGAATACCATTCATGAAGCATTAACAACGAAGTGAATAAGATAATACTAATCGCTTGAACAATTCTACTATTTGTATATGATAATCGAGGCAGAATATTGTAAATACATGACTTCAAAATTTCGAGAGTCACAATGCCATTGGCAAATATTGCTGTATTAATTGTGCCGAAAAACAAAGCGACACATGCTATATAAAGTTTTCCATCGTTTTCAATAATTATTGGTAAACCACTATAAAGTATTTCGAGAATATGTATTCTTTCGGTGAGTTCGGTGAATGGTTCAGGATTGTAGGGATATAGGAACATTTGACAAGCGTAGAAGACTGGTAGGAAGGTCATGACGAAAAAGAGACGATATCCAACACCGAACAGGACGCTACTTATCAAATCTCTAGAAAAAAACCATTTTTGAAGACTTGGAACAAGTAATACTTTTACTTACTTGATAAAATTGTGATGAAATTTAACTTTACTCCCAAAAGTCAATAAATTTCCTTGTCCCAATCGCATTGTATTAAAAGCCTCTACAAACGCTCGAAAATACGTGGCATAATGCAATAATTTGCTGACATCATCTCTCATCTCAATATTCTCAAAGATATCATCATCGGCGTTTTCGAGAACCATCATACAGATTGGTAGCAATGAGACAATCGGAATCAATACAAGCATCGGGGAGAATCTCGCAACATGTTTATAACCGAAATTGAAGGCGACACCAAGAACAACGAAGAATAGAAAGGTGCTTGCGAGAAGATCAGATTCATCGTAGATTTTTGCGAAACTTGTGATTTGTGTTCCGCTGAGCCCGAAATATGGCAAATTGTGGATTCTGGAATAGTGTCGTTTATATGAAGCAGCGACTTCAGGATCTGCTTCAGGTTCACATAAACCAGAGACTTGATCTTCGTTTATACGACAATGTACAGATGGATCATAGCAAGCTGAAAATGAGAATTTTGAAATTTTAGCGCGAAATTGTGAAAATTTTTGAAAATTCCAAACTACAGTAAACCTATGAAAATTGGAATTCAGATCTGAAAATTTCCAAAACAAGAGTAATCCTGTGAAATTTTGTGTTCAGATCTAGAAAATTCCAAAACTACCGTAACCCTCAGCAAAATGGGATTAAGATCGAAAAATTCGGAAACTACAGTAACCCTGGGGAAATTGGAATTCAGATCGAAAAATTCGGAAACTACAGTAACCCTGGGGAAATTGGAATTCAGATCTGAAATTTCCAAGATCACAGTAACCCTGGGAACTTTTGGCTAAACAAAATTTGGCGCGAGATTAAGAAAATTCAAAAAATTTTTAAGTTTAATATTTGACTCGAACTGTTAGAAATGCAAATTTCGCAGCGAAATTAAAAAATTCAAATTTTGGCACGAAATTTTGAAAATTCAACAATTCAAATTTATCTGCGATTGTTTCAAAATTTCATATTTTGCGCGAAATTATGAAAATTCAAAAAATTAATATTTGCACGCGAAACTTTTGAATCTCCACCCACCAACTCCATCAAAATGACTACAATGCATCCAATTCGAATCATCAATCAACAAACTATAAATCAAATGATAAGTATAACTATAAAGTTTCGGCCGAAGTGCAACATGCGTCAAATACAAAACTCGTGTAATCAACATAACAATCGGAATTCCACCCAACATCTTTGCCATATGATTAAACATCGAGAATAGTGGCAAAGAAGAATATTGTGCAAGTGCAACTTCAAAAATGCTCACAGGAAATACGATGATAACAAGGAAAAGAATGTATGGGACAAGGGAATAGATACCACCATGATTCTGGAAATATATTATGAAATGAACTAGATCGATATAATCTGTTGCGGCTGATAAGATCAAAAATAAATGCGATCGATCATTGACTTCAGCGTAGTTATAACTTTTGAATTGTTGATCGAGTGCTTCGGCTTCAATTCTTCCTGGGTGAGGATCTTTGTGTATTTTTGGACTTCGCACATTTTCCGAGTCATTTTCAAAGTCTTCTTCAGCAAATGGTTTGCCTTTTGATTGACTTTCAGTTGAACACGAATCCTCTTTATTGATTTTTCGATCATATCCGAATATTATATTCAGCCCAATTTCGTCGGCTTTTTTTCCTTCCAAATCCGTTAATTTTGGTTTCAAAGTTTCTTTTTCATCGTTTTGTTTAATTTTTAAGTGTATCTAGAAACTTTTGTTTTTTTAGAGTTTTAGAAGAGAGCAAGTCACCATATTCGATTATCAAAAACTAAATAAATGAGGCTTTTTGCGCGATTCACGTGAAGTTTTTATTTATTTTTAAATAGAAAAAAAATAATAATTCTAGGTCAATCTCCAATTCCAAACATTTTCTCATGAGCAATCGCTTCTCTTTCGTTTCTAAAATGCACCGGTTTCCATTTATGACAACTTGTTAATACGGAAATATTATTATTCGTCAAATATCCTCGAACAAGACACCATAACATGTAGAGAATCGGAAATCCGATAATAAATGTGTATTGAAATGTGTAGAGTTTGTAGGTTGATAGAATTTGAATTGTGCAATAGATGAATGGGATGAATAGGAAGTAGGATGTTAGAGTCCAGGTGGCCAGGAAATATTTCTTGAAGTAGAGGAACATTTTATAGCTTCGCTCGTTTTTCTTTAACATTGTCTGGAAGAATTTTGAGTTTGAATCTGGGGTTTTAAATGCCCCAGGGGCTAGAAAATGCAAACATGCTCTACCGAACAGACTCTCAGATCTCTAGGCGCGGCTGCTTCTCACAGAAGCTTCCAAGGCGTCACTCCTTTCCAGGGTAGATCTCTAGGCGTGACTCCTTTCGAGAGTAGAAATCTAGGCATGGTTGCTTCTCGTAGTAGCTTTCAAGGCGTGACTCCTTTCCACAGTAGATTTCTAGGCGCAGCTGCTTCTCGTAGAAGCTTTCAAGGCGTGACTCCTTTATAGAGTAGATCTCTAGGCGTCGCTGCTTCTCATAAAAGCTCTCAAGGCGTGACTCCTTCCCAAAGTAGATCTCTGGGCGTGGCTGTTTGACATAGAGGCTTCCAAGGCGTCACTCCTTTTCAGTGTTGATCTCTAGGAGCAGCTGCTTGACATTGATGCTTTCAAGGCCTCACTCCTGTCCATAGTAGATCTCTAAGCGCGGCTGCTTGACATAGAAGGTGTTCGATAGAGCATATTTGCTATTTTCGGCCCACACACATATCAAAAAACTTACCAAGCAATTCACATACAATCGACTATCCCCATACAAAAACCGTACACCCAAAAGCATAAAAATCGTCGAGACAAATGTACTTGATATCAATCCAAATTGAAAATGATTATTGAGTGATGCATTATTGCCGCGAGATAGCGCAACTGTGAACCATTCATGAAGCATTGACAACGATATAAAAAATACAATGATAATTGCTCGAACAATCGTGCTATTCAAGTACAAAATCCTGGGAAACCAAATATAGATACAGGACTTGAAAACTTCAAATGTAACAATACATTCAGCGAGCATTGCCAAATTGATAGTGGCAAAAAATAATGAGAGACATGCTAGATAATTTCGCGCATCAACACCAGTAATAATGGGCAATCCACCATAGAATAGTTCGAGTAATTGATTTCGCTCCGAATTTTCCGTGATTGCGTCAGTTTTGAAGGGATAGAGGAATTCTTGGCATGCATAATAAATCGGGAGAAATGTCATGAGATAGTAGAGACGATAGCCGACTGCATAGAGAATGTTGAGAATTATGTCTCTGGAAAAAAACACTTTTTTTTGAGCATTGCTCAGGTTAAACAAAATTTCCCAATTTTTCATAGAATACAAAGCATTGCTCAGATTAAACTAAATTTCCCAATTTTTCAAAAAATACAAAGCATTGCTCAGGTTAAACAAAATTTCCCAGTTTTTCAAAAATACAAAGCATTGCTCAGGTTAAACGAAAATTTCCCAATTTTTCAAAAAATACAAAGCATTGCTCAGATTAAACAAAATTTCCCCACTTTTTTCATATCTCTGGAGAATAAAACATTAAAGTTCATCAGAAGATTTTTGACTTTTTTGAGCATTGCTCAGGATAAACAAAATTTCCCAATTTTTCAAAAAATACGAAGCATTGCTTCAAACAAAAGTTTTCAAAAAATACAAAGCATTCCTCAGGTTAAACAAAATTTCCCACTTTTTTCATATCTCTGGAGAAAAAAACATTACAGTTCATCAGAAGATTTCCGACTTTTTCAGCATTGCTCAGATAAAAAAAAATTTCCCAATTTTTCAAAAAATACAAAGCATTGCTCAGGTTAAACAAATATTCCCATTTTTTCTTGAATCCGATAACTCACTTCATAAAATTATGATAAAAATGCACTTTACTCCCAAAAGTCAACAAAGAACCTTGTCCACATTGCGCGGTGCTAAAAGCATGAATAAAGGCATGGAAATAGGTGGTCCACTTCAATAGCTTTCCCATATCATCTCGTTTTTCAACTTCTTCAAAAACATCATCTCCCGTTTTGCTCAAAACAATAAAACATATCGGTAACATTGATACAATTGGAAGAATTGCGATCAGCGGAGATATTTGTGCAAATCTTTTGTAACCCGCGTTGAATGCCAAGCCAACAACGATAAAGAATATGAAACTTCCAGCAAGAAGATCAGGTTCATCATAGATTTTTGCAAGGCTAGTAATCTGTGTTCCAGCAATCCCATTATATTGCAAATTATGAACTCTTGAATATCGATCATTTGTCGAAGAACTCAAATCATGAATAATTTCCAAATCCGGAATAGGCTGACATTTTCCCGCAACTTGATCTTCATCAATAAAACACTTCAAAAACGGATCATAACACGATATTCCCTCCATTCTTGTGCAATGCATCCAATTCAAATCACCAACCAACGCACTGTACAGCAAATTATAAGTGAAAGTGTAGAGTTTGGGGCGAAGAGCGATGTGGGTGAGGTAGAGGACTCGAATGGCGGATGTGACGATTGGAACACCGCCAAGAACTGGAGCCATGTGATGGAAGAGTGAGAAGAGGGGGAGAGAGGAGAATTGAGCGAGGGCAACTTCATAAATACTGACTGGGAATGAGAAAAACAGCAGGAAGAAGATGTAGGGAATCAATGAATATACTGGAAAACATAACATTTTTTTAAAGGGAGGTGGGGGGGGGGGGTTAGGATTCCTGAGAAATTGGAAGTTCGGGTATCTCTAGGATACTAGTTGGACATCGACTAAATGATATTTTAGTTTTTTGAGGAAGTGAGTTGAAATATTGGGTTCTAATGTTATTCATATGATAGAATGATCTAAGACGAACAGAATGATATAAATTTTGATGAATTTACGTTATCCATAAGTGATTTAGGGGCGCTTAGACGATCTTAACGACTAAACCTCGCTAAATCACTTATGGATAAGGTAAAGTCATCAAAAAATATATCATATGAATAACATTATTGTCGAAGTTGAAAAATGTGGCAGTTGTAAAAAATAAAACCAGTGCAGAGCTGAATGAATGACAAGCTCGTTACTTCGTCAGTCGCGTGCGGCTGTGCGTCGCGGTCGAAAAACAATTTATATTATCGAAAATCTCATCGGTTCCACGCGCTCCACCGAAATAAACACGCAGCGCAGACCGCATCGCGCCATAACACACACAAATAAGGGAACGATTCAAATTCCCTCCCTTTTTTGTGTGTTGTGGCGCAGCGCGGTCTGCGTTGCGTGTTTATTTCGGTGGAGCGCGTGGTACCGATGAGATTTTCGATAATAATTCATGTGCTCCTTTGTTTCCCGACCGCGACGCACAGCCGCACGCGACTGACGAAGTAATGACTTTGTCATTCATTCAGTTCTGCACTGGTTTTTATTTTTACGGCTGCCACATTCTCAACTTCGACAATAGAAACCAATATTTCAACTAACTTGCTTAAAAAACATGAAAATGTCATTTAGTTGATGTCCAACTATATCCTAGAGATACCCTAACTTCCAAGTTCTCTTCATAAAATAACCCACTTCCACCACTATTTTGAAAGAAGATGGTAAACTCGACCAATTCAATATAATCCGTCCCTGCAGCCAACATCAAAAACAAATGTGAAAAATCACTAACACCCGCATAATTCTCCGATTTATATTGTTGATCGAGTTCTTCGGCCTCAATTCCATCTGGATCGGGATCAACTTTGTTCAATGGACTTATCACAGCCTCATCTTCATTATCGAATTCTTCTTCGGCGAATGGTTTTGCGTTTGCAGAATGGCTTTCTGTGGAAAATGAGTCGTGGTTTTGGAGATGTCGATCGTATCCGAATTTGATGTTCAATTCCACGTCTTCGATTCGTTTTGCATCGTTTTCCGCAATTTTTGCATTTGATTCATTTTCATCTCCTTTTATTTGTTTAATTTTTGTGTGAATCTAAACTCAAAGTTTTTTCGGGCACAAAAGTGACAAAATTGGATAAAGCTCACCATATTCAATTCTTTTGATTATCAAAAATGAGGATTTTTGAACAAAAAACATTATATTTCGAAAGTTCACGCGGAAATTGAAATTTTCGAGGAAAATAGTTTAATAACGTGACATTTTGATAGAAAATCATCATTTCGATTATTTTTGATGACTGAAAACGATGATTCGAGGTTTGTTCTCCAGCGCGCTGAAAAAAAAATAAAAAATGGTTTTCAATTTTCAAATAATTTATTTCGCGGGCGCACACAATCGCTGCGAGACCCTCCCCGCGAACCCAAAATTTGAAAAAATTCTTTTTTTTATTTCCAGTTTTTTTTTCATTTCCTAGACAAAACAAACACTATTACAACGTCAAGTGCATGCGGCCAAACAGCAAAAACACATGTCCTCCCCCTCCAAACCAGCACCGCCCATTTCCTTCCCCCCAATAATACTTTTTGGAGGAGGGAGTGATTCATTCATAAATATTAGTGTGTTTTTATTGATTTTTGCCGTTATTCATTTTGTGTGCGCGACAAACTTGACTTCTATAATTAGATATTATGGATTTTTTTTTCAAAACTCATTTTTCCAGCGTTTCCATCGAATTT
This sequence comes from Caenorhabditis angaria, assembly GCA_947459285.1. Taxonomy (NCBI): domain Eukaryota; kingdom Metazoa; phylum Nematoda; class Chromadorea; order Rhabditida; family Rhabditidae; genus Caenorhabditis; species Caenorhabditis angaria. The sequence goes on from CANHGI010000003.1 coordinate 9,678,883, forward strand.
GCTATGTCATGGCAGAAATGCATCAACAAAGGAGGATGTCTTTATGAAACTGTTCAGGTAAATACATATTTTTCTCTGTTTTTGGGAAGGAAAACTTCTAAAATCGATAAAAATGCAGCTGTTTTATGAAATTTCAGCGAAATGCGTCATATTTAAAATTTTATGACGAAAAATAATAAGAAAAAGAAGCAAATTTATTTGTTTCTGGGAAAATATGACAAAAAGTGATAAGGAATTGGGCTAAATCGGAATTTCCCGGAATTAATTGAATTTTATGAAATTAGATATCTGCCCTTCATATTTTCCTGTCAAAAATAGTAATCGTCAAAAATAGATTTTTCGTATTTATACTACAAAATAATAATAATACAAAAAAGGCGTAACCAAGAAAAATAAAAAGAGAGACGCAGAGATATCAGAGAGAAAATGACCTAAATTGAATTGTTTGTGTGTGTGTGTGTGGCTGGCTGGGCTGAGATTGACTTTTTTTGAAAAAAATGGAGATTTTTGACAAAATTCAGTATAAAGTTGATGATATTTTGTTGAAAAATAAGGTAAAAATCTTAAGCTTTTCCCTAAAAATTTCATTTTTTGCAGGCGATTCGATGGTTTCCCGTGCTAATAGTTGCAATTGCTTGTGGTTGGGGATATTATGCGTATATTTATGAATTGAGTATAAAAACAGTGGATAATTGGCCGCAACGAATTGTGTATATTTTGGGATTTCATGTGTTGTTGGTGCTGTTTGTGACGTCATATTTTAAGACGATTTTTACAGCGGCTGGAAAACCGCCGCCAGAGGTGAGGGGAAAATTTTCAATTAAAAAATCTTAGCTCCGGGTTTAATTAAATTTTTGCATTGTTGAAGCAAAGTCTTGTGGAAACTTTCAAAATTGAAAAATTTTATTCTCCAAAAAATTATTTTCATTATCAGAAGAATTCCAGTTATTTGGTTTTTTTTGTTGAAGAAAAAAACAAAACAATTATTTTCGGCTAAAAATAGAAAATTGCAGACATTTTAAAATTTAATTAAAATTTTTGGTTATAAAAATTGCTCCCAAAAATCAGGGGCTAAGGATTGTACACTGAAATTTTAATTTCAAAATCATCAGAGCCGCGCCTAGAAATTCGAATTGTCAAGGATCAGCGCCTAGAGAACCTAGTTTTCAAGGGGCCACGCCTAGAAATGATATCATTCAAGTAGCCGCGCGTCTAGGTCTCGCGTCTTGAGAGCTTCTATGTCAAGTAGCCGCTCCTAGAAGTTCCAGCGCCTAGAGAGCCTGAAAGGAAGCTGTTCCGGATTACGAATGATTCAAATCAGGTTTATTCATAGGATTTTGTTCAAATTACTAAAACACGGCTCAAATTACTAAAACATGGAATCCAATAAGTTTTGCACACACAAACATCATCAACTTCATGGAAATTCGAAATTATCCCAGTTTTGTAACTTTTTTAATGAAAAAATAAATTGTTTTTGACACAAATTTTCAAAGTTATTTTGACGATATTTGGTTTCAAAATCTCTTTTTCTTCACAAATAATAAATCTAAACGGAATGTTGAAATTCACAAAAGCGTTAAAAAATTCCGACTTAATGTAAAATCAACACAAATCAACACAACTTCATGTGAAAAATAATAATTTTTGAGTTGGAGTGGTCCGGATGTATTGAAAAAAATTATTTGATAATAATTATATCGAAATTTTGAAACGTATTTTTTTGTTTTTGAAAAATTAGAATTTTTAAATCAAAATTTGACTCAAAAGCCGAAATGAAACTATTTTGAGCTCAAAGTTTATCAAAAATCGCAGATTATCAAGATTTTATAGCTGAAAATTTGAAAAAAAAAAGAAGGGGGTTATCCCTTTTGCCAGAAATTTTCAAAAATAGAGGTATTTTAATAAAATATCCAATTCCAGTTCTGTTTCGAAGGCGAATCGCTTGATGAAATCCGCTCAGCTCAAGACGACGATCGAAAACTTCAAGCAGTTCTCCAACGATATGTTCAACAACGAAAATTGCCGCTTCGAGTTCGAGGTTTCGAAAATTCAGTGAGATTTTGCGAAAAATGCAATTGCATCAAACCCGATCGATCACATCATTGCTCATTATGTGGACAATGTGTACTGTAGGTTACTGTACTTCAAGCTTTGGTTACTGTAGACATTTTCAGAAAATTCGATCATCATTGCCCTTGGGTCAATAATTGTGTGAATTTTACGAATTATAAATTTTTTCTACTATTTTTAGGGTGAGTTTTTTCTTTTTTACTTTAAAAAAAATCCTTTAAAAATAAATAAATTTTTTAAAAATTCAGATATGGATTCACATTTTGCCTATGGATATTTTTCACCGATTTACCGTATTTTATCGATTTTTGGAGGACCGAATTCAGCGGAAATCAGATTACGGTAAGATTTTACTGCCAGATAATTTTTTTTTACACGAAAAAATATTTCAGGGCGGTCGATTTCATCTACTTTTTCTGGTTTTTGTGTCGGGAATGTTTGCTCTATCACTTTCCGCACTATTTTTCTATCATTTGTATTTGACAGCCAAGAATCGGAGTACTGTAGGTGAGTACGGTAGTTTTTATTCGAATTTTTTTGGATACTGTAGATCACATTTTAGCCATGTTTTTTGTCAAATTTGAATTTCGCGCCAAGAATCTATTAGATTACTGTATTTGGAAATTTCCACGTGAACCATATTTTCGCGTCAGAAAAAGCTCCTACTGTAGATCGAAAATCCCGGGTTACTGTAGATCAAATTTCTAGTTTTAGAACATCTGTTTGATTACTGTAGCTCAGATTTTTTGAATACTGTAGATCACGAAGGGGGGAATGAATTACAGTAGATCAAAAGTGGTTTACTGTATCCACATTTTTGTGCAATTTTTTTTCAAATTTGAATTTCGCCCCAAAAAATCGCATAAATTACTGTAGATCAAGAATTCTCGCGCTAAAAATTCTAGATAACTGTAGATCAAGGAGTACTGTAGATTTTCGCGCCATTTTTTTATTTTTGGTTACTGTAGATCAAATTTTCCCGCCAAAACTTCATATTTTTCCAGAATCCTTCCGTGCGCCTTTAATCGACGGTCGCTACGAGAAAAACGCCTTCAACCACGGCATCCGAGCAAATTATCTGGAAATTTTCGGAGCTCGAAAATTGTTTTGGCTCCTGCCAGTTTACACGACGTGAGTTTCTTCTTTTTTATTTTTTTGTTCGGGAGCTAGAAATTTTTAAGTTTTGCCTGTTCAAAAAATCAAGCCACCCTGTTTTTCTGTTTTTCCACCACGTTTTCCTCTTTTTCTCTCACACCCTCCACCACACCAACACTCTCTCTCACCCCCTCCTTTTTCCTCTCAATTTTTCAGTCTCGGATCTGGTGTGGATTTTGGAATCGCTTGGAATCGACTGAGCACTCCACCTGGCGCGGCTCCAAATGCTCCGATGAGCCCACGAAATGTGGAGAATATTGAGATTGGTGAAATTCGACAGGCACTGAGTCCAACTGAGCAATCAGAGCAATCAGAAGAAAATGGTGGAGGATCGAAAATGCATGGTAGAGAAAACAATGGGTGGCTTGGTTTTTGAGTTGAATTGGTTTTCGCGCCAAAAAAATTAAATTTGATTACTGTAGCTCAATTTTTTGTTGTGAATTCGGCGTAATTTTGAAGATTTTACCCCCCAAACCTCTACAGTAACCCTAACCTTTTGAAAAATTGAGTGAATGTTGTTGAATGCGTCGCGGTCATGCGATGCGTGCTTCATTTTCGTGCCAGAAAATTTTTGAATTGAATTACTGTAGCTCAAATTTTGTTTCTCATAATATTTTCTCCCAAATCTCTACAGTAACCCTAACTTACAGTACTCTCAAAATTTGAAAAAAAAAAAGAAATTAATTTCAAAAATTGTTTTCTGAACACAAATGTCGTTGAGTGCGTTGCGGTCACGCGATGCGTGTTCATTTTCGAAAAAAAAATTTGAAAATGAAAAAAAATGTCTTCAAAGTACGCAACGCGTGACCGCGACGCCTACAACGACATTTTTGCCAACGTTTGTGTATTTGACAATATGTACAGTACCTTTTATAAATTTATTAAAAACACAAATGTCGTTGGATGCGTGCTTCATTTTCAAAAAAAAAATTTTTTCAAATTTTTTTTCCAAAGTACGCAACGCGCAACCGCGACGCCTCCAACGACATTCAAACATTTTCCACTCGCCAAAATTTCGCCTACTCAAAATCCCCCATTTTCCAGGCTCGGAGACGGTGTAAGATTCGAAAAATGGTCGCTAAAAGAGGCGTTGGCTGCAATCGGCGCGACTTCCTCAAAATCCACTCAACAAACCAATTTTCGCTATGAAATTCTGCGTCAAAAAGAGGAGAATTTCGATGTTGAAATGCAGAATTTGTATAGCGATGATGAAGAAGATGAAGTTCGAATTGTTTGAAGCCACGCCCCCTTTTTTTTTGAATTTTTGCCCAATTTTTCTGTGATATCAGGTGCTTTTTTCCGGGTTTTGAGAATACTTTTTTTAGATAATTTTTTTTGAAGAAAAAATATAAAAAATAAAATTTTATAATTAATCATCATCATCATCTTTTGATCGAAATTTGTCAGCAATCCATCTGAAAATTTCATGAGTTAGCCTAAATCAGAAAAAAACAGGAAAACATACCGTGTCTTATTTTGCACTTCCTCTTGAGCCAAATTAAAACACATCGCCAGAAGTGCCATACCAAAAAGGAGATAGACACTTGTGATGACTAATTTGAAATTCGCCTCACTGTCATCTTTTACGGAGGTTTTGGGGAATTTGTCGCCGAAGCCTGGAAATTGGGGGTTAGATTTGAATTTCGCGCCAGGAATTCTGGATTACTGTAAATCAAAACTTTAGCGCCAATAAAATTTCTGGATTACTGTATTAAGATTATGGACAATTTTTTTGCATTTCGCGCCAGAAATCTCCTCATCATAAAAATCATTTTAGGAATATTTTTTCTGAAAATCTCAGACCCCATTGAGTTACCCTAACTCACCAATAGTTGTCAATGAAATATAGCAAAAATAGAAGCTCTCCAAAAGTGTCCACTGTTCCCAAATCGAAAAAGTCGCAGTTCCCACTCCCAAATACGCCAACATGGTGAAAACGACCAGAGACATCGGCACTGTTGCGGCTTCGAGTTGAGCCGCCGCGGTTTCGCGAACTTCGAGTTGTTCCATTTCGACGCGGGCGGTTAGGAGGTCTTCAACATCGGCGCCGCCGCCTGAAATTTTTTTAGAAGATTGGGGATTTTTGATCTACAGAAATACTACAGTACTCTAATTTTTGACCTACAAAAAATTAGATGAAAAACTACAGTAATCTCATAGATAAGTTTTTTTAAGTTTCAAATTTTTTATCTACAGAAAAACTACAGTACTCTCCCAAGATTTCTGAATTTACAGTTTTAAAAAAAATTATTCTACAGTATTTATTTTTGAACTACAGTATGTCCCGAGCAATTTTTTAAAAATTCCAAATTTTTGATCTACAGAAATACTCAAAATAATAACTACAGTACTCCTAATATATCCAAATTTTTGATCTACAGAAAAATTGGAACAACTACAGTACCCCACCCCCATGATTCAAAATTTTTGATCTACAAATTTACTACAGTACTCCCAAGAGTCCTCAATTTTTGATCTACAAAAAACACTCACCCAAACCAAAAGAATCCACAGAACTGTCAGTTTTGACACGATGTCCACGTGTCAATCGAGAAACCAAACTATTAGCTCGCCGAATTTTCGCCGCCTAAAATATATATATCTACAGTACTCTACAGTACTCCCGCTACAGTAATAATCCTCACCTTTCTTTTTTTGTGCCACAAAATCAGGCGAAACTTGAGACGAATCGATTGAGCGTAGAGGAACCTGAACAAATATAATTTTTAGGGCTGCGAAAAAACGTGCAGTCATGTCCGAGTGGTTAAGGAGATTGACTAGAAATCAATTGGGCTCTGCCCGCGTAGGTTCGAATCCTGCTGACTGCGAAAGTTTTTGTTTTTTTTGAAAAATATATGTTACCTGAAAATTTTCGCCATAACATCTCCAATATTTGTCAAAAACAGAAGCATTAGGGGAATCCCGATAATTGCGTATAACATTGTCAAAGTTTTTCCAACATAGGTTTTCGCCGCAGTATTACCGTAACCAATAGTTGTGATAATAGTTAGACTATACAAAAATGCTCCGGTAAAAGTCCACTGCGAATTTTCGTTGAGTTGTTTGCCGTCGAAGCCGCGACGAATCGAGTGCATCAGGACTTTTTTGAAAATCTCGACTTGCTCCATTACAGTTCGATTCCAATGCGATGAATTCAATCGATTGATGTCAAAAGTTGTATCCCAGATTTTATTAACAGCTCTGGTCCTGGCATCAAAAACCTTCCTCTGAATCTGAAAATGTATTTTTTTTCTCTGAATTTTTTCAACATATTTTCAGCCTACATCAATTTCATGAGGCTGCTCCACTGCTTTAAAAATTACAGCACCAAGAAGAGCATACCCGACGACCTGAAATTAAAAAATTTAGTGCAAATTCTAGACTTAGCCTTACTTACCAAAGCGCACAGTCCAATGTGGGAGAAGAAAAATGCGATGATTTTTTTGACCAGGTTCACGACACGTGTCACTTTTGATCTACGATGACGTCGGCTCATTTTTGCTGGAAATTTTCTGGAATTTTTTCGATCTACAACAGTAATTTTGAAGAAAATTCGAGAAAATTTGATCTACAGTATCCAAAAAGCGTGTTGAAAAAAAACTTTTTTGAAAATTGGATCTACAGCTGTACTAGTACCCCGTGATCTACAGTAATCTGGAATTTTTTGCGCGAAAATTTTGACTGAACTGACACGTGGAATTTCTAATTGAGTACAATTTTTGATCTACAGTAATTTAGAAGCTTTTTGGCGGGATTTTTGACCTACAGTATCCCATGGTCTACAGTAATTTGAGGGTTTTGGCGCGAAAATTTTGATCGAAGTTTAACTGACACGTGGAATTTTTTTCATAAAATTTTTTGATCTACAGTAATTCAGAGGTTTTTCGGCGCGAAACTCAAACGATAAAGTTACCCTAACTAATTTAGTGAATCTAAAAAGTTAGCCTAACTTCACCAAAATCAATACACCCTAAAAAGCCAGATATCAACAGCAAAAAACTTGACTCTTCTCTCTTCTCCACAGAAAAAAAAAACACATCGGCTCGTCATGAAAAATATGTCTCTTGGGGGAATCTTTCCGCTCGCTTCAACTTCCTGTGTCTGTGTCTCCTCCTCTCCAACACTCTCTCGCCTTTGATTGTGTGTTTCACAAAGATTTGTATTTTTTTTTTAAATTTTCCAAAAAGGGACTTTATTTACATGAGGTATTTACCATTTTCATCAGAATTAGAAGAAAAAAAAAGAAAAAAAATTATGCTTCAAAAATTTTCGAATTTTCTCCAGTGCATTCGGCCAAAGCTTCGAGCAATTTACCGGAATTTTTGAGATTCGATAACTCGTTGAAACCACCGATGAATTTGCCGCAAATGAAGATCTGGAAAAAAATGTTGGGATTTTCAAAGAGTTTAGGGAATTTGTATCACAAAAAATCCCAAATTTTCAAATATTCAAAACTTTATTCAATTCAAATCGCCACACATTTTCCAAATTGACCAATTTTTTGCTGGAAACTACAAACAGCTGTTGGAAGACAATCCAAATCACCGACACAAAGTCTGATTGCCAGAATTTGCGCAAAAATTAAGGTGAAGAAGATGAAGAAGATGGAAATTTTCGAAAACATTTTGTTTTTGTTGGGGGAAATTATAATAATGTGGTTTTTATAGGAGACCAGAAAAAAAGAAGAAAAATTTGATTTATTTGGAATGTGAAAAATTGATTCGCAAATATATTGAAGTTTTCAAAAATTCGGAAAAATATACAGGAAAATCTTTTTCTAAGAATTCCGAAATTTCCAAAAAAAAATTCAAAATTAATTGTAAGTGATTTTTAAACAAAAAAAACATATCCGAAAAGTTTCCCGAATCAAAAAATCTTAGAAATTATTTTCGAAAAAAAAGTAAAAAAAATGTTTTTTAACTCAGAGAAACAGGCTGGAGAACCGGCGGAGAAAACGACATGTCGGCGAACTCTCGGACAACCGGCGGACAAAAGTTTCGACGAAATAGTGTTGGTCAGACATTCCGGCGGTTGTCCGAAAGTTCGCCGACAGGTCGTTTTCTCCGCCGGTTCTCCAGCCCATTTCTCTGAGTAACATCGAAAGATCAATTCACGAAAAGTTAAAAAATGCCGAAAAAACATTGTAGGTCAAGATTAGTTTTTCGAGTTTTTCAGCCAAAAATGATGACAAATCAATATTTTTCAAGCTTCTGGGGGTATTTCTGATTGAAATTGACCTTGGAATTCACTTTCCAGAAGGTTTTGCTGTTTTTTCGTAAAATAAAAAATTTTAAACTTCGATGAATTTCGAAAAAATTCATAAAATAAAGCAAAATAGGGTTCTCGAAGCTTATTTTCATCAGAAATTACTCCAGAAGCTTAAAAAATATCGATTTGTCATCATTTTTGGCTGAAAAACTCGAAAAACTAATTTTGACCTACAATGTTTTTTCGACATTTTTTGACTTTTCCTGAATTGAATTTTGGATGTTAAAAAAACATTTTTGAACATTTTTTTCGTTCGCGAATCAGCCTTAAAATTTCCGGAAGAAAATCAGGAAAATTTTGATCTTCCGAATTTTTTCTTGTCAAAATTTCTGATTCTCAAATCTTCCGATTCAACAAATTAGAATCATGTAAAAAATCTCCTAAATTTCCCATAACATAATTTGAAATTTAAATGACTTAATTAATTAAAAATACATATTATTATATACAAAATTTATATTTATATTTTCAATTCTCAAATTCATCCAAGAAAAATGAATTTCCTGCTAATTTTTCTCATCTCAACCCTCGTCCCGTTTTGCCAATCAACAGCAATTCAAATACGATTCCAACCGTCACCCCTACCCCAGCGAAATGTTCAAAAATTAATTTTGCTGCAACAAATCTCAACATTGTCGGATGAATTATACCAAAAGACGAGTCATTTAACAATGCGGCTAAATCAATTGAGCATTTTCTCGAAAAATGCACAAAGTTTGAATGTTCCGGATGAGAAACTTGTTCAAATTTTGCAGAGTTTGAAAGTTTTGAAGGGCGTTTTTTCGAGTTGAATAAAGTTTTTGTGATTTTTTTTCGAGCGGAGCGAGTGTAGACCGCAAGCTTCCGCGTAAGCGGCACTATCTACCGCGCAGCGGCAAGTTACCCTAACTTTCCAGATCAGCCAAGGAGCTTGGGATAGATTTCCAGATTTCCAGATCGAAAAGAAGTTAACAGAACTCCTAATGAGTTATGGCATTATTCCAAAAACAGCGGTGTCAAAGTTAACCTAACTTTCTAGATCAGCCAAGAAGCTTGCGATTTTGAAATTTCCAGATCGAAAAGAAGTTAACGTAACTGCTATAAATTATGCCAATATTCCAAACTCCCACAAATTTTCACACCATGAAAATTTTTTTACGATTTTTCAGATCTCATAAAATTCTAGACGCATACTATTAAAACCCTCAGAATTCTTCAGTAAGCAGAAAAACCATGAAAATTTTCTTGATTTTTCTAGCGCTCCTAAATTTAAATCTAGTATTCTCAAAGAATGGCGAGGAAGGCCGGCCTTTGGTGAATATCCAAAATTTTTTTGAAAAAAAAATCTGAAATTTCAGAGGGTCTACAAGCAGCAGCCTGGTTGGAATTCGGCCCTTTTGGGTAATATTTTTGCGGGCCTCGGAAATGCGTTGGGCGCAATTGGTGGGCTTGGCGGAGGCCTTGGCGGACTCGGTGGCGCTGGACTTGGTGGAGCTCTGGGTGGAGGCGGAGGGGGAGGAGGTTGTGGATGTGGTCGAGCTAATTGCTGTGGTGGGGGTGGCTGTCCGTTTGCTAATGGCGGAGCTGGAGCTGGAGCAGCCGGAGCTGGAGGAGTCGGAGCTGGAGGAGCCGGAGCTGGAGGAGCAAATGCTGGAGCTGCAGTTGGAGGCGATGCTGCAGCTGGGGGTGATAATGGAGGTGTTGGACATTAAAAAAACAATTTGTGATAAATACTAATAAATTCTTTAATTAAAGGCGGTTAGACATCTATTCCGGTTGACCGAGACCACCCACGAAGCCTCTGACTTGAACTGATTCAAAATTGAACCAAACAAAAGATAGGGATGAAATATTGAAAATATAAAATTTCAAAGCTTCCTGTACGCAAAACTGCGTTGCAGTGTTTGCATACACCAATCGGCTGGACGTTGCGGCAATTTCAAATTTTGAAAACATAAGATTTTCTCTCTGAACTATTTTTGACACTAAACTTTGAGGAAAACCGAAATAATTGTCGAACTGCAGGCCTTTAATTCTTTGAAGACACAAGTTTCAAATTTCAACTTCACTCAAATATAGACTCAAAAATTGAACTTCTGCTTGATCGAAACTGGTTTAACAAGCTGTGCACATTTCCCATCGCCACAATCAGACATGTCGTTTTTGCTGAATTCGGGCCCCTACAGCCCGCTCAATTTATCACGGGCCCGGCTGGCCCGGCCTTATGAAAATTTAAAAGCGGCCGGGTTGGCCTCGCCCAAACAATATTTTTGAATGGCCAATTTCAGAATTTTTTTTATGTTTTCGATGTTGGATTGTATTTATATGAGTGAAAAATCAAATAAGAATGTGATATTTTGCTTATAAAAATAGAAATAAGTAACAAATCGAAAAATAATATGCAAAAATTTCAAAATTCAAGTGAATTCTCTTCCACGCACATATTATTTTACTATTTTTCTTCTTTACAATGTTTGAAATTCATTAAAAATTCCTTTTTGACCACGAAAGAATCATTTTTTCAATGAAAAAAAATCGAAGAAAAAATAAGCGGGCCCCAAAATCGGGTCAGCGAAAGCCGCACATGTTAAAATCGGGCTTCGGCTGAAAAAAGCCCGATTTTTTGTGTTTACTTCGGGCTGAGCCCGGCCGGCCCGGCCTGCAGCGACATGTCTGCCCACAATCAACTAGAACTCGCAAGACATTGGTAGAAATAACAACAGGGATGAGAAAAATCAAGACAATTTTCATATTTCGAATGAAAAATTCAAATTTTTCGTACAATCACTAATTAGAATTACTAATTAGAGTATTCATATGCTAATTAGTTCCTTCCCTTGATATATAAAGGGTCCCTGGTTTCCCGATCTTCAGAAAATCATGCGATCCTATCTTCTGATTCTTATTTCAATATCTGTTGCTCTCACAGCTCCATCTCCCCAATATCAATATTCAAATGGGTATTATTGGCCTCAACCACAGCAACAACAGCCCCAGAAACCTCAAGTCATCCAGCTCAAACCAGCACCTCAATCATTGGAAGCTTCTCTGGTTAGTGGTGCACCAAAGATTCTAGACACCATTTTCAATGGTGTCAAAATAACTTTGGAACAAGCTGCCAAACTTTCGGCATTGGCTACAACAACAGCAAAACCGTCGGAAAAGTTTCAGCATGATTTTGGGGAGAATGAAGAGGAAAGTGTTTTGACGAGGAAGGTTTACAAATCAGTGTATTGATTTTTGTGGTTGAAAATGAAGTTTAACTTTTCTGTGGAATTCTGAGTGTGAAACTGAATAAGAATGGGGCCGGGGACAGATCAAAATTCTGGAGAAAGAGTTTTCTAGAAAATTTTGAAATGAACTATTGTCCATCCTGACGAATTGATCAGTGCGATTTTGTGATCTAATGTCTGATTGTGAATCTCTCGATTTACATACTATTTTAGGGCTGATTCACGAACGAAAAAAAATGTTTTTTTAACATCGAAAGATCAATTCACGAAAAGTCAAAAAATGTCGAAAAAACATTGTAGGTCAAAATTAGTTTTTCGAGTTTCTCAGCCAAAAATGATGACAAATCAATATTTTTCAAGCTTCTGGAGTAATTTCTGATGAAAATAAGCTTCGAGAACCCTATTTTGCTTTATTTTATGATTTTTTTCGAAATTCATCAAAATTCAAAAACTTTTTATTTTACGAAAAATCAACAAAACCTTCTGGAAAGTGAATTTCAAGGTCAATTTTAATCAGAAATTACTCCAGAAGCTTGAAAAATATCGATTTGTCATCATTTTTGGCTGAAAAACTTGAAAAACTAATTTTGACCTACAATGTTTTTTCGACATTTTTTGACTTTTCGTGAATTGATCTTTCGATGTTAAAAAAACATTTTTTAACATTTTTTTCGTTCGTGAATCAGCCCTTTTGGGTTCAAACTATGAAAATTTGGTAGGTCAAATGTTTTGAACAATAGACAAGAATCATCGAATCTCAAATCGGACGAAAATTCTGAAGCGGAATGATTTTGTGAATACGAAAAAAGGACGAAGTTATCCTAACTTTCTAGTAACAGTAACTAATTCAAAACCAAATTCATTTTCCAAAACCAAAAAACAAAATCTTATTTCTTCCCAGCTTCATCATGTTGAAGCTTGAAAAGTGTGGGTAGTGTCGGAAGCGCTGGTGGTGGTGAAATATTCCCAGCCGCCTTCAAAATCGTTTCAACTCCTTTCAAAATCGTTGACACAATATCGACCGCCACTTTTCCGTTTGCAGCTACATTTTGTTGTTGAGCGCTGACAAGAGTTAGAGCAAAGATGATTGCGATTATTGGAAGCATTTTGATGGAATTTTTAGTGTGTGGGATTTTGATTTTATAGGAAAAATTGTGATAATTAGTGGAGTGGGATGGATTTGCATTTCAAAAGAATCTCATTTGAGCTGGGAAAATCTCGTTTCTATAAATACACCTCCTCCTCCGAACTACACAGAATCAAAAAATGTTATTCCTTCCATTCCTCATTTCTGTAGCTCTTGCTGCTCCACAATACTATAACTATTATCCCCAACAACAGCAACAACAGCAACAGCAATATTACTATCCTCGACAACAGCAATCAAAACCCCAACAACCAAGTGTTGTATATGTCCAACCACCACCAACCGCCAACCCAGTTCCAAATATGTTGGACGCCATATTCAAAGGTGTAGGTATAGTTATCGATGCAGCTGGCAAAATCAAACCAGCTGAAGTTGCTACAACTCCAGCTTCTTCTTTGGTTTTACATGATCAGGGTTTGGATTTCAATAGTTTGCTTCAAGGGCTTTTCAGCTCGAAGAACTCGCAAAGTGGTGGATTATGATTCACAGGTTTTGAAAGGTGGAAATAAATTTGAATTATTAATTGAATATGATTTGTTTCTTTTTTAAAATTGCAGAACTCTTAATATGAGTTATGACGTGGCAAAGTTTGAAAAATTCGGATTCTACATGACTGTATAACTAACTTCAAATTTGATTTTCGTGAGAATCTGATATCATAGAGTTGAGCAGGAGGTTCGATTACATAAGCCTATCCGCCTTTAAAATCCAAACATCGTGGCAGGAGCAAATATTCGATTTTTCATCAGAAATGTGGTCCTGACAAGATTTTCAAGCCTATGCGCCTTTAAAATCCCCAAACATCGTGGCAGGACCAAAAATATTCAATTTTTTATCAGAAATGTGGTCCTGACAAGATTTTCAAGCATATGCGCCTTTAAAACCCTTAAAAATCATGGCAGGACTCAAAATATTCGATTTTTGATCAGAAATTGGGATTATCTTCAACACAAAATCTAGCGAAAACCATTTATTTCATTTTACAAAATCCAACAAGAATAAAATTATTGTCTACCATTTTGCGAGTTCTGCGAGCTGAAGAGTCCTTGAAGCAAACTATTGAAATCCAATCCCTGATCATTTTGAACCAAAAGAGATGATGGAGTCGTCGAAATTAACGAGGCTTGCAAATCAATATAATGGCCTATTCCCTTGAAATGATTGTCCCATGGTTCTTTATTCATAGGTGGGATCATATAAAGAGGGTTTAGTGTTTGTGTTTGTGGTTGTTGTTTTGGAGGATAACAATATCTACCGTAATACTGTGGAGCAGCGAGAGCCACAGAAATGAGGAATGGAAGGAATAACATTTTTAATATGATTCAAATTTTACAGGGGGAGAATTTATGTAGAAGATGGTGTGGGAAATGAATAAATGAGGGGAATTTGAATTTGAAAAGATTTGATAATTAAAAACAGAAAGAATGTGGTTGATCTTTAGTAATTAATGGGAAATTTGGGAAATTTGAAAAACAAATAAAAATTTAAAAAAAAATTCAGAAAAATAAAAAAAAATTCGGGTAAATTAAATCTGAAAAATCACAGAATTCCGTACGAAGTTAGTGTTTTTTCATTGATTTTACAGTATTTATAATTCTTGCACTTATTTTTCTCAATTTTCCCCCAAAATCCCTCAATTTTTACCCCCAAAAATCCCCACCTGCGGAACACTTGTCTGCCGTGTTGTATAAACCAATCCATTAACAATTCCTAAATAATCTTTGGGTTGATCGATTTTTAGCTGATCCAGATTCACTTCCTATAAAAAACTTTTTTTAATTTCAAAATAAAAAAAAACAACTCACGGTGTACTGCACTTTCACATCCTTGAATAAATCTTTGGCTTTTGTGCAGAAATTGCAAGCCGATTTGGTGTACATTACAACTGGCTCGGTTTTGACCTGAAATTAATTTAATTTTTTTTTTTCAAAAAAAATTTCAAAAAATTTCAAAAAACTCACATGTTCTTGCACAATTTCAACATTCACTTTCGATTTCACCGATCCCATCTGAATTCAAATTTTTGTTGGGAATTTTTTTTTTTGAAAATTTCTGGATATTTTTCAGAGATTTAAAACTCATTTATGTATGAAAAAAACTGAAATTTAGCATAAATGATAGAATAAATTATTTTATTTACATGGTCAAATTAATTTTTTATAGAAAAATTCCTTGAACAAATTTTTGCTTGGGTCGAATGAAAACTTTCTCATTTTCGCTTGTGGTTTCGAATTTGTCAGCAATGATTGGCCAAAGTTCGTGGAAATCTTTTTCGGGTAGACCAATTCTGGAAAAACATGGGATTTTTTGGCCTAACATGAGTTATGACGTGGAAAAATTTGAAAAATTCCGGATTTTTCAAGCCTATTGTTAGCTGACTTCAAAAAATACTAATATGAGTTATAACGTGGCAAAGTTTGAAAAATTCCGGATTTTCCAAGGCTATAACATTTTTCAAGACGGCTATAACTTTGAAAAAATCAGAAACCGATGGATTTTCAGACAAAAATCGATATTTTAGCGTTAGAGCGCATTTACTCCTCCGACTTCAAATATTCTCATTTAAAATTCAGAAGCAAATGCGCTCTAGTGATAAAATATCTAATTTTCAATGAAAATACATAATTTTTTGAATATTTAAAAAAGAGAATTAGAGAGTTTCAACTTTGCCACGTCATAACTCATATTAGGAGTTGAAAACTCACAATTCCGCTATCCAAAATTGCAGAGCTTCACTTCTAATATGAGTTATGACGTGGCAAAGTTGAAAATTCCTGATTTTACAATCATTTTTTATTTTCCACTGAAAATGGGATATTTTATCACTAGAGCGCATTTGCTTCTGAATTTCACATGAGAATGTTTGAATTCGGAGGATTAAATGCGCTCTAATGCTCAAATATCGATTTTTGTCCGAAAATCCATCGGTTTTGAAGACGGTTTCTGATTTTTCAAAGTTATAGCCTTGGAAAATCGGATATTGACACGTTTTTCCACGTCATAACTCATATTAGGAGTTGAGTTTTGCAATTTTAAACATCGTGATCAGCAAAAACTCACTCAATATTTTCCGTCTCCACACCCTCATTCTCCACCATTTTCTCCACCATCTTCACCAATTTCTCTACATTTTCCTTGTCGCGTAATCTACAATTACAACCATCATCCGAAATCTCATAGAAATGTGGTTGTTCACGAATAAAATTGAGAACTTCAGCGTATTCAAAACCATAACCTTCTAATATTGAGACAATATCGAATGCACTAACTTCTCCACCGATTTCTAAACTTTGATCGATTATTGATTTCAAGTTCAGGGTTTTCTCGGGAACTTCTGGCTGCTGCTGCTGTAATTTCAGATTTTCTAGCTGGGTTTCTAGCTTTTCGTCAGTTTCATTTTCTTCCACAAAATCGCAAAATGGGAAATCATCAAATTGTTGATCAGTATCGCAAAGTATTCGATAATTAGTGCAAATATAATTACAATTCTGATTGATATGTCCAACTCGATAAACTTCGCACAAAATTGTGGAACCGATTTCAAAAATTCCCGCAATATCCGCTTCTTTTATCGCGAATTTCGAAAGTTCGATGAAAATATAGGTGGTTTTTGGGTCGAGTAGAGCGAAATATTTGAGAATTTTGACGCCGACTTTGAAACGATTGAAATTCACAACTTTTCCGAAAACCACACATTTCCGACTCAAATCTAGATTTTCACTCTCATCTTTGCCACGCACCAAATCGATTGCGCATTCCTCCCAAAGTGAGATATTTTCAAGAGCTGCTTCTGATTTTAGAATTATAACATCTTGTTGATCTTCCTCTTCCACACCAAAGAAGATCTGATTAGTTAGAAGAATTCCAGCCAAATCTTCTTGGATTTCCAGCGATCCGCGATGTCGGAAAATTTGAGTTTTGTGTAAAATATCGTTTAATTTATCGAATCTTATGCGATCTTCATTGTTTCTCAAAAACCTGGCCAGGAATTTGACGAATAAATAATAATGGAATTCTCGATTTGCTGGGGAATAATATCGATCCCAATCTTTGAATAAAAATGGGTGATTTTCGATGTATTCTTTAAGATGAGCAACATCCCAGTCTTCGAAAACTGCGTCTTCTTCTTCAGAATCCTCAATTAGTTTCGCAAAAAAATCCGGCCATAAAAGCTGCCCGAATTTCGCGGCGGTTTTCTGGATCTTCACATTTCTCCTGATTTCCACCTCGATCTCATCGTCCTCAAAAACTGGAAATTGCTCTCTTGAATTATCTCCGATTTCCGCTAACTTTTCGCGAAATTCTTGCGACAATGCGTGAATCGATTTACTTATTTTTTGAAGTTTATCAACTCCTCCTAGCCTGTAATAAATTAAAACTTATTTATAATCTCTAAAAGTTCCTCTACTCACGTTTTCCATTTACTTCTCTCGAGTCCCATATTTTTCCGATATTCATCTTCATCAACAATTGAGAAATTCTCATCTGAATCTTCGGAAAAGGAAGAAGACATTTAGATATCTGCAAAAAATCGAAAAATTATTACACTTTTTTGTTGGTTTGTGTGAAAAAACAAACAACTTTGGGGAGAGATTGATAGGTTTTGGGGATAAAAGACAATTTTCTATTTGGTTTTTAAAAGCGCGCTCGCTAGCGAGCGCGCTTTTAAAAAAAATCGAGGAATTATTTTAAAAGCGCGCTCGCTAGCGAGCACCGCGCAATGCACATGTGATTTGATAAAACACGCATTTTTTTTCTGAAGAAAAAACGGCACGCATTTTTTTTCTGAAGAAAAAACGGCAACGCCAGTTTAAAGGGACATGAACCATTTGTAATGGAAAAACTCAGAATGGCTGAACCATATAAAAAGTTACATAGACCATTCGAATCTACGTAAAAAACTGCATCGAAATAAGGTTCGAGTGGCGGATTTAGTGTAACTTTTTTCTCGCGGTATTCGTTACGGGACCCAATTGCTTTTTCGAAAAAATTTCCTTTAAGAGAGAGCGTGCGAAAAAGAGAGACGCTGTTGCGCAGAGAGATTTTTTGTGCAAACACGCTGACGCACAAATGCACCACACACGTAGGGGTTCGCACCGTAGTTTTTTCAGCAATTTCCTCGATTGAAAATACGTGAAAATAATAATTTTCCCGATGGCCGAGTTTGTGCGAAACTTAGTCCCTTTATGAAATAAAATATTTCCATTAAGCTTAACAGACAGGAAATTGTTTCTATTGGTATATAGAAAATATATTGTTTCAGACAATTTCAGAGAGAGTCAGCTTATCTGAGGGGACCCATTCTCGTCTTCGAGGCCTCGAAAAACCGCCAAAAATTTGCGTGGCCGAGTTTATAAAAATTATTTGGTTTCCTAGTCCCCTCGAAAAATATTTTCATTTTTTCGCATTTCCCACACCCGTTCAAGCCACGCAATGAGTGTTTTCTACTGTAAAACGAAAAATCTGCAAATGAAAAAAACTGTGCAAACACTTTTGTCTAATTCTCTCTGTTCGCCGTTATATTTCGCACTACAGTATTAAAGGAGCATGATAAATTTCACGCGTTGGGTCTTGTCGCGATTGCTAACTTTCTTCGTAGGACCTCAAAAAATAGGAGAAGTAGCAAGTCAGGTAGAACTCGAGGCGCTGATTTTCATGCTATATTTAGTTTTTCATGAACCTTATCTAGATTTTGAGCTACAGGGTGCACCGTTTTTACAGCGTTTTGCTGATTTTTGTGTTGCTTGAGCGGGTGTGTTCCCGGGTTTTTCACAAATGCTGCGCTCACGATTGCTCATTCAACATCTTCAACTTGCGCGGAGCTCCACATTCAATGGAATCATCCCAACCGACAAAATTGAAAAGCGATTTTCGCTAAGTAGCGGGCCAGGCGGACAAAATGTGAATAAGAATGCGACAAAAGTTGAAATTCGCTTCAAACTCGGTGAGGCAACTTGGCTTGATGACACATTGAAAGATTCGATTAGCGAGAAACTTGCGCATCGTATCAATTCGGCTGGAGAGGTTAGTTTCTTGAGAAAAACGTGATTTCACGAGCTTTTGAAGAAAATAAATAAATTTTCAGTTGATAATCGACAGTGATCGAACTCGCCATCGCCATCTAAACGTCGCCGATTGTTTCGACAAACTTCGCAGCGAAATCTACGCAATTCAAGAGGATCAGGGAAAGCGAACGATTTCTGAAAAAGACGAGAAAATTCTTCGCGATCGACAAATTCTATCAAATCAAAGACGCTTGGCTGAAAAACGAAAACTTGCCGAGAAACGAGAATTTCGCGGAGCCGTTGAGCTATAAATCTAGAAAATTAATTTAATTTTTTTTTGTTAGTAAAATATATAGGTTATCTGTTACGTGAAAATTGTCTAATTTCATTTTATGAAAAAAATAAAAAAGAAAATGGTCATAACATATATCCATTACTGGGCAGCGGTGTTCATTTGCATGGGACACATAGTTCTAGCGATTTTCTTCTTCTCCTCAATTGTTAATTGGTTGGAAGGTTATCATTGGGATTATATTCATCGTTATCAATCACTCAATGATTTTTCGCCATTTTGCAGTTCCAGACAGGTAAATTATTCAAAAATGTATTTTTAAATTGAGAAAAATTTCCAGTTTTCCCACGTCACCATGCCAAAAACATCGATTTTAGTGGCGCAGGCTGAGATTTTCGAGAAATCCATGGCAAAATCGCCGCAACTCATGGAAGGAATTAATTATTATCATAATTCGAAAGATGAACTTGTTGATGAAGACGAAATTTGGCGGGAAAATCGAAAAATTCGGCAAAATGCGTATTATGATGAGAAATTGATTAGACAGCAAAAGTGAGTTTTTTAAAGGTGTGCTTTTTGAAGCCAAACATTGCTCATATTATAGATGTTTTTTTTTAAATTTAAGTTTGATAGAAAATTCAGAATTGCTCAACCAGAATTGAGCTACTGTAGAAAATTTTAGGTTTGGATTTCATTGCCAAAAAACTCACACCTAAAAAGTAGGTGGATTTATGAAATTTTCATAGAAATTGCATAGAATTTTCATAAATTTTGATCGAAAAATTGATAATTTCTGAATTTTTATCAAAATTCAGAGCATTTTCCAATTGGTTTTGATTTATTTATTATTTATTCGAAAGAAATGTAGAAAAACTATTGATGAGATATTTGAAGAAAGCATATTGATGCAATATTTGACAATAATTCATATCAAAATTTTGAAACGTATTTTTTTTGATTTCGAAAAAATAGAGAAAATCGAGATTTTTAGGTAAAAAATCTCAAAATTTTCGCAATTCTTAATCCACGTGGCAAGAACTCTAATTTTCAATCAAAAGCACCCAAAAATATACGTCGCAAGAAATTTCTATTTTCAAAAATTCTCAAATTTTCGCGCCCAAATAACTACTCTCAAAACAGATTTTTTAAATTCTATAACATGAGCAATGTTTGGCCTTTTTATTCGGATTTTCTAACATCAAACATTGCTCATATTATAGATCTGGTTTTGAGAAAAATTCATTATTGCTCAGATTATCCTTTAATATGAGCAATTCTGAATTTTCTCAATGTTTGGCGTCAAAAATCAATTTTATCTGTATTTTCTAACATCAAACATTGCTCATATTATAGATCGGGTTTTGAGAAAATTGCGGAATTGCTCAGATTAAATTCTTCTTAGAATCGGCCTGATTTTATTTTGATGAGGCTTAGGTCTGGAAAAATATAATATGAGCAATTTTGAATTTTCTCTCAAAGCAGAATTTTTACAATCGATAATATGAGCAATGTTTGGCGCTAAAATCTAGCTTCAAAGTTTTTTTTTGCAGTTTCAAAGCTTGGGCTGGTGATCGAACTGTGGAACGTGGCAAAGACAAAAAGAACAAATCAACTTTCAAATTGCGAAGAAGACGTTGACAAAAATAATAAAAATCGTATTTATTTTTTGGGAAAATACACGTTGAATCATGAATTTTATCGAAAAGTCATCGAGAATTTTTCAAAAAAAAAATTATCTTCAAATTTCGATCATTTTTGGTTGTAACCTTTTGGTTGTAATTTGTGATTTGAAAAGTATTAAGAATCAAAGAAGGTGTGTGTACTTTCACAGCTGATCCATAAATAGGTCAATGTCATCAATTTAATCTCATTGTGAATATTGTATTAGATATCTTTTTGACAATGTTTACTCGACTAATAATATTCTGTCTATTTTTTGCCCCAAAAATCAATGCAGGTAAATTCAAATCTATTTTGTCGGTCTGCAATGAGTCGTCACGGTGTTGCGCGTGTAATCTGCAAACACGCCGCTCATACAAAATGTTTGCGTTAGAGCGCAATTAAATTTTCCAGGAACAATCACACATTTTTTTTATATTCCAGTTAAATTTTCAGCTATTATTTCATTTTAATTCTTCAACAAAATTAGAAAAATAATTTAATTGAAATCACAAGATATGTATGTAAAAATAAGGTTAAAAGTTATCGAAACTTTTTCAAAAGATACAATGGCAAAACGCCAAAAATGACGGCTAGAATTAGATAGTGAATGTAGGGTTTCCAAGATTTGTCGAGATCAGCGATTATTTCACGAGCCTGGAAAATTTTTCAGATTTTAAAGGAATTTAAGAAATTGTTACCTTATCCCGTAGATCATCGATGTCTCCATTGTTGTCTATGACGATTTTCGCGCGTTTTTTCTTCTCTTCTGCAAAAAATTATGGATTTTTTAAGAGCACACTGATTTTCAGCCAAAAATGATGAAGGTTTTTAAAGCTCATGAAATTTGACCTCAAAATTCCATGAACTTTTTCGAAATTCACCAGAAATCCGTCCATTTTCAGCACAAACTTCTGAAAAGTATATTTTTAGGTCAAATTTCATGAGATTTCACATCAGAAGCTTTAAAAATCTCGATTTGTCATCATTTTTGACTGAAAACTGAGAAATGATGACAAATCGAGGTTTTTAAAGATTCTGGGGTGATATCTGATGAAATTTGACCTAAAAATCCACTTTTCAGAAGGTTTTGCTGATTTTTAGGTCAAATTTCATGAGATTTGTGAAACCTGATGACATTTGATCTTAAAATCAGCACAAGCTTCTGAAAAAGGGATTTTTAGGTCAAATTTCATGAGATTTCACCGCAGAAGCTCGATTTCTCATCATTTTTGATGGAAACTGATGTTTCGACGTCAAAAAACCATATTTTTTGCTCCTACCAATATCCATTTGCGCATTAATCCGCGATTCCGCGTCTTCGCGGCTCAAATTATCGCGTTTCATCATCCGCGCGATTTCCTTATCCCGATCACACCAAACAACAATCGTCGTGCCAATAAATCGATCATATCCGGCTTCAAACAGCAAAGGTGTGTCGAAAACCGCCAATTTGGTGCCGGTGAATAGCAGATACAAGAATTGCTTGAGCATTTCCCAGCGGATTGCGGGATGCGTGATTCCGTTCAGCTTTTTCCGCTTTTCCGGATCATTGAAGACGAGTTTTCCCAACTTTTCTCTGCGCAATAAACCGCCGTGCTCATCGTCGAAATATTCCGCTCCGAATTCCGCGCGCAATTTTTGATATGTCGAAGTTCCCGGGACAACAACTGCAAAACACGTGGTTTTTGGGGGTTGCGGAAAGAAAATGACATACCTTGTCTTGCGACCAAATCCGCGTCAATGATTGGTACACCGTGCGCGCGGAAAACATTCGAGACCGTAGATTTTCCGGTGGCCACACCGCCACTGAGACCAACTATGAGCATTCTGCAATTTGGGGCACGGTTTTATGGGCGTGGCTTTGACTATGGGGGCGGGGGATTTTAGGCTCCGCCCACAAAATCGTGCCGCACGCCAAAATTTGGGCACGATTTTGTGAGTGGAGTCTGAAAATTCTGAAAGTCTGAAAGTGGAAGAGAAAACCAAATTACAGTAGACTTTTGATCTTTTGGTTTTCTAGGCCACCAATGGGTCGAAAATCTTCAACTCGAAGATTTTCGACGTTTGGAAGAGATGGCCTAGAAAACCAAACGCCTACTGTATTTTGGTTTTCTCTTCCACGGCCCTTATATCTTTGGATATTCAGTAAACTAGGATATTCAGTAAAGTTTAAACTTCTGAAATTTTCGCCGCTGATAAACCTAAAAATCGCCATGGAAACGGTCGAAAATGAAAAAAAAAGTGTATAGAAAAATCTCGAAAGAGAAATTGGATCAAGGTTATTTTTATTCTTCTAGGTTGCCATGGATATTTTTTTTTGTGCTTTTTTATCAGGTGAAAAAATAGGCTCCGCCCACAAATCAACAAAAAATACATTTCCGATTTGATGTACGGAACGGCAAAAAAAAATCAATTGAAAATGAAAAATCGAAATTTTTTTTACAAAAAAATTTATTTTGAGATAAGAACAAATAAAAAACTATGACTATTTGAAGGAAAAAAATAAAAAAAAAAGAAAATAAATACAATTTTGAGCATAAAAGTTGGGAATTTACTCGGATTTCCAGTTTGGTGCACGTTTTTCAGCGAAAGCGGTCATTCCTTCCTGAAAAAAATTTGAATTTTGAGAATTTTCGCGGGGGGAAATGAAACTAGCATTGAATTTAGGTGAAAAATTCAAATTTTTTCCTCAGAAAATCAGATCTGGTCAGAATTTTGTGCCGAAAATCATATAATTTCTAATTTTCAGTGATTTTCAGCATTCCCATGATTTTCAGCGCAAAATTTGAATCTTTAAAAATGATTAAAGTTGAAACACCGAATTTTCATTGAATCCCAAAAATTCAATGAATTTTTGAAACGTACAATTTCCCGGATGATTCCAGATCAGAATTTCGGGCTGAAAATCATAAAATCCCTAATTTTCAGTGATTTTCAGCATTTTCATGATTTTCAGCGCAAAATTTGAGTCTAGAAGTAGATATGAAAGATGATCGAGATTTTTAAGCTTCCAGAAAATTAGATGAATTTTTGAAACAGTGAAAATTTTTTAGGAAAATTCTTTTTAGATCAAAATTTTGTGCTGAAAATCATAAAATTCTTAATTTTCAAGTTATTACGGTAGTTTCATGATGTTCAGCGTAGAATTAGAATATTTTTTAACAATTTTGGTTGAAAGCATATTGCCTTTTTTAGATCCTAAAACATTTATTGAATTTTTGAAACGTAAAATTTCCAGATCAGAATTTTGTGCTGAAAATCATGAAATTCTTGATTTTCAGTGTTTTTCAGTAGTTTCATGATGTTCAGCGTAGAATTAGAATATTTTTTAACAATTTTGGTTGAAAGCATATTGCCTTTTTTAGATCCTAAAACATTTATTGAATTTTTGAAACGTAAAATTTCCAGATCAGAATTTTGTGCTGAAAATCATGAAATTCTTGATTTTCAGTGTTTTTCAGTAGTTTCATGATGTTCAGCGTAGAATTAGAATATTTTTTAACAATTTTGGTTGAAAGCATATTGCCTTTTTTAGATCCTAAAACATTTATTGAATTTTTTGAAACGTAAAATTTCCAGATCAGAATTTTGTGCTGAAAATCATGAAATTCTTGATTTTCAGTGTTTTTCAGTAGTTTCATCATGTTCAGCGTAGAATTTGAATATTTTTTAACAATTTTGGTTGAAAGCATATTGCCTTTTTTAGATCCTAAAACATTTATTGAATTTTTGAAACGTAAAATTTCCAGATCAGAATTTTGTGCTGAAAATCATGAAATTCTTGATTTTCAGTGTTTTTCAGTAGTTTCATCATGTTCAGCGTAGAATTTGAATATTTTTTAACAATTTTGGTTGAAAGCATATTGCCTTTTTTAGATCCCAAAACATTAATGGGCCTATGCAGAATAATATTTTGTATTAAAAAAACATTTTTTTCCTATGCAGAAAAACGTCGAAAAAACAAAATATACAGTTTATTATTTTGAGTAGAGACAACGTGAAATTGAGAGAGTGCAGAGAAAAAAACCATTTTATGTCTGCGCTCTCTCAATTTCACGTTGTCTTTATTTTGTTTTTTCGACGTTTTTCTGCATAGGAAAAAAATGTTTTTTTATGTTTTTTTATTACAAAATATTATTCTGCATAGGCCCATAATTGAATTTTTTGAAACGTAAAATTTCCAGATCAGAATTTCGTGCTGAAAATTATGGAATTATTAATTTCCAGTGATTTTCAGTAGTTTCATGATTTTCAGCGCGAAATTCGAATCTAAGAGAGCAAATGACGAATGGAATTTTTTTAACTCCAGAAAATTCAATGAATTTTTGAAACAGTGAAAAATTTCAGAAAATTTATTTTTAGATCAAAATGTCGTGCTGAAAATCATGGAGTTCTTGATTTTCAGTGATTTTCAACATTCTCATGATTTTCAGCGCGAAATTTGAGTCTAGAAGAAGATAAGAAGTGATGATCGAATTTGTTTGAACCCAAAAACTTAAATTAATTTTTGAAACAGTGAAAAATTTCAGGGAATTTTTTTTTAATATCAAAATGTCGTGCTGAAAATCATGGAATTCTTAATTTTCCGTGATTTCCAGCGGTTTCAAGATTTTCAGCGCAAAATTTGAGTCTAGAAACAATTCAAGAGGATTATCAAATTTTTTCAAACCCAAAAAATTTAATGAATTTTTGAAACAGTGAAAAATTTCAGGAAATTTCTTTTTATATCAGAATTTTGTGCTGCTCACCTTTTGATCTTTGGTCGCAAAAGTGACATGGAAAAGTCGTCTCTCATAATGCAAACCTTCTTGCAAAGTCGTTTCAAACGCCTTATTCACCGCCTCTTTCGCCATTTGAACAATGAGCGGTGATTGCGACGCAATCTTCTCTCCCAATTTAATCGCTTCCGGAACAACCTGTTCAACCGGGTAGACTTTGCTAACAATTCCCAAATCTTTGGCTTCCTGTGCAGTCACTCGATTTCCAGTCAAACAAATCTCCATCGCAGCTGATTTTCCAGCAGTTCGAGCCCATCTTTGAGTTCCACCGGCTCCTGGAATTGTGCCAATATTGACTTCCGGTTGACCGAATTGTGCTTTTTCTCCAGCGTAGACAATGTCACACATCATTGCGAGCTCATTGCCGCCTCCGAGAGCAAAACCGTTGACAGCGGCGATTACTGGCTTCGTGACTTTGCTGATATCAGTCCAATTGCTCAAGAAACTTCCGCTGAATGTTTGCGAGAAGCTATTATTTGTCATTTCTTTGATATCAGCACCAGCTGCGAAGGCTCTTTCACTTCCAGTTATGACAATAGCTCCGATTTGTTTGTCAGCATCCAAGGTTTGAAGAGCCGATGATAATTCGGTCATTAGTTGGGAACAAAGTGCATTGAGAGCTGGAAAATTGGGGAATTCTATATTTTCAGTGATTTTTTTGATTTTCAGCACAAAATTTGAGTCTAGACGAAAAAATTCAATGAATTTTTGAAACAGTGAGAAAATTTTAGAAAAATTCCTTCTAGATCAGAATTTTGTGCTGAAAATTGTGAAATTCTTGATTTTCAGCATTCCCATGATTTTGAGCGCAAAATTTGAGTCTAGAAGTGAAAAAAGAAAAAAAATCGAATTGTTTTCAGATCCAAAAATTCATTGAATTTTTGAAACGTAAAATTTCCAGGAAATATTTAGACCTAAATTTTGTGCTGAAAATTATGGAATTCTTAATTTTCAGAAATTTCCAGCATTTCCATGATTTTCAGGAGAGAATTTGCGTCTAGAATTTCAAAAGAATCTTTATAGACTCCGAAAAAACTAATGAATTCTTGAAACAGTGAAATATTTCCAGAATTTTTTGTGCTAGACCAAAATTTAGTGCTGAAAATTATGGAACTCTTCATTTTCAGTGATTTTCAGCATTTCCATGATTTTCAGCGCAAAATTTGAGTCTAGAAAAGCCTAAGTGCCATGTATCGAACTTTTTTCAGATCCAAAAAATTCATTGAATTTTTGAAACGTAAAATTTCCAGGAAATATCTAGACCAGAATTTTATGCTGAAAATCATAGAATTCTTCAATTTTCAGTGATTTTCAGCTAAAAACTTATCCCCAAATCCCTCACCTTTTGGTCGATTCAATTTAATCAACGCAACATTCTGGTTCGCTCCAACTTTCTCAATTTTGATCATTTCTGGAGCCGCGGCAGTGCTGGCAAATCTCTGAGCATTTGCACACAATTGCACATTTTTGGCAAAAATGTTTGAAACTCGGAACATTCTGAAAATTCTAGATGAAAAATGCTGAAAATTTCAGATATTTTGCAGTTTTTTGAAATTAAAACTGATAAATTTTCTTAAATTTGAAAGAAAAATCAAAATTTCTTTATACAAGACTAGAAAAAAGTCACAACCATTGGGAAAAATGAGAAAAATTGGAAAAAATAAATAAATAAAAGAAAAACGTGGGGTCAAGTGTGAGAGAGTGAGAGAGTGCAGAGAAAAGATAACAAGTGATCAATGATGTGTTCGAAATGTGATCTTTTTGTAGCAAAAAACACATTTTGAACACTGATATGTACATAAAATGCTTATTTGGTAGAACCGGCTGAAAATTGCTGAAAATCAAGAATTCCATGATTTTCAGCACAAAATTCTGATATAAAAAGAAATTATCTGGAATTTTTACTTTTAATTTTTTGGACTTTGAAAAAATTCAATTACTTATTTTTTTCAATCTATATCCCATTGTGACCAGTCATTATTTTCAAGATCAGAAATTTGATGAATTCTCGAAACGTAAAATTCACAGGAATTTTTCTAGATCAAAATTTTGTGCTGAAAATCATGAAATTCTTCATTTTCAGTGATTTTCAGCGCAAATTTTGAGTCCAGAATGAATTAAGAAATATTGATTGAACTTTTTTCGACTCCAAAAAATCTAATGCAATTTTGAAACAGTGAAAAATTCCCAGGAATTTTCTAGATCAAAATTTTGTGCTGAAAATCATAAAAAAGCTGAAAATTGCTGAAAATCAAGAATTCCATGATTTTCAGAACAAAAAAGATCACATTTCGAACACATCATTGATCACTTGTTATCTTTTCTCTGCACTCTTTTCAGAACAAAATTCTGATCTAGATTGAAATTTTTCTGGAATTTTTACTAATTTTCAAAAATTCAATTAATCTTTTTTTTTCATGATCAGAAATTTATTAAATTTTCGAAACAGTGAAAATTTCCAGGAATTTTCTAGATCAGAATTTCGTGCTGAAAATCATGGAATTCTTTATTTTCAATGATTTTCAGCGCAAATTTCGAGTCCATTATAAAAACCTTGGATGAATTGCATTTTTTCGACTTCAAAAAATTCAATGCAATTTTGAAACAGTGAAAAATTTAAAAAACAAATTTTGTGCTGAAAATTCCTTCATGATTTTCAGCCGGTTCGCCAATTTTTTCCCCAAAAATTCACAATTAAAGCTTCCTCTTCACAAGTTGCTCAAATCGTTTCAATTTATCGATTGATGACGTCACCGTTTGATCCGACAATCCATCAGCAGCCATCGAAACCACCGCATTAAAAGCTTCCGACATTGCTCCACTGCTAACAGGCAGTGCATTTCCAACAATTCTTGAAGTGAGGCTTGAAACAACAGTTGAAGA
Source organism: Caenorhabditis angaria (assembly GCA_947459285.1). Classification (NCBI taxonomy): domain Eukaryota; kingdom Metazoa; phylum Nematoda; class Chromadorea; order Rhabditida; family Rhabditidae; genus Caenorhabditis; species Caenorhabditis angaria. Next base: position 9,707,358 of record CANHGI010000003.1, read on the forward strand.
AGTGGGATTTTCCACTAAATTCGCTCCGGATTTCTGCCTGAATTGGTGCAAAATCGCCGCATGATCTTGTCGTTTAACACCTTTCATTTCCAAAACTTTCTGCATTTCGCTAACATCAGAAGTTGGTAGAAGTTTGATATATTGTTCGACAAAATCATCAACTGTGTCCAGGCTACACATTACAACCTGAAAATTTTTTTTTGGGCATTTTTTTGGGGTCTGGAAAGTCGGAATTTTTACGTTTCAAAAATTAAATTAAGAGCCGATGCTAATTCGGTCATTAGTTGGGCGCAAAGTGCATTGAGAGCTGGAAAATCGGGAATTCTAGATTTTCAGTGATTTTCTTGATTTTCAGCACAAACTTTAAGTCTACAAGAGCATTGAGTATTGGATCGAATTTTTTCAGATTCACAAATATTATTGAATTTTTGAAACGTAAAATTTTCAGGACATTTCTAGATCAGAATTTTGTGCTGAAAATCATGAAATTCTTCATTTTCAGCAATTCTATGATTTTTCAGCGCAAAATTTGAGTCTAGAACCTAAATTAACACGTTTTATCAAATTTTTTAATTTCCAAAAAATTATTGAAATTTTGAAACGTAAAATTTCCAGGAAATAATTAGACCAGAATTTTATGCTGAAACTCATGAAATTCCTTATTTTCAGCAATTTTTAGTAGTTTCATGATTTTCAGCGCGAAATTTGAGTCTAGCTTGGGCTAAGATAAATGAATCGAATTTTTTCAAACCCCGAAAAAATTAATTTAATTTTTTGAAACAGTGAAAAATTCCAGGAAACTTTTTTCTAGAATCTAGACTCAAATTTTGCGCTGAAAATCACTGAAATTGAAGAATTCCATGATTTTCAGCACAAAATTCTGTTCTTGGTTTCAAAAAACGCAGAATTTCGCGTTGAGATAGAATATGTACCTTTAAAATCATCTCAGCTTTTGTGAGAGCCGCATTAACACTTGTGACGTAAGCAGTTGGCGGTTTTGAAGATATCACACTATCGATTGATGGAACACCAAGGAGAAAAGTTTTCAGTGAATGAGTATCGAGTAGAAGTTGCTCAGCACCTACAAAATTCTCACTATGACGTCATCATGCTCATTCCAAAACAAAACCAACCATGTGTGCTGATATTCCTGCATCTGAAAAGAGCACCAACGAATTTGTGAGCAAGTTGAGTGGCGAGTTTGAGACAGAAATGTGCAAAATATTTCCGACGATCTGCTAGCATGTCACGGACTGTTGGAACGGCTTGGCGGAGATGTGAACGCATGGCGGCGATGAATGGCGATTCGTCGCCAACTGAATCGACAGCTGCCCAACTGGAACAAAGGGTTTTTGTTGGTGGAGATTTGGGTGGTGAACAAATTTTTCGAAAAAATTTAGGTTTTTAGGCCGGAAATTTATTTTTAGAGCAGAATTTTGCGCTGAAAATCATGGATTTCTTCATTTTCAGTTATTTTCAGCACTTCAATGGTTTTCAGCGCAAAATTTGAGTCTGAATAAAAAGATGAACCGCGGATCGATTTTTTTTAACAAAAAAAAATTAATCAATTTGTTGAAACGTAAAAATTCCTGCAAATTTCTAGATCAGAATTTTGCGCTCAAACTCATGGAATTCTTGACTTTTAGTGATTTTCTTAATTTTCAGCACAAAATTCGGGTCCAGTATTCGGGTCCGATGTATCGAATTTTTTTACCCCAAAAATGTATTAAATTTTTTGAAACAGTGAAAAATTTCAGGAAATTTCTTTCTAGATCGGAATTTTGTGCTGAAAATCATGGAATACTCCATTTCCAGTAATTTTCAGCACTTCAATGGTTTTCAGCACAAAATTCGGGTCAAGAAAAAGGTGAAACGAATGTATCTTTTTTTTAAACCCCAAAACATTTCAAGAATTTTTTGACACGTAAAAATTCCAGGAAAATTCTCTTTAGATCAAAATTTTGCACTGAAAATCATGGAATTCTCGATTTTCAGTAATTTTCAGCGCTTCCGTGACTTTCAGCACAAAATTGGGGTCCAGACAGCTTCATAGCGGATGTATCGAATTTTTCAAACCCCGAAAAAATTAAAACATTTTTTGAAACAGTGAAAAATTCCAGGAAATTTTTAGATCGCAATTTTGCGCTGAAAATCATGGAATACTTCATTTCCAGTAATTTTCAGCACTTCAATAGTTTTCAGTGCAAAATTTGAGTCTGAAAATAACAGATGACGGTCACATCGAATTTTTTTTAACCAAAAAAAATTAATCAACTTGTTGAAACGTAAAAATTCCTGCAAATTTCTAGATCAGAATTTTGTGCTGAAAATCGTGGAATTCTTAATTTTCAGTGATTTTCTTAATTTTCAGCACAAAATTTGAGTCTAGAAAGGAATTATTTTTAAAAAATCGAATTTTTTTAGATCACGAAAGAATTAATGAATTTTTTGAAACAGTGAAAAATTTCAGGAAAATTCTATCTTGACTGAAATTTTGTGCTGAAAATCACGGAATATTTCATTTTCGGGCATTTTCAGCGTAAAATTTGAGTCTAAAAAGGAATTTTCAAAAAAATCGAATTTTTCACACCCCCGAAAAAATTAATGAATTTTTTGAAACAGTGAAAAATTTCAGGAAATTTCTAGATCAGAATTTTGTGCTGAAAATCATGGAATTCTTCATTTTCAGTTATTTTCAGCACTTCAATCGGTTTCAGCGCGAAATTCGAGTCTAGAGAACGATAGCAATTTCGAATCGAATTTTTTTAGAGGCCAAAATATTTCATGAATTCTTTGAAACAGTAAAAAATTCCAGGAAATTTCTAGATCAGAATTTTGCACTGAAAATCCTGAAATGCTTCATTTCCAGTAATTTTCAGCGCAAAATTTGAGTTTGAATAAAAAGATGAACCGCGGATCGATTTTTTTTAACCAAAAAAAATTAATCAATTTGTTGAAACGTAAAAATTCCTGCAAATTCCTAGATCAGAATTTCGTGCTGAAAATCATGGATTGCTTCATTTTTAGTAGTTTTCCGATTTTCAGCACAAAATTTGAGTCTAAAGACTATATTGAAAAAATCGAATTTTTTTAGATCACGAAAAAATTAATGAATTTTTTGAAACGTAACAAATTCCAGGAAATTTCTAGATCAGAATTTTGCGCTCAAATTCATGGAATTCGTGATTTTCTTCGGGTTTTTAATGAAAAAAATTCAAAACCTACTTGACTTTACTAATTGACTGAAGTGCCGCATCACACGTCGATTCAACATCCTGCACCAAAACAGTTAAAGAAGCGGACGTGATCGAATAAAACGTCTCGGTTTCTTGCGAAATCTCAACTCCCGGAATGCGTTGCGCCAATTTCTCTTGCAATTGAATCGATGTTTCTGCGCACCAATCAGCTGTGGCCAAAATGCAACAAACCAGGAATTGTTGATCGGGAGTTAGGCGAACATAGGTGATTTCTTCGCGCATTAAGCTGAAGAGGTTGGCTCCGACGGATTGTTGAGTTCCACCGAGGGTTGGGAGAAATGCGGTGAGACAGGAGGCGGAATATCCGCGCAGGCAGCCGCGGACAACACCAATCACATCTCTGGAAAAATTTATTTTGTGGATTTTGTGAGCCTTACCCTAACTTTCTAGTTCATCCAAAGAAGTTAGGGTAACTTTGGAGCTTGCCCAATTTTCGACTATAATCTATTAGTTTATGACTAGTGGATTTAATTTTTGAAACAGTGAAAAATTTCAGGAATACTGAAAACCATGAAATTCTCGATTTTCAGCAATTTTTAGCATTCCTATGATTTTCAGCGCGAAATTCCAGTCTATAATGAATTATTTTTCGATTGAAACAAATTTTTTCGAACCCCAAAAAATTCAATAAATTTTTGAAACAGTGGGATTTTTTCCGATTTCTAGACCGAAATTTTGTGCTGTAAATCATAGAATTCTTGATTTTCAGTGAACTTCAGCATTCTCATAATTTTCAGCACAAAATTTTAGTCTAGAAACAATTCTAAGAGGAATATCGAATTTGTTTGAAGCCAAAAAATTCAATGAATTTTTGAAACAGTGAGATATTCCAGAAAAATTCTTTTTACATCAGAATTTTGTGCTGAAAATCATAGAATTCTTGATTTTCAGCGAATTTCAGCATTTCAATGATTTTCAGCGCAAAATTTGAGTCTAGAAACAATATTTCGTAGTCTAGCGAATTTTTTCGAACCCCAAAAAATTCAATTAATTTTTGAAACAGTGAAATTCAGTGAAGCCATTTTCAGAATTCCAATGATTTTGAGCGCAAAATTTGAGACTATAATGAAAAAATTTATGAAGAATCGAATTTTTTCGAACCCCAAAAAATTCAATGAATTTTTGAAACAGTGAAAAATTTTTAGGAAAATTCCTTCTAGATCAGAATTTTGTGCTGAATATCAATTCTCGATTTTCAGCGATTTTCAGCATTCCCATGATTTTTTGCGCAAAATTTGAAAGGATAATATCGCTATCAAAACGATTTTTTTCAAACCCCAAAAAATTCAATGAATTTTTGAAACGTAAAATTTCCTGATCAGAATTTTGTGCTGAAAACCACGGAATTCTTCAAAATTCATCAAATTTTGATCAAACTCACCTTATCAACGCATCCGGCTCACTGCTCAGCTTGCTCGATTCACTAATCACCTTCTTCAACAGCAAAAACATATCCGCAGAAGATGGAAAAGGTACGGCATGTGTCGACGCTTCTCTCGACGGTCTCTCTTCTCCACTCCGCAATTTCGCCGCACACGATTCAATAAACTCATTCAACGTCTTTTCTTGCGCACAAATAAACACATCAAGGAATCCATCGAAAACACTCCATATCGATTTTTCAAACTCATTTTTCGTCTGCTGATCATTTTGTGCAGCGGCCGGGAATCGTTTCATGAGCAACGCTTCGAACATTTTTGTGTGTTGAATTGCGTGTCCTAATAGTTTCCAATCCAAATCTTGTCTTCTTCGAGTCATCATTCGATATAGAATATCTCGTGTGATTCGGCAGAATTCCGATGTTAGTCGTCTTCCCATTTGCCAGTCATTTGGGAAGATTTTTGCGAGACCAGCTCGTTCGAAATCCGTCAATTTTCGCACATACCATTTGTATCTGGAAGATGGATATTTAGGGAAAATTTTTAGGAAAAAAAAGTTCTGCTAAAAAATTCGGAACTCATAATTGTTCTACCCAACACTCGAGTGATTTCATGTAATTTTTCAAAAAAAAAATAATTTTTTTCAATTTTGAAGCTGAAAATCCAGCTGAATTTTTTTCTAGGGCAGTATTTTTAGTGCGAAATTTGATTTTAAAAATTATTTCACGTGAATTTTTTTGGATAATTTTTGTACCGAAATAATTTGAAGACTGATTCTAGAGAAAAAAATTCCACGAAAATTTCTAGATCAAAATTTCGTGCTGAAAACTATAGAACTCTTGATTTTCAGCATTCCCCTGATTTTCAGCACAAAATTTGAGTCTAGAAACAATTTTGATTTTGATGGAATTTTTTTCAAACCCCAAAAATTCATTGAATTTTTGAAACAGTGAAAAATTCCAGAAAATTTCTTTCCAGATCAGAATTTTGTGCTGAAATTCATGAAATTCTTCATTTTCGGCGAATTTCAGCGCAAAATTTGAATCGCAACAAGACGTTAAGTAATCGAATTTGTTTGAACCCAAAACATTTGATTATTTTTTGAAACAGTGAAAAATTTCAGGAATGCTGAAAATCATGGAATTCTTGATTTTAGCGAATTTCAGCATTCAGATAATTTTCAGCGCAAAATTTGAAAAGAAAATATTTCTACGATAACGATTTTTTTTTCAAAAGAATCGAATATTTTTCAAACCCCAAAAATTTAAAGAATTTTTGAAACCGTGAAAAATTCCAGAAAATTTCTCTCTAGATCCGAATTTTGTGCAGAAAATCATGGAATTCTTGATTTTCAGCGATGTTCAGCACAAAATTTGAGGCTAGACACAATTTTCCGAAACTAATCGAATATTTTGCAAACCTCAAAAATTTAATGAATTTTTGAAACAGTGAAAAATTCCAGAAAATTTCTAGATCAAAATTTTGTGCTGAAAATCATGGAAATCTTGATTTTCAGCGATTTTCAGGACTTCCATAATTATCAGCACAAAATCTGAGTCTGAAAGCGATTTTTGACTTCAATCGAATTTTTTGCAAACCCCAAAAATTTAATGAAATTTTGAAACAGTGAGAAATTTTAGAAAATTTCTTTCCAGATCAGAATTTTGTGCTGAACATCATGAAAATCTTGATTTTCAGCCATTTTCAGCAATTTCATTATTTTCAGCGCAAAATTTGAGTCTGAATACAATTTTTGACTTCAATCGAATTTTTTTCAAACCCCAAAAATTAAAGAATTTTTGAAACAGTGAAAAATTCCAGAAAATTTAATTCTAGATCAAAATTTTGTGCTGAAAATCATGGAATTCTTGATTTTCAGAGATTTTCAGCACTTCCATAATTTTCAGCGCAAAATTTGAGTCTAGAAACATTTTTTCAGTAGAATCAAATTTTTTTCAAATTTAAAAATTCAATGAATTTTTGAAACAGTGAAAAATTCCAGAAAATTCCTTCTAGGCCAAAATTTTGTGCTGAAAATCATGGAATTCTTGATTTTCAGCGATTTTCAGCACTTCCATAATTTTCAGCACAAAATTTGAGTCTTAAGACGATCTTTGATTTCAATCGAATTTTTTGCAAATCCCAAAAATTTAATGCATTTTTGAAACGTAAAATTTCCAGGAAATTTCTTTCTAGATCAGAATTTTAAGCTGAAAATCCTGGAATTCTTAATTTTCAGCGATTTTAAATTTTGAGATAAATATTTGGCCCAAATTTTGAATTTTTTCAGGAATTTATTTAAAAAAAACTAAAACTGAAACCAGTCCAAAATTTGGAAAAACCCTCGGGGAAAAAAATAATTTTCAAATGTTCTTACCTATCATCAACCTTATCCAACCAAGCTCCCTCTTCATTATCCGCATAAATCACAACATATTCGGTCAATTGTTGTTCAATAAACCAACCGCAAAAATTCTCCTTCACATTTCCTTCCAACGCAGCCGCAACTCTACACATATCCGTCACTCTTTCGCTGAGTTGTCCAGTTTGAAATGCGCTTTTCAAATCGGAAGCTAATTGAATTGTCAGACTTGTTTTCAGGCGATCCAATTTCATTGATAAATTCGCAATCTGTTCTGACTCTTTATAACCATCAAATAATTGGAGAACATTTAAAATTGCTGGAAGTTGTCGAGAAATTGAGCTATAATCTTTTCGTTCAACCCAAGAACCTGGAAAAATTCAGAGATTTTGGAGAAATAATATATTTTCTAGTAGATTTTGACCCGCTGGTCACTAAAATTACAGAATTCAACGTCTAAAATGAGTTATAACGTGGCAAAGTCAGAAGCTATGCTATCAGATTTGCATGAAAATCATTTTCAAAGCTAGTTTTCACCTTCCAGAATTTTCAAACTTTGCCACGTCATAACTAATGAGTTCTGTTTGAAAATTTTGGAACTTTAGGAGGTGAAAACTAGCTTCAAAATGATTTTTATGCAAATCTTCTGACTTTGCCACGTCATAATTCATATTAGGAGTTGAGTTCTGCAATTTTAGGCAGATTAGAGCGGAGCGAGTCTCTAGTCGTCTAGCCATCAAGCTCTCCGTGAGCTAGAGACGCAGAGGGAAATATACTCGCTCCGCTCGAGCCGCTTACGCGACGTGTATGTCCCTCTGCGTCTCTAGCTGTCTAGCCATCGAACTTTCGAGACGACGAGAAGTTTAGACGGCTAGAGATGCAGAGGAGCATACACTCGCTCCGCTCGAGCCGCTTACGCGGAAGATCGCGCAACATTGCTCAGGTTATACATTCGCTGCTTCTTGGCATGAGCAATGTCAATTCTAGTTTTGAGATTGCTCAGATTAAGCTTCAAATCCGGATTTATCTGAATCCAAGTGGGAAGCCAAGACTAGAATTGACATTGCTCATGTCAAGAAGCAGCGAATGTATAACCTGAGCAATCTTGCGCAAAGCGCCACGGAATCTTCCGCGTAAGCGGCACGAGCGGAGCGAGTGTATGTCCCTCTGCGTCTCTAGCTGGAGCTTGATGACTAGACGGTTAGAGACGCAGAGCGTGTCGAAAACTACTAGAAAAAAATCTATGACTTACTCAAACTCTCAACCCCAGTCAACAAAATATGCAAGTGATGCAAAGTGGTAATCGAAGCCGTCAAATTCCGTTTGGCCACATCCAATTGTTTAATATCCCTAGTCATTTCTCGCACAATTTCATCTGATGATTTTGTTCTTTCTCGAATACTTCCGATACTTTTCTCGAGTTCGGCCATTGCTTCTTGCGCCTGTTTTAGCGCATCTTCGGCTCGCTCGCTGACGTTTGCGTTGGATTCGACGAGATACGCTAACTCGTTGTCGAGTTCGCCGATTTCTCCCTGGAAATTTTTGGATTATTCAAAGGAACATGACGAGTACGGTAGAACCTGCAGAAAAATTGAATTTTTGTAAAAAATTTCGGAAATTTATCAAAATTTTCACTCTGGTGTCCAAAAATACGAAAAGTAAAGGCGCATTTTGACTACGGTAGAACGAGTTAGATACGCAGGTGGTACGGTATTCGCTATGCACTTTTAATCCTCGAATTTTTCAAAAAATTCACCTCAACCGCCGAGATCACCGCATCCAATTGTGTCAAACTTTGCTCCGTGGGAAACAGCTCATTAATCTGAGCAATCAGACTTAAATCCGGTCTACAGTACTCGGTTCGGCACATTTCTGAGAACAATTTGCATTGAAAATTGAAAATTTCTAGTTAAAAACCCCACCTTTAATCTCGCTCATCACATTTTCCGACAAATTTTCCACCGCCTCATTTTCAGCCGCTTTTTTCATAGTCCTAAGTGGTTTCAGAATCAGAATTTTCAGCAAAAATCGATATTTCTAGTGTCAAAAAACACAAAATTTCTCAAAAAACAATCAATAACCCGATATGTTTATTAGTAAAAAAGGCAAATAAAGTGAATTTTTTTGAACAGAAAAAAAATAAGTACATTTTTCTACAATTTATGTCCAACCAAACCAGGAATTCGATGTGTTTGGCGTCAGAATTTCTGGAAAAAAAAAATAATTTTGGGATTTAGAATAATTTTGGGAAAGAAGAATAAGAGTAGAATTCTTACCTTGACAATTTTTGAGAATTTCAGTTTCCTGTGGACTTAGGTGAAGTACACGTTGAAGGACGATTATTAGTTGGGCACGTTCGGCTGGAGATGTTGTGGGTTTCAGGAACTGCAAAAACACGATTTTTTAGGCTTTCTGGGCCTTTTGGCCAGAAAATAGGCTAATTTCTGAAGTTAAATATGAGCAATGTATCAAGATTTTTTTGTAGTTGGTAAAAGGTCCTTTAAGAAATTTTGAATGTTTAATATGAGCAATGTTTTCGCAAAATTAGATCAGGTTAATATGAGCAATATATTTGAAAATTTGATGTCATCTAACTTATTTAACATGAGAAATGCATGTTTCCAAAATTTCATTCAAAAATTCAAATTTTTCAAAAACAAAAAAAATACGTTTCAAAATTTTGATATAATTATTATCAAATATTTTTTTTCAATATATATCGCTCTACATGAGAAATTCAGAAATAAGAACTTTTTAGGCCTATAAATCTTTTCGGCCCGAAAATTAGGCTTTTTTGAGCCCAGCTCTATTCAGATTGAAACAAAAGATAAATTCTGTTATTTTTCAAGTTTTTCCAAAATAAATCCCCCACCTGAACCACGACATTCTTCAAATATTCCATATTTTTCTCATTCGACAACTCTTCTGCTCTTTCTTCTTTCCTTTCCAATCTTCGAATTTCCTCTTTCAGCAAAGTATTCTGACTAACTAATCTGCCATTCGCCGATTCGGCTTCGCTCAACAATTCTCCAATATGCAAATTGGTTTTTTGCATTTTTTCGAGCTCTTCTTGAAGTCTCGCCAATTTTTCCTCGTTCAGTTCGAAGCTTTCGGTTTCTGAGAATTGGAAAACGATGGGGATTAGTTATGAATTTGAAAAAAATTGGGAACTTACTGTAGTCTTCTTCAATATCTCCATAAAGAATATCTTCAAGCGATCGATCTTGCTGAAAAATTCAGAATTTTGGAGAGGTGTGGAATCTCTGGAGCCGGAAAAATTCCACGTGGCAAAATTGGCTTTAAAATTCAAATTTTTTGCACTAAAAAACCACCTGAAATATTCCACGTGGCAAAATTAGATTCAAAATTTTCAGAATTTTCAAATTCAAATTTTTTGGCGTCAAAAAACCCCTGACACGTGGAATTTTCTTGTCCGCGTGGCGAAATTAGTTTTGAAATTTTCAGAATTTTTTAAATTCAAAATTTCTGCTGTCAAAAAACCACTTGAAATATTCCACGTGGCAGAATTAGGTCCTAAATTTTCTGAATTTTTTAAAATTCAATTTTTTTGGTTCAAAGAACTCTCTGAAATATTCCACGTGGCAAATTTAAGTCCTAAACTTTCTGCATTTTTCAAATTCAAATTTTTTCGCGCTAAAAAACCCCTGACATGTGGAATTTCCATTTCCACATGTCAAATTTAGTTTCAAAATTTTCCAAATGTAATTTTTTCTCCGCTAAAACCTCTTGCCACATGTCAAAATCAAAATTACCTGTGTTTCTTCATTATAACACGAAACCGAATCATTAATAGCCACTGAAGACTGCATAGACAATGGCTCATGAGTTGCCTCAACTACAGTACTCCTCTCCAGATTCTGCTGCTGTTGCTGCGGCTGAACAATCGCCTTCGGCACCGGTTTCTCCTCATTCTCCTCAAATTTCAGCCGATTTTCCAGCGATTTTTGCAATTTTCTAGCCGATTCCAGTTTTGCTGTCAATCCTTGGATCTCCGTCTCCGCGCGGCATTTTTCAGCCTTCAATAAATATTCAGCTTTCTCTTTTTGAATCGTCACATCTTTCAGCTTGTTTTCCAGCGAATCTTTGGAATTTCGAAGAATTCGGAGGTCCTCTTCAAGTCTTTGGATTGTTTTAGAAGAAGATTCTCGAAGATCATCCATTCTGAAATTATTTTTTAGTATTTCTTGTGCCTTTTTAGCTGTTAAACACCTAACTCACCCCCTAAGATGACTATTCTCCGATTCCTCAACCCGTCTTCTCAAGCGCTCCAAATCCCTTGTCAACTTCTCCACGCGATCCTTCTCCGTCGCCAAATTCTCCAAATTCTTCGCATCATCCTCCTTCAAATTCCCAATTTCCCGCTCCAATTCCCCAACATGTTCCTTTAATCGATCAATCTCCTCTTTTTCGAAATTCACCGAACTTTTTGCGTTTTGATGAGTTTCGAGAACTGCGCGAGCCTTGTTTTTGAACTCGGCGAATTCTTTTTCGATTTGTTCGAGTTGCGAGCGATAGTTGTCGGATTTTTCTGATAGGTCGTGATTCTCTTTTTTGAGAACGCTTATAGCTTCTTCGAGTCTGCAGAAAATCAGGATTTTTAACTTATATATAAAAATCTTATTAAAAACTTACAATCCAGCTCTACATTCACTTTCAGCCATTTTCCTCGCCAAACCCATCTTCTCATTTCCCTGCTTGTCACTTAATTCTCCTATTCTTCCTTCAGCCTCCCTCAATTTCCCCTCAAGTTCCAATCGTTTCTTCTTTTCCTCCTCAAAACCCTCCAAAATCCTCGATTTCTCCTCCTGAATCTTCGCAAAATCCCCCAATTTTCCACGCAATTCCAAAACCTTTCCATCATTCTCACCAATCACCTCGTGCGCTTTAATCAACGCTTCGGTTTTCTCGCGAAGTGCTCTATTCAAATTATCGATTTTTGATTCGGCATCGCGTAGCTCTAGTTGCACCATATCACTGGCTATTGATTTCTCCTTGAGCTCTTTTAATTGCTCATTTTCCGCACGAATTTGCTCCAATTCTCCTAGTTTTTGCTTCAATTTCTCTACAAGCGCCACTTGATTCTTTTTCGCCTCGGCCAAGTTTGCAACCTGTTTTTTGGCGAATTTCACCAAATCTTCTTTCGATAACTGATCCAATTTGCTATTTCCTGCCGGTGGAATCGGAGATTTGGCCTGATCCACCATTTTCTAAAGAAAAACGTGTAAGAAATGAAAAATGAGAGAAAACCGAAAAAAAAAGAAAAATAAATAAATATTCCACGCATAGATGGCCGAGGACATTGTTGGTTTTCTCTTCCACGGCCATGGTTTGTGGGGGGAAAATTGAGGAAATTAGACGAACTCAAAGCTTTTTCTTCGAATAAGCTCGAATTTTTTCGAATATTTACTATTCTGTAAAAAGAGCGTCTATCCTAGAAGGAAATTTTTACAAAATTATTGAACAAAAATTGAAGTGGAGCTGGGGAAAATCTGATTTTTCATTGAAATTGCGATTTTCAAATTCTGAAGCGGAAAATTTATTGATAACAAGCAAATCCGAAATAAATTTAATAATTAGGTGGAAGATCAACAATCAATTAAACATTCCTTTTCCAATACTCAATGCACTCGTCAATTGAGAAGTAGTCAGACTCAAATCGGTGTATTCGCTAACATCCATATATCGATCAACATTAGAATACAATACTCCGCCCACCGAACCAGAATATGCTGAAAAGAATCGCATTATTTTTCCTCGTATTTTCGAAATTACAACTCACATGTTATTACAGCAATTTTTATATGATCCGGATATGTGTCTTCTACAAATTGTTGTCGAGATAAAGCGAACAATATGAAATCAAAGATCTCCTTCTCTGACATATCTTCGGAATCGCATTGTTCTGCAATTGGGCCAATCTCCAGTATTTTTATTTCGGCGGTTTCAACTTTCACCATCTTAGCATATATTTTTGGCGATAAAAATCGATTTCCAGATACATGGCACTTGGTTTTTTCTCGGATCATTACCATATGTTTGATGGCATTAGTAACCGTCATTTGTTGTTTTTCAACAGCTTCTAGATAATCACTGAATCCGGGTTCGCTCGATAATCGAAATAGTTTGACCGCGATATTATCCTTCGTGGGAATCATTTTTGTTCCCTCCGCGGTCCATCTTTTCATTATGATATCCAATTTTTGGTCGAAGACTTCATCAATTTTAGCCAACGTGACTACGGTCTTAAGTTCTTCTTCTTTCATGTTTACCGACATCATAATTTTTTCCAGTCTTTCTCCTCCTCCATGCCTGATAACATATCGCTATTGGCTAAGTATGAATAGTGAATTTGGTTGAATTTTGTCGGCCTTTTTCATTATCATCTTCAGAACACATGAAATCAATTGACAACGAACAACATTATCAGTGTGTTTTTGAATTGTCAATTTTGATGTTTTCACGAAATTGCATTCGACTTCTTCACAATTTGAAATATCAAAAAGGGGAACATACACTTTGTCCTTGGTCTCATTTGATTGAAATACGAATCTGAAATAGGTTTTGGTGGTTTTTGTGAGCTATACCGAAAGATAACTTACACTTTTTTGATATTCGAGTTGGTCATATCAATCTTATACCAGTTTTCGAGTTTGATAATATCAACCAAAATCATTTTTTTTCGATGCTTTCCTCGAATATCTCAATATTTGACTCAGAACTTGGAGTATCTCGATTTATTTGTTTGAGCATTTTGGTCGATTGAATAAAATAAGCTAGGACTGATGAAAATTAATATCTCACTCGAAGAAATAAACCTAGTACACGTATCACGTATCCACGTATCTAGTTCACGTAGTAATTTTTCCTAATTTTATTTTTTCAGTTTTTTTTTTGAAAATAAAAACTGAAAAAATAAAATCATTTATTTTTTCAGTTTTTTTTTTTGAAAATAAAAACTGAAAAAATAAAATCATACAAAAATTAATTAGGAAAAATTACTACGTGACCTATATACGTGGATACGTGGATACGTGTGACGTGGTTTAGATCTTCAAGTGAGATATCAATTTTCATCAGTCCTAGCTTATTTTGTTCAATCGACCAAAATGCTCAAACAAATTAATCGAGATACTCCAAGTTCTGAGTGAAATATTGTGATATTCGAGGAAAGAATCGAAAAAAAATGATTTTGGTTGATATTATCAAACTCGAAAACTGGTATAAGGTAGATATGGCCAACTCGAATATCAAAAAAGTGTAAGTTATCTTTTGATATATCTCACAAAAACAACCAAAACCTATTTCAGATTCGTATTTCAATCAAATGAGACCAAGGACTCAATATATGTTCCATTATGCGATATTTCAAATTGTGAACAAGTCGAATGCAATTTCGTGAAAACATCAAAATTGACAATTCAAAAACACACTGATAATGTTGTTCGTTGTCAATTGATTTCATATGTTCTGAAGACGATATTGAAAAAGGCCGACAAAGATGAACCAAATTCCCTATTCATACTTAGCCAAATGCGATATGTTATCAGGCATGGAGGGGGAGAAGAGCTGGAAAAAAATATGATGTCGGTAAACATGAAAGAAAAAGAACTTAAGACCGTAGTCACGTTGGCTAAAATTGATGAAGTCTTCGACCAAAAATTGGATATAATAATGAAAAGATGGACCGCGGAGGGAACAAAAATGATTCCCACGAAGGATAATATCGCGCTGAAACTATTTCGATTATCGAGCGAACCCGGATTCAGTGATTATCTGGAAGCTGTTGAAAAACAACAAATGACGGTTACTAATGCCATCAAACATATGGTAATGATCCGAGAAAAAACCAAGTGCCATGTATCTGGAAATCGATTTTTATCGCCAAAAATATATGCTAAGATGGTGAAAGTTGAAAGCGGCGAAATAAAAATACTGGAGATTGGCCCAATTGCAGAACAATGCGATTCCGAAGATATGTCAGATAAGGAGATCTTTGATTTCATATTGGTCGCTTTATCTCGACAACACTTCGTAGAGGAAACTTATCCAGATCATATAAAAATTGCTGTAATAACATGTGAGTTGTAATTTCGAAAATACGAGGAAAAATAATGCGGTTCTTTTCAGCATATTCTGGTTCGATGGGCGGAGTATTGTATGCTCATGTTGATCGATATATGGATGTTAGCGAATACACCGATTTGAGTCTGAATACTTCTCAATTGACGAGCGCATTGAGTATTGGAAAAGAAACGAAAGTTGGAATGGTTCGCATATAGAATTATTAATTTGTTAATTATTTTTTTGAAGTGGAATTTGAATAAATATTTTTTTATCACTTTGTTTCTCTTCAATTCTTGATTTCCAGCAAATTCCTGAAGATATATATATTCATTTTTTTTCCGCAAATCGCAATTAATTCAACAAGAAAAAAGTATGTTCTCATCTTTTTTTCCCAATCATCAAGATATCCACAACAAGTGCATTTTGATGTAATGTGGGTGTGTTTTTTTGCTGTGTTTCTTCACAAATGAATTGCTGACAAAAACCGCATCCTCCAAACAAATGGCACTTCACGAAAAAAGTGTTTTTCTCTTATATCTTTTTTTTTTCAATTTTTATATGTACATAACATAACATCCTCATAAAATAAAATGTTAAATGGTCCCTTTTACCAACCAATTGCGCACTGCATACACGAGATAGATGTAACAATATTTGACCCGCCATTGGACGTGTGCCAGATACCTACAACTACTGCCTTCCACTTTTTTTTTTTAGTTTAAAGTGAAACAAATCCATCTCTTTCTCTCGAGTTGAGCATAGGTGTGCTTCACTCATTTAAACACCTTCAATTTACACATATTTTGAATAGCATTTTTGAAATTTTCGCCACTTTTCAGGACAACTTTTAACATTATTTATTACTGTGCGTAGAAAAGTGATTTTTTGGAATTTTTTTTCGATTTTTTTCTTGTTGTAATCAACTACCCCAAGCTTTCTCTGGTAGATCAAAGAATTTATTTTCAAAAATCCACGTGGCACAAAACTTTGAAAGGCACTTCTTCAGCTATCATTTTTTCTAAATTTTGAATTCAAAAAATCCTGCAACTGTTTTTTGTGTCACCAACCACCTCTCGGCTCAGCGCCTACAGAACCTGCTGGTCAAGGAGCCGCGCCTTGGGAGTTTCTATGCCAAGTAGACAACCCTTGAGATCTTCTAATGTCAATTAGCCGCGCCTAGAGAACATAATTGTCTAGGACACGCGTCTAGAAAAATGCTAGGTAGTAGTCGAGCCTAGAAATCTTTGTTCTCAAGTAGCCACGCCTAGAAAACCTACTTGTGTAGCGTCCGCGTCTAGATTTAAACTATCGCAAGGAGCCGCACCTTGAGAGGTTCTATGCCAAGTAGACAAGCCTAGAAATCCTAGCTCTCAAGGAGCCGCGCCTTAAGAACCTCAATACCAAGAAGCCGAGCCTAGAAATCTTCGTTCTCAAGTAGCCGTGCCTAGAGGCCATTGTTGTCTAGGACACGCGTCTAGAGAACATTGTCGTCTAGGACCCGCGTCTAGATTTACACTCTCGCAAGGTGCCGCGCTTTAATAGCCAATGTGGAGCTAAGGGCGACGCCTGAATTTAACTAGCCTGAAATTAATTTTTGCACTTCCCAAGAAAAAAGTGTGTACCTACCATAATCCCAAAAAAAACCCCGGATAATCTTCCCGTTTTTCCAACCAGCCACACCTGTTTTCTCCCTGTTTTGTACATACATACGTATTAAAAACAAACACTAGAATATGATTTTACCATGTCCGATGGTAAAATCTCCTCATCCTGTAATAAAACTTTTCTCTATTTGTTTATTTCATTTTACCGACTTATCCTTGTTTCAAAAAAATTTTGATCCACCAAAAAAAAAATTCAATTTCAAAATGTAATACTTTTTCGCGCCACTTGTTCTTCGACACAAAAAAAAGAGTGAAGAAATAGCATTACATCAGAGATTTTAGTGGGTTTTTTTTGTCTCGGGATCATTTTTGAGGAAGAGATATTTTCTTATTACTTTTTTCTTCCCGGGTTTTGAAAATGAGAAATGTCTAAAATTTGAGGAATTTCTGTGTCATGACAGTTGTTGGCTGGAATTTCAGATATTTCAGTTTGATTTCTTGGACCAGTTGTCATTTTTTGATTGGATTTAGCCTAACCTATGGCATCTGAAAAGTTCCCAGCCTCATTTTTTCTCATTTACACGATGATTCACTGTGTACTTTTTTAATGTGTGAAAATTTTTCTCGAGAACTTTTTTTTTGAAAATTTTCTCTCATTTATTTTTGGCCTTGGAACTTGTTCTAACTCAAATTGCCACGTGGCAACCCTTCAAATCCCTCAAAATTCCAGAATGTCTCGAATACTTCTGCCCCTACTAATTTTCCTCTGCACAGCATTTCACACCGACGCAGCTGGTCAGGGTTTAGTCTCACCACAAACAGCGTGTAGAATACGGTAGGGTCTTGAACGGAACTCAAATCCACAGTAATCCTGGAATTTGTAGATGTGAGAATGGTGGAATGTGTGTTTTCAATTTGGATAATCCCAATCAACATTCGTGTATTTGTTTGCTCGGGGTTTTCACGGGAGATCGATGTCAATTTAAAGGTAGATCAAAACTTTTTTCTACAGTAACCATATTTTTTTATTTACAGTAGTCTCGGCTGATGACGTCACCACAACTCAAGTTCCAACCACAGTCATGCATTATGAGAAACAGTTAGAGATGCAGCAGCAGAATCAGAGAGAACAGGAAGAGAAGAGACGCAGAGAGGAGCATGAACGATATTGGAGAGAGGTGAGAGACGCAGAGTTTTTTTGATCTACCGCTCACCAAAAAAAATTACACCAATAAATAAATCAATAAACCCACCAAAATTTATTAGCGGTTTATGAACAACTGTTCCAGGAAAACGAACGAAAAGCGCAAGAAGACATGGCGAGACGCAGACAACAGGAGAGCAACGAGAGAGCACGTCATGAGGAGACGCGCAGGAAGCACGAGGAAGAGAGAGAGCGACTCATTGAGGAACGTGAGAGAATCGAGGCGATGAGAAAAGAGCAATATGAGGCGAGAGTTAGAGAAGCAGAGGAGGAGAGAGTGAAGGAGGCGGAGAGACGTAGACAACAAGAGGAGATTGAGAAGAAGGCGATGGAAGTGAATAGAGATTGGGAGTATAGACGTGAGTGATGAGAGAGGTTAGAGAAAAAAATATTTTTTTTTTTTCAGCTGGAACTGATGAAGATTATCAAGTTGCTGAGAAAGATGAATATGATGAAGGAGAAGTTGCTGAAGAAGGAGATGAAGCTGAAAATTATGATCACGTGAATCCACGTCATGAAAAAGTGCTGAATACAATCACCAACACTTTCAATGAAGCTGTTCAAACCACCACTGAAAAACATGAGGAGACTATTCGAGAAACTGAAACTGAAAATGAGGAAATTCCAGAAATTCCGGAGATTAATAAAGAAGAAGAGACAACTTTTAATGGAATTGTTAACTCGTTTGAAAAAGCTGTGGATCATACGATTAAAGAACATGAGAGGTTGGTTTTTAACACAAAAAATTGAAAAAAAATCGCCACGGGGCGGGATCGAACCAATGACATAAAATTTCGAAGACGTGAGTGTTAACCACTCGGACAAGCGCGCATCTTTTTTCTTGCCTGCAAATGTTTGACATATGAAACGAGGAAAAATGGCGCAACGTGATTACGCAATGACGGTGTATTTTTACACGGCGGTTTTTAAGAATCCAGTTAAAAATCCAGCCACCCTAGAAAAAAAGTCCCTATTTCAATTTTCAGTGAAATCAACGAAGAGGACGATTATTGGAATCATACACCGGAAAAATCTGAAGATGAACTTGCGCGAGATCGAGAATCTTCGAAATTAGCGCCTCATGGTGAGAGCTCTTTTTTAATTTTCTATTCTGAGTTACCTTAAATCACTTTTACAGAAGACGCTGAAGAATTTGAGCTGGAAAAAGCGTCTGGTGGCTGGATGATGGTCTCAAAACCAAAAGTTTCAGCTTCATCCCAACTTAATTCCCTAATTTCAATTTTAATTTTCATTATTATGGCTCTTTTTTAAATTTTCATTATCTTCAAAATCCACGGGTATTTTTTTGTTTTTAATTTTTTTTTCAAACATAATAAAAAATAAATATATTGCGCAACACACATTTTAATTACAGCCTACAGTAATCCGGAGCCAAATTAATTTGGGCTCAACTCAAAAAAAAAAAGAAAAAGGAGAAGAACAGGTGAAAATTCATATTTTTCTCGATTTCATTTACGTTTTATTTTGTTGGCTCATATGAGCTATAGTGATATTAGAGTACGGTAGGTTTGGGGAACTTTTTTTGGAATCTGTGGATCAAAATTATTCAGTCAATTCCAAAAAATGCCAGCCGTCGTCGCAAAACGAAATGCTCGCGAGAGGACTCGAGTTCATACGGTGAATCAGGCATTTTTGGACCTCAAAAATCATCTGCCAAGTTTGCGTCAATTCACCAAACGCGTCAGTAAACTGCGCATTTTGAATGCGGCAATTAATTATATCGAAGCATTGGTTAAGGTGATTAATGTGAGTTTCAAATAGGGTCTCATGGCCGAGTGGTTAGCACACGCGTTTTTTGAATTTTCGGTCATGGGTTCGATCCCGCTCGGCGCCGAATTTTTTTGTCTTTCAGAGCATCGAACCAATGAACATCAACAACTTCAACAACACCTTCGTCCCGCCCAAAAAACCAACACCAATCCGCCATCCAACCAACCTAATTTCGGACACAAATCTTGTCTCCCAACCAGCCGCAATTTTCGCCACACCATCCCACCCTTTACCCTACATGAAATCATTGCTAGATTATCCGACCTATATTTATCAACCACCCCAATCTGCAATGGTTTTGGGGGGAAATAACAATGGGGCGATGCCAACTTATCAATGTATGTGATTTTATTTTCGGATAAAATAAAAATAAAGAGTTATCTTAATTCCAAAAAAAAAAATCATTTATTGATCATTCTCAAATTGTTTTTCATCCAAAATCGCTTTTCCAATAATCCCGCGAGTTGGTGGAATATGTTTCACGCACTTTGGCGAGCCCCCAACTATCTCACATTTCTGAGATGGTGCACACACCAATGCTGCACAAGTTCCTGGAGTTTCACAAGTTGCGATCTCTTTGCACGATCTTCCGATACATGGCCGAATGCGCTCCACGCAAATCTTTCCGGAAGAGCATTCGAGGCGTGCGCAGCCGTTTGCAGAGTTGGGCAGGCATGCGAGAATTGTGCGACATGGTGGTTTGACGCAGGGACCGGGACGCTCGTCGCAAAATGTTCCAGGGGGACAGAATTTATCCACACAAGTCTCTAAATATTTTTCATTTAGCTAGAAAAATTTGCCCAAAAAAAAGAAATCACCTGCTCTCAAAATCATGAAAATACATGACGAAAATAAGAGAAATTGAACAAATTTCATTTTCAAATAAAGAAAATTTTACTTTTTTGTTTATAAGAGATAGAAGAACAATGAAGTTCAAAGATAAAACAAAAGAAAACAAGTTTGTTTTCACGCCCTTTTGAAATTGGCTGAAACAACATGTTAACTGAGTATTTTTCATCGTATAAGACAGTAAAAAACCAATGAAATAACACATTTATTGTTGGAAAACAGGATTCTGATTAGTAATTTGGTGGAAGATCACGAATCAATGGAGCAGCACAGGCAATTCCAACAAGATCTTCAGAACTTCCATCACAATTAACATTGATGAATTGATAATTTGTTCCATTTGTTGCAAGTGGGACTTGAAGAGCATAACAATCTCTGGAAATAATAATGATTGTGTATCAAAAAAAAAAAAAAGAAGATCATGACTCACTTGTTAGCAACTGGATATCCGGTTCCGAACAAGAATGTGCGTGGGTTCAATGAGTAGACATATGGATCAGTGAATTCGAAACCACTATCTCCAGCACAATCACCGGTGGATTGTCCCAAACAAGTGTATTTTCTACGAGCTCCCAAAAGAATCGAACCATTGACAATTGAATTTCTTCTCATTCCAAGTGCAGCATACCATGCATCATCATCTGGCGAAGCAGCTCCGTACAAATGAGCACTGAAGAGATCGCAAGTTTCACGAGCTGTGGTCAAATCGTAGTCACCGTATAAGAACTGAAAATGATTGAAATTAAATCTAGAACACTATAAAAACATACGGTATAACAGAATTGTTGATTGACATCTTCATACCAGGAATCCCAACAATCACCATGATCAAGTTTCAAAACATGATTGAAAACAATATGATTAGGATCTTTTTGCATAATTTGCCAATATCTATATTTCGCAAAATTAGTTGAACCAGTCAATCCATTCATTCGAAGTCCTTGTAATACTTCTTCATCTGTCAAATCACATGAATCATCCGGAATATTTACTTTGATTGATAATTTTGATCCCAAATATTGACCACTTTGATGAACAAGTTTAGCATTTCCAAAATCAACAGTTAAACATTCACCAGAAGCAAGACTTGATGCAATAACACATGATGCATTTAATTGACAAACAGACAAACATTCTGTATAATTCAATGTTCCTTGTGATCTTTGAGTTGTTGCTAATTCAACTATTGAACTATCTGATTCAATATATCGAATACAATCACAATTTGCCAACGAGATGATGAATGAAGCAATCAAGAGAATATGAACCAATCCCATGTTTGAAATCGAATGATTTCTGGTTTTCACCTCAACTCTTTTATACTATTCATTTTCCACAATTTCAATGAAAACTTTTTGTCTGTAAATTTATTCGTGATAACAGTGTCTAGAAAAACGAAAAAAAACTCTTGAATAATAAAATTCTCTGGGAAAAAAAGATAGATTAAAGTTTCAAAGGTGGTCTAGAGAAATGTGTATTGATAACAAAACAAACATCAAATAGAATTATGTGCCCAGAAAAAAAAATAGAAAAAAAGATTTCCCTGTTACAAAAAATTAATCTTCTGAAAATTTACTGTTTCAGAAAACTTTCTTGGATTTTTTGAGATTAGGCAGATCATTATTATCAATCCATTTTTTGATGAAACATAGAGGAAAGAGCCTTCAGCCCTCAAATGAAGCCTAGTTCCTCAAACTTATCCTAACTTCAAGAAATAAAACCAATTGTATATTGCTCTTAAAGTTAAAATGATATGACTAAAGCACTTAATAATGTTACCGTAATTTGATAAATCTCTACATTTTCAGTCTCCCAGGCAACCTCTGAATTTGATGAAGTTTGAACCTTTCCATATTTTTAATCGTTATCATTTTTAGACCACATTTCAGACTATAATCTTCATTTTTTTCTCAGAGAGTTTTATTATTCTAGAATTTTTTTCGGTTTTCTAGACACTGTTATCACGAATAAATTTACAGACAAAAAGTTTTCATTGAAATTGGAGAAAATGAATAGTATAAAAGAGTTGAGTTGAAACCCAGAAATCATTCGATTTCAAACATGGGATTGGTTCATATTCTCTTGATTGCTTCATTCATCATCTCGTTGGCAAATTGTGATTGTATTCGATATATTGAATCAGATAGTTCAATAGTTGAATTGGCAACAACTCAAAGATCACAAGGAACATTGAATTATACAGAATGTTTGTCTGTTTGTCAATTAAATGCATCATGTGTTATTGCATCAAGTCTTGCTTCTGGTGAATGTTTAACTGTTGATTTTGGAAATGCTAAACTTGTTCATCAAAGTGGTCAATATTTGGGATCAAAATTATCAATCAAAGTAAATATTCCGGATGATTCATGTGATTTGACAGATGAAGAAGTATTACAAGGACTTCGAATGAATGGATTGACTGGTTCAACTAATTTTGCGAAATATAGATATTGGCAAATTATGCAAAAAGATCCTAATCATATTGTTTTCAATCATGTTTTGAAACTTGATCATGGTGATTGTTGGGATTCCTGGTATGAAGATGTCAATCAACAATTCTGTTATACCGTATGTTTTTATAGTGTTCTAGATTTAATTTCAATCATTTTCAGTTCTTATACGGTGACTACGATTTGACCACAGCTCGTGAAACTTGCGATCTCTTCAGTGCTCATTTGTACGGAGCTGCTTCGCCAGATGATGATGCATGGTATGCTGCACTTGGAATGAGAAGAAATTCAATTGTCAATGGCTCGATTCTTTTGGGAGCTCGTAGAAAATACACTTGTTTGGGACAATCAACCGGTGATTGTGCTGGAGATAGTGGTTTCGAATTCACTGATCCATATGTCTACTCATTGAACCCACGTACATTCTTGTTCGGAACAGGATATCCAGTTGCTAACAAGTTAGTCATGATCTTCTTTTTTTTTTGATACACAATCATTATTATTTTCAGAGATTGTTATGCTCTTCAAGTTCCACTTGCAACAAATGGAACAAATTATAAATTCATCAATGTTAATTGTGATGGAAGTTCTGAAAATCTTGTTGGAATTGCCTGTGCTGCTCCATTGATTCGTGATCTTCCACCAAATTACTAATCAGAATCCTGTTTTCCAACAATAAATGTGTTATTTCATTAGAGTTACTCTAATTTCATCAAAGCTTAACAAAAAACTTTTAAAAACAATGTTGAAAAACTCACTTTTCCTCCAGTTTTCCTCGTTTTTGAAGCTTCAATAGAAAGTACATTTTTTCATAAAATTACTTTTTGAGCACCAGTTTTAGTATAAAACTATCGAAAATAAACTAAACATGTGTTTCTTGTACTAGGAAAAGAGATAAATATGAATTTTACAGCAAGTTTCATTCAAATTCATGGAAAAACAACAAAAAATCCAAAATAAGAGTGTGTGTCAACACTGACTGCCCGCAAACACCAAATCCTACGCGCAATCTCGACGCCAAACGTATTTATCTCGTTCATTTTTTCTCATTATCAAAAATTACCCCAAACTTACCTGATATAATTTAACACAAATCACTGTGTTTTCTCTCTCAAACCCCAAAACCCATTAAACTGACCTGACATGAGTTGTTGCAGTTGTACAAGAATCAAATCCTCAAATTCATATTGTTTTCATCATTGAAACCAATATCGGCTCACTCAATCAATTCCGAATTCTTCTCCTCAAGCAATCTGGAAAAAAAATGAATAAAACTCATTCCTAATTAGCTATAAATCAAACACAACGTTTTAAACGAAGAACTGAAAAACCAAAAAAAAGTGAAAAAAAGGAAAGAAAAATAATTTTTCGCTAAACAACAGGCATGCGGACAAACGGAGTGTCGTACTAAAATGGAAAATCGGAGTTTCGTATTTTGTTTTAATTACTATAGTATTCTCTGGGATCTTCTTTTTTCTGTCAGCAAAACAAAAAACAAGAGAGAAAAAATAATCAATTTTTGCGTGAACGTGAAATTTGTCGTGGCAAATGTCATTTCAACGTTAATTTTTTTCAGTTATTTCAAATTTTCGGCGAGCAACAAAACGGCAGATGAGTTTTTTTTTTCCTTTGGGGCTCCCCTGAATTCCCCTGAACCCTATGCGAATAATTTGCCACGTGTCTCTCCTGGAGTAAAGTACAGCTCAACTTAGCCTAACTCTGGATAGTAAAGCTTCATAAGTTGAGCATTAGCCATTGCAATTGTCAGGAACCTCGACATGAGTTACCTTAAGTCACTTTTTGGGGTTATACTCTCGATTTTGTCGACTTGATTTGGTTGGAAAAACTGTGAAGGGAGAGATCGAGGTTCGCTTTTCGAAAGAAAAGAAAACGTGGAATTATTCAAGGAGGAGGGAAATTTCGAGTATTATCAGGGAAAATACGAGATTTCCAAGAAAAATCTGAATTTTTTGCAGAAACAAACTCGAAAAAGATGGGAACGCTTGCAAAAATCA
The DNA here is from genome assembly GCA_947459285.1 of Caenorhabditis angaria. Taxonomy (NCBI): domain Eukaryota; kingdom Metazoa; phylum Nematoda; class Chromadorea; order Rhabditida; family Rhabditidae; genus Caenorhabditis; species Caenorhabditis angaria. Next base: position 9,732,354 of record CANHGI010000003.1, read on the forward strand.
AAGAATTCGAAATTTTCGGTGAGTTTTTCTGGAATTTTAATTGAAAATTGATGGATATCAAATTTTCAATTGGAATTTCAGATGGAATGCTGAAGCTATGCCCAATTTTTGAATTTTTAAAGAAAAACTTGTAAAAATTCAATTTTTGTTCCAGATTGGCAGTCGAGCAAATGCGCTCTACGGACAATCCACGTGTTGGATACGGTAAGTTTTTTTTTCAAAATAAATAAATAAGAACTTCTGAAATATCCATAGAGAAACTGATAAAATTCAGAGTTTTCTTGATTTTCTTTAATTAGAAAATCTTGAAAACCCTGCATTTTATCAGTTATTTTTTGGAATTTCAGCGGAGATGCGGAAGCTATGCCCAAATTTTGAATTTTTAGAGAAAAACTTGAGATTTTCAGAGCGATTTGGCGACAATTTTCTCTGGAAATCCACCAAATTCAAGGATTCTGTCCGATTTTTCCTACTTTTTTGCTTAAAAGCCAAATTTGTTGTCGCTACAAGTCATTGCATAAAAGCCAATGACTTGTATCTAGTTTTGTTTCCTACAAACACAGTAATCAGGGTACTGTAGATACAAATTTCGTGTCTACAATAAGATTACTGTAGTTGTTGTTGGCATATGTCGAGTACTGTAAGAAACATATAATTTGAAAATTTTCGAAATCGCGGGAATTTCAAGTGTGTTTTTGAATTTTGGCTACGAAAATTTTTCATTTCAAAAATTACAAAAAATATAAAAATAAATATAGTACAAAGAAAAAAGGGTTAGTAAAAAGCAATTTAATATTTATGTCTTTTTAAAGTATCAGCCGGTGAGATTCCTCTCCTTTTCTGAACATTTCTTCGATTTCCACTTGTGTTAAATCGATGAACTTCCGTGGAATTTTGAGAGGATACAGATATCAAAACACTATCCATCTGTCTTCCAATAATATGTGCATTTACACACTCGAAAACTTCACGTTCCGCTAAAAACGGCCTGGTTTCAAAGTTTCCGTCGCTTTCCGCCACTTCCAAAATCGCAATCGAGTCGTAATAAATCACGAAAAGGTGGGGAGCGGTGTAGAGGAATTCCATCGGCATTTGCTCCCATTCAACCGGGTCTCGCCGCGATAATCGACCAGTTTGGGCATTGATGAAGATACCGTAATCTGGAAAAAAATCATATAGTATGTATAGATTCCCTAAATCTATTCAACTTACTCTGATAAGCCAATAGCAGCTCATTTTCTCCAATTATAATACAACTCAATGGATAATCGCCATCTTTTGGTGGAACTAATTGGTGAAAAGTTTGAGCTGATGTTTGATTTTCGAGGGATACAAAATAGAAAGTGTCGGCTGCGAAATAGATGCCATTTGGTGAGGTTTCGATGCTGACAACTGGTTCTGTGACGGGGATTTTGGCGAAATTGCAGAAAACATCGCGAGATGGATTGTAGCGGAGGATTGAGATTGATGTTGGATCGGTGGCTATCAGGAATCTGCAAAAATATTGATTTTAATTTAAAAAAAGTTCTAGAGATAGCCGGGTAACAGACTAGACTTTAGTTTGGCATAGAAAATGATTTGGGATTTTTTTCTTTTTGCCACGTGGATTTTTTCTTGAAATTTGAATTTTTGGTGAAATTAGAAGCATTTTGATACCAACAATTATGGATTTTTGAGATTTTTCGAGAAAAAATCCACGTGGCAGATATTTTCTTAAAATGTGATTTTTTTTTGAAATTTGGAGTAATCTGTGGAAATTTTTGGAGATTTTTCAGATTTTTGGAAAAAAAAACCACGTGGAAGATTTTTTGTCAGAAAATTGGGTTTTCCAAAAAAACTATTTTCTAGTGATTTTTGTTCTGAAACTTTTTGAAATAGAGAATTGAATTTTTCTATGCCAAACTACACTCTAGTTTGATTTTGAAACCAAAGCTCAACCTAAAATTTTATAAAAACTGTGAAAAAGTAGAATGCTTTCAAAAGATTTTCATGGAAAAAAATCCACGTGGCAGATTTTTCATGAAATTTTGAATTTTTCTCGAAATTTTGAGCATTTTGACACCAAACATCAATTTCTATGCTAAACTACACTCTAGTTTGATCCTGATTTTCGGGAAAATATTCTCAGAATAAGAGAAGCGTTAACAGTTTTAAAAAATTTGCTCTAAAAATTCATAAAAACTTTGAAACAGTAAATTTTTCTGATGATACAATTTTTCAAAAAAAATTAAAAATTAGCTGCACAGGCTCCTCCAGGCGGCGGTGTCAAAAAAATTGCCACGTACACAAAATTTCGTTGTTTTTCACGTTTTTATTTTGCAGTTTTTCATCTTTTTAAAAACAAAGTTTGAGGTGAATTTCGAAATTTTTTTGAAAATTTTTGAAAACTAAGTTTGTAGAGGGGGAGATTCTCTACAAGATCATATAAATTTTATATGGAACTTCGACGATTGAACATGAGTTTTTGAAGCGGAAAACTATGATCGTTTTCGAAAATTTCGGAAAAAGTTTGAAAATTTTTTACAAAAGTTTGAGACTTTTTTTCAAAAAATCGGCTCGCAATGAATTGTTCAGCGCATCGAGCTCTACAAAATGGTGTATATCATGTATGGTGAAACTTCATCACCACAGATCCTTTGCGGTTCAAAGTTTGATCACCTCTATCAGAATCAAATTTAGATAAGTTTTTTATGATTATACGAGTTTCTGAACAATTTTTTGTTTTTTTCTGATGTATATGATGAAACTATAATGTTTTTGATAATAATAGGAAGTTTAAGGAGAAATAGATGAGTTTTCGTTGATTAACAAATTTGTTGTTAGTTTTGTTCGTTGATTTCAGTTTTGAGATGTTCTCACTGTTTTTCCTCAATTTCGGTTATTGAACCAGTCATTGTAATTCAGATATGACTTAATATTATCTAAAACTATTCGAAATAAAGTATAACGATGCAGTTTTCATTCCAATTTTTGTTCTGAAACAGGTGATCAAACTTTGAACCGCAAAGGATCTGTGGAGATAAAGTTTCACCATACATGATATACACCATTTTGTAGAGCTCGATGCGCTGAACAATTCATTGCGAGCCGATTTTTGAAAAAAAGTCTCAAACTTTTGTAAAAAATTTTCAAACTTTTTCCGAAATTTTCGAAAACGATCATAGTTTTCCGCTTCAAAAACTCATGTTCAATCGTCGAAGTTCCATATAAAATTTATATGATCTTGTAGAGAATCTCCCCCTCTACAAACTTAGTTTTCAAAAATTTTCAAAAAGTTTCGAAATTCACCTCAAACTTTGTTTTTAAAAAGATGAAAAACTGCAAAATAAAAACGTGAAAAACAACGAAATTTTGTGTACGTGGCAATTTTTTTTTCACACCGCCGCCTGGAGGAGCCTGTGAGCTGTTTCAAAATTTCCTTTAAAATTCAACAAAAAAAAGCAGAATATTTTTCTAAAAAATTACTGTTTCAAAGTTTTTATAAATTTTTATATTCTTTGAATCGTGGATTTTTTCTCGGAAAATTCAAAAAAAAATCCACGTGGCAGATTTTTTCCCAAAATCATCATGTTTAGGTTCAAAATGCTTCAAATTCAAAATTTCAAAAGCACAAACCTCTGTCGATTCTGCTGATGATACTTAACAATTCCACAATGCTGAAACTCGGGCAAAACATCGGGCCGAATCGACGGTTGCGTACTCTGCATCGCCAAATTCAACGAATCCATCGGAATCAACGACAATTGTCCATTCGAATTCGTCACCAATGACAAACAATTAATCTCTGCCATATGTTCCATGGCTGTCACCGAATTCATTCCCGCAATTCGCACGGGGTTTCGTGGTTGGCTAACACTTGTGTAGAACAATCCAGTTTGCGTGGCGAATAGAATCCAATCATCGAAACAATACGATTTATAAATCTTCAAATTATTCGGCGAATTCAACACCAGCAAACATGTATATTCAGCCATCAGGGTAGGTCGTGAAGTGAGCATCATTCGCTTTCTTTGAGCAATCTGCAAGCATTCCGCCCATCTTTTCGCCGAATTTTGCGACGGCGCCAATAGATATATATTCTTTCCGGGCATTTTAATCAAAATCACATTGCTCGCTTTCATTTGTGTTTTCTCGCAATCAATTGGCATTTCAATTCCAGCCCGCAAAACCCATTGTTCTCGATTCAAATCGATTGTGAAATAGGGTTTGTCCAAATCAGCTCCGTCATTTGTGTAGAATGCGATTTTCGACACATCCATTGTTGCCCAAGACGAGACCCATTTTTGGATATTTTGATTGTCTCGATAGACATTCAGCCAGCCATTCATTCGGCCTTCGGAAATTGCGGAGCTGCTGATAGTCGTGTGATTTTCGCGATAATAATTGGCGCATTCTGTTGGCATTCCGCAAGTGTTGAAGACTTTGGCGGCGCATGCGGCGTGCACTTGAACGTCGCAATGTGCACACTTTTTCGCTTTTCCGAACTGCAAAAAATAATTTTAATTTTGTAATTTGGAGCATTTTGAGATCGAACTTGATCAATTTCGGAGATTTTTCAGATGTTTTTTTCTCGAAATTTGAATTTTTGGTAAAATTTGGAGCATTTTGAGACCAAACATGGAGAATTTTGAGATTTTTTCTCAAAATTTGAATTTTTGGTGAAATTTGGAAAATTTTGAGATCAAACTTGATTAATTTCGGAGATTTTTCAGATTTTCAGAAAAAAAAATCCACGTGGCAGATTTTTTTTCTCGAAATTTGAATTTTTTGTGAAATCTGTAAAACTTTGATTAATTTCAGAGATTTTTCAGATTTTTCAGGAAAAAAATTCACGTGGCAAATTGTTTTTCTCTAAATTTGAATTTATCGTAAAATTTGCAACATTTTGAGATCAAACATGGTGAATTTTTTAATATTTCAGGAAAAAAATCCACGTGGCAAATTTTCGAATTTCAAAACTTGAGCTAAAAAACTAACTGAAAAATTCAAATATTTAATTTTTAAAAATTTCGAAAATTTAAATTTCCCGCCAAAAAAAAACAAGCTAAAAAGCGGCAAAACTGTAAAATTCAAATTTTTTTTGCGAAAATTCAAGGTTCTCATCAAAATCAAGCTTAAAAAATTCGTCAGAACTGAAAAAATTCAAATCTATAATTTTTTTTCGAAAATTGAAGGCCAAAAACCTGACAGCCTCTATGAAAAGCTCTAAATTTCACAAAAAACATCTTCCGGTTCAAAACTCCTCCCCCTCTTCCCAAAAAAATCAACAAATACAAACCGTCGAGATTCCAACAAAACAAATTGCGCACTTCAACGACAACACACTCAAATGTCGAACTTCTTTCCATTTATGCGGAATATCGTGTCGCATTGTTCCCGGTTTTCCGCTATTCAAATCACTTTGCGAGGATACTGTAGCTACCGTAGTCACTTGATTTTCCACTGTTTTTGTTGTGGTTGTGGTGGTGGTGCTAGTTTCAGCCATTCGCTGAGCATCCACCATTCTTCGTTTCATTTCCAAAGTTCGCAAAAGTTCACGTTTTGTGTTTTCGAGTTCGAGAACTTCTTCAGATTCACGGCTCTGTGGAAAAATATGGTTTAAAGGTGAAATCTGAGATTACAGCGTGAAACACCGTGTAAAATGTCTTAAGCAATTTTTCCCAAATGTTTTTTAACATCGAAAATTCAATTCACGAAAAGCCGAAAAAACATTGTAGGTCAAAATTAGTTTTTCGAGTTTTTCAGCCAAAAATGATGACAAATAAATATTTTTCAAGCTTCTGGAGGAATTTCTGATGAAAATAAGCTCTGCTTTATTTTATTAATTTTTTCGAAATTCATCAAAATTTAAATTTTTTTATTTCAGCAAAAATTTCTGGAAAGTGAATTTCAAGGTCAATTTTCATCAGAAATTCCTCCAGAAGCTTGAAAATTATTGATTTGTCATCATTTTTGGCTGAAAAACTCGAAAAACTAATTTTGACCTACAATGTTTTTTCGACATTTTTTGACTTTTCGTGAATTGAATTTTCGCACACCCGCTCAAGCAACACAAAAATCAGCAAAACGCTGTAAAAACGGTGCACCCTGTAGCTCAAAACCTAGATAAGCTTCGTGAAAAAATAAATATAGCATGAAAATCAGCGCATCGAGTTCTACCTGACTTGCTACTTTTCTTATTTTTTGAGGTCCTGCGAAGAAAGTTAGCGATCGCGACAAGACCCAACACATCAAATCTATCATGTTCCTTTAATACTGTAGTGCGAAATATAACGGCGAACAGAGAGAATTAGACAAAAGTGTTTGCACAGTTTTTTTCATTCGCAGATTTTTCGTTTTACAGTAGAAAACACTCATTGCGTGGCTTGAACGGGTGTGTTCGATGTTAAAAAACATTTTAAAACATTTTTTCGTTTGTGAATCAGCCCTCTTGAAAATCGATATTTGAAAAGAAAAAGACCCCAAAATACAACGAATTCGAGCCATTTTACACGGTATATCACTCCAAAAACCCAAAACTCACAAGTGCTGAAGTGTCCATGACCGATTCTGAAACAGTGCTCAAAAGTGTGCTGCGTCTTCCCAATTTCGGTTGATTTTTTGGTTTCATATTGATTTGGCTATGCAAATAATTGACAACTTGTTCGGATTCACAAATTTGTTGCTGTTTTTCGCACAGCTCTTCGTCCATTTTGTTCTGAAATTAAATTCGAAATTATATTTTGGTGCAGAGCTCGGCTTTTCAAGATTTTTGAGCTCCAAAATCCACGTGTAAACCAAAATAATCAAAAGAGCAACAAAATGAATTAAAATTACCGAAAAAAACTCATTAAAATTAATGAAAAATGTGGGAATTTTACTATTTTTCTTTTTTTTTTTGAATTTTTCTTCACCAAACGCCCAGAAAAACATCCCCCAGACATAATCAAATTTCCCCTTCTCACCAATCGAATTTCTTTCTCGCCCAACTCCTCCGCCAATCTTTGCGACATCTCCTTGGCATTCTCGCAATCCCTGCGATATTCCTCGATTTTCGCCACCGCATCCGCGAGTCCCTTGCGCAATTTCGCATTCTCCTCGACGACCTCGGTTTGTCGGCGACGTGCGTCGGCGACCAATTCGCCGAGTTTCGCGTTGTCTTGGCGGATCTCGTCGCATTGTTTTTTGGCGCCACGGAGAGCGCTTTCTCGTTGGGAGATTTGTAGTTTTAGGGAGGAGACCTGGAAAAAAAATTTCCAAAAACTATTCAAGAAAAAGTCCAGTTTGAACTTTTCAAGAGTTCAAACTAGACTATTCAAGAGTTCAAACTAGACTTTTCAGGAGTTCAAAGTAGATTTTTCAAGAGTTCAAGCTAGACTTTTCAAGAGTTCAAACTGGACTTTTCAAGAGTTCAAAGTAGACTTTTCTGTTTTTTTTTCCAAACTAGACTTTTTTGAAAAAGCAAAAATGCAATTTTCTGTAACTCAAGAACTTCAAGGAAATGTTGAGCTCCCAAATTTGATTCAGCTAAAATTTTTGAGCCCAAAGAGGACCAAAATGTTCCAGGAAAGACAATGTTAGAGGAAGAGACGCAGACAATCTCTAATTATCATAGAGTTTCTCTGCGTCTCTATCACTCACAGTGTCTCTCTTTAACAAAAAAAACTAACCACTTGATTATAATCTTCACTCTGCTCTTTTTTCGCCGAATTCTCTTTGGCCAACTTCGTCAACTCTTCTCGATAATCAGCATGTGTCTCCTGAATTTCCTCATTCAAAAATTGAATCTTCGCCTTCTGTCGTTCATTGTCAGCTCGCAAATGTTCCAATTCCTGCTCGACTTTTCTCTGATTCTCCAGCGCTGATTCAAGATTCCGAATCTTCACAACCATCTCATTACATTGTTGAATAGCTCGAGATCTCGATTTCTCTGCCGCCTCTTTCAAATTATTCAATTGTGAACATTGTTGATCGCTGACCATTAGAGCGTCTTTCATCGCACTTAGCCTATCTTGCATTTTCACAATTTCTTCATCATTTTTCCTTCGAATTGATTTCACCACTTCCAATTGATTTTCCAATTCTTCCTCTCGTTTTTTCGCATCTTCCAGCGCTTTTTCAACCGTCTTATTCTCATCATCTTTCTCATTTTGTACCGCAACCAATCTCCTTTTAACTTCAAGAAGTTCGCAGCGAATATCAGCCTTTTGAAGGGTTAATTTAGCATTTTCATCCTGTAAAAATCGAGCAGCTTGATCAGCATTCCCCTCAAATGCTTTCAATTGTTCACGAAGTTGCTTCAATTCCCCATTCGCTGTTTCCAACAACTCTTTTTTATCCAAAACCTCTTTTTCTAAACGCATATTTCGCCTCTTCAAATCGCTTATATTCTCCTCGATCAACTTTGCCGACATTTTCAATAACTCATCTCGCTCTTCAAGTTGTTGATTCTTCGGGCGAATCGGTGTCAAACACTCGACTTTATTCGATAATTGCTGAACTTCACTCAAAACTTTGCGAGTTTCAGCAATTCTTTCATTTTCAGCTTCAAGACTTCGACGAATCGCAGAATCTCCCAAAGATTTTTGCAGTTTTGCCAATTGCCCTTCCACCTCAATTTTCGCCTTTCGCTCTTGCTCCAATGCTTTTGTTGCGTTCTCTAATCTTCTTGTCAATAATTGAATTTCCGATTCAAAATCGGCGATGATTTGATCAACTGATCGTGAAGAACCCGCCATTTCTGCTTGCAATTTGTTCAGCAAACCCTCTTTTTTCCGCAATTCCTCCTCAACAACATTCAAACGCTCTTTAGCTAAACTTGTATTGAATTCTGAATCATCATATTTTCTATTAGACGCTTTCAAATCCTCGAGAAGTTTTTGATTATCATTTTCCAATTGTGTGATTCGAGATTGTAATTGTCCAACCAATTGTTGTTTTTGCTTCAATTCATCTTCCAAAACTAATCGATCTCTTCGATAGATTTTAGTTTCCTGTGTCGAAACACGATTCGAAGTTTCAACAATAATACTTTCATCAAGTCCAGCCTCATTCAACAAACTCATGTGGATTTTCTGAAAAAAAATGTTTTAAAAATAAAATTGAATGTTTAACAAAAAACCTACATCTCTTTCTTGTCTAGTTTCTTCTAATAACTGTTCAGCTTCCAGCAATTTGATTTTCAAAGTTTCTCGATCAGCCGCGTCCAAATCAATCAATGAAAATGGTGATTGTGGAGTTCCACATGGTGAAATTGCTCTTCGCCGGGTTCGCGGAGTTTTGTTAGATGTTGATGACATCGGCGTTCCATATGCCGACTGCATAATGATCTACTGGAAAAATTTATTTGGAACTATAAAGATAAATTGCAGAAAAAAAGACAAAGCGAGAAAATTTCAAATATTCTTCTCCTCCCTCGCGCGTCCTGCGCGTCATTTATGGTGTTTATGGTGTACACACCAGAACGCCACCCAAACAGGTTTATGGGGGAACAGGGTGACCAAGAGAGAGAGAGAGGGCGGGGCTTCTGCGGAAAAGAAAAGAAAAGAAAATAAAAAGTACCGTATCTTTTGAAAGGAACAGCACACATTTCATGAATCGTGTCGGGAAACATTTGAGAATTGAAATGTTCCTTTAATTTTTTACAGTTTTTATCGATTTTTTTTTGAAAGAAAAATGTTCATTTTCAGTAATAATTCTTGAATTCTTAGTAAATGGAGATAATATTAAAATTGAAGTGAATAATCTTATGCTTTTGATCGACGTCTACGCGTTTTAACCTTCTTATCATCCTTATCCTTATCCGTAACTGGTGGTCTTCCCGATGTACTTCTTCCACGTCGCGATTTTGCTGTTGGCGGCATTTGTGCAGATTTTTTGAGAACTCTTGCCGATTCTCTACTTGGAGTTATTGATCTTGCTGTAGCCTGACGATGTGGACGACAACTATTTCCAACTTTTGATTGAAATTGTCCCTTTTGAACTTGAAGGCGGACGTTTTCAACGTCAGCTCCAGTCAATTCAACCGCCACTTTTTCGAACAATGAAAGCATTTTTGAAGAGCCAGGTCGCTTTTTATGATTGTGTTCGAACAATGCGCGAAGAAATGTGTGAACTGGAATTTTTTAAAAAAATTTGAAAACAAATTTCAAAATCTTACATGCTTGTGGTGGTTTTTCATCTCCAGCACATGGCTTCAAATTCAAACGATTCTCCTCAAATTTCTCTTGATCTAACACAATCGCACGAACTTCAGGATTCTTCAAATTATGATACGGTTCAGCTCCATCATTATACATTTCCCAGCAAGTCACTGCAAACGCCCAAATATCAGATTTTTGTGAGAATAATCCATCGCGACAAACTTCCGGCGACAACCATCGAGTTGGTATTTTTTGAAATGTTGTGAATGTATAACTCGGCCCATTTCTACTCAAACCAAAATCAATCAATTTAACTTTTTGCCAATCTTTCGAAACCAAAACATTTCTCGCGGCAACATCTCGATGAATATATCCACGATCATGCATATAAGCCAAACCATACATTAACCCAACAATAAATGACATTCTATAACCATTTGGAAGAGTGCGACCGCGTAAAACTTTAGATAATGAATTTCCATCAACCAATTCCATAACAATCATTAATGGCATTGAATCAATTACAATTCCAAATAGCTTTACAATATTGTTATGATCAAGTTTACGCATAACTCTAGTTTCTTGCAAAGCTTCTGCAAATGCTGTCTCATTTGCCTGGTCATTCAAGCGTTTTATCGCCACATCCAAGTCCAATTTCAATAATTTTCCCTTGATAACCGTGCCAAAAGATCCTTTTCCCAAACCAACTTCTGGTTGAGGAATATCAATATCATTTCGAGAAAATTCCCAGGGTTGTCTTGCGATCGAGCGGATTAGTGAAACTTGTTCAACGACTGGTTTTTTGGAGTTGATAAATGAATCGACGAGTGCGCGGATTGTTGGAAAAGCCTCTTCACTTCCCTGAATTCCGAATGATGTTTCATTCAACGCGTTGATTCCGACTGATCGGATTCGCGTCTGATTTCCATTGTCGCCTATTTCTGAAGATCTTTCCGCAACACTCAAGACACATAAAAAACTTTCTTTACTATCGGTTTTGGTTTTGAAGAATGAGCGAATCAGAAAATCGCCTGATTCTATCAGCAATGCTCGACATTCTTTTCTGAAAAAAATTTTTAACGGGTTTTGAGAGGAATTTTCATACTCAACCTAACTTACTGATCAATGTATCCGTGGAAAAAGTCATATTCCTGAAATAGATCCATTTTGTTCGGAAACTCCAGGTAAAACTGACGAACTCAAGCATTTTTCTGAACTTTTTTCTTTTTCCACGTGTCACGTTACACGTTATCAGACTAGTTCATCAATTTATTTATTTTACTATTTACAGAAAAAAATACCGGGAAAATAAATAGTTTATGGATCAAGCATTGGTGGAGGGCAGTGTTCTTCGGGATGTGGTTCATCGTGGATTCTGCGAAGAGATCCAGATTCCACGACATTTGAGGAGTGAACGGTTGAAACTTTGGCGACTGATGGGATTTGGAAGGCGAACATTCCGTGTTGGCCCGGTTGTCTTGGTGCAAATGGTGCTTTTGTCATGAAGCTAGTAGCCTGAGGAACAGTTTCATGTTCTGTAGTCTCTTCGCCATCCACACTCTCTCGCTTCTCAAAAGAGACCAATGAGCCAAACATGAAATGTTGAACGACGGGGAATTTCTTCAAAACCTCTCCTTGATACATTTTGAACATCCCCTCATTCACTTTATTCCAATTTGGAACCGCTGAAATATTCCAAAGTTGATTCGAGTGCTCGTGAAATGGCCCGGTTTTTGTTTGATTGATGAATTGGACGGCTTCGAGGAAAAGAGATTGATGAGCGTGGAGATCGACGATATTTGATTTGAGATAGGAATCGGGGACGAGGGAGCGTTGACCGATTAATTGGGCACTTCCGAAGATGAAGGGGGCGAATTGGAAGTCGTCGAGAGCGTGGACACCGCGACTTCCTGCTGGTTCCATTTTGAATTTTGTTTGCAAATGGCGGCAGACACGGAGATATCTGAAATCATTTTTTTTTCTATAAAGTTAATTTTTATTCAAAAACAAAACTTACTTATTAAAAATCCTCAAAACAATCGCTGCATCATCCTCATCTTTGAAAATATCCAACTTCTTCAAGCAAAACAAGAAAATCAAAAAATTCGCCTCATGTCCTGAACCATAATCGATTCTTGTGGCATTTCCGAAAGATTCCACGAAATATGGAACGATTTCAACCATTGCTTCGTAACTTGTCTCAGGAAGAACAGTTTTCAAAAGACCTTCTGCCTCCTTTTCCAATTTTTCATAGAATTTTCGATATGCTTTATTTCCAAAACGTTGCTCTTCCACAGCCTCCAATGGAATCTCATCGATCCAAACATCAAGGTTTCCCAACATTTCCACAAAGTTCATGCATAATATGTTGCATTTCACATCGTCTGTAGTCTTGACTCCCTTGACAGATTGATTCAGAGCATGGAGAAAATCCATATAATCTTTATATGCCTGAAAAATTATTAATATAGAAAAAAATCATCAATTTGCAATAATTACCTTGGAGAAATACCAGGGATTTAAGTCAAAAACATTTTTGATTTGTTTTTCCGGTTTGATATACGCCATTTTACGCTGAAATCTTAGTTTTGTTGTTGTTTTCAACTTTCGAAAAACAAAAAAAAACACACACCCGCTCAAACAATGAAAAAATTAGCAAAATGCTGTTCTCATTGGCGTACCAATTTTAGCTACCTTAGAGGTCGTTATATGAAAAACTAAAAATACCATTAGAATCAGCGTCTCAAGATCTACATTAAACTATGTTACTCATATTTTTAGGGGTCCCGCGAAGAAAGTTACGATTTGCGTCGAGACCACGCGGTGAAATAAATACGTGTCCCTTTAATCAGCAACGTAAATCAATGAAAAAGTTGGCGTACCAATTTTCGTTAGGAAAACAGGCGTTAGAGAAAAAATGAAAAATACCACGAGATTCAGCGTGTCGAGATCTACATTAAACCATAAGCTTCATAATTCCTAGGAGCCCAGGAAGGCCAGCTTTTCGAGACCCAATAAATTAATAAATGTATGTTCCTTTGAACGAACAAAACATTGTGAATTTTCAAGAGACGCAGAGACGCGGTGTTTGCACACTTTTCGATTGCGTACTACAGTAGAAAAACAGTCATTTCTCGTTTCAGCGGGGTGTGTCATTTCTCGTTTCAGCGGGTTGTTAACAAATAAATAAATTGATGGCCGAAGTTTTCCTCGTCCAATGAGCGAATGTTTGCTCTAATGCGAACGAACTACGGTGTTTTGAATTGTGCAGCGTATTTGGCGTCACCGAGTGTATAAAAGTGTGTGTCGTCGGGCGCCGTAAATCCTTCACGTTTTCCCGATTTTAAGACAGTTTTAAGCTGAAATTTTTACAGTAATGCCAGCTCAAGTCGAGGTTCCACCAACCACTTATCAACGCCTCAAGGCTTATCAGGTAATTTTTCGGGAAATCGAGGGAAACGAGACTTCAACGTTTTTTTCTTATTTTTGTCTGAAATTGTCTGTAAATATTCATGGAAATCACGGAGAAATATTAGTATTATCTTATCATTTGATCCTTAGATCATTTTCGAACTTATCAACAATTTTTCCTGAAAATTATCAGATTTTTAAAAATTGTTCTGATTTTCAGAAGAAAAATTATTGATTATCTCGAACTATATTTTCATGGATAATTTTGGTATAGACATGATAGTTTTAACTAAAGTAAAAAATTATGTTAAAATGTGATAATTTCAAAAATAAAATCGAAAGTTGAGCATTTTCAAAAAATCGATAAATACGTGACTTTCGAATGTTTTTGAAAATTTGATAGCTTTCTGACGGAAATTCATTTGAAAAACCCATGCCAAGAAAATATAATTAAAAAAATAAAAGTAAATTTTCCAGGAGAAATTCTCCGACGCTCTCCGTCACCCAGATTCGCCAGACTGGTACAAGAAGGAAGTTCACGAGAAAGTGAAGAAGGATCTTCTCTGGGCCGCCCCATATGACGCTCGCTTCCCACAAGTCCGTAAGCAACGTCAATGCTTCGCCTACTACGTCGATTTCCATCGTTGCAACGAATTGATGGGACAAGACTACAAACCATGTCAATTCTTCCAAAACGTTTACAAGGACTTCTGCCCAGGATTCTGGACCGAGAGATGGGACGAGCTTCTCGCCGACGGACGTTTCCCAGCCAAATTCGATCGCTAAATATACCTTTTTCTAACTCTCGTTTTTCTCTTTTTTCCCAAAAACTTGCGAAAAATATATTCTGAGTAATTTAGTGCTGATATTCGATAAATTTATCGTGTGTATGTGAAATTTGTGTACTAAAATGCGTTACTTCACTAAAATATATCTTCAAGAACTAGCTGGGTTTTTAAATCTGGAAAATTCAGGTTGAAATCTATCAGAGCCATGGCGGATTCGACGAGAGTAAGCGAAAAGGAAATTGAGAGAAGAGAATCGTATATTCGAGCTGGAAATCGTGAAAGAAAATTGATTGATCCATTCACATGGGCTTATCCATGGAAGGTAAATTGAGTTCGGATAACTTGGAAATATTATTGATTTTTCAGGGAGCCGCTGTAACTTTTGGAATTTCTTTGGTAGGAGCACTTTTGCACAATAGATGGAATAAAAAACCATATTATTTTGGTGAGTTTTTTGAAAATCTATAATTTATTGATTTTTAAAAGTTGATTCAAAAATTCAATGACATGGGAACTGAAATTTATGTTTTCTAGTAGTTTTTGACCTAAAATTGCAAAACTTAACTCTTAACATGAATTATGACGTGGAAAAGTTGGAACATTTCGACATTGCGAGGTGAAAACTCGCTTTTAAGATGATTTTCATGAAAATCTGATAGCAATAACATAAGTACAGTAGGATTTTCTTAAATTCGAAAGATTTTCAAAAAAGTTCGGAATGTGTAACCTGAATCAACTTTTTTCACTGAAAAAAAATGAAGTTGCAGATTTTTTTCCGAATTTTTTTGAAAAATGGCTTTATGTTATCGAGTTTCCTGAACAAACCTATGCTATCAGATTTTCATGAAAACCATCTTAAAAGCGAGTTTTGACATCCCAATATCGCAATTTTCCAACTTTGCCACGACATAACTCATGTTAAGAGTTGAGCTTTGCAATTTTAGGTCGCAAACTACTAGAAAACTAAATGACATTGACTAAATGAAATTTCCATGTTTTTTAAGCAAGTAAGTTAAAATATTGGGTTCTAATGTTATTCATATGATAGAATGGTCTAAGACGAACAGAATGATATAAATTTTGATGACTTTACCTTATCCATAAGTGATTTAGCGACTTCTAGTCGTTAAGATCGTCTAAGCGCCCCCAAATCACTTATGTATAAGGTAAAGTCATCAAAATTTATATAATTCTGTTCGTCTTGAACCATCCTATCATATGAATAACATTAGAACCCAATATTTCAACTCATTTGCTTAAAAAACCTGGAAATGTCAAAAAAATCTTCTCAAAAAATTCCTCTAACTCCATACTCCATATGTTTGCAGCCATCATCCCGAGATCAATTTTGGTTGCCGCAGTAACTGGTTTGGGTTATGCAGCTGGTGCCCTCCGCGAGAGACATTATCAAACGAGAGACGCAGTCATTGAACATTACATGCAATTGCATCCACAAGATTTTGATCATTTCAATGACCGTATGTTCTTTTATTGATTGATTTTTTCTCAGTTTTCTGTTTTCAACTCCCTTTTTTCAGGAAATGGTCGTCCATTCTCTCAAGTCCTCTTACCATGGTATCCTCGCCGCACACAATATACAAAATATGACTAAAAATTTCTCTTTTTTTCTTCTTGGCGTGTAATTTAAATAGACGAAAGTGTATTATTATGAAGTTTTTATAGTTTTTCTCAACTTCTTTTTTTATTGGATTTGAGCCGAATTTTGTATTTGTGAATTTTTTTGATAAGGAAATTTTACTTAATTTTTAGATTCAGATGGATGAGAAAGCGAGGATTTTGGAGGAAAGAAAAGAAAAATTGATAGCGAGATTGGAAGTGAGAAATCAGGAGAGGAAAACGGCGGTGAATGGAGGTTGGTTTTGAAAAAAGGATTTTAGGAAAAATTCCTGAAAATTCAGAATCCGATTCGAATTCCGAAGAAGCGGAAATAGACAATCTTATGAAAAACATCAAGATCGATTTGGAAAATAAAATTGTGGATTCGGAAAAAGTTGAGAAATTGCGTGAGTTGGTTTAAAATTCAAAGTTTTAACGTTTCGCGCAAACAAAAATTCACGTGGCGAATTCGGCGCAAAAAGTCAAAATTTGAATTTTTTCGTTTCGCGCAAACAAAAATCCACGTGGCGAATTCGGCGCGAAAAATCAAAATTTGAATTTTTTTTCGTTTCGCGCAAACAGAAATCCATGTGGAAAATTCAGCGCAAAAAATCAAAATTTGAATTTTTTCGTTTCGCGCAAAGAAAAATCCACGTGGCAAAATTAGCGCGAAAAATCAAAATTTGAATTTTTTCGTTTCGCGCAAACAAAAATCCACGTGGCAAATTTAGCGCGAAAAATCAAAATTTGAATTTTTTCGTTTCGCGCAAAGAAAAATCCACGTGGCAAAATTAGCGCGAAAAATCAAAATTTGAATTTTTTTTCGTTTCGCGCAAACAGAAATCCATGTGGAAAATTTAGCGCAAAAAATCAAAATTTGAATTTTTTCGTTTCGCGCAAAGAAAAATCCACGTGGCAAAATTAGCGCGAAAAATCAAAATTTGAATTTTTTCGTTTCGCGCAAAGAAAAATCCACGTGGCAAAATTAGCGCGAAAAATCAAAATTTGAATTTTTTCGTTTCGCGCAAACAAAAATCCACGTGGCAAATTTAGCGCGAAAAATCCAGATTTGAATTTTTTTTTCTCATTGGAGTAGTTCAAATTTAGCCTCTTTCGGGCCTTACAACCATCAGTTCTAAAGCAAAAATAAGGCCTAAATTCACATTTTTCCAGAAAAATTCCTTGGCTATTCGTTGGCAAATCGTCGCCAAAAAGCAATTCAAAACCTCCTCGAAGAAGTTCGAAAATTGAAGATTTCTCAAAAACCAGTGGCGAAATTTGGCGGATTTTCATTTGGCACCAAATCCAAACCAGCTTCTTCCTCTTCTTCTTCAGTTTCTGCTGCAATTCCAGCTGCTACCTGTGAAATTCCAACACCTTCGACGAATTTTGTGATTCAAGATTTGAAAAATGAGAATCGCGTGATTTCGAAATCAAATGATGATAATGAAGATTTGAGCTTGAAAAATATCGAAAATTGTCGATTGGAATTTGATTTTGAACCATCTGTTGTTCATATTCGAGTAAGTTTTTTGAGATTGAGAGCAAAAAAATAAAATTAATTTTTTGCAGAACATAAAAAATAGCACTTTGTTGTTTTTACGATGTGATCGATCAATTTTAATGCATGATTGTGAAAAGTGAGTTTTTTTGGGTAATCGAAAAAAAATGATTTTTTTAATGAATTTCAAGCCTAAAATCATGAAAAATCGATGATTTTAAGCCCTGATTTTAATTAGATTCAAAAGATTCAAACTACTGAATTTCTAGATTCACTGAAAAATAATATAGTATTTTTGAAACAGTGATTTTTTCCTTTTTTTTTAATCGGAAAAAATTAGATTTTTTTGAAAAATCATAGAAATTTAGAAAAATTCCTTACAATTCAAAATTTCCGGTTTTTTTCTGAATTCTGAAAAATTCCAAAAATTTTTAAATGGAGCTAAATTTGAAGCCAAAAATCATGAAAAATCGAAAACTTTAAGCCTTAATTTTTTTTTATTCAAAGGATTGAAAATACTGAATTTCAAAATTCACTGAAAAATAATACAGTATTTTTGAAACAGTGATTTTTTGAAACAATTTTTGAATTAGCTTCAAACCTTGAAATGAAATGGAAAATTTTCTGAAAATCCTCATTTTTGAGCCAAAAAACATGAATTTTATGAAAAATAAGCTAAGAATTAATTTTTTAATGAAAAATCATTCAAAAACTCAACCCTAAACCTAAAGAAAGAACGAAAACTGCCCGCAAACTCCAAATCCTACGCGCAACCTTGACGCGAAATATTGTGTGTTCCTGGTGGCTAGAAATTCAAAATTAATGAGTTTCAGAGACAATTTTAAGTAGAAATTTTCTGAAATTTTTTGTACGAGAAATACGGAATTGCCACGTGGCATTTTGAGCCAAAATTTGCGGAATTTCAACTCAGAATTTAGCAGGAAAATCACCGAAGAGGATTTTTTGACTCAACATAGAGATAAAGATTCACGTGGAACTTAGAGAACAAAACTTCCGAAGACAAAGTACTTTTTTGAGCAACAAAGTTTCTTACAGTACTCGACAAATGCCAACAACTACAGTAATCTTATTGTAGACACGAAATATGTATCTACAGTACCCTGATTACTGTATTTCTAGGAAACAAAACTAGATACAAGTCATTGGCTTTTATGCAATGACTTGTAGCGACAACAAATTTGGCTTTTCAGCAAAAAGTAGAAAAAAATCGGACGGAATCACACCTCGGCCAAGCCGTGGCTGGCCAGAGTACAATTTTTTTTTAAAATCTGATTTTCAGTTTTTAGAGGTCAAAAATTGAAAAATCACAATTTTTAGAGGACAAAAACTGAAAAATTCAAAGTTTTTGTACTGTAAAAAGTTAGCGTACAATTTTTTATTGTGGGAACCACGATTTTGGCCGAGGTGTGGACGGAATCCTTGAATTTGGTGGATTTCCAGAGAAAATTGTCGCTCTGAAAATCTAAAGTTTTTTTTAAAATTTAAAATTTGGGCATAGCTTCCGCATCTCCGCTGAAATTCCAAAAAATAATTAATAAAATCCAGAATTTTCAAGATTTTCTAATTAAAAAAAAAGAAAATCAAGAAAACTCTGGATTTTATTAGTTTCTTTTCGGATATTTCAGAAGTTCTTATTTATTTATTCTGAAATGAATGCTTACCGTTGCATTGTCCGTAGAGCGCATTTGCTCGACTGCCAATCTGGAACAAAAATTGAATTTTCAAGTTTTCAAAAATTGGGCATAGCTTCCGCATTCCATCTGAAATTCCAATTGAAAAATTTGAATTCCATCAATTTTCAGTTAAAATTCCAGAAAAACTCACCGAAAATTTCGAATTCTTCGATTCTGCAAGTGTTTTCAGGCGGGTTTTCCATGGTTTTCGAATTTGTTTCTGCAAAAAATTCAGATTTTTCTTGGAAATCTCGTATTTTCCCTGATAATAGTTGAAATTTCTCTCCTCCTCGAATAATTCCACGTTTTCTTTTCTTTCGAAAAGCGAACCTCGATCTCTCCCTTCACAGTTTTTCCAACCAAATCAAGTCGACAAAGTCGAGAGTATAACCAAAAAGTGACTTAAGGTAACTCATGTCGAGGTTCCTGACAATTGCAATGGCTAATGCTCAACTTCAAAAGCTTCACTATCCGGAGTTAGGCTAAGTTGAGCTGTACTTTACTCCAGGAGAGACACGTGGCAAATTATTCGCATAGGGTTCAGGGGAATTCAGGGGAGACCCAAGGGAAAAAACTCATCTGCCGTTTTGTTGCTCGCCGAAAATTTGAATGATTTGAAAAAAATTATCGTTGAAATGACATTTGCCACGACAAATTTCACGTTCACGCAAAAATTGATTATTTTTTCTCTCAAAAATTTTCTTGCAGTGTTCACTTATACGTGGCCGCCCAACAAATCCGTTTGCACACCTCGCAAAATATTCATTTACACGTGGCAACTCGGGGTACTGTAATCATGGAGGACACTAAGAATTGCTTTATGTATGCCTACAAGTGAGTCGAGAATTTTTTCTGTGAAAAAATTTTGAAAAAAAATTAAAAAAAAATTTTGCAGACTTCAAAACAAAAATGGTGACGTCATCGAAGTGGAGGACAATTTTCAGTGGAAAACTCCCAAGGATTTCGATTGGCTGGCTGAATCGCAGAGCCCGAATTGGAGCCTGAAACCAGAAAATGAGTGGACCACTGAGAAATTGAGCTTTTGAAAGATCTCTCATAAAATTATTATGATATTTATGCATACATAGATGAAAAATAGTGGGGGAAAAATACCTGACTTGGGATTTCGGGCCGAAAATGGGCCTTCAAAAAAAATTAAAAGAAAAAATTCCAAAAAAAACATCAAATTAGACTGGACGCGACACGTAACACAATGGAGATAGGGAAAAGAAAAAAAGAAAAAACAACAAGGATACCTATTTACACCGGGATTTGGGATTTTCACACACAAAAATTAAAGTTTCGGGGGTTAACAATCCTCGAATCGCACTGATTTCTTGGGTGTTCCAGCCGCTTTGGGCGCCACCAATGTTAGATTGGACGCCGCCGCGTTTTCGAAGGTGTTGTTGTCGTTTTCGATGAGTTTGTGTAGGTCGGAGTCGGCGCGGCGAGCTCGAGTTAAAGCCTGGAAATGAACATTTTGATGATGTGGCAATTAGATTTTTGATCTAGAAAACTGTAATTAATTTCAGACGAAACCAAGTTCTGAGCGCGACTACTAGAAAGTTTCATTTTCTAGTGATGGCTCCTTAGCAGAGTTGTTCTCTAGGCGCTGATCCTGGACAAATAATTTCTGTAGGCGCGTCTGCTTGAAAATTGTACTCTCTAGGCGCTGATCCTTGCCAGACTGGACATCTAGACGCTGATACTTGCCAGAGTGGACAACTAGAATTCATATGCTCAGCTGCTCGACACACACGCTCTAAAGGTAGGCACTGATCCTTGAAAATCGAATTTTCTAGAAGTGACTACTTGACAAGCTGATCTCTAGGCGCGAGTCCTAGACGATTAGGTTCTCTAGGCGCGGTTACTTGACAGCTGTGCTCTTTAGGCGAGACTACTTGACCACTATGCTCTCTAGGCTCAGCTACTTGACACCTAATATTTCTAGGCTCTGATCCTTGCCATGGTTGATCTCTAGGCGCGACTGCTTGTCAGAATAGATTTCTAGCCACGGCTGCTTGAAAACCAGGCTCTCTAGGCGGTGATCCTTGTAACAGTGGATCTCTAGACACAAATCCTAGACAAATAAATAGTTTTTATAGGCACGGCTGCTTAAAAACTACACACTCTAGGCTCTGATCCTTGAGAATTGCATTATCTAGGGGTGGCTCCTAGACAATTAGGCTCTCTAGGCGCTGATCCTTCACAGAATGGATCTCTAGGCGCGGGTCCTAGACAACTATGTTCTCTAGGCGCGGCTTCTTCACAACTATTCTCTCTAGGCGCTGACCCTTGACAATTGAATTTTCTAGGAGTGGCTGCTTGACCTTTAGGTTCTCCAGAATCATCTATTTAGCACAGAAGCTCTGAAAGCGTCTGAAAATCCTTTCTCACCTGATGTCCTCCATCCTGATAATACAAATAAACAATCGCAATCAAAATGACCACAGAAAGAACTGCAAAGAATGTGGCAGCCACCGTAATCCACTTCGATCTCTGCGTCTCTTCCCCATCAATCTCTTCCACTGAACTGTCAGCAGTGTCACTTCCACAATTCGGAATCGCCAGACATCCAAGCGGACCTTCCGCAACATCGCTCTCTTCCGCATCGGCTAGCCAACGCGGCAACCATTCGGATGTTGATTTGCAAATACATTGCCATTCGTTGGCTGAAAGATGGGACATTTAGAACTATAAAAAAAACAAAAAAAGTAGTTTTCGGTGGGACTCGAACCCAGCAAAATGACCTCATGGATTGATCGATAGCCTATCGGCTACCCGACTGCGCTAGAGATGCACACATAGATCCTGTGGGCGCATTCTCGAGATATGAAGGGCAGAGAAAACTTACACGACAAATCAATAGCTTCAATGGTTTCTGGAGCAAATGAGGCAAAAGCATTTTGGTGCAAAAAGTGTAGACGATTACTGTTCAAATAAATACGCTTCAATGCGATTCCTTCGAATGCTTTTGGCTCGATTTCACTGATTGAATTGTGATCGGCGGCGAAATGCGAAAGTGATCGTGGAAGTTCGGAAGATCGGATTGTTGTCAGATTGTTGTTGGATAATTGGAGATATGCCAATTTTTCGAGCGGTTTTAGGAAGGATGTGTTGTCTGAAATAATATATGGGATACATTTTTTGGGAATTATTATCAGTAGAGCGAATTTGCACAACATTTGAAGATTTTTCTGTCAATTTTGCTTACTAAAATCTCGGTTTTTTGGGCATTGCTCATATTAAACGCAGCATTGCTCATACCAAACTTTTTGCTTTCCTGGTGTCTTCCTTTAAGAATTATTTGGACATAACATGAGCAATGCTTAATTTTTGGAACAATTTTGAAAACGGGTTCTTTTAAGACTCCTAACATGAGCAATACCCAAATATTCTACCATTGCTCATATTAAAATTCACAGTCACCAGGCTCCTTTAAGGATCTTAGCATGAGCAATCCCAAAAATTTCTAACAAATCTAGATATTGCTCATGTGAAAATTTCCAGTCCCCAGGCTCCTCAAGACTCCTAACATGAGCGATCCCCAGATGATTTACCAACTCAAAAACCATAATTTTCTAGGTATTGCTCATATTACACTTCATACTCACATGGCTTCAAGGATCTTAACATGAGCAATCTTCAGATGTTCTACTAAGCCCAAAACTAGAATTTTCTAGGTATTGCTCATGTTAAACTTCATACTCACTAGGGTCCTTTAAGGATCTTAACATGAGCAATCCTCAAATGATCTACGAAACCCAAAATCAGAATTTTCTAGATATTGCTCATGTTAAACTTCATATTCACAAGGATTTGTTAAGCTTTAATGTTGAGATCTTTAAAGTTTAACATGAGCGATCCCGATTTCAAAATATGAGCAATCTCCAAATGTTCTATGGGGTTTAACATGAGCAATACCGATATCCAAAAAAAAATTCCGGATTTTTCAGCTCCCCAATTTTCCTCAGAGATTCCCAATTTCCACTTACTAGTCGTCAAATCAGCCAACAAATTGTTCTGCAAAGAAAGTGCCACCAAATTCCTGGTATATTGGAATGCTCTCGGTCCAATAAATGTGATATTATTCGAAGCGAAACTGAGTGATTCGAAATTTCTTGATTTCTTCAACCCAACCAAATCCATATCTTCAATTGATTTGATTTGATTTCCATCAAATGACAAAACATTCAGACTGGTTAACCCGAAAATCTTGACATTTTTCAGGGTCTCGAGGAGATTGTGATTAAGATATAACTTCTGAAGATTTTCCAAGCCTCGAATCTCAATTCTTGTTAATTGATTATTTCCAAGGTTTAAGGTTTTCAGTTTTTTAAGCTTGGAAAAACCACTCCAATCGATATTTGTGATGAAATTATCACGAATTTGCAGGGTTTCGAGATTTTCAAGACCTTTGAAAGTGTCCCCGCGAATTTCGGTCAATTTATTCTTGTTGATTGTGAGTCTCTTGAGGTTTTTTAATTTTTCGAAGGCACCATCTTCAATGTCGAAAATCTCGTTTTCATTTAGCACAAGTTCTTCAAGATTTGTTAGATCATTGAAAACATTTTGAGGAATCACTTGAAGTTTGTTGATTGACAAATCCAATGATTTCACATTTTTCAAACCGTTGAAAATAGTGGGCTCCAATTTTTTCAACTTATTTTTGCGGAGTGATAATTGCTCCAAAGAAGCTCCAAGTGAATCGATTGTATTGTTTCGGATGATGCTCAATGAGCAACGTTCGATGAAGAGTTTTTGGGGTTGGACCTGGAAAGAATATTTTTTTACAAAAAAATTTTGAGATTTTTTATACGGTATTGTTTGAAGGGACAGGTTTTGGATAAATTGTAAAATTTGAGAAAAATCAAAAATTAATCCGGGAAACTTTTTGAATTCAACAATTTTTGGTCTCGAAACGAGTACAGTAACTAGTTCCAGCTACAGTATCCTAAACTACTGTAGTTAAAACATTTTGTGATCACCAAAAGCTCAGAAAACTACTGTAACTACACTAACCCGTGGCTTCTCTACAGTAACCCAAACAAAAATACTGTAATACCCAAACAAAAATACTTTTATTAAAAAGGTAGAAAAATTTGAAAAAAATTTATTATCACCAGAAGCTCAGAATACTACTGTAAGCGCTACAGTAACCCAAAAGATTACTGTACCTAAGGAAACATTTACAGTACCTCAAAGATCACCTACAGTAACCCAAAAATCCTCTACAGTAACCCGAAAAATTATCTACAGTAACCCAAAGACCATCTAAGGTCATGATCAGCTACAGTAACCCAAACATTATCAACATTTTACCAACAATCCTCTACAGTAACTCAAAGACCATCTACAGTAATCCATAGATCAGCTACAGTAATACATAGACCATCTACAGTAACCCAAAAGATTACTGTACTCATGGTAACATCTACAGTGACCCAAAGACCATCTACAGTAATCCATAGATCAGCTACAGTAACCCGAAAAACCCTGGGGTTCGATTTTCTATTAATTTTGACTGCCCAAAAACTTTCCCGCATTTTTTGAAACCTTTTGAAATTCAAAAAAAAATATTTTTGATCTACCCAGAAAAAAGGTTCAGCGATATTTGACTCACCATCTCGAAAATATTCGATGTCAAAATATTGACCAACGAATCTCGAATCGTCAACGACGCAACCTTGGTGTAGTTCAAAGTCTGAAGAGCCTCAAAAATCTGTGAAACCGGAGCCGAAGCGCATCCGATCGAAATTCCCCGAACTCCATTAAACACTCCGTCATAATAGCAATTGCAGGGGCTCGTCGCGTTTCTTTCCGCCGCCACCGCATTCATCTCCTTCTCCAAATCGGTGCATAATTGTTGGGCGTTGGTGAACTCTAATATGAGCAATGCCAGTGCCACGTGGAATATTATTGTTCGTGGCATCCTGTAATAAAAAGTAAATATTTCAACAAGTAATAAATAATAAGAAGTAGAAGTAGGTGAAGAAAAAAACAATAAACAACTGTGAAGAGACGCAGAGAAGCAGAGAAATTTTTTAGGTGCCAGCCGGTGCCATTTGAGGGCGCTGCTGGCCGAACGGCGTTCAGACCAGGGGGACGAGAGTTTTTTGTGCACAAGAAAATTAGGTTCAGGCTTGGGTTAAGGTTAAGAGTAAGAGTTAAGGTTAAGAGTTAGGCTTAAGGTAAAGTTTAGGTTTAACTTTAAGTTTAAGTTTTTTAACCTTAGATTAGGTTCTTTTTAGGAGTAGAGAAGTATTTTTACAGGGAAAAAACGGAATTTCAATTTTTGAAAGATCAAGGCTAAGGTTAAGGTTAAGGATTAGGCTTATTCATCTCCTTAGGCTTAGGCTTTACCTTAAGCCAAAGTTGAGGCTTAGCTTAGGCAAAATTCCACGTTCTTGAAATTTTAAAATTTTAAATTTAAAAAACATTGTGCACAAAAAATCTATAGATCAAAAAAGTTTAAGCCTTAGTCTTAAGTTTACCCTTAGCCTTAAGTTTACCTTTAAGCTTAAGCCTAAGCCTAAATAACAACCTTGGGCTCAAGAAACCTTAGAAAATCTGGGAGCGTGCAAAATTATTTTTTGAACTGTTTTTTTTGGAAACTTGTAGGCTTAGGCTTAGATCTAGGCTTAACTTTAGCCTACGGCTTGACCTTAGGCTTATTAATCAACCTTATGCTTAGGTTTAGGTTTAGGTTAAGCCTAAGCCTAAACCTTAGGCTTAAAAACTTAGAAAATAGGCCAAGGGAACAAGGAGCGTGCAAAAATTTTATGAAACTTTAAAAAAAAATATTTGGGCTTAGGCTAAACCTTAAACTTAGGTTTAACCTTTGCCTTAGCATTCTTAAGGAGCAAATAAGGTAAAACTCAAACAATAAGAGCATTTAAAAATCCCAAAACTTCAAGGAAGCCCGAGAAAAAATTGAAAACTTATTGCTCATTTTATGAAACTGAAGAGAACGTTAAAACAAATATATAAACATAAATAATTTTTTAAGAAAAAACTAAGGTAAAAGCTTTAAGAAATTTAGCGAAAAATCCCAAAACCTCAAGAAAATCGGATTATTTGGAAACTTATTGCTAACTTTATTTTAAAAAACAAGAAGTACAAACAACTTTGAATAAAAATACGTAAACAGTTTTTAAGGAAAAAAAAGGTAAAAGCCTTAAGAACCTTATGTTAAGAAAAAATCCCAGAACCTCAAGAAAATCGCATTCATTTTTTTGCTGTTCTCACAGCAGTTCTCCTCGTAGAGAGTGAGAGAGAGTGTATGTGTCTTTTTTTCGTACGCGTCGGTGCTTGGCTTGGTTTCTCTGCTCGTCTCGCCACTCCTCACTTCCCCCACTCTCTCGTCGTTTAGTTTTGAAGGTCAGCACACATCAGTGCTTCTCTGCGTCTCTTCGCAACAGAGACACACCACCAACAAAAAAACGTATGAGGGAAAAAGGAAGGAGGGGGGGAGAAAAAATGCTGTGTGCGCAAGATTTTTTTGTCGGCGGCGGCGGCGGCGGCGGGCGGCCGCAAGCAGGGAAAAACGAACGGGGGATGACGAAACTTTTCGAAATTGTTTGAAACGTTTGGCGGGAAGGGGTACTGTAGGTGGATTTTTGAGTACTGTAGATTCTGGAAAATTGTGGATTACCGTAGGTTATCCTGAAAAATGTTGATCTATAGAAATTATACTCTAGAAAACACGTGAAAAATTATGGATTACTGTAGGTTACTGTAGGATATCTAGGAAAAATATTTCAGGGAATTTCAGAATCTATAGAAATTTAAATCTGAAAAACACGTGGATTTTGGGGTACTGTAGATCCTGAAATTTAAAATTTGATCTCTGAAAAAACACGTGGATTTTAGGATACTGTAGATTTTCGGAAAATTGTGGATCAGGAGTACTGTAGGTTATCTAGAAAAATTGTGATCTATAGAAATTTTACTCTAGAAAACACGTGGATTTTTGGGGTACTGTAGGTTTTGGAAAATTGTGGATCAAGGGTTACTGTAGGTTACCTAGAAAATGTTTGATATACAAAATTATACTCTAGAAAATACGTGGATTTTTTGGGTACTGTAGGTTTTGGAAAATGAATTTTTCCAGACCAAAATTCAAATTTTGGATCTCGAATATCTCTTGGCTTTACCAGAAAACAAACCTCATTTTCTGCAAAAAATATTGAATTTTGCATCATTATTTTTCAATTACACGTGGATTTTCAGTTCTGATGAGTCATTTTTTTCACTTCGAAAATATAGATTCTCAATTTTCAAATCCCCCAGAAAATTCACGTTTTTCTCCCAAAAAAAAATCAAATTTTTGCATCATTTTCCAGAAAATTCTACCATTTTCTATTTGCATCATCCAAAAAAACAAAAACATTTTTTCATTTTCTTATCAATTTTTGATTATTTTTTCTAGATGCATGGAATAATTGATGAATTTGCAAAACTTCAAAAAGAATTTCTCAAAAATCGCAATCAAAGTGCTCCAAAAACATCGGAAAAATTGGAGAAATTCGGAATTCTTCCAATTTTATGCTCGATTCTTCTCGTATTCACTAAAATGCTTCATTGGTTCTAAAAAGACATAATTGGATTTCTTCTTGTAAATAAATACATTTCCTTGATTACTGTACACATTTTTGAAGGAACATGTGAATTTCTGAAGGCTGTGAGCAAAGACCAAACTTGTCTATGTGATTTCTAGACCACCCATAATCGTTTATTTTTTTCCCAGGGAATTTGAATATTCAAAAAGGTTTTTTATTTGATTAACAACAAAAAAGTTTTCATTGAAATTGTGGAAAATGAATAGTATAAAAGAGTTGAGTTGAAAACCAGAAAATCATTCAAAAATGGGATCTATTCTTCATATTCTATTGTTGATTTCTTCATTGACAATCTCAATAAATTGTGATTGTATTCGATATATTGAATCAGATAGTTCAATAGTTGAATTGGCAACAATTCAAAGATCACAAGGAACATTGAATTATACAGAATGTTTGTCTGTTTGTCAATTAAATGCATCATGTGTTATTGCATCAAGTCTTGCTTCTGGTGAATGTTTAACTGTTGATTTTGGAAATGCTAAACTTGTTCATCAAAGTGGTCAATATTTGGGATCAAAATTATCAATCAAAGTAAATATTCCGGATGATTCATGTGATTTGACAGATGAAGAAGTATTACAAGGACTTCGAATGAATGGATTGACTGGTTCAACTAATTTTGCAAAATATAGATATTGGCAAATTATGCAAAAAGATCCTAATCATATTGTTTTCAATCATGTTTTGAAACTTGATCATGGTGATTGTTGGGATTCCTGGTATGAAGGAGATCAACAATTCTGCTATACTGTAATCTTTTTTCTAAATAGTGCCTCAGATTTAAATAATTTCAATCATTTTCAGTTCTTATACGGTGATTATGATTTGACAACAGCTCGTGAAACATGTGCTCTTTTCAATGCTCATTTATATGGAGCTGCTTTACCAGATGATGATGCATGGTATGCTGCACTTGGAATGAGAAGAAATTCAATTGTCAATGGCTCGATTCTTTTGGGAGCTCGTAGAAAATATACTTGTTTGGGACAATCAACTGGAAAATGTGCAAAAGGAAAAGGATTTGAATTTACTGATGAATATGTTACTGAATTACATCCACGTAAATTCAGATTTGCAACTGGATATCCAATCGCTGGAAAGTAAGTCTATCCAAGAATGTTTGTACGGCG
Source organism: Caenorhabditis angaria (assembly GCA_947459285.1). NCBI lineage: Eukaryota > Metazoa > Nematoda > Chromadorea > Rhabditida > Rhabditidae > Caenorhabditis > Caenorhabditis angaria. The sequence continues at coordinate 9,761,240 of CANHGI010000003.1, forward strand.
GCGTGTTCTTAAACCTTGCCCAATTTCCAGAGATTGTTATGCTCTCCAAGTTCCACTTGCAACAAATGGATCAAATTATCAATTCATCAATGTTAATTGTGATGGAAGTTCTGAAGATCTTGTTGGAATTGCCTGTGCTGCTCCATTGATTCGTGATCTTCCACCAAATTATTGAGCCCACTTTGATAATTCTGATTTGCTTGTAATCAATAAATTTTCTGCTTCAAATTTTGTTTCGATATGTATTGGTCTGTGCTATATGATGAAGCTATGTAAACAAGTTGATTTGAAAATTTATGCGTTCATCCGAATGAAAATCAGGATTTATGAAATAACTTTGAGATGAAAAAATATTCGAGTTTTAGTTGGCAAAATGATAAGGTCTGCATCCCACATCAAATCCATAAACATCTGAAAGACTGTTCGTCAAAAAAAGTCCAATTGATCGAACTTTTTGTTGTGAATTTGGAGCAAAATGAAATGAGAAGCGAGGAAGATTTTCAGTATTAGATTTGCATTTCTGAAAACATATTTATTGTAATACATATGAAAAAGTTTAGAAATAAACTAACCATCAAGGAATCTTCATTTTTTTCATAAATTTCCGGATATAAACGAATCATTGAATTATAAGTGTATTTGATTGCTTCAACAACATCTTCAATATTTTTTGGACAACGAATAAATATGGATTTATGATCGGAACAATTTTGTATTTTAAAATTCCAGTCATTCATAACGATTTCGAAATTTTGAGGTTTATATGCAGAAAGAGTGTCAATAGTCATCTGATTGATTGATTTTCCAGAATAGATTGAAATCTCGATCGATTTACAGCACAACATTTTCTTCAAGAGTTCTAATGGAATTTCTTCTTCTTCTACAGTCATGCTGAATTTGTTGCATTTCGAATTTTTGAAATAATAATTCCATTGATCAAATGGAATAATTCTTGTTTTTTCCATAATTGTTATTTCTAATCGAAGTTCCTTGTTTTTATTGTAATACACATTTGCATCACAAGTTGGTCCAGCAATCATCCAACGTTCTAATTTATGAGAGTCCCAGAGAAACTTTGATGAGTTTTTGAAGTTTTGAACATCTTCGAATTCAAGCTGAAAAACAGCGCAAATATGATATCAATTTTTTTTGTAAAACTTACTTTTGCAAAAATGGCTCCTAGAATTTCAGGTGGCAATTTTTTGATCGGAGACTCCTTTTCTTCAATAAGCCTGGCATATATCTTCATAAAATTATAGTTTAGAAAATCGTAGATCGTCAAGAGAATGGCCAGCATTGAAAAAGGAACGAATGGTCTGTTTGTGGGGCAATACACCAGGGGACGCTCAAATATTATGACACAATACAACAAACTATTTTCGCATTATGTATTTGTGTTCACCAGGTTTCAGTGTTTTGGGAAGGCAAAAAAAATGTTTTGTTTTTTACCCAAGAAGTTATATATTTCCCAAATACAGGGCGCCTTCTGAATCGGACCAGATCCAATTTGTTGAGAAATTTCTGAATCCACATCGAAAAATCGGAAGAAGAAGTAATTGTTATTTTCAGAGATTGTTATGCTCTCCAAGTTCCACTTGCAACAAATGGAACAAATTATCAATTCATCAATGTTAATTGTGATGGAAGTTCTGAAGTTCTTGTTGGAATTGCATGTGCTGCTCCATTGATTCGTGATCTTCCACCAAATTATTGAGCCCACTTTGATAATTCTGATTTGCTTGTAATCAATAAATTTTCCGCTTCAAAATTTGGTTAATGGAAATCACAGGAATAATATTTTATAGAAAACTTTTAGGTTACCTCGAATATTTTCCGTCCCCATTACAAAATCATTTTTGCCTTCCCAAAACACTAACAGATGAGAAAAAGTGTCATAATTTTTTGAGCGTTCCCTGTTCACAGGTATATTGCACCACATTCAAACCGTTTGTTCTTTTTTTGATGTTGGTCATTCTCTCGACAGTCTACGAGTTTCTAAACTACTATTTCAAGAATCCAGAGCCTCCGATCAAAAAATTGCCACCCGAAATCCTTGGCGCAATTTTCGCAAAAGTAAGTTTTCCAACAATTGTAAAATCAATATGTGCTGTTTTTTTCAGCTTGAATACGAAGATGTTCAAAACTTCAAAAACTCATCAAAGTTTCTCTGGGATGCCTATAAATTTGAACGTCGGATGATTGCTGGACCAACTTGTGATGCGAAAGTGTATTACAATAAAAACAAGGAACTTCGACTAGAAATAACAATTATGGAAAAAACAAGAATTATTCCATTTGATCAATGGAATTATTATTTCAAAAATGCAAAGTGTAAAGAATTCAATGTGATTGTAGAAGAAGATGAAATTCCATTAGAACTCTTGAAGAAAATTTTGTGCTGTAAATCAATCGATATTTCAATCTATTCTGGAAAATCAATCAATCAAATGTCAATTGACCTTTTTGCTGTGTTCAAACCTCAAAGTTTCAAAATCGTTATGAATGACTGGAATTTCAAAATAAAGAATTGTTCCGATCATACATGTGTTATGATCCATTGTCTTAAAACTATTGATGATGTTGTTGAAGCAATTAAATACACTTATAATTCAATGATTCGTTTATATCCGGAAATTTATGAGAGAAACGAGAATTCTTTGATAGTGAGTTCTTTTTTTTTGCAAAAAATAATCACAAATAAATATTTTTCAGAAATGCAAATCTAACATTGAATATTATCATCGCTACTTATTTCATTTTGCTCCGAATACAGATGAACAAAAAGTTCGATCGATTGAGATGTTTTTGGAGAACAGTCTTTCAAATGTTTATGGATTTCATGTAAACTGCAGATTTTACGAACATACCGAAGACCTTATCATGCTGTTTAGCTTCAACTAAACTCGAATATTTTAATTAAATTTTATTGTTATTCTATTTGGAAGAACGTATGAATTTTCAAATTAACTTATTTACATAAAAGTTCCACTCGTAACAAATCGATCCAATTTGATAATTCTGATTTGCTGATCACAAGTTCATTTCTCATTGCAGCAGAACGTCATAAAATGTACAAAATTATTGTAGGAGAGAGAGAGAGCTCACAACAAAGAGAGACGCAGAATAATGTGTGTACAGACGCGCATTATCATTAGAGCGCACATTCTCTACTCCTATCTATTTTCTGCGATTTTTATAAATTTTAAAAATACTTTTCTCGCCGTGCGCACGTCTTCCCATTTTTTTTTCAAAAATTCATCCTCTAGATCTAGATAGATAAGGTATAATGAACACGGTATGTTTTTTTTTCGGTGTATTTCATCATGATGATTATTTTTCAGTATATTTCTGTGACTGGACAAAACGGAAAAGTGCTGGAAATTTACGCGCGAAATGGAATTATTGGCGAACCCACTCTTCGTTCGGCGTTTTTTCTCAGGGATGACACACCGATTTGTTTGATGAAAAATAATTTGGTTCTGGAGTAAGGTTTACACGATGTTTTATAAACATACTACGATTTTCTGCAGAAATTTGTCGTTTTCTCAACGTTAAAATACAATTTACTATCTTTGAGTAGACAGAAAAATAATTATTTCGAAAAAAAACAAAAAAAAACTAATTTGTCTGTCTGCACTCTCTCAATTTTACGTTGTGTCTACTCAAAAATAATAAACTGTATTCATATTTTGTTTTTTTACGGGTTTCCGCCCGTTAAAAATACGTTAAAACCCAATTTTACGTTTAAAAAACGTTAAGAACGTTTTATCCCCGCAACAAAAAATAGTTTTCAGACGTCGCTGCGATGATCCACTAAATCCTCATTTCAATTTGCTTGATAACTGGAATGAATCTCACTTTGAGTTACGTTGGAAAGAAAGTAGACGCTCAAATCCAGTCAACACGCTTAGCCACTCTGAAAAACAAGCACTCGAGAATGAAAGTATGAAGCAAAATATATTTAATGAACTAAAAACACTAATAATTTTAGAAATCGATAAAATCATCGAACAATGGGAACATCGAGTATTTTTGATCGAAGGCGAGCAAGGAGTACACGTATCAGGCGTTCTCATCTCTGATCAACGAATTCTAACCGCTGGTCATATCAATTTCAAAATCAATGCGACATACAAAGTTAGAGGAACAAAATACTCTTGCGAGAATGTAGTATGCGAATTTGTATCAGACAAATGTGAATTTGCTGTACTGAAATCAACAGAGTTGCCAGAATATTATACACGTCGGGCTGAGCTCAATCGAGGAAATAAATTTGTAATTATGGTATGAGGATGGAACATTTCAGAACATTATATTTTTCAGTTTTTTAGGGTTATCCCTTCGATGTTTCAAAACCATCCGTATCGAAAGGAATCATTGAAGGTGGTTGTGTTCCTTTTTGTAAGTTGGTCTATCCTTACTTCTGATATCTAAGTAAAATATAATTTTGCAGACGGATTGCCTGAATTCGAAACAGGATATTCTGGAGGTCCCGTATTCAATATGTCAGGAGATTTAACTGGAATTTTAATTGGTACATCGACTCGGGAACAGGCGAAGGCAGAAGAAGAAGAAGAAAAATGTATTCTTAGTTTTAACACTAATAATTTGTTACCAGGAAAGACGTATTGTAAAATTATGCCCTATTCAGGTATTCGTACCTTTCCCCTTTTCCGCACTGAGAGAAAGGAGAGTTGGCCAAATTTTGGCGATTCGCCAAAAATGACCAGTCAGGAAAATTTTGTGAAATAAAAAATACACCTTTGAAGCGGAAAATTTATTGATTACAAGCAAATCAGAATTATCAAAGTGGGCTCAATAATTTGGTGGAAGATCACGAATCAATGGAGCAGCACAGGCAATTCCAACAAGATCTTCAGAACTTCCATCACAATTAACATTGATGAATTGATAATTTGTTCCGTTTGTTGCAAGTGGAACTTGAAGAGCATAACAATCTCTGGAAATTGGACAAGGTTTACGAGAACACGCCGCCGTACAAAAATTCTCGGATAGACTTACTTTCCAGCGATTGGATATCCAGTTGCAAATCTGAATTTACGTGGATGTAATTCAGTAACATATTCATCAGTAAATTCAAATCCTTTTCCTTTTGCACATTTTCCAGTTGATTGTCCCAAACAAGTATATTTTCTACGAGCTCCCAAAAGAATCGAGCCATTGACAATTGAATTTCTTCTCATTCCAAGTGCAGCATACCAAGCATCATCATCTGGTAAAGCAGCTCCATATAAATGAGCATTGAAAAGAGCACATGTTTCACGAGCTGTTGTCAAATCGTAATCACCATACAAGAACTGAAAATGATCGGATTTAAATGTGGGGCACTAGAAAAAAAGAACTTACAGTATAGCAGAATTGTTGATCTCCTTCATACCAGGAATCCCAACAATCACCATGATCAAGTTTCAAAACATGATTAAAAACAATATGATTAGGATCTTTTTGCATAATTTGCCAATATCTATATTTCGCAAAATTAGTTGAACCAGTCAATCCATTCATTCGAAGTCCTTGTAATACTTCTTCATCTGTCAAATCACATGAATCATCCGGAATATTTACTTTGATTGATAATTTTGATCCCAAATATTGACCACTTTGATGAACAAGTTTAGCATTTCCAAAATCAACAGTTAAACATTCACCAGAAGCAAGACTTGATGCAATAACACATGATGCATTTAATTGACAAACAGACAAACATTCTGTATAATTCAATGTTCCTTGTGATCTTTGAATTGTTGCCAATTCAACTATTGAACTATCTGATTCAATATATCGAATACAATCACAATTTGCCAATGATATGATGAATGAAGCAATCAAGAGAATATGAACCAATCCCATGTTTGAAATCGAATGATTTCTGGTTCTCAACTCAACTCTTTTATACTATTCATTTTCCACAATTTCAATGAAAACTTTTTGTTGTTAATCAAATAAAAAACCTTTTTGAATATTCAAATTCCCTGGGAAAAAAAATAAACGATTATGGGTGGTCTAGAAATCACATTTCCAGACAAACATTTGATCTTTACTCACTTAGAACTTTGTTGTTGAAAAATGGCGACTTAGATCAACAAGCTCTAAGCAATCAGGGCCTAAGCCTAGTCATACAAATTCAAAATCTTTATTTATCTTCTGCCATATGCTGGATTATACGGTGGCGGGGGTTGTTGTGGAGTGGGTGGTGGACCGTAGGCATATTGTGGTTGTGGTTGAGGATATTCCCTTCCATAGGCTGGCTGATCATACACAACAACTCGCTCCTCCCGAACTGTTCCACAACAACACTGACAGCAGAAGAAGAGGCAAATTATGAAGAGAAGGAGGAAGACCACGCAACACGCGATAACTGTATACATTCCGGGAGACGACTGGAAACATTTTCAGATTTGATTTTCAGCCAAGAATTCTGCTGCTAATGAAAACACTCACGTAATAAACGTACACCATTTTTCACGACTACAAAAAGCTAAAAATGAATTGATACTGGGAGAAAAACACGTGAAAATGGTTGATGACGTCATTGGCATGTGGATTCTTCAAATCTGATTGGGAAATGTAAATTTGCTCCACCGAACAGGCGTCACTCCTTGGCAGAGTAGATCTCTAGGCGCGGCTGCTTGATATAGACGCTTTCAAGGCGTGACTCCTTTGCAAAGTGGATCTCTGGGCGAGGCTTCTACAGATTCCACGTGGCGAAAAACTTAAAATTCAGAATAAGAAATCTCCAGGTTTTCCAAAAAATCCACGTGGCTAACAAAAATTGATCTTTCACAGCGTCAAAATCAAAAAAAAAATTATGAAACAAAAAGGAAATTTTGCGTTTCAAAATTGTTCAAAATGTTCTGCAATCCCCAAGAATTTCAGTCCAAAAAATTCCATTATTCCTTGTCAAACTCGAAAAAAAAAAGAAAAAAAAGTTTGTGTGGTACGGTAGAATTCAAAGGAACATTGCAAACAACAACTGCGTCTTGACACACAACACACAAAAAATTCAAAACCTGCCCGCGAATTTTTATTTTTTTCACGCGCCAACCAAAAAATCGATTTTTTATTCATTTCTTTGTTTTTGCGTCGCTCAAGACGGCTGTTATTCGGCAATTCAACGCAGGAATGTGATTTAAGATGAGTTTTTCTGGGATTTTAGCCCCGGTTTCCTTTCGAATTCACCCGAAACCCTCCCCAAAACCCATTCCGAGCAGTTCTAAAAGTCTTTTGCTCGGAGTTAGTACAGCGCTCGATAAATTTCGAGCCCACTAGTCATTGCCACTACCAGGAACCTCGGTAGGGACACAGTTTTTTACGAAATTGTGGACCGCGGAATACCGCCTGGATTTGATTGGAAAACAGTGATGAGCAAGACCTGAGGTTCCTATAGAACTGCTCTTAAGCCACCGATTTGGGTGGAATGGGAAGACGGGACCTTGTTTTGGACTTTGCCTTGAGCAAAGGAATTCGATTGGAAATTGGGGCATATGTCTTTTTGGGGAAATTCGAGCTGGACCCCTGGTAATTCATGTTTTTTTCAGAAAATCACTCAATCTGCATGCCTTATTTGTTGTTTGACTCGATTCGACTTGGATGAATTCAAAAGAAGATGGAAATGACTGGAAAATATTCGAATTGTTATTATGAATTCAGCAAAAATTGATGGAGCAACTGTTATTTGTAAGGGTTTTTGGATTTGAAAATTTGATGAATTTTGCGATTTTCAATTTTTTTCACCCGGAAATTGTAACAAGATATCTGACAAGGGAAGTGTGTGAGCAGTCTACGGAGATTTTCAGTGTTCAAGAAATGAATGTCATTCTGAAAATATGTGTTTTCAGCTCATCTTATGGCTCAAATGATCCACTCAACAGTGACATTCCAAAAAGCGAAACTGTTTGCTGAATGACTGGTAAGGCACCTATAAAAATTATATTTATTTCGAATTTATAATAAACTTGATTTTTTTTCAGATCTACTTGCATCGATTCAAACTGTTGCTGATGTTGATTGCTGTCAAGAATTTGAGCGGACCAAAAAATAAGGTATTCAGAATTTTGAAGAAGTTAAAGAGAATTCTAGAATCCCTTGAAAAATATGAACGAAAAACGAATTACTTGAAATTCTGAAATATCCCTTTTGAAACTGATAAAACTTCTGTTTTTCTTGATTTTTGCTGAAAATCTTGAAAAATTGTGGATTTTATCAGTTACAAAATGGAATTTCAGTGGAGATGCGGAAGCTATGCCCAAATTTTGAATTTTTCTTGAAAAACTTTGAATTTTCCAATAATAAATTAATTGAACCTTTTTTTCAGAACAATATCAACATTTCAAAGTGTTCGATCAACAATTTAATGCTATTGTTCAAGAATTGATCTGGTTGTTGGTAAGTTTTTTAGTTTTTATGAAAATTGACATGAAATTCTGGAATTGTAATTTGAAACTGATAAAAAATTATTTTTCTTGATTTTTTAAATTGAAAATCATGAAAAATGGTTGATTTTATCAGTTTCAAATTGGAATTTCAGCGGAGATGCGGAAGCTATGCCCAAATTTTGAATTTTTAATGAAAAACTTTGAATTTTGAAAAATAATGCAGAAATTCACGAAATAAAAAAACGTTTTTTTAACGAGAAAATGGTAAAAAAATGAATAAAAATACCGTTCGTGAATTACTTTTTTGGTTGTTTAACTTTAAAAAAACGTTTTTTAATTTCGTGAATTACTGCATAAATTATATGAACCTTTTTTTCAGATCAATATCAACAATTCGAAAAGATCGAGCAACAATTCAAAGTGGATGAGCAAGATTTGATCTCGATGTTGGTAAGTTTTTGAATTTTTATAAAAATTGGCATGAATTTCTGGAATTGTAATTTGAAACTGATAAATAATTATTTTTCTTGATTTTTTTAAATTGAAAATCTTGAAAAATAGTTGATTTTATCAGTTCCAAATTGGAATTTCAGTGGAGATGCGGAAGCTATGCCCAATTTTTGAATTTTTAATGAAAAACTTTGAATTTTCCAATAATAAATTAATTGAACCTTTTTTTAGATCAATATCAACACTTCGAAAAAGATCGATCAACAATTCAAACTATTGTTCAAGATTTGATCTCGTTGTTGGTAAGTTTTTGAATTTTTATGAAAACTGGCATGAATTTCTGGAATTGTAATTTGAAACTGATAAAACTTCTGTTTTTCTTGATTTTTGCTGAAAATCTTGAAAAATGGTTGATTTTATCAGCTTCAAATTGGAGTTTCAGCGGGAAGCTATGCTCAATTTTTGAATTTTTAGAGAAAAACTTTGAATTTTCCAATAATAAATTAATTGAACCTTTTTTTCAGAACAATATCAACATTTCAAAGTGTTCGATCAACAATTTAATGCTATTGTTCAAGATTTGATCTCGTTGTTGGTAAGTTTTTGAATTTTTATGAAAACTGGCATGAATTTCTGGAATTGTAATTTGAAACTGATAAAACTTCTGTTTTTCTTGATTTTTGCTGAAAATCTTGAAAAATGGTTGATTTTATCAGCTTCAAATTGGAGTTTCAGCGGGAAGCTATGCTCAATTTTTGAATTTTTAGAGAAAAACTTTGAATTTTCCAATAATAAATTAATTGAACCTTTTTTTCAGATCAACATCAACAATTCAAAGTGGATCCAATTTTTCGAGCAACGTTCTTCCAGATTTGATTTTGCAATCGGTAAGTATTGAAAAATGCCATGAAATACTGGAATTGTAATTTGAAACTGATAAATAATTATTTTTCTTGATTTTTTAAATTGAAAATCTTGAAATATGGTTGATTTTATCAGTTCCAAATTGGAATTTCAGCGGAGATGCGGAAGCTATGCCCAATTTTTGAATTTTTAGAGAAAAACTTTTAATTTTTGAAAAAAAAAGTTATGATACAATTGAAAAATATTTTTTTGTATGAAATGAAAGAGATATTTCTCAGAGATTCACTGGCTAGCTCACCACCAGGCTGGCTGACCTGCAGGAAACCGCATAGAAACCATGTCGCCCGGTTTTTTTCGCTGGCGAGATTGGCAGGCTCTAGTTAGGTCAAGGCCACTTCGCCTCCAGACCTCGGCCAAAGTCGTGGTTCTCAATAGTCCAAAAAATTGTACACTAACTTTTTCAGTGTAAAAACTGTAAATGTTCAGTTTTTGGACCTCTGAAATTGTCAAGTTTAGATTTTTCAAAAATGTTACTCTGGCCCAGATCTGGTGGCGAGCTGGCCAGTGAATCTCTGAGTCCACGTGAACTTTATTTGTTCAAAAAAAATTGTAATGAATTTTTTCAAATTAAAATCAACAATTCAAAATGAATCGAGTTCTTTGAGCAAAGTTATTCCAACAAATTTGATCTTGAAATCGGTAAGTATTGAAAAATAACATGAAATTCTGAAATATCCCTTTTGAAACTGATAAAACTTCTATTTTTCTTGATTTTCTTTGTGAAAAATTGGAAAAATATTTGATTTTATCAGTTACAAAATGGAATTTCAGCGGAGATGCGGAAGCTATGCCCGATTTTTGAATTTTTAGAGAAATACTTTGAGTTTTCCAGTAATAAATTAATTGAACCTTTTTTTCAGAACAATATCAACAATTCAAAGTGGATGAGCAAGAATTGATCTCGATGTTGGTAAGTTTTGAATTTTTATGAAAATTGGCATGAATTTCTGGAATTGTAATTTGAAACTGATAAATAATTATTTTTCTTGATTTTTTTAATTGAAAATCTTGAAAAATGGTTGATTTTATCACTTTCAAAATGGAATTTCAGCGGATATGCGGAAGCTATGCCCAAATTTTGATTTTTTAGAGAAAAACTTTGAATTTTTGAAAAAAAAGTTATGATACAATTGAAAAATAATTTGTTTTTGTACTTATGAAATGAAAGAGAATAATATTCACGTTAAGAAGATTTTTAACAAAAATTTTCTAAAAATAATAAAAAATGATTTTGGAATGAAAGCGAAAAATTTTTCCACGATTTTTTTTTTGAAAAAAATATGAGAATTTCTGAAATATCCCTTTTGAAACTGATAAAACTTTTATTTTTCTTGATTTTTTAAATTGAAAATCTTGAAAAATTGTTGATTTTATCAGTTCCAAATTGGAAATTCAGCGGAGATGCGGAAGCTATGCCCAATTTTTGAATTTTTGTCGAATAAAATGGATTTTTCAGAACGATTCCTGTCAATTCACCAAGGATATTCAGCAATTTGGAACTTCATCATCGTCTTCGAAGCTTCCAAAATCTCATTTACTGTATCTAGTTGTATTATGTTTGTTTTTTTCCTACTTTTTGCTTAAAAGCCAAAAAGTAGAAAATCACCCTTTTTCTCTACAAGTCATTGCATAAAAGCCAATGACTTGTAGTTTTGTTTTTCCTGGTTACTGTAGAAGTACAGTAATCACTAACTGCAGTAATCAGGGTACTGTAGATTTCGTGTTTACAATAAGATTACTGTAGTTGTTGATCACTTTTGTCGAGTACTGTGAGAATCTGTGCGAAACTACAGTTTATTGAATCGATATTTTCGAAATCTGTGTTACAAAAAGTACTGTAGATGTTTCCTGAACTTTGTGAAGTACTGTGTTAGAAAAATCTTCATTGTCTCCGAGGTTTCTCAGCTGCCGGTGCAGCCACAGCTGAATACGGTGGTGGCGGACTTTGCGGATACTGTGGCGGAGGTCCAGGAGGTCCGGGAGGCTGCGGATAAACTTGAGGTGTTGGTGGTGGATAAGCCGGTGCTTGCGGCTGATCATTCCAATTGTTCTGATTTCCACGGCAACAACCCAAGCAGCCTGGAAATTTGGAGCTTTTTGAGCTACAGTAATCCTAGATTTTTGGGTTCCAGAATTGGAATTTTAAAGCTACAGTAAGCTTAGATTTTTGGTAGAACTACAGCAATCCTACAGTAATCCTTGCAGTCTGAATTTTTTAATTACAGTAATCCTTTCAGCTTGATATTCTCAATTACAGTATTCTTTGCAGTCTGAAACAGCCTCAAGCTACAGTAATCCTTACACTATGAAATTTTAAACCACAGTAATTGTAGTTTGACACAAAAATTTCGAATTTTTTTTGAAAATATCCCAACTTACAACAAAAAACCGATGCAACAACAATCAATACAATAATCACAATAGTTAATAATACAAGAAACAAAAAAGCTCCAGCCTGAAAATCGATTTTTTTGTAGCATTTTTTTTATCTACAAACGCACCATCTTTCAATTTTCAGCAAATATAAAAATGAGGATTTTTAAGGGAAAACATTTTTTTTTGAAAAAAATTTGGGGTCACGTTTTTTTAAAAATAAATTTTTGGTGCCCAAAATCTAGGCTTACTGTAGCTCAGAAATTCTTCAAATTTTGTGCCGAAAATTCAGACTGCAAGGTATACTGTAACTCACGGGTTACTGTAGCTTTCGGACTGAAAAACATGCTGTGCAGATACCGTAGCCTAGGGTTTTCCGGACTGCAAAGATTACTGTAGCCTCTGGGTTTTCTGGACTGCAAGGATTACTGTATTTGAAAACCGAAAACTACAAGGATTACTGTAGCTGAAAACCTCAGACTGCAAGATATATAAATATCTCAATTTGCAAAGATACTGTAGCCCGAGGCTATTTCAGACTGCAAAGATTACTGTAGTTGAAAACCGCAGCTGAAAGTTGTACTGTACCCCGAACTGCAAGGATTACTGTAGTTGAAAACCTCAGACTGCAAGATATATAAATATCTCGAACTGCAAAGATACCGTAGTCTCGGGGTTTTCCGGACTGCAAGGATTACTGTAGTTGAGAAGATTACTGTAGCTCTCCAAAAACTAAAAATTACAAGGATTACTGTAGTTGTAAATACATTGCCACATTTCAATAGCTTTCAAAAAAAATCCAGGCTTACTGTAGCTCAAAAAATTCCAAATTTTCACGCCAAAATTACTGTAGCTTACTGTAGCTCAAAAAATTCGCGAATTCAAATTTCTAGATTGTTTTCCACTTCTAAAAAATCCAAAAATATATTTTTTTTGTATTTTCCCACGTGGGTTTCTTCATCATCGCCTTGGAAACCACCAAAAATTTTCTCATTTTTGAAAAATAAAAGTTTTTTTTTGCATTTTTTGAAGAAAAAAAAATAATAATTGTTCTATTTACTTTTGGAACAAACAGAATGAAAACAAAAAAGTGAACGAAGAAAAACAACAAAAATCTCGACTTCGACTTTTTTTGTCATCAAATATTCCTTGCTTATTCAAAAAAAACCGGCCACTATTTTTTGTTTTTGAATTTTTTACGTTTGGCGCCAAGAGATTTGACTGAACTTACAATAGGGTAAGTCGAATCATTAGACCTATCCTTTAGGCTTGAGCCCAATCCTTAGGCCAAATTATTAGCCTTAGGCTTAGGCTTAGGCTTAACAAAAACCTTAAGCCTATCCTCAGGCTTAGGCTTAGGCTTAACCAAACTCTCTTTTTGTGCCAAAACTCCCTCTTCAACTTAAAAAATGAACTTTTCCAACTCGAAATACTAATTAGTTGCTCATTTATTTTTTTTTCTTTTGAATTTTTCGGAAGAACGCCTAATTATTTTGAGGAACATTGCTCATGTTAAAATAGAAATTGAGCATTTTTGGGGTGGGTTAATATGAGCAACAATTTCGAAAAATTGAATATATTTTTGAACAAAAAAAAATACAAATATTCAGACAGATTTTGTAGTTTTAAGTGTTAAAATTTGTCTGAAAATTGTTTTTCTGAAAAATCTAGAAAAACATTTTCAAACTAAAAAATTTAAGCTTCAGAATTCCAACGGAAATCTAGGATTACTGTAGCTCAAAAAATGTTGCTAACATAAATTTTACACAAAAAAACTTTGAGCCGTATTTTTAGGCTCTTGAAAATCCACGTGGTAAGTTAGGCTAAGTTATGTATAAACAGTGGATATTTTCCAACGATGCTCCGCTTTACGCTCAAAAAACCGAGTTTCGATGAAAACTACGATACTCCGCGTTTACACCGCTTCGAAAATATAAAAATTTGAATTTTTCGAACTCGCGCGTGTTCCTAATTTTCCATGGAGCGCACTTGCTGCTCACCCAGTTTTTTCAGCTCGCTGAAAACCAAGCCAGATTTTTTTTGTTTTTGGCGCCTCATTTTTCTTCCAGCCATCAAGATTAATTGAATGATAACAACAACAAAAAAAACGTAATGCATTTTGGCACCAAAATATGCATTTTCCGGAAAAATTATGAGATTTCTCGTTTCGTTTTGCCTGAATACTAATAAATTTTTTGTGTAATGAGAAGAAATTTGTTTTTTATCTACATATCTTCCAAGAGAACTACACACGATTTTTTTCGCTGAGAAAAAAAATGAAAATTCCATCTTTCAAAATTCCATCTTTCAAAATTGAGCCATCTCCAAAAATTCTATTTCATAATTATCGTAAAATTAATTGGGACCTCATCAGTCAATATTTAGTAAATGCAGATTGGGATTTTATTTTTGGGAGTAGAAATGACATTTCCACGATGTACGAAAATTTCACGTCTTATTTAAAAAATTTATTTTTAATTTCGATTCCGGTAGAAGAAGTCTCTATAAATAAATATACTCTTCCTAATTATCTCAAATCTATGTATTCTTTCAAAGAAATTCTCTGGAAATCTGTTGTTGATTCCAGAACTCCAGAAAATATTATCAAATTTCAAGAATTTAGTAAAAAACTCAATAAAAAGGTTGAGAAATATAATAGAAATTTCGAACGATGTCTTATAAAAAACAACAAATACAATAAGCTCACTCAAAAAGTCAAAACTATTTTCAAACCTAACTCCAATTCTATTCCAGCTTTCTCAGATAAAAACGGGAATATTATTTTTGATAATTGTGATAAAGCACAATGCCTAGCTGATTATTTTGAAGATCAATACGAAAAAGATTCTAGTAACAAATTCTCTCCTTCTCTTTTATCAAATTCTACAATGTCTATCCCATGGGTTCTAGAAGACGAAGTCCTAAAAATTATCAAAAAATCTAAATCTAGTACTTCAGAAACTTCGGATGGTGTACCTTTTAAATTTATAAAAATCATAGCAAATTTTATAGTCTCTCCTATCACCCAAATATTTAATTTTTCCATGATGTCTTCAACAGTACCTATTCAATGGAAAAAATCAGTGGTAATTCCTATACCGAAAATCACAACACCAGAAAATGTTACGCACTTTAGGCCAATTAGTTTAACTTCTCATTTATGTAGAATTTATGAAAAATGTTTAAAAACTAGGATCATTAATCATTTGAATTCTGTTAACTTTTGGTCTGACAGCCAACATGGCTTTCGTCCAAAAAGATCAACAGTATCTCAAATGGTTGATGTTTTAGATGATTGGACTCTCGCATTAGATAGTAAAAAACAAGTAGATGTGATTTATTTTGATTATGCGAAAGCATTTGATAAAGTTAATCATAATAAACTTCTAGAAAAATTAACATTATTTGGTCTTAATGATTATTTGGTTAAGTGGATACAAAATTTTTTAGGTAATCGTACATTTAGGGTAAAAATAGTAGACAAATTTTCTTCTGATAAGTACTGTTATAGTGGAGTTCCCCAAGGTGGAGTTCTTTCACCTATTCTGTTTGCCATTTTTGTAAATGACATTAACTCGGTAATTCTTCCTGGTGTGAAATGTAAACAATTTGCTGATGACTTAAAAATTTATTCCACAATAAGTAATAATACATCTTGTTCCCATCTTCAAGAAGTCATAGATAATATTAACAATTGGAGTAAAAATAATATGCTAGTTCTGAATTCTTCTAAAACTCAATTTACATCTTTAGGTTCTAGAAGGGTAATCTTTAACTATACAATTGAATCAAAAACCATAAAGTTCGAAAATAATATTAGGGATCTAGGATTTATAATATCAAAAAAGTTAGATTTTGAGGAACTTTGGAAAAAATCTGTTTCTAAGGCCAATTATATGACGTATCAAATTTTTAAGACTTTTGAAAGCAATAATATCAAGTTTATGATTAATTTGTATAAAACTTTCGTAAGACCTTTATTAGAATATGGAACAGTAGTAACATCGCCGTCTACGAAAAAATTGAAACAAATTATAGAAAGTGCCCAAAACAACTTCACTAGAAAATTATTTTTTAGAATAAAAGGGAGATTTATTAGATCAGATGAGAAGGATTACAAATTTAATGAAACTAGAAATACTGAGTTTGGTCTTATGAGTCTTGAAAATCGTAGAATGAAAATTGACAAGATATTTTTACATAAACTTAATACAAATAAAATTGATCTGGCTTATGGTAAACTCTTCACCGTAGAAGCGGATTCTAAAACTCGTAGTAAAATCAGATATCATTACAAAGTCCCAAAAACAAATATTCGCAAAAACTTCTTCACTAATCGCACTTGCTCTTCACAAATTTCAGATTCACCAAATAATTAACCGGATTCAGTATAAATACCAGCGCATTCTCAACCCCCGGGTTATAACTCGTAAGCCCTGTCTTTCTTTTATTTCTTTTTCATGTATTATTATTATTATTATTGTACTTGTCGTCACGTTGTCCCACAACGTATTGAATAAATAAAAAAAAAAATAAATAAAAAAAAAAGTTTTCATGTCCTTCGAGTTCTATGAATATCAAATGTGATTTTTTGGCGGCAAAAAAAAATTTTTTTCATTTTTTTTGGGAAGAAATTCTAGAAATTCCAATTTTCTTACTCTTTTATTATTTTTAGTTATGTTAGTATTTTATTATTGCATGTCTAATTTAATTACTCATCCTAACTAACTAGACTCCAAGTTATAATAACTCCAACTTTTTTCAAAAACGAGAGATGAGAGACGCAGACAAAAAAAATTACAAATTTTGTGGGCGGAGCTTGAGTCCCACATTTTTTTTTGTGTGGAAAAAAAATAAATGAAAATGCAAAATAAATATGTCCCTCTTGACTTTTTCTTATTTTTCTTTATTTTAGAAGTTGAACGAGGGGAATTTGAAAATTTCCACGTTTTGCGTGGTGTTCAGTAGAGCGCGTTTGTGAATTTTGGGTTTAGTTAGGCTAAGTTATCCAACGATGCTCCGCTTTTACGCTAGAAAAACACTCATTTTGAGCTTTCTTATGAAAACTACAATGCTCCGCGTTTACACCCATGAAAAAAATATAAAATTTGAATTTTTCGAACTCGCGCGGAATTGGCCATAGAGCGCATTTGCAAAGACTTCCAAGAATTTTTTAATTTTGATTTTTTAGCGAAGAAAATCCACGTGGATTTTCAAGATGAATTTGATAAAATTTTCAAAAAAATTTGAAATTTTGATTTTTGGCGCGAAAAATCCACGTAGATTTTCAAGGTTTCCATAGAGCGCACTTGAATATTCTCCAAAAATTTTGAAAACTCGATTTTTGGCGCGAAAAAATTCCACGTGGATTTTTAAGGTTTCCATAGAGCGCACTTGAATATTCTCCAAAAATTTTGAAAACTCGATTTTTGGCGCGAAAAAGTTATCCGAATTCAAAATTTTTCAAATTTTCCCCAAAACTCCCACTTGTTCAATAGAGCACGTTTGCTTTTTCTAAAAAAAAATTCCCAAGTTTCCCAAGTCTCAAAATTCAGTTCTAAATACTGTTTTCTAAGCTGTAGCTTCTTTTTTTTTTCAAATTTTCCCGAAAACTTCTTACTTGTTCAATAGAGCGCGTTTGTATTTCTAAACTTTTTTTCCCAAAAATTTGGCTTAGTCACTAACTAACCAACCAAAAATCCAATTAACCTTAAAGTACTACAACCAGCTCTAAGAAGTAATAAATAATTGAATAAAATAAAATAAATTAGTGTGCACCTGGTGTAAATCAAATTTAGCCTAACTCCGTTTGGCTCACAAATTAATCAAAAGTCGAAACCACGCATTTCTCATTTCTCATTTTTCTTTCCGGTTGTCATGGCAAGAAAATTAGTGACACTTTTCACTTTTTCTCACTTTTTTTCCAATTAGCCAACTATTCAACAACATATGTTTTTTTTTTCAGATTTTCACACAATTTTCAGTCATCATGTGATGTGGTTTTCTACACTTATTTTAATTTTTCTTATATTATTTGCCAATTGTTCGATTTTGCTGGATTTGGAAAAATCGCATCATCATCATAGTGAAAATCATATCAAAACGCATTGTTTCAGGTGAGGAATTTTTGAATTTCTGGGGGTTTCTGGGGATTTAGCAGTAGAGCGCATTTGCAAACTAAAAGAATTTGCTGAGTTTGAAAAATGCTTGCAGTTTTGCAGGTTTCCGAGCTTAAAAATTCAAATTTTTGGTTTTCGCGCGAAACATTTTCAGAATCTCAGTGGAGCGCGGTTGTAATTTTATCATTGACAAAAAAATTAAAGTTTTTGAATTTCTGAATTTTCTAAAGATTTGTCAATGGAGCGCAATTGCACATTTTTCATTATATTTTGTAAATAAATTTCTGAAGTTGTACAACCGCCCTCTATTGAGAAATATAAAAAAATCTTGAAAATTCAAAATTTTAGAGCGCAATTGCACATTTTTAATTTTTTTTGTTAAATATTCAAAATTTGAATTTCTAAGTTTTCCGGGGGTTTATCAATAGAGCGCAGTTGACTTTTCTCCCTCGAAAAAACGAATTTTTGTTTGTGCAAACGCGCTCTATTGAGTAAAATCAGGAAATCTTGAAAATTTGAATTTTGAAAGAAAAAAAATAAATTTGTGCAACTGCGCCCCATTGATAATCATCAAGAAAACTTTTAAATTCAAATTGTTTCCAGCTGTGCCTCATTCGCCTATTTACAACACTGGGACAAACTCCTAGCACACTATTATCCGCCAAAAAATTTCACAGATCAATGCTGGTCACCAGGCAAAGATATTGGTATAGTCCAATGCAATTCTGGGTGTTTCACGTTGGTAGAAGAAATTGAGGGATTGAATAGTATTGGTGAGTGAAAAAAACAGCTTCTTTCTCACCAACATTTCCCCTACATTTCAAAAACAGCCATCTGGCCGAGTGGCTAGCGTTTTTGCCTGCCACCCACAAGACCTGGGTTCGAGCCCCCGCCTGCGCGCGATCATTTTTTTCTATTTTGTTGCTCTTTTCCTCCTTTCATGTATGTGCTCAACTAATCAAAAAGTGCATTTTTTGGGGGCCGAATTTTTCATTAGCCAAAAGTCGTGTGTAAAAATAAAATAAAAATGTATGTGTGTGTGTGTGTTTGCATTTATTTAGATATGTATAAAAATATATGTATCTAGATACACATTTATGTTTCAGTTTCAGTTGAATGACGATGAAAAAACACGCGAGAATGAAATCGGAATAAGAATAAGAATTGGAATTGAATTGACATGGGCTTGGAAACGGGGAAAATTTAAAAAAAAGGAAAATTCTGGGAAAATTTTTGAATTTTCTGGGTCCCCGGGGAGTTTATCAGTGGAGCGCGTTTGCAAATATGAGAAAAATCATGCTAGAACTTCAGGTAGAAAAGCAAAAAAATTTGAATTTTCTTGGTTCCCGGGGAGTTTAGCAGTGGAGCGCGTTTGAAAAGTTTTTTGAATTTTCTTGATTCCCAATGAGTTTATCAGTGAAGAAAAAGTTCACTAGAAAATCAGGGAAAATTTGAAATTTCTGGTTTGCCAGGCAGTTATCAATAGAGCGTGAATGCAAAAATTTCAATTTTTGAAGATAAAGTGAAAATTCGCTCTACTGATAACTCCACGGGAAACCGGAAAATTCAAATTTTCCCTCAAATTCTTCAAAACGCGCTCCACTGAGAAACAAGACGGGAATGTGAAAAATTCAAATTTTGTTCAAAAATATGCAATCACGCTCCAATGATAAACTCCCCGGGAAACCGGAAAATTCAAATTTTCTCCCAAATTCTTCAGAACGCGCTCCACTGAGAAACAAGGCGGGAATGTGAAAATTTCGAATTTTTTTCGGTGAAAATTTTTCAAAAAATGAAGTTTAAAAAGATTATTATCAATAGAGCGAGCTTGCGTTTTATTTTTAAAAATCTGAATTTTTGAATTTATGACGTGGCAATTTTCATTTTTCTATTCTGAATTAGTCTCAACTTCCTTATTTTCGGAATTCTCAGTACCCACCTAATAAAAAAGCGCACTTTTCTCTGCGTCTCTCAAATTTGCCCATTCTTTCACCCCATTTTTCCCCATTTTTCAAAATCATTTGTCGTAATTTCTAATGAGGTCTCTAGATATATTTGTTTGTTTGTTGCTTTGACATAATAATATTATATATTTCTATTATTAGTAGTATTTTCATATTTTTCTAAGGCTTGTGTTTGGTTGTAAAAGGGACCTGAGAAAAACAATGGAATCGTTAAGAAGGTGTGTAGAAATATTGGTTTTTTCCTAGTTTTTTTGGACCGGAAATGAATAAAAGAGACAGATCCATCAATGTCATCATTGAAATTTGAAATGTATGCACACGGAGCACTGAAAAATGCTACAAACTCATTAAAATTGCATTGTTTGAATAGGCAAAACATATCTTTTTTGGGGGGAACGCAGGGGACCTGAATTCAAAAACAAAATTGTGGCGTGAAAAATCAAAAAAAATTTGCCG
The DNA here is from genome assembly GCA_947459285.1 of Caenorhabditis angaria. Classification (NCBI taxonomy): domain Eukaryota; kingdom Metazoa; phylum Nematoda; class Chromadorea; order Rhabditida; family Rhabditidae; genus Caenorhabditis; species Caenorhabditis angaria. The sequence continues at coordinate 9,781,922 of CANHGI010000003.1, forward strand.
CGGGCGGGGATCGATCCTGCCACCTTGTGGGGCAAAAGCGAACGCGTAACCGCCTGAGCTAAAGGGTGATTTTGGAGTGTAATTGAATTTCCCTTTTATAATCGCCTTCTCGCTACAGTACTAGATTTTAAAGGTGCATCAAAAAAATTCGAAAATTTATAAATTTCAATTTTTTTTCGCTACAGTACCAGAATTTTAAAGACGCATCAAGAAAAATCGAAACAAAATTATTATTCTGAAAAAAAATAGAATCAGAATCAGCATTCTCAGATTTTCCGGAAAATTCTAAATAGCCACAGTACCAAATTTTTAAAGGCACATAGCACAGAAATTAGAATCTTTTTCGCTACAGTACTTATTTTTAAAGGGGTATCAAGAAAAATCGAAACAAAATTATTTTGAAAAAAAATTGGATCAGAATCAGCCCAGAAAAATTCAGGAATCTGGATTTGTTTTCGCTACATTACTAATTTTTAAAAGCGCATGAAAAAAATCCAAAAAATTTGAATCAGAATCGGCTCAGATTTTCCGGCAAATTCTAAATAATTACTTACAGTACCAAATTTTTAAAGGAGCATAGCACAAAAACTTGAATTTTTGTCCAAAAATATCAGAATTTCCTAAATTTTCTCACCAAAAATCCCAAATTTCCAGATTACGAAGATAACGAAAGTCATCGCGGTGTTCTACGCGGCTGCATGGATCGTCTCCTACTTTTCGGGCTCGACGCCGACGTTCGAAACGTGCTCTCCTCTTATGAAAATCATCGATTGTGTCGGAGAACAGATCGAAAAATTCTCAGGTTAATACAGTTGTCCGGAAAAACCGATACGGTAAGTTAGCCTAAGTTGCCACGTGAATATGTTTTTAAAACTTCATATTTTATTTCTAGGTCACATTCTGCTCGTGCGTCGGTGATTTTTGCAATGAACACGACATGTTGGGGGCCTTAAATCACTCATCCAAATTTTCGCCGATCTTTCTAATATTTTTGGGAATTTTCATATTCTATACGTGTCTTTCTAATTGAAACAATTTCATTATTTAATAAAAAAAATAAAAATACATATAACCCGTAAGGTTGTTAAGGAAAATTTAGGGATAAAAGGGTTATTTTCTTTCAACATTCAGCGGAATCCATCTTTGGCTTAATTTTCGATCAATCAATGAGTCGAGTCGAATTTCCAAACATCCTAAAACTGGCTTGGCCACAAATGTTCCATAATTTGTATCATCTTTGACATTGATCACGATTTTATGGTTTAGCAGGTCTGATGAATTCATATCGATTTCGAAGCTGAAAAAAATATGATTAGATTTTTCCGGGGGGGGGGGTTTAAGAAGCCTAAGCCTTTCCACGTCATAACTATCCACGCGGAATGTTCCGCTTCGCTCGAAAAAAAAATTGACGATAGATTTCCCTGTGCGGGATCTCAAAATTTTAGTGAAAATCCATATTTTCATTGATTTTCAGTGAAATTTTCAGATCCGGCATGATAAGTTCTATATTTTCCCGCAAGCTTCCGTTTTAGCAGTCTGACGTTTCCACGTAAAAAAAAACCCACTGATTATCAAAATGTGGATGTCTGGTATTCTTCGCTGTTGGCGTTTTCTTCTTATAAACTTCTTTTCCACCATCCAACGCCACAATTTTGAGCGAAACATATGGATTACACGTTTCTTTTTTGTCGAAAGTTACCAAATCTCGACAGCGGGAAATGTCGATGAGGATTTGATCGCTGAGCTCGTTGTAGTCGATTTTGAGCTCGATTGATCCGCGATTCTCGTCGCCTCTGGAAAGAAAATGGAATTTTGAGGAGGGTTCACTTTGAAGAATTTTGAATTTCCGAAACACACCTTGGCCAAAATCGAGGTTTCCACAATAAAAAATTGTACGCTAACTTTTTACAGTACAAAAATTGTGAATTTTTCAGTTTTTGTCCTCTAAAAAATATTATTTTTCAAAGTTTGACCTCTAAAAACTGAAATTCAGATTTTTCAAAAAATTGTACTCTGGCCAGCCACGGCTTGGCCGAGGTGTGTTCCGAAAATTGGAGCTGATTTTTTTGGGGAAAAAATATAGTTTTGAAATTCTAAATTTAGAAAATGAGCAAATGTTTGACATTGAAATTAAATTTTGAAAATTCATAAACTTCTAAATTCAGGTGCTGATGAAGTTTGATTTGTACCACGTGGCTTTTTTGCAGTGGACTATTTTCAGATAAATTTCGAAGTCCATGTGGATTTTTCTAGTCTAACAAGGAAACGTTTTCAATGTTCCCCCCTGAAAAAAAGTGATACTATGCGGAAAGTGTAGTACCCCCCATGGGTGTGAAAAAGCCCAAAGGGAATTTGGAAACAAAAATTTATTTTCATGGAAAAGTTGTCATCGAAGATCAAAAAAGATGTCATTTTCAAAAAATCATAAAACGGTTCAAAGTTCACGAAAAGTTTCGATCAAAACAGGATTCTGTAGCTAAAATTGTCAATTTTAATCTTATTTTAATTGTGATATTTAAAAAAATTAAAGAAATTTTTAAATTTTAAAAATTCGAAAAATTTGATTTTTTCTACCAGAAGATGGAAGTTGTGTGAGATGAGACTAGAAAAATCAAATTCTACGCCCAAAGTTACGTCTATGGGCATATATAAATTATTCGGTTCCCGGCCATTTACAGACGGAAAAAAATAAAAATTAATTTTTTGCGCTTAAAACCACCTAAACGGCAGTTTAGAAATGTTTTCGCATGCGGTCAATTCGTTAAGTTCATTAATTACGGAGTTTTGATACCCAGGTTCAATCCCCGCTACGGGCGAAGCTTTCAAAATGTCATTTCTAGAATAGGTTAACTAGGAAATCCAAATTGGAGCATATTTCCTTGAGTAATGGAAACAGACATTTGCAAATTACGACCGAGTTGCAAGTGGTCTGCAACGTGCTCGCTTGCGCAACGTCTGCAGAGAGTAGTTGAAAATTAGATTTGAAATCTTGAGGAAACAAAGAATAGAAAAAAAATCGAAAGCCAACGTTTTTTTTTAATTTTTTGGCAGGTCTGCTACAGACTAGCTGCAGACCCTCTGCAAACATTGCACAAGTGAGCACGTTGCAGACCACTTGCAACTCGGTCGTAATTTGCAAATGTTTGTTTCCATTACTCAAGGAAATATGCTCCAATTTGGATTTCCTAGTTAAGGTATTGTAGAAATGACATTTTGAAAGCTTTGCCCGTAGCGGGGATTGAACCTGGGTATCAAAACTCCGTAATTAATGAACTTAACGACTTGACCGCATGCGAAAACATTTCTAAACTGCCGTTTAGGTGGTTTTAAGCGCAAAAAATTAATTTTTATTTTTTTCCGTCTGTAAATGGCCGGGAACCGAACAATTTATATATGCCCATAGACGTAACTTTGGGCGTAGAATTTGATTTTTCTAGTCTCATCTCACACAACTTCCATCTTCTGGTAGAAAAATCAAATTTTTCGAATTTTTAAAATTTAAAAATTTCTTTAATTTTTTTAAATATCACAATTAAAATAGGATTAAAATTGACAATTTTAGCTACAGAATCCTGTTTTGATCGAAACTTTTCGTGAACTTTGAACCGTTTTATGATTTTTTGAAAATGACATCTTTTTTGATCTTCGATCACAACTTTTCCATGAAAATAAATTTTTGTTTCCAAATTCCCTTTGGGCTTTTTCACACCCATGGGGGTACTACACTTTCCGCATAGTATCACTTTTTTTCAGGGGGGAACATTGAAAACGTTTCCTTGTAAACTTGTCTGAAAAATTTTATGTAATCAAATTCGCTTTCAGAATTATTAAACAAAATTCTGAATCCTAAACATCGGTTTGAAAAATTCGAAAAATTTCAGCCCTCTGTATTTTCAGCAGTGGTTTCAAAATTAAATTTCTACTATCACTAAAAATCTAAGCGCATCCTGTAATTTCAGGTTCTGAATACATTCAGGAATCTGTCTAAAAATAAAAAAGAATTGAGACTTGTAAAAATTTTGGCTTTGCAAAATGGCTTTTGGAGAAAATGTCGACCTGTAATTTCAGGTTCTGAATTCATATTAGCTCATCTGATATCATAAATCCCCCTCAAAAACCCCCACCTCGTCTCCCTCTTCTTCATCTCATGTTTCGATTTGAACAATCTCCCCAATCGACTATTCGATCGATTCGCACTATTCAATGATCCTGTCGAATCCGATCTCAACATTTGATAATTCTCCACATTCAATTTCACCTCAATCTCATCTTCAGCCGCATCAAAATTCACAGTTTTCGCTGGCTCGACAGCCACAACATCCCCATTTTCCTTGGCTCTTTCGATGTGGAATGCTGGAAATTTTCAGATAATTTTTTTGGAAAGGGAACTAACTATAGTGTAGTTACATACCATTCCCATATTCTCCAAGAACATCATGATCCAAATGTCCATTTGCAGATTTTCCACGTCCTTTTACAACCGCCTAAAATTTCAATTAAAAGTATGTAGTTTGATTCATTCAGAGGTAAAATTTGAGTGAGATACGGTAAAATTTGAAGCTTCTGACATTCTGCGATAATTTTTCTATACATTTCTAAAATACAGTGCAAGAAGCGGGTGTGAAAATGGTAGCAGGATCCCTTAGCAAAGCCTGAAAAAAGCCCTAAAAATCTACATGATTCCGGTTGTCCTCGTCCAATTTTGCCTGTCGAATTTCATCCATTTTTTGACGATTTCCATCCGATTTCGAGAATACCTAGAAAAATGGGAGAAAAACATTGCAATTTGGAGGAAAAACACAGGTGACAATGTGACATGCAAGCTATTTTTGAAAATTTGAAAAATTGAATAAGGAAAAATTGAATAAATTGAGAAGGCCGTGAAGAAATATAGAAGTGGGATGATATAATTTTTTGAAAATTTTGAAATTAGCTTTTTAGAATTTGAAAATTCAAAGTTTTGCGCCAAAAAAACACTTCTGATTTTTTTTCGAATTTTCAGGATAAAAAAAATATTTTTTAGAGAAATTTTTGAATTTAGTTGCTCGTTAAATATCTATGAGTGGGATTTTTTAATTTCCCAGAGTTTCATTTAGAATTTAGCGCAAAAAAATTCAAAAATGTTTGAACTGAAATTTTCGCGTCAAAAAAACTCTCATGAATTTTTCTGAAACTGAAAATATCAGTTAAAATTTTGAAAAATTGACAAAAAGCTCAAATTCTCAAGGACCAGTACCTAGAAAGCCTAATTGTAGTTGTCAAGTAGCCAAGCCTAGAGAGCCTAGTTCCCAAGTAGTCGCGCCTTTGAAAACTCTATGCCAAGTAGCCAATCCTACAAGCCCTAGTTGTCAAGTAGCTGCTCCTAGAAAGTGCATTTGTCAAGGACCAGCACCTAGAGAGCTTAGTTCTCAAGGAGCCGTTCCTAGAGAATCTAATTGCCTAGAGCCCGCGCCTCGAGAGCCTCTATGTCAAGTAGCCGCGCCTAGAAACCCTAATTATCAAGTAGCCGCTCCTAGAAATTCAAATTCTCAAGGACCAGCGCCTAGAGAAATTTTCAAGCTCAAAATTTAAAAAAAAAATGCAAATACGCTCTACTGACAAATGTTTACTAAAATTTAAAAATTCGAAATTTCAACTGTAAATCCCCTCCCCCCCCCCCCTCCTCCCTCCCTAAAAAAATAACCAACCCGAATTCTCGTTGTCACAACCATTGGACTTTGATGCACACCAAGTGTCAACATATGCATCTGCTGATTTTGTTCGAGATTTGGTTCTTTAAGAAGTGCCGAAATCGGTAGATTCAAAGTCCCCAGCGATCTTCGTGTTCCATCATCAAATGCTTCAAATTTGAGCTCTTGTCCTTCCAAATGTCGCACAAAAAACATGAATTTCGATTGAAATAATGGATTCACAGTTTTGACTTTCACCGGTGTTCGCTGTGTTTCTTTTCCCATTGTGATTTCAACAAATGGCGATGGTTCAAGCTTTGATTTCGGGTATGGTAAATCAGCGATTGAATCGATATAAACCATTAATAATGCAGAATGTATTGGTTTATCAGCTTGTCCCCATTCGGATTCCCATTCTTGTTTTTCTAGATGTCGAAGATCGCAGGATAAATCCATCCATGTGGCTTTGATGTGAAGATCACCGTGTTTGCAGCCTTCTAATGGGTACCACTGGAAAAAATATGTGTTTTCTCAAAATTCAAAAAAAAAATTTTTTGAGTTCAATAGAGCGCGTTTGCTATTTTTAGGCTAAAATCCGTCATTTTTCATGGGAAACCAGGAACTTCTGGCTCAAAATTCATCAGATTGAAAAAAAAATTTTGAATTTTTCAGAAAAAACGGGGTGAGTTCAATGGAGCGCGTTTGCTATTTTTCGGACAAAATTCCTCATTTTTTTGGGAAACCCAGAAATTTTCGTTCAGATGTCATCAGAAAAAAAAAATGAAATTTTGAATTTTTCAGAGAAACGAGGAATTTTCAATGGAGCGCGTTTGCTATTTTTCGGACAAAATTCCTCATTTTTTTGGGAAACCCAGAAATTTTCGTTCAGATGTCATCAGAAAAAAAAAATGAAATTTTGAATTTTTCAGAGAAACGAGGAATTTTCAATGGAGCGCGTTTGCTATTTTTTTCAATGGAGCGCGTTTGCTATTTTTGGGCCAAAATTCATGCGTTCCACTGAAAAAACCAGAAGCCTTTATTCAAAATTCATCAGAACAACAAAATGAAATGTTGAATTTTCCAATGAAACGCGGGGAGTTCAATGGGGCGCGTTTGCTATTTTTGGACTAAAATCCATCATTTTTCATGGAAAAATTTGGAATTTTCATTCAAAATTCATTAGAATGAGAAAAAATGAAATGTTGAATTTTGCAAGGAAACGCGGGAAGTTCAATGGGACGCGTGTGTTATTTTTGAGCTAAAAACCCATCATTTTTCAAGGAAAACCAGGAATTTTCACTCAAAATTAAAATTTTGAATTTTTTAGACAAACAGGAAGAGTTCAATAGAGCGCGTTTGCTATTTTTGAGTCAAAATCCTTCATTTTCCACAGAAAAAAAAGAAATTTCTACTCAAAATTCATCAGAATAAAAAAAATGAAATTTTGAATTTTTCATAGAAGCGCGGGGAGTTCAATCGAGCGCGTTTGTTATTTTTGAGCCAAAAATCCGTCATTTTCCATGAAAAAACCAGAAAACAAATAAAGTTTTGAATTTTTCAGAGAGATGGGTAGAGTTCAATGGAGCGCGTTTGTTATTTTTGAGCCAAAAATCCATAATTTTTCATGATTTATGGATCAATTCATTTGAAGAAAAAATGAATTTCGCGACATTTTTTGTCGCGAAATTGCAATTCGTGAAACGACACGAAATAAACACAAAAATAAAGGAGAAACATTAAAGGGACACGTAATCGCTGCAAGACCCAACACACGAAAAAATTATTTCCTCTTTTATTTTATTAATTTCGTGTCGTTTCGCGAATTGCAATTTCGCGACAAAAAATGTCGCGAAATTCATTTTTTCTTCAGATGAATTGATCCATTACCTTATCAATAGTTCCCTTCGCTTGCACCAATTTCAAATCAATCGACAATCTTCCCAATTCCTCATCCTTTCCTTGATCTTCATCAAACAATTCGATTCTCAACTTCTGACCGTCAGCTTGATCAACAACAGCCTCAAAATATTCATTCCAAATCGGATTCAAATCATTGTCGATTGTTCGAGTCTTGAAAAATTGTGAGCCGACTTGAATTTCAGCGTATGGATCGGATTTGCCTTTTTTGATGAATGAGATGTCGCGATTTTCCAGATTTTTGGCTTCGATGATTTTGAGACGAATTACGCCCTGGAAGGAAGAATTGTTTGTTCAATGGAGCACGTTTGCTATTTTTGGGGGCCGAAATCCCTTTTTGACTAAGACTTCATCAGATTGAAAAAAAATTAAAATTTTGAATTTTTCAGAGAAACGGTGAAAGTTCAATGGAGCGCATTTGCTATTTTTAAGCCTAAATCCTTCATTTTTATGGGAAAACCTGGGATTTTCTATTCAAAATTCGGAAACATTAAAAAAACATTTTTTTTTTGAACTTTGCAGAGAAACGGGGATAGTTCAATGGAGCGCGTTTGCTATTTTAGGGTCAAAATCCATTATTTTTATGGGAAAACCTGGAATTTTCTACACAAAACTCATAAGAACAAAAAAATTAAAATTTTGAATTTTTCAGAGAAACGGGGTTAATTCAATAAAGCGCGTTTGCTATTTTTGGGTCAAAATTCCTCATTTTCATGGGAAAACCTGGAATATTCTAATCAAAATTCAGAAAAAAAATGAATTTTTAAATTTTTCAACAAAACGGGGAGAGTTCAATAGAGCGCGTTTGCTATTTTTCGGCCAAAATCAATCATTTTTCATGGGAAACCCCTTGGAACCATCCAGCATCTATCTAGTTAGCTCAAGTTTCCCCTCAAAAAACTCACATCTGGTTCCGGGAAGTATAATTTAGTGACATCAACATTGGGAGCAAGTGGAACAACAATTTCATTCGGCAAAACACAAAGCGCCGCAATTTGCGAATTAATAACACTTCGAATCGCATCAATCAATCCAGGCAATTCAACCATCTCTCCCATTCCAGTCAAATTAAAGTCCATTTTGGGCATCTCCAAAAATGTGCCAGAAACTCCACCAACCATTGGTGGATAGGGTAAAAGTGGTTTTAAAATAGCTCGCAATTTTCCAGAAAATTGAATATTATTCATCCCGCCAGTAAAACCACAGCAGGAAACTGTGAAATCCGCATCACCCGCATACGCAACATCCATATCAACAATGATTCGATCTCTCCCAACATTTGTTGTATAAACTTTGATACCTCCCACACGACACGGTATATCACCACGGCGATATTTTCCCAACGTCCCTCTCCTTTCAAAATTTACATTAGAGAAATAAAGAACAAATGGGCGGGGCTAGTTAGAGACAGAGAGGAGAAGACTACTGTAGCAAGAAGAGCGGCGGGAGTTTGAAAATAATTTTTGAATGGGTTTTTTTTTTTACTTTTTTGGTGTTGTTTTTCTATGTTTTAAAGGATCACCGATATATCCAAGTTAAAGGTCTCACAGAGGAAGAATGAACGGGAGAAATACATCGGTTGTCATCATTTTTGATAGAAAAATTCTAATTTTATTTGTTAAAATCTGGTCTGTAGTTTCTAATTATTCTGAATGGATCCTGACCCAGCAGCCAATCCCCAGCACGACTTCAAAGCACTTTATGAAGCTAAAAAGCATAAAAATTCGAAGTTGAAATCACTTTGTAAACGATTTTACAATACAATTATTTATGTGAGAAGTCGTTACGATTGTTTGAGAGATCACGCGGAGAAGCTGAATTCGTCGGTGGCGATTTCGAACAATATACGAATCCAGGCGGCTATACACGAATCTGGAAAATCAAGATATTTGAGATTGGAGATTAAGAATTCGGATTAAATTTTAGAAAGAACTCTCGCTGAAACTGGTAGAATTCTACAACAAAATGATCATGAAAGAAACGAGAATCTGAAGTTATTGGAAGAACTAAAAATAGACAAATGAGCGAGCAATCGATTGAAGCTTTTCATGCACTATACAACAAATTGAGAAGAAGATTTGAATGCACCCGGAATGAAGAGCAAAAGATGCGACAGATTTTGAGGCAGATAATTTATTTCAATAGATTTTCAGATGTTAATTATTTTGATGGATTATAAGAAAATTTAAAGCTTGAGGGAGGGTATTTACACATTTAAAAGAACTAACCAATTGACTCTTTCCTCCTTTTGATATCAACAATCAATGTGAAACTCGATTTCATTTTCCAACCTCCATGGTTTTGGTGAAAGTGCTTCTTTCGCATTTCCTCTCCTCTCTTTTTCTGATGAATTGATCAGTTCTGGCTTCGACTCGAGCTCCTCAATTGGCATTTTCTGCAGATGATTGTTGAACAATTCCTCCAGTTTGCGCACAACATTCACAAGCAAATCCGAATGATGAAGCGGTGTTCCGGTTGATTTTTTTGCTTTTTCCGCCCTATAATAAGTAAAAAATTATTGAAATCAGCTCAAATGATTAGAAAAACTAACCATTCCGAAAAATTCGAGATGTTGCACTGGTTGTTCGGCGATAAGAAGAATCATTGAGTTTTGATAAGTGGTCGAGGCGCGAGTGAATCGTGACAAAACACGGAGAACCCCTGAAAACACTAAATTATTCGCAAAAAAGTATAAATTCCAACAAAAAAGGTTTTTCTTCGAGAAACATTTACATTTCATGCAATAAAATGGAATTATTCAAAAGAGAACCGAAATTATTACTTACTAAAGTATGAAAAACAAAAAACTTCCCAAAAATCAAAAAAAAACGTGTTTCCCCCAAAAAACCAGAAAAAAAAAGAAAAGAAAGTTGGGCCTAAAAAAAAGCTTTGTAAAAACGAGCGGGTCTCGTGACGAACGGAGTCTTTGATTTCGCTAGAGCGCGTTTGCATTGTCTCCTCCCCCTCAATTTTGTGCGGGCTGTTTCTGATGAAAGACGTTTTTTTTTTCACACCGTGTCACCCATATCCATTTTTGTGAATTTGAAGTTCTTGAAAATGCCTGGCATTTGCGCTTTGACTTGAGGAATGATAAAATCATTCATAAAAGTTCGCGCATATTCTCCGATATATGGCCAGAGTTGATGGACAACTTTGTTGATCCATTCAACACGTTCCGTGTCTGGAAATTGAACCCAAGCTGGGAGATCTTGGAGCTGTGCTAGGATGACTTCTCGCTCTCGGAGGGCTGTTGATCGGAGGGACATCAATCTTCGCTCTCGTTTTCGCCATAAATATGATTTTGTTACTGATATTATGACGATTAATAGAATCCAGAGGAAGGAATAATCCCATTTGCCTGCAATTTTTCAGAATTTCGGAGATTCTGACATGAATTTTCACAGTTTTCACGTTAAAAAAACATTTTTCACATAGTTTTCCTACGGTAATAGCATTTGTGTGCAATTGTGCGTCGCGGTGTTTACAAATCTAGGAACTGCGCATTTTCATTTTCAGCGCGTTTTCAGCATGTTAGAGAGGGTTTCGTGAAATTCTGAATATACCATCTGATTCGTCTCGTCGAGAAGAGTTAGAATAACTATATTCTAGTTTTTGCGGTGGATTTTCAGACAAGTTAGAGGCTGAAAGAGGTCTCGCAGCGATTTCCAGGGTTTTTTGCTTGAAAAGGGGATTTTTGAGAGTTCTAGCGTACTTTTTGCACATTTTTCAACTAAAACAGGATCGCTGCGAGACCCTCAAATTTTCTGGAACTTTTTCTTGACCTCAAAACCTCTAATTCTGCAAGTTTCCTTGAAAAAAACGAAATTTTTGCCTCTAAAACCATAAAATAGTTGCAAAACCCCCTTACTCACCCAAAAAATACGTAAAAGTCGATAAAAATGCGCTTCCAACAATCGGCACAACATACGATTGCCAACCCATTTGCACTTCTTCTTCCTCCCGTTTTTCTGCAGAAACAAAATTTGAAAATAAACATTTTCGAACCAAAAACACGTCTTTCACGTTTATTTATTTATTTTTTTTTTGAAAAAAAAATGGAAAAAATTTATTTTTTCAGCGAACTAGAAGAAAAGAGGGAAAAAACCGCGGAAGTAATAGTGTGAAGAAGTGAGAGAGTCTAGAGAAATATGTGTTTGTCAGAGAAATTGCCGGCAAAATTGCATTTCTCGTTTAGAATAGAGTAAAATGAATGAATGTGTTCAGAAATTGTATTTTTTTTTGATTTTCAAAAAAAAAAATTCGCCTAGCAACGTACCTTTCACATTTTGCTGCTGTTTCAGGTTTCCATTAGCCAAAGACATCTGCAAATAATATTTTTTTTTAGCTTTTTTCAATTTTTTTGCGAACGAACGCGAAAACAACAAAAAAAGAAACAAATGTGTTTTTTCGGCTGGAAAATAACAACAAAAAAAAGATAGACGAAGAAAAATTGAGATAGTAGTAGTAGTACAAATTTGAGCTTTTTTCTGGGAGAAGAGAAAAAAATTGATAAAATTTCGGGGGGAGATAAGAAATATTTTCTAGTTGCCCTCGGAGAAAATCTAGTTTTGAATTACGAAGTTACCCTAACTTCCCATCAAATTCCACGCCAAACATGATAAAATGTAACAAAATTAATATTTTTCCTATGTAGAAAAGCGTCAAAAAACTAAATATACAGAATATTATTTTGATTAGAGACAATGTGAAATTGAGAGAGTCTAGACAACACAAAATAGTTTTTCAGACAAAAATACAAGTTACCCTAACTTTTCCGAGGAAGTTGGTTGTATTTTTGTCAGAAAAATGATCTTGTGTTGTCTAGACCCTCTCAATTTCACATTGTCTCTAATCAAAATAATATTCTGTATATTTTGTTTTTCGACGCTTTTCTGCATAGAAAAATATTAATTTTGTTACATTTCATCATGTTTGGCGTGAAGTTAGGGTAACTTAGTATAAATTTTAAAAAATCGCGAAAACCTCAAAAATTTATAACAATAAATCAGAGAAAAATCACCAAATTAAATCTATAAACAATAAAAATCTATCAAATAATAACAATAAAACGAGAATAAAAAAAATCATCTCTCTGACGATTCATTTTTCTCTGCGTCTCTCAATGTTTTTTTACGTTATCTTGAATCTTTTCGCATTCTCAGGTAGGTCGAAATATTTTTTTCGTAAACATAATTTTTTGCGGAAAAATTAGGTTTTTTTTGTGAAAATTCTTGAAAAAGCAAAAAACTAATCGAATTTCTTTTGAAGAAAAAAAAGTAATTAACAAAAAAAAGAGCAGTTGCTTTTTCGAAAAAAGTGAGGAAAAAAATTAAAATTTCAAAATGTTAGTGAAAAGTTTTGTGGTGTGTAAATATTTGATTTTCGGCAGGCAAAGCAAGGAACAAAACCAATGATGTTTCACACTTGAAAATATGATTTTTTTTTTGAAACAGCAAAAAAAAACAGAAAACATGCATTTTGGAGTGTTATAGCTTATTTTTGATGTGAGAAAAACATTTTTTTTTGCAAAATTTTTAGAGCCTTGGAAGAGATAGCCTAGAGAACCGAATGATTTTCTCTTCCACGGCCTCGATATTTTTAAAAATTGATAGGGACTTTTTTTTGGCTTGGTTACAGTCGAATTTTGGGTCTCGAAGGGATTTTCGGATTACTGTAGCTGAATTTTCGCGCTAAAATTCATATTTGAACTTGGTGTCGAAAATGTTCGAATTCTGGGTCTCGGAGGGATTTTTGGATTACTGTAGCTAAATTTTTGGCGGCAAGAAAATCATGTTTAAATTTGAAATGAAAAATAGTTAGATTTTTGGGTCTCGAAGGGATTTTTGGATTACTGTAGCTGAATTCTCGCGCTAAAAATTCATTTTTGAATTTGAAATAAAAAATCGTTAAATTTTTGGGTCTCGGAGAGATTTTTGGATTACTGTAGATTCATTTTTGCCGCCAAAAAATTTTATTCAAATTTTATGTCGAAAATCTTCGAATTTTTGGGTCTCGGAAGGATTTTTTGGATTACTGCAGATACATTTTTGGCGCTAAAAATTCAAATTTGAATTTTCAATGAAAAATCGTTACATTTTTCGGGTCTCGAAAAAGATCTTTAGATTACTGTAGCTGAATTCTCGCGCTAAAAATTCACAGTTGAATTTGGTATCAAAAGAATAAGATTTTTTGGGTCTCGGGGGGATTTTTGGATTACTGTAGCTGAATTCTCGCGCTAAAAAATTCATATTTGAATTTGGTCTCAAAAGAATCAGATTTTTGGGTCTCGGAAGGAACTTTGGATTACTGTAGCTGAATTCTCGCACTAAAAATTCATATTCAAATTTTAAATCAAAATAACCAGATTTTTGGGTCTCGGAAAGATTTTTGGATCACTGTAGCTAAATTTTAGGTTCTAAAAAATCCTTGAAATCCAAAAATATAAAATTTTTGCCGCGAAAACCAGAATTTTCAAAATTTGAAGTAAAATCTGTATACACCAAACTCCACGCGCAATTATCTACAGTAACTCTCAGAATGAACTACAGTATAGTACACTAATTGAAATCAAATAATTTATGTTTAAAAAAAATATTCATCCAATAAAAATATAAATATTTCCCTGAAAACTCAAGAGATCAGGAGGATCTAACAAATCAATAAAAAACACTATGGAAGAGAAAACCAAATTTGGTTTTCTAGGCCATCTCTCCTCATTCTTGCGAAGTTGACGTTGATGGTCCATCAGTCCTGCTCAATTTCCGATGTTTGCTCCGGCGATTCTGAAACCAAACTCGAACCTGCGATTCAGTCAATCCAAGTCGATGTGCAAGTTGCTCGCGTTCAGCTCCAACCATATATTTTTGACTGTGAAATGCGTCTTCCAATTGCTCAGTCTGTCGACTGCCATAAATTGTTCGTTGTTTTCTGGTCGTCAAACTTGCTCTTCTCACTGGAGCAACATTGATCTCACCACCATTTCCCGGGTAAATCAGCGGCTGATGTTGTTGTCGTTGAACCTGCGCGACTTGCGCCTGAACTTGAGCATGTGCTTGTAGAAAAGACGCCGGTGTCATTGGAATATAGGCCTCCCGCAAAAGCGCATCCACAGTATAACCATCGGAAAATCGACGTCTTTCGGAGCTTGGAACATCTAGGAGAATGTTGTTCGAGACAGTTTCTGGGCATGAGAGTCGACGATTTGGACCGGTGGTGGCTGAGAGAAGATTGGCGAGAGCTGGTGTGAGAGCGGTTGGGGAGAGGTTTGAGAGAAGGCTTGATGGTGGCAGGATTGATGGCTGGAAGAATCAGGGTTATGACGTGGCGAGAAAAATTGTAGATCAGAAGCTTTTACTTTTTTCCGAAATACGGTCCAACTCTGCGTCTCTAACAGGTTAAATCGAGAAAGATAGAGAAAGAGAGAGAGAGAGAGAGAGAGAGAGAGAGAGAGAGAGAGAGAGAGAGAGGGAGAGGGAGAGAGAGAGAGAGACACAGAGAAAAAAAGACCCTTGGAAGAGGTGGCCTAGAAAACCAAGTCTACTGTATATTTGGTTTTCTCTTCCATATGTGTGATATTTCTAGGCCACCAATTGGTTTTCAAAAAACAAAATTTGAATTTTTCCGATTCGCGTCAATGAAAATCCACGTGACAAAATTTGCGCGAAAATACAAAATTTGAATTTTTCTCGTTTCCCGCCAATGAAAATCCACGTTGCAAAATTTTAGCGAAAAATAAAATTTCGAAATTTTCTCGTTTTGCTCAAATGAAAATCCACGTGGCAAAATTAGAGAGAAAAATGCAATTTCAGATTTTTTCTCGTTTTGCGTCAGAAAACCCACGTGGCAAAACTGGAGCGAAAAAACCAGATTCGAAAAAAATCCACATGGCAAAGTTTGCGCGAAAATACAAAATTTGAATTTTTTTGTTTTGCGCTAGAAAATCCACGTAGCAAAATTAGAGCGAAAAAACAAAATTTGAATTTTTTTTAGTTCGCGCCAACTGTGGGTCCCGCACCGAACAACTACTGTACTTTTTTCCCCATTTTTTCTTTTTGATTTCTATAATATTTCTTGCTCGTTATTTTCTCTAAAAATTTGATTAAAAAACAGCTGATTCCAAAATGTGTTTAGTATTAGAAGAAGTCTAGTGATTTGTTCTAAATACAATTTATTTTCGAAAAAAAAATCGAGCTAATTGTATTTTAGTTTTTTTTTTGCAAATGAAACTTGTAAACAAAAATTGAGATTTTGGTATTTGAAAAAATGTCAAGTTCAAAAGTTCTGACGTAAATTATATTTGTTTTTAGCTTCCAGAAAATTCCAGAGCCCTCCAAAAAATTCAAATTCGTAATCGGATTTCTCCCCTCCCGCTACCGTAGTTTATGTTCTAATCTCGCACATCAAAGTAATCCAAAAATCATGACAGGTGAAATTTTTATCACGTAATTCCCCCAGGAAAATTTTTTTCATAGTAAAAATCAAAAAATAAAAAAATAAAAGCTACCTGAACTGGAATCGGATCGATTGTGATTGGCGGAATGACACGTGGCAGAGGTGGCGGTGGGAATTGAAAGACTTCGGTTGATGTGGAAGGATAGGTGGGGAGTTGGAGAGAGGCCAGCGTTTCCAGGAGTGTTGGGATTTCTGCAATGAAAAACAGGGGGTACGGTATTGATAAAAACTGTGCAATTGTTCGTCGCAGTGTACGCACAGAAATATTTGCGCGGGTTCTCGAAATTGGTCTCGCCACGAACCTTGGTTGTATGCAAACTCTGGCACACTTTTTTATTGTTAGCAATTTGAAAAGTGTTCCAGGGTTGCATAAACTATGTGTCCAAGTTGCCAAATTCAAATATTTGATTCGCGCGCTTTTTCCGAACTACGGTAGCTCGAAAAGTACGTGATTTATATTTTTCGGGGTTTTTTTACACACTGGGGTTTTTTTACACAATGCAACCCTGGCACACTTTTCCTACACAAGAAAAAATGTGCCAGGGTTGCAGAACATAATTTTCAATTCATCACGCGCTCCATCTACATAAACACGCAACGCAAACCGCGCCGCGTCACATAAAAATGGAGGGAATTCAAAATTTTCACTTTTAACGTCGAAATTTTTGAAAAAAACTTTCTCGCGGGTGCGATGGAGCGCGTATTGAACGGGAATTCAAAAATTTTGAAAAAAAACTTTCTCGCGGGCACCAGTGCGATGGAGCGCGTATTGAATGGGAATTCAAAAATTTTGAAAAAAAACTTTCTCGCGGGCACCAGTGCGATGGAGCGCGTATTCAACCCCAACTTTCTAACTTACGCGTCGAAAGTGCAAGTGTTGAATTAACAATTGTGGCCGAAGAAGTTGTTGTAGAAGTCATAGAACTCAACGAATTATTGCAATCAAAAAGAGACATATCACCTCACTCTATGAAACTCAAAGTCTGAAAAAAAATGACAAATTAATTAGGGCGGAGCCAAGACACAAAATGATTATTATATTCAATTATTTGTATTCGATGAGGTGGGTTGTTTGACAATAATATAGATTTGCTACGTCAATTCTGCGGCTATTTTTGGACATGAACACATTTTCTGATCGTTTTGAAATTAAGTAAATTATAAGTTTCAGGGTTCGGGTTATATTATATAATTAAGAAACAAAAAAAATAGAAAAATCAGCTGACAAGAAAAACTTGAGGTTTTATTTTTTTTTTCAGCGATAATTGTGAGAAAATCTATTATACTAAGCTTGTTGGGTGGGAAAAAATGAAAAAAAGAGGAAAGGTTTTTGAGATTTAGAAGAAGAAGTAAAGTACAAAATTTTGTATTTATTTTCTGTTTCTGCAAAATAACAGAATCAAAGAGTCCAATGATGGAATTTATTCAGAAATCAATTTGGAAAACATCAAATCGAATCAAATTTAGTCTAAAGGACGGGAAATTAGAAAATGCTACCCTTAAAGTATTTTTGGTGCATTTTTGCGTCGCGGTGTTTACACATTTCGTGAAAAACCCGAATTTTTTGCAAAAAAATTGAAGAAAAAACATATTTGAATGTGTGTCGCTGCAAGGCCCGGAATAGAAGTTGTGTGTCCCTTTAAACTACGGTATCTTGTTTTCAATTTTCAGCGAAAATGTGTTCAGGCGTTTTTTCAAAAAAAAAAAGTAAAATTTTCAAAATAAAAAACATTTGAATGTGTGTCGCTGCAAGACGCGGCGCAAAATGTGCGTGTCCCTTTAAACCAACTACGGTATCTTATTTTTTTCTTTTTTTTTGTTTTCAGAGTTTTTCAGCAGGTTTTCAGCGGGTTAGAGGGGGTCTCAGGAAATTCTGAATGTACCATCAGAATCGTCTCGATGAGATGAATCCGATCACAAATTTTCAGAAAAGTTAAGGCTGAAAATCGAGGTCTTGCAGCGATTTCATGTAAAACAAGCAAAGCAAAGCACAAAGTCAGAGAAAAAGTCTAGTTAGTTAGCCCAACTAAGCAGGCGCTTATCAAAAATCATGAGAAAAAAATGTCAACTGAAAAGTCAGCAGCGACAGCAGCAATATTTATACTCAAATCAAATAAGCTTAAACATTCGGGCGATTTTGACCAAAAACGGATTATGATATTTATTAGAAGCTCCGCCCCTCCCAATTTCTCCGCGACTTCTCACGAATATAATCTGTGCGAGAAACGAGAGAAAAAGAAAAAGAAGAAATTAATTTAAGATTATTATATATTTTTTGACGCATTTTATATGAGATTTGATGATGTGATGTGATGCTGAATTGACTCAGAAGATCTGAAATCACAACTAAATACAGAATGAGCATTTACTGAAGAGAATCCACACTTTTATAGTCTTCCAGCTCCACCCTCGCTTTAATTCCCCAATGATTTTTAAAAGAGCATATGATAATAATAATTAGGCATAGTTGATTAGGCATATATAAATTAAAAATAAAAATAACCACCCCCATTGAGCTATTTTTGGGTTGTTTTTAGGAGAATCAACAAGTTTTGGACTTTATTGGCAGCAAACTTCAAAATTACAGATTGGAAGTTTGCCATGTGGATTTTGGAAAAAAAATTAAATTTGGTTTTTTCGCGCCATGTGGATTTTCATCGGAGCGAAATACAATTTTTTTTCAAATTTCGATTTTTCCCGCCAAATTTCGTCACGTGGATTAATTTGAGCGGGAAATGGGAAAATTTTGAATTTGATTTTTTCGCGCCGATCTTGCCACGTGGATTAATTTGAGCGGTGAATGGGAAATTTTTGAATTTGCATTTCTCGCACCGATTCTGCCACGTGGATTTTTATCGGAGCGAAACAAAAAATTTTGATTTTTCGCGCCAAATTTCTTCACGTGGATTAAGTTGAGCGGGAAATGGGAAAATTTGAATTTGAACTTTTCGCGCTAATTTCGCCACTATTTTTCTTGGCATGTCCCTTTGAAAAGTACTGTAGTTTGAAGAATCATGAGTTACTGTAGCTCAGTTCGGATCTACAGTAGCCTTGAGTTGCCACGTGTCTTTTTTTGAATTTTCAAATTTTCGCGCGTGTTTTTTCCACGTGGATCTTTCGAGTGGGAAATGGGAAAATTTTCAAATTTGAATTTTTCCCGCCAATTCAGCCAGGTTGTCGGCTCCTTTGATCTTTTGCTCTTGTAGAAAATAAAAAAATGAAATCATTTTCAGATTCACGCATTTTTCAACGACTTTTCCTAAAGATTATCCTCGGATTTTCCTAAATGATTAGCTAAGTGGAAAATATTTTGATTTGACTCAAACTGCACAAAAGATCATGATTTTTGGGGAATTTTAGGATTTTCCAAAAATAAAATAATATTTATTTTGATTTAAAATACCCTGTGTGATTTAGGTTTCAGGAAAAAAATTTGAATTTTTAGAGAAAAAATTCTCTTTGAATCAAATTCAGATTCAGATCCAGCAATCTTTGTGTTCAAATCAAATGACAACATTTTTTCTCCACTGAAGCTAAAATAATCCCCAAAAATCTGGGGATAATCGGCAGATAAACCAGTTAAAAAATGTGGGTCTGAAAATGATTTCATTACATAATTATTTGTCATTTTCATTCGAAATGACGATTTTTGAAGTTAGCCCAACTCTGCGAAGCTTCCAAGAAATGATCAGGAAACATTTATTCACATTCACATTATCAGCCACCCTCCGAGGAAATTGAATTATTTGTTTTGACGCAGCTTGATTTGATATGAATGATCAGAAATTATATGCGCACACTCACATGAATTATGAACTTTTATTTTTTTACTGGAAAAAAAAAGAAAAGGGGGGAGATTAGTGGGGATTTGTGACAAAAAATAAATTAAATTAGAAGATATTATTTTATTTGTCTGATTAGTTAGTCGTTTTGTTCCGAGAAACTATCAAGGAAATCCTTTTGAGAGATTTGGAAAAAATTCAAATTCGCATTTTTCGCGCCTATTTTGCCACGTGGATTTTTTGCGCAATACGAAAAATTTTCAAATTTTCAATTTTCAGATGATTTTAGGCCAAGTGGATTTTTTTTGCGCAATACGAAAAATTTTCAAATTTCGATTTTTCGCGCCAGTTCTTCCACGTGGATTCTTCATTGACGCGAAACAAAGAAAATTCAAATTTTCAGTTTTCTCGCCGCAGAAACCCATCAAAACCCTAAAATCATTAAAATTCGATTTTCAGTCTTTAACTTTTCTGAAAATCCGCTAGAATATAGTTATCCTAACTCATCTCATCGCGACGAATCAGATGGTGTATTCAGATTCTCCTGAAACCCCTCTAACACGCTGAAAGCCCGCTGAAAAAATCTCGCAACTAAAAAAAAAAAGAAAAAAACAAGATACCGTAGTTGGTTTAAAGGGACACACACAATGTTTGCTGGGTCTCGCAGCGACACACTTTTTTTTTTGAAAAAAATGTTTTTTTTTTCATTTCTTTTTTAAAATTCTGCTGACAAAGCCCAAAATAGCTCATAACATCATTCATTTCAATTAGAGCAGTGCATTTTTCAGCTGTCATCCCATAATTTCGCAGCCACCCCCAATCAGTCAGGAAATGCGTCAAGGAACACAAATATGTTGCTTGGAAAAAAAATGATGTATAAATATCAAAAAAAAGCTGGATTTTTCAGTCTGACCAGCCGGAAATTAAATTTAAAAGTAGATTTAAGTGAGGGAGGATTTTCATAGAGAGAAAAAACACAGAAAAGCAAAACAGAGAGCTAAAGGTGCGCGACTAATTGGGGCTTTTTGAAAATGTCAATAAAGCCAATTTTTGAAGACTAGAAAATATTGATATTACTAATTAAGTGCTGGATGGAAAAAGAAGAAAAACTTGATGGGATTAGACTTTACTGCTTATTTTTTGCAAGCAAGGAACTAAAATTTTAAAGGTTAAGAGATTTGTGATCTATGGTGAGCGAAAAAATTATGGCCGTGGAAGAGAAATCCAAATATACAGTAGTAATTTGCAAAAAAAAAGAAAATTTTTTTTTTTCAATTAAAAAAAAGTTTGAATGTGTGTCGCTGCGAGACCGGGCAAACATTGTGTGTGTCCCTTTAAACCAACTACGGTATTTTGATTTTTTCTTTTTTTCGTGAAATTTTTTAAACTGGATTTTTTCCCGCCGAAGGAATCCACGTAGCAGAATTGGGGGGAAAAAAGAAAATTCAAAATTTTTTTTCGTTTCTCGCTGAAAAAAAATCCACGTGGCAAAATTTGGCGCGTAAAATGCAAAAATTTCAAAATACAGTACCCCTTGCAGTCTGCCTGGCTACAGTAACCTTTGTAAATAGTCTGGGAGAGCTACAGTAACCCAATAGTTACAGTACACCTTGCCGAGGTTTTCAAATAGGTACAGTATACCTTGCATCCCGGAAAACCCTCAATACATTTGCAGTTCTGAGCTACAGTACACCTTGCAGTCTTGAAAACCAAATTTGCGGGAAAACACAAAATTTTGAATTTTTCTCGACTACGATGCTCCGCGTTTACAGGTCATCAAAACATTCCACTAATCCATCCAAAAATAAATTTCCCAGACAAAAGATCCAAAATGAATCATGTTTAAAATGTTGCTGCTCCATTTTCGTAGCTAATCCGCATCCTTTCGAATGAACGTCAATAGGATTAATTATATAATATTAATAACTAATCTAAAACTATGTATTTTCAGCTTTTTCCAGATAAAAAAAAGAAAAAGGGGAACTTATTCATTCATTATGTCTCAAAAACCGAAAAAAAGACTAGACACTGGGTAAAGAAATAAAAAATATTGAGCATTTTACAGCAAAAACTTCAAAAAAAATCAAGATTTAGGTACTCGTTGATAACAAATCTTCATCATCATCAATATCATCAACAGCTTCTTCAACTTCTTCTTCATAAACTTCAGTTTCATCACCGGATTCTGAAGAAGAATGTTCGATTATTATTTCAACTGGAGCTCTGCAAAATTGGACATTTTTTGAGTTTTAGAGCCAAATTTTTCTGTTTTTTTCTATTCTCGTAAAAGCGGAGTGTCGTTTGAAATTTTCCAAAAAATCTTACTGTATCGATGATTCATTATGCGATTCTTCTGCTTCTTCTTCTTCCAAATTTTCAGCTTCTTCTGGATTTTCTGGAATATCTTGGAGAGTTGAGGAAGGAGCTTCTAGAATTCCGTTGGATAGTGTGATATTGTCCAGAAAATCGGATTCATCGAAAAGAATCTGGAAAATTTGAATAATTTGAAGATTTTTTGAATCGCGCTAAAAAATCCACGTGGCAAATTTGGGGGAAAATCGAAATTTGAATTTTCCTCATTTCGCGCTAAAAATTCCACGTGGCAAATTTGAGGGAAAAAATCAAATTTGAAATTGAAATTTTCGCGCCAAAAAATTCCACATGGAAAACTTAGCAACAAAAATCGAAAATTGACCTTTTTTCGTTTCGCAGCAGAAATTCCACGTGGCAAATTCGGCGCGAAAAAACAAAATTTGAATTTTTCACTTTTCCGGCCAAGAATTCAATTGAAATCATTTTCCACGTGGATTTTTTCGGCGCGAAATGTGAAAAATTCAAATTTGATACACAAGCTCTAAAAATCAAAAAAAAAACCAAAAAAAAAATCCACGTGACAAAAATGGCAGGAAAAAATCAAATTCAAATTTTATTCTTTCCCGCCAATTTCATCACGTGACACAAAAATAGCGCAAAAAAATAAAATTCAAATTTTTTCGAGTATTTTAAATTTAAAAAATTCTCCAATCAGGCAGCATTTTTAGAGAAGAAAACGTGAGTTGCACAAATTTTTAGCATTAAAAGCAAAAAAATATAAGAGGGGTGGACGAGAAAACCAAATGGGTTTTCTAGGCCATCTCTTCCAAAAATCGAAAACTCACAACAGGTTCATTGGTGGCTTGTTCATTTCTGACATTCTCCTCAACTTCCACAATTTGCGAAATATTCAACAACTTCTCTCCATTTTCATCGCTCGCCGCCCCCAAATTCAAATGTCTCATTGCTCGACGAATCGCTCGATCCGGTCGATCATATGCTCGAATTTTAACCTCTCTTCCTTCCGGCTCATTTATTCCATGACACGTGGCACGACAAATTGCCAACGCAACATTCGCCTTATCAATATCCTCTTTTTGTGTCGAAGCCATACTTTGATCACGATGGAATTTTCGTTGACGCAAGAATCGTTTGTCTCGCCAATATTGGCCACAACCATAAGTTGCTAATGGGGGACCATCGAAGCGAAGGGGAAGCCAATTTGGTTCACCTGGATATGGTGGAAGGACCCAGGTGCCATTTGCAAGGAGACGAGGACCTGCTTCGATTCTGGAAATATTGAAATTGAGGAGGATTTATCGATTTTTGTGAGTTATGGGATAGAAAAAATCATTTATAACAAAAAATTGATCCAGGAATTTTTCAAAAACTAAATGTTTAAGGATTTTCAACATTAAATATCTCGCCACAAAAATTTTTCAATAAGAAAAATTCAAAAGAACGTCGAGAAACACGGATTTTTTGTTATAAATCGATTTTTCAACGTTTTTTTCTACGGGCTTTATCCAAAAAATTTTCTGGTTTGAAGTATTCGTGCAATGCTCAGTTTTCTAGAAAAAAAATGCTCGTAAAGGTGGAGCCTCGTTTGATAATTTAATTAATTTAAAAAACTACGATGCTCCGCGTTTACACTTAAAAATCTGAATTTTTTTTCGCGCTAAAAAACCCTATTTTGAAATTCATTTCGTTTCGCTCTAAAAATCCACGTGGCAAAATTTACCGCGAAAAATCGAAATTTGAAATTTTCTCATTTCGCGCAAAAAAATCCCACGTGACAAATTCGGCGCGAAAAATCCAAATTCAAAAATGTTTAAAATACAGTATAGAATCTTTCTTGTCTGGGAGCTACAGTACCCCTCTCGTTACAGTATACCTCTTTCCTTTGTGACCTACAGTAATCCTTGTAGCCCGGAAATCCACGTGGCAAAATTAGAGCGAAAAATACAAATTTGAATTTTATTTTTCTTTGAGCCGAAAATCAAACATTTGAATTGTTCTCATTTCGCTCCACAAAAATCCACGTGGCAAATTTGGCGCGAAAAATCCAAATTCAAAAATTTTCAAATTACAGTACAATAATCTTTCTAGTCTGGAAGCTACTGTAATCCTTGCAGCCCGGAAAACCCTCGCTAAACTACATATATTTGCAGTTCGAGGTACAGTATACCTTACAAGGCAAAATTTACGTTCACGCTTTAGCGCGAATAATCCAAATTTAAAATGTTTGCCAGATCAAAAAAAAAAAAATCTTACGGTGTAGCAGTTGCACCAGCCCCTGGTCCAATCACTCCAGGTCCTCCAGGTCCAATAAGCCCAGTCGGTCCCATCACAGGCCCCATAACTCCTCCATTCACATCCGTCTCTTCAATATCTCCTCGATCATCCAACTCGAATCCGGGTTCGGCTTTCAGAGCGCCCAACACAATTTCGATCTCGTCGGCTGTCAATTTTTCGCGTAATTCCTTCCAAATTTCGTCTCTTTCTGGATGTTTGTCGGGATTTCCGAATGGTTTTTGACGGAATCCGCGATCGTCTAAAATCTCGTCTTCGCTTGAAATCTGAAGTTAAGTTAGGGTAACTTCCTAGAAAGCTAGGGATAACTTACATCTCCATCACTGGCCATATGAAGTTCATATTCACTGTCTGAATCACAGAGATGGGTTTGTCGACACGTGGATTTTTGGTTGGAATTGCTGAAAAACACGTGGATTTTACAAGAGGGACTAGGTTTTGCAGGTTAAAATCCTAGTCCCCCTGTTTCCTTTGACTCCGGAGCATTTTCCAGGTTTAAAGAACGGAGGGACTAGGTTTTGCAGGTTGAATTTCTAGTCCCCCGTTTCCTTGGGATCCCGAGCATTTTTCAAGATTGAGCAACACAGGGACTAAATTTTGCAGGTTTGAATTCTAGTCCCCCTGTTATTTTTGAGTTTTTTAGCTCCGAAGGAATTTTCAAGTTTAAACAACAGAGGGACTAGGTTTTACAGGTTAAAATTCTAGTCCTCGTGCATTTTTTGGCTCACAAAGCATTTTTCAGGTTCAAACAACAGGGGGACTAGGTTTTTGCTCCGGAGCACTTTTCAGGTTTTTAAACAGAGGGACTAGGTTTTGCAGGTTGAAATTCTAGTTCCCCTGTTATTTTTCAATTTTCTTGAGCTCCTGACTACTTTTGTGACCTTTGAATGCCAAAAATTTACCCCTGCTCTTCGCCAATCGAAAATTGTGCTCCACCTTCTTGACTTCCCGATTCTCCCGGTCTAATCGCTGGCAAAATCGCCTGATCATCACTCGTAAAATCATCCTCAGTAAAATCATCCAAAAAATGCGCCGCCTCTCCGAAATCCGAAGTTTGTTGATAAACCGGTGTACTTCTCAACGGTCGAATCATATTTCCATGCGAAATCACAGGCGGGCCGGTTGGCATTGTTGCGGCGGCACTCGCTGCGGCTGCCGCGGCAGCAGCAGCTTGTTGTTCAATGTTCCGCGCATTACTGCGCATAATGTGCTGTTGAATGAAGGCGGGGCGTTGCATTTCGAGCGCGGTTCCAGTTCCCCCCGCTGTTAAAGAATCCCGCATGGTTCTCAGGAACTCATTCATATCCATATCTGTATCCATTGGCCAAACTGGTGTCATTTGAGGTCTTGGTTGTTGTGCTTGTTGGCCGACTTGTCGAACTGTTCGTCGAGCTAACATTGGTCTACGATTGGCGGCTGCGCGAGACGGCTCATTTCGATATGAATCATTATGATTTGCATGATTCTCGTTCCAATGTGCGCGGAGATTTTCGGTATCTCGAGTTGAACTGTGTTCCGTTTCAGGGTTACTAATGCAAACCGGACAAATCTGAAATTCATTGCGAAATCTATTTTCAAAAGTGAAAATGACTCACAACATTATAAGATGGTGGATCGTGATGTACTGTAGTAACATGTGCACCAAATCCCCGTTGATTAAAACCATTCATATGACAATATGGGCAAGTAAAGCTGACGATTTTACAAGTATCATAATTTCTACTCGGATCACCCTCATAACACGTAACAAAATCCAGCGGCGTCATAATCATTTGCATTGGATGTGTGTCATCGTGAGCCGAAACTTCTGTGGCGTTCTGCTCGCCGAAATTTTTGTCGCGAAAGCACATATGACACAAATCGTAGTCGTTGCAGCGCAGACATTTGTAGCGCATGCCTTTGAAAGCGGTTTGACTGCACCCGTCGCATGAGACACCTTCGTGATAATCGGCGCGTGCTGCCATCATTTTTTTCTGGAAATTTGCGATTTTCTAGAGCGAAAATGATGATTTTAAAAAATCGAAACGCGAAAAAAGAAAATACGTTTTAAAGGAACATCGATTTATTTGTGTGCATGGGTCTCGTCACGCTCGTATTTTTGTTCATTTCCATTTGTCGCTTTTTTCAGAAAAAAGTGTGTTTTTCTGGGTTTTTCAGCGTTTTTGTGGGTTTTCAGAGGTTTTAATTGTGATAGGCTTTGAAAGCAGGTTTTTATTGACCAGGAGACTTTGTTTTAGGGGTTTCAAAATTCTGGGAAACTTGGTTTTTTTTTGAAAATAGATTATTTCGAATTTTTCTTTTTCATCAAAATTTGCTTATTCAATCAATATTTTTTCAGCTCCTTTACCAGGACTCACCAAAGAGGTAACAAATATGGCTCCAAATTATTTCCAAAAGCCGGAAGCAGCTTTGAAAAGAGCGGAAGAATTGATCCAAGTTGGAAAAGAATCGGATGCTCTCGATACACTTCATGACACTATCAAAGCCAGAAGACATAAACAATGGACTTCAGTTCATGAGCAGATTATGATCAAGCACATGGAACTTTGTGTTGATTTCAAGAAACAACATTTGGCGAAAGATGCGTTGTTCCAATATAAAGCGTTGACTCAACAAATCAATGTGAATTCATTGGAAACTGTTGTTGAACATTTTTTGTCATTGGCTGAACAGAAAACCGAAGAAGCCCAAAAGCAATCAATTGAAAAAGTTGAAGAAATTGGAGATCTCGATCAAGGAGATATTCCAGAACGTCTTCTTCTCGCAGTTGTCTCAGGCGCTGCTGCTCAAGATCGTATGGATCGAACAGTTCTTGCTCCATGGCTCCGCTTCCTTTGGGATTCTTATCGAAACTGTCTCGAATTATTGCGAAACAATGCACAAGTTGAACAACTCTACCATCAAATCAGCAGAAAATCCTTCAAATTTTGCTTGAGATATCAAAGAAGAACCGAATTCCGCAAACTTTGTGATATGTTGCGAATGCATTTGAATCAAATCCAAAAACATCAACATATGCCACATTCCTTCAGTGTAAAATTGAGTTCTCCGGAATCTTTGGCGCTTATGCAAGAAACTAGATTGTGTCAATTTGACACAGCTATTCAAATGGAACTTTGGCAAGAAGCATATAAGTAAGTTCTATTTTATATCTCAGAATCAGAATAATGTTTTATCAAAATTTTTATTCCAGGAGCGCTGAAGATGTTCATGGAATGATGCAACTTTCAAAAGACAAAGACAAGAGAACTGTGAAACCATCAAGTTACGTTAACTACTACGACAAACTTTCTCTCGTCTTCTGGAAAGCTGGAAACAGCCTCTTCCACGCTGCCGCCCTTCTCCAAAAATACATCATCTACAAAGATATGAAGAAACAATTCACTCCAGAAGAAGCGCAAGAGCAAGCATCTCGTGTGCTTTTGGCGACGTTGTCGATTCCCGAGGGATCGGATGCCCCATCAGATTTGACAAGAAACCTGGATATTGAAGATCAACACGTGGCAAATATGCGACTTTTGTCGAATTTGCTGAGACTTCCAATCGCTCCAACGAAATCGAGCATTTTGAAAGAGGCCGTTCGTATTGGTGTTCCAGAAGCGGCGAGCTCGGCTGCCCGAGAATTGCACAAATTATTGGAGAACAATTTCGCTCCATTGAGAGTTGCTACAGATGTTGAATCACTTCTCAAAGGTATCACTAGACCAGATCATGCTCAATATATTGATGCTCTTCAATCGGTTGCTGCCATCAAATCGCTGAAACAGGTAGGTTTCCCAGAAACCTTATAAATTATGTTTACTGATTTTGCTAAATTTCAGATCTCGGTAATCTATGATTCTATCAGCTGGAAGAGAATTCGTGCCATTATCCCATTCTATTCTGATTTGGAACTTGAAAGAATTGTTGTTGAAGCTAGTAAACATCGCATTGTCAAAGTTCAAATCGATCATAGATCGGATTGTGTTCGATTTGGCGCGTCAGATGTTACCCTAGCTGGAGGTGTTGATCTTGAAGAGACTGAAGGTTTCACTGGAGACGATACTCAACTTGGAGTCGAAGGTGTTCGCAATCATCTTGAGATTATGTATACCAAACTTCGTCAACTTGTTGATACTTTGGATGGAGATAAGAGACGGAAAGAAACTGTTGCTAGAATTGAACAACACGTTGTTAATTATGAAAGAAATCGGGCGAATGAGGTTGAGAGAATTCAACAAAGACGGAAGAAGTTGGAGAATTATAAGGAGAATTGGGAACGTGTTAAGCAAGAGAAGACTTTGGCTGCGGCTACAGAAGCTGCGAAACGAGAAGAAGCTATGCGTGCGGATGAGATGAAGAGGTTGGAAGAGCAAAATAAGGAATCGGAGAGAAAGAGAAAACAAGCGGAACAGGAAGAGGTTCAGAGAAAGATCAAGCAAGATCAATTGCGGAAAATGCAACAGAACGCGATTTATCAAGCGATTATTAAGGAGAAGGGATTGGATCAATTCCATGATATGGATCCTGAACAAGTTTTGAGAGAGCAACGAGAACGATTGGATAAGGAAAGAGCTGAGACACAGAGAAGACTTCAACAACAGGAGAAGAACTTTGACCATCATATTCGAGCTTTGCATTTGGAAGAAATGATGGAGAGAAAGGCGGTGATGAGTATGAGAATGGTTGAAGCACCGAAACTTCATGAGAAGTATGAGGAGGAGAGAATTGCTAAAGAAATGTGAGTTTTTTTTTAATGAAAATGGGGGATTATTCAAAATTCAGCCATAATTATGTTCAAAAATTCCATCGAAATATTCTAGTTTTGATTTTCGAAAGTAAAAAAAATGCTTTGTAAAAAGTTAAATATGAGCAACATTTTTCAGAAATTGTTTAATCTGAGCAATCCCTGCATTTTTATTCATTGAATGGCTTGGAAGCCCAGAAATAATTATGGTCTAAAATGAAAATCACCTGAATATTTTAGTTTTGTTTTTATAAAATCACAAAAATACACGGGAACTTGGAGTTTTTGCAATTTTTAAATGCTCCGTGAGCTCATGAAAAATTGCAAAACTCAAAAGCAACAGGGGGCTAGGTTTATATAATGCATTTTTTGAATTTTAGTGGGCTCACGGAGCATTTTTGTGATTTTTTAAAGTCAAAACTGAAATATTAAGGTGATTTTCTTTTTTTTTCTCCATAATTATTTCTTCCGAGTCATTTAATGACTAAAAATGAAGGCAAACAACTTTTTTCACTCAAAAAAAATTCAAAATATGCTTTTTCCAGTGCCGCTCATGAAAAGAATGTGAAAATCTGGGGACTCTGGGATCAAGTTCGCGAAAATGCGCTCGATTGGATGCAACAAGTCAAAGAAAACAACGCCGATGTTTTCGAGCAGAAAATCGCTGATTGGGAAGCGAAACTCGTCGCCGTTCGCAATTCTCGTCTCGCTGAACGCGCTGAACAACGGAAGAAGGAACGAAAAGAGAAGAAATTGCGCGAAAAAGCTGAAGAGGAGAGAAAGAAGAAGGAAGATGAGGAAAGAGCTCGACTTCAAGCAATGGATGAACAACGAAGAATGCGCGGGGGAGATCGGGGAGATCGTAGAAGAGAGGCGGAGGATTCGGTGGCGATGCGAGATAATGATTGGAGAAGTGGACCGAAGCGAGAAGCGCCTCCACCAAAAGATCGCGAGCCAATTCGACAACGAGAACCATTGCGAGAAGTTGCTTCATCTTCGAAAGCTGATAATGATAATCAATGGAGAAGAAATGCTGCACCAACACCACCAACTCGTGAGTTTTGCGGAATTTGATGAAAAATATTTGTTCAGTTTCTAATGAAACTTGGAGAAAATCCACGTTTTTTGAACCTATATTTCATATTTTCCAGAACGTGATGGTCCACGTGACGGCCCGAGAGATGGTCCGAGAGATGGTCCAAGAGACGGTCCGCGCCGTGAACCGATCAGATCGTCGAAGGCTGATACTGTTGACACCTGGGAAAGAGGAGCAGCTAAGCCGAAACCGGAACCAACTCCAGCTTGTGAGTTTTTGTGGGTTGAATTTCAATGGTAATGGGAAAATATGGGGTTTTTTTGGTCAATTGTGATCTACAGTAACCTTTGAGCCTATAGTAACCCTGAAAAACTAAAATTTGGCGCGAATGTTTTAGAGCCTACAGTAACCTTTCAAAATTTCTGATCTACAGTTTGGATCAATTTTCAACAAAAGTTAGCTGAAAATGTAAATTTATCAGAAAAAGTCGCCAGATTTAGGCTTAAAATGATTTTTTTTGTCAAAATTACACCAAATTTCTAAGAAATCTGTATTATTTGGTCAATTTTGAATCGCTTTTGAGCAAAACTATAAAATTTCCCAAATTTTAAGGAATCTGCTAGTTTTGATCAAATTTTCTTACCAACTTTCGGTCTAATTATGACTTAACTAATTTTGTAGGAAAATTGGTCAGAATTGCTTTTAAAAAATTCAAATTTTGATTTATAAAATTAAAAATTGGCAAAAAACCGTAAATTCATCTGAAACTGACCGAATTTTGGTCAAAATCGCACAAATTTTCCACCTTTTTCCCTATAAAAATCCATTATTTTTGCAGCCAGTCAACAAGACAACAACACTCCACCAAAATCCGACGGCCCCGCCAAATTCATTCCCCCACAAATGCGCCGCAATCAACCAGGAAATGGTCCCGCTGGAAACAATGGTCCATCTCCAACCAGCGGCACAAACAATGGTCCACCACCACGTCGTGATTTCGGATCCGCTCCAAATCGCAACAGCGGCCCACCACCAAATCGAAATCAGAATCGCAATCAAACATCTTCAGCTTCTGGCAATGCTGATAGTAATAATTGGAGAAAATAAGCCTCCTTTTTTGTCTGTTACTTGTTTTTCCCTTTTTTCTGTCATTTCCGGTACATTTTTAGTGGTCCCTTCTTTTTGTTAGAAATCAATTATTCAAATTTTTTTGTTATTTAACTAATCTATCGCCTTTTCCCCCCTTCATTTCTTTGGTTTTTTTGTTGTAAGAAAAAATAAACAAGTATTTAAGTTAGTTTTTGGGGTACTGTAGGATTACTGTAGATCAGATTTTTGTGCTAAAAATTTGGGTACTGTAGGTTCTTATCTACAGTAATCCTTGTTTGCCACGTCATAACTCATTCGTTGTTGTTCCCCGTATCTAATAACAATTTTTTTCAAAAACATATTTGTTTTGTAACATAACCATGACTCATATTAGTAATAACACATTAAATTGAAAATTATTAATATGAGTCATGTTGTTTCAACCAAAACAGATTTTCGCGCCAAAATTTGATCTACAGTACCCAAATAAGCAGCTTGCCAAAATTTTCCAAAAAATTGGATCAAACTAAATTCATGAATTCGCCGAACTTCTGATTGATTTTCTGATCTTTTTTTTATCAAATCACTAGTAAAAACCGGTTCAAAAATCATAGAAAATACGATTTTTTTCTCATTTTCCAAAAAAAAATGCTATTGAAATCAATTGCGCTTCTAATTCTTCTAATTTTCATAAGTTCTGGTAAGTCTCAATTTTTTTTTCGAATCTAGATAAAAAATGTGAATTTTTTTTCTAGCCGAGGGTTACGGTAGAGGAAATAATCGATACAGTAATCATCATCATCACCACGGACATCAAAACTATGGGCCACGTGGATATTTGTGGCAATATCGACATGATCCAGTTGGTGGAAGAGGAATTGGATTGTTTGGAAGGAAATAAATAATTTTTTTTTCAAAAGATTGCTCATGTTAAACCAATTTTTAAAAATAAGTTTAACCTAATACCAAAAAAATTTCTGAACAAAAAAACCGATAAATTTCTGTAGGGATTGCTAAGGTTAAATAAAAATTCTAACTGTTGCTCAGGTTAAATTGAAAACCTTCTTGAACGACTGAAAATTAAGGATTGCTCATGTTAAAAAAATTTAAGATGGATTGCTCATGCTAACCCATTTTTTTTTAAATTAGTGTAACCTGAGCAATACAATTCCTCTGAAAAAGTTGCTCATGTTAAATCATTTTGAAAGGTTGCTCAGGTTTAACAAAATGTTTTTCAACGACTGAAAATTAAGAATTGCTCAGGTTAACCCGGTTGAAATCTAGTTTAACATGAGTAATTCTATTTTTAAAAACATTGCTCAATTTTGAAAGGTTGCTCATGTTAAACCATTTTTAAAAAAATAGATTGCTCAGATTAAACAAAATATTTTTTTCAATGAATAAAAATGAAGGGATTGCTCAGGTTAAACAATTTTTGAAAAATCAGTATAACCTGAGCAATGCCTTTTCTCACAAGACAAACATCATCTTTCAATTGATAGAATTGAAGGGATTGCTCATGTTAACCAAGATATTGCTCATGTTAAACTCCCAATTACAAGCAGGAAAACTTTATTACTGTACACTAAAAACGCTCGAATCCTAAAAAGAATCCACATCACTTATCTTCCCGGCGAGCAAGTATAATATTGATAATTTGGTGCACTTGGCGGACAATGACAATAATATCGTGGCGTACTGCCAACGTAGTCGATGAATTGAGCTGTGGTGCAATAGCTACTGTATCCACCTCCACCGTAGCCTCCTTGATTTGAATACATCTGGTTGTTGTTGCCTCCCAGGCCGAGAAGGGCTCCAAGGCCGCCGAGGCCTCCAAGGCCTCCGAGGCCTCCGAGGCCCCCGAGGCCTCCCATGCCACCCATGCCTCCGAGGCCTCCCAGGCCTCCGAGAAGTGAGAGAAGTCCTCCGCCTCCGCCTCCACCACCGCCGCCAAAACTGCTGAATGAGCTCGAGCCACCGCCGCCGAAGCCTCCCCCTCCACGGCCACCTCCTCCACGTCCGCCTCCACGGCCTCCTCCCCGTCCGCCTCCCCCGCGTCCGCCTCCTCTTCCCCCGCCGCCTCCACGTCCACCGCCACCGCCTCGACCTCCTCCGCCTCGGCCCCCACCGCCTCCGCCTCCACCTCGACTTCCTCCTCCGCCGCCGCCGCCACGGCCTCCGCCACGTTGCGAAGTTACCTCATCTGGAAAAAATAGGATTGCTCATGTTAAACTCAACGTCATCTTGTATGAGAAAATGAGAACAATTGGATTGCTCATGTTATATCATTTCCAAACTAGTTTAATCTGAGCAATACATGTTCCCAAGAGACTATTTCTAAATTTGTGAAATAAAATTTCACAGCAAAAATTAAGGGATTGCTCAGGTTTAACTTTATCTAAAAAATATTTCAATAAATGAAAAAACAGGGATTGCTCATGTTAAACCACTTTTAAATAGGATTGATCAGGTTAAACTTAACAGAATATTCCGAACAATGTGAATTGAGGGATTGCTCATGTTAAACCCATTTTTAAAGGATTGCTCATATTAAACCATTTCAAAAAGATTGCTCAGATTAAAATAAACATCGATTCAATGAATAAAAATGGGATTACTCATGTAAAACCATTTTAAAGGGATTGCTCATGTTAAACTTCAAAGAATATTCCAACCAATATAAACTAAAGGATTGCTCAGGTTTAACCACCTTTAAGGATCGCTCATATTAAACTATTACTAAGCCATACTCATATTCCAACTTTTTTCTCTGCATCTCTAATTCTCTGATTTCTCTGCGTCTCTAGCTCTCTGATTTCTCTGCATGACTAGCTCTTTGATTCCTCTGCGTCCCTCAATTCTACACGCTCTCTAATCGAGCAAAAACTCTCCCGCTCGGGAAAAAGCCACCCAAAAATTACAGAACTTACCGAAACTTGCAAACACAATGATAAGAACGAAAAAGAGCGAAATTGAAGAAGACAATCGCATTTTTCTAGTTGCTGATGATAATATTTTTTCGAGAGAAAATAAGTTCTTTTATAGTATTTTGTGAACCGGTTTCAGTCCAGGATCGATCAAACCACACACGAAAATTGAAAATTGATAAGCGACAATTTGATAATTACTAGGTTTCCTTGGCGAAGTTCGCGGAACTCGAGAGCTTGGCGAATTGGAGGAAGTTACGATAACTTGGAACGATAACTTGGATTTTTGAAGAAGTTGCACGAACTTGCAGAGATCTTGTACAGTTCTCAGATGTTTTCAGAAAGGTAAAAAGATCAGAAATCAATTTTTCCCTGGAACGGACTGAAATTGATATCAGGTATGTCATTTTTCATTATTTTACGGCCAAAGATAGCCTAACTCTCTTATCATTGATTTTTTGAATTTTATTTTATTTTAGATTCTGGAATTTTTCTGAAACCTTGATATTTTCAGCAATTCTTCAGGTTCTTGGGTGAGGTATTTTTGAGCTGAAATTCTGGATTCAGAATTCTGGAGAGTCAATTTTCAGCCAAATTTTCAGATTTATATTAATTTGTGGCAGAAGCTGAATTTTTTTTTTTTTTAGTTTTTTATCTTTTTCAATTTTAGCAGACTGCAAAGTATACTGTAGATCAAGATGTTTCCAGACTGCAAGTGGTACTGTACTCCTATTTTTCCGGTTACTGTATTTCTGGCAAGCTATATCCGAACTGCAAACGGTACTATACTTAGGGCATTTTTTCCAGATCTCAATTCTTTTTGCAGACTGCAAAGGGTACTGTATCTCAAAGACTGCAAGGATTACTGTACTTAAATGTTTCCCAGACTGCAAGGATTACTGTATCTATATTTTTGCAGACTGCAAGGATTACTGTATCTCAAAGACTGCAAGGATTACTACAGCTCAAAATTTCCGGACTGCAAGGATTACTGTATTTCCGGGGTTATATATCCAAACTGCGAAGGGTACTGTACCTCTATTCATTCCAGACCGCAAGGTATACTGTGGATCAAGATGTTTCCAGACTGCAAACGATACTGTGGCTCAAAGACTGCAAGGATTACTACAGCTCAACATTTCTGAACTGCAAGTGGTACTGTATCTCAAAGGATTACTGTACCTAAATGTTTTCAGACTGCAAGGATTACTGTATCTCAACATTTCTAGACTGCGAGTATTACTGTACCTCTATTTATTCCAGACTGCAAGGTATACTGTAGCTTAAGATGTTTCTAGGCTGCAATATTTTGTGAGATACTGTATCCGAACTGCAAAAGGTACTGTAGCTTCTTCAGAATAACTGAAAACTGCGAGATATACTGTAGCTTATGATGTTTCCAGACTGCAAGGTATACTGTATCTCGAGTTTTTTAAACCATATTTTTAAAAAAAATCTAATTTATCAATTGCCACGTCATAGGTTGAAAAAAATTCATTTTTAATTTTAAAAATTTCAAAAATAAATATTGATTATTTTCCCCAATATCCACGTCTTCCACCAAAATGATTATGATGATGATGATGATGGTGATAATGTCCACGTGACGGAGCCCGATAATTGCTCACTCTTCTTCCGCCACCTCTTCCACGGCTGAAACTACGACACTCCGCTGAAAACGACGCTTGTTATAGATCAGAAATCACTCACTTATCAAATAACTTACTGGAACTAATGAGCGCTAGAGAAATGACGAGAAAAATTAGGAAAATTGATGAAATATGGGTTTTTGATAGCATAGTTGTGATGATTTTTTGATTTTTTTTGTCAAGAAAAAGAAAAAAACGATATTTATAGTGGTTTTTGAACCGGTCTTTCTTCTTTTTCTCAGAGATCAAAGAATCGACTATTCGCTAAATTAGGGTGATATCTATCTATTTCTAGCAGAAAACTCCCAGAGTTCGGGGAACTTGGCAAAAATTTAAAAAAAAAACAATAAAAATATTCAAGGGAGGCTGATTAAAAACACGTGTGTTCCCCGCAGCGAACATTGATTTGTGTAGTTCTCGAGGACAAACATTTTTTATTTTTGTTTTTTTCGTTTTCAAGTTGTTTTCAGGGTAGAAACGTGGATTTTGGTGATTTTTGGGTTTCGGGAAGTGGAAAATAACAATGGGAAATAGGGGAAAAGAGGATTTTTCGATTTTGAGATACGGAAATCATGTTTTTTCTAAAAAAATTGGGATTTTGGGGAAAACTGGGATTTGAAAAGAATTTACATGGAATAGGAGATCGCAGTGGAATCTAGTGACTTTAAGGACACTACGGCTTATAGTTCGACATTGACTAAATGACATTTTCAGGTTTTTTAAGCAAATGAGTTGAAATATTGGGTTCTGATTTTATTCATATGATAGAATGGTCTAAGACGAACAAAGTGATATAAATTTTGATGACTTTACGTTATCCATAAGTGATTTAGCGAAGTTTAGTCGATATTTAGTCGTTAAGTCCCTAAATCACTTATGGATAACGTAAAGTCATCAAAATTTATTTCATTCTGTTCGTTTTAGACCATTCTATCATATGAATAACATTAGAACCCAATATTTCAACTCATTTGCTTAAAAAACATGAAAATGTCATTTAGTCGATGTCCAACTATACTGCGGCTCAAAAATCTGTATATTTTATGGCCTAAAATTTTGCTTAACGTGAACTTTGACGTGGCAAATGCTTTTTCATTTATCAAAATTTTAGGCCCCTAAAAATACATAGGTTTGCGAGCTTACCGCTTATGAAAACTGTTTTTAAATCCCAGTTTCCCCAGTCTAACCTATTTCCACAATTCCTCATTGCTAATTTCCACTTTTTGACACCCAAAAATCACATTTCCACTTTGAAAACCCTTTCCCAAGGTTTACTCTCCACGTGGCGCCCAAACCTTGTTGTTTCTTTTGTGTTGAGCGCAAAAATGATGTACTTTTGATGTCTGCGTCCCTCTTATCTCTAACTTACACAAACACATAGCCCTCTTTCCTCATTCATTTTTTCTTGTTGTTGTTGTTGTGTCGCTCCTCCCATTTTTTGTGCGCCCCACGGCCTTTCATTTCCTTCTTTTCCTTGTTGTTTACTTCGTCCCTGTGTTGATCGATGCGCCACAGCGCCGTTTTTTCTGGTGTCATTTTCATTTTGAAATGGAAAAAACAGAATGAATGACCCGAATTTTTCCCCCAATTATTTATTTCTGTTTTTTTTTGGTTTTTGATTGTTGATGCGATTATAATGAGAGGAGCGATCTTTGATATCTTCAAGGTTTTTGGACAGAAAACAAAATCTACAGAATATTATTTTGATTAGAGACAACGTGAAATTGAGAGGGTCTAGAGAAGACAGAATAATTTTTCTGAAAAAAAATGCAATTGTATTTTTTGTCGGAAAAACTATTTTGTGTTGTCTAGACTCTCTCAATTTCACGTTGTCTCTAATCAAAATAATATTCTGTAGATTTTGTTTTTTTTATAGGAAATCAGTAATTTTCCTAAAACCTTGAGGAAATTCCTAAAATTGTTAGAATTCCCAAAAAATCTTCGATATCTTTCGAGAAAGAAATTTGAGAAGCGTGGGAATTTTGGCGCCAAAAAACAGGGGTTTTTTCAACTTTCCCTCTATCTAAAATATGTTTTCTAGTAGATTTTAACCTGCTGAACACAATCCCGTTGTCGAAAATTGTAAAACTCCACTCCTACCATGAGTTATGACGTGGCAAAGTTTGGGGCTTCAAAAATGATTTTTCCTGTGGGGAATCTGAAGCACATTGTTGTACTATCAGATTCCCGAGAGGAAAAATTATTTTTAAAGCCTCAAACTTTGCCACGTCATAACTCATGTTAGGAGTGGAGTTTTGCAATTTTAGACATCGGGATTGTTTTCAGCAGGTTAAAATCTACTAGAAAACAGAATTCCACGTGGCAAATCGAATTTTTGAAATTTCTATTTTTAGCCATGTACTTTAGTACTTTTTTTTTAGTACCAATCCATACTTTTCTTAACAAAAAAAGTTTTTTGAAACAAACAAATATTTGTTTTTTTTTCTGCCCCAAGGTCAACAAATTTACACTAACGGGGCGAAAATTTGAAAAAAAAATCCAACAAATCAAAAAATGTTGCAAATATTTCGTAACTATTTCATTTCTTCCCATTAGTCAGCCAATTTTGTTCGGCTCAAAACAAAAACATGACTCATATTAGGGTAGGATAGAGGGGATTTCGCAACATAGGAGGCTCCGCCCCTTTCTTATTTTTGTCGGAAGCAGCCAAAATGAATCATCTTTTTTTTGTATCTATATAAAAATAGGCGGTTTCGGCCATTTCTTATCTTTTCTCTCTGTTTTTTTTTGGAAAAAAACATTTTTCGATTTTCTTGGTTTAAAAGATAGGGTTTTATCGCTGAAAGTGTTCATTTTCGCTCTAGAAATTTTTCTCTTCAATATGTCAGGGTTAGTTATGACGTGGCAAAAGCACTGAGCTTTTGACATTTAAGATATTGTTCTCTAGAGAAAAACTGTTTTTTTGTTGACAAAAATGACTCATTTTCTTTTCTTTTGCTCTTATCAATGGGGGAAACCAAAAAGTTTCATTTCAGTTAGATAGGCAAAGCCGCGACGCACACGCAACGCTTCTGAAAGAGCTATAGAACCTCAGTTTTGTATATAAAAATACGCAACGCTTTTGAAAGCATCAAATTTTCGTTCCATCCACAGAATCTCAGCCACTAAAGCTACGGTATATTAAAGAACAACCGCGACGCGCACGCAACGCATATGAGTCATTACCCTACAGTATATGTTTTTAATCGCGACACGTACGCAACGCCTCCCAAACCACAATCTCCATTTAAAATTCCCGCCTATAAACCTACCGTATCTCAAAAACCGCGACGCGCACGCAACACTCTTCTAGACTATTTCTCATTCCAGTTCACCAAACCCATACTTCACCATGAATTCCCCCTACGCCACCATTGTCGACGCGCGCGAATTCAACGCTGCACTCTTCGCCGAAAAAATCGACCGTGCTCTCCGCGCCGGCGAAAAAGATGTCGTCATCAAAGTGCTCACCGGAATCTCGAACAATCAAAGACAGGCGCTCCGTGAACCGTACAAATTGAAGTACGGTAAGGAACTTGTCGATGCGTTGGACAAGAAATTCAGTGGCGACGCGGAAAAAGTCATTTTTGCCCTGATGGATACTCCGTTGGATTATGATGTTAAGCAATTGAAACAAGCTATCAAGGTTGGTTAGAGACGCTGAGACAAAGTTAGAGACGCAGAGACTCTGGCAGCTTCGACACTCGCTTCGCTCGATTAGAGAGCATATAGAATTAAGAGACACAAAGAAGCCAGAGAGCTAGAGACACAGAGGAACTGCTA
The DNA here is from genome assembly GCA_947459285.1 of Caenorhabditis angaria. Taxonomy (NCBI): domain Eukaryota; kingdom Metazoa; phylum Nematoda; class Chromadorea; order Rhabditida; family Rhabditidae; genus Caenorhabditis; species Caenorhabditis angaria. Next base: position 9,821,577 of record CANHGI010000003.1, read on the forward strand.
TCGATTAGAGAGCATGTGGAATTGAGAGACACAGAGAAACCAGGGACGCAGAGAAACTGGCTGCTGAAGCGGAAGCTTGCGGTTTACACTCGGCCTTTCGGCTTCTAGATTTAGGCCTAACCTGAACCTAGGCTTCTTGATGGCCCGGTCCAGAGAAGTGGGCCTAAAAATCCCAGGCTTAACTACACAGAGATTTATCCATGATCAGGCCTGAATCTGGATAAATTTCTATATAGCTAAGCCTAGGCTTTTAGGCCCGATTCTCTTAACCGGAACATCAAGAAGCCTAGGTTCAGATTAGGCTCTAAAGAGCCCCAAATCTAGAAGCCTAAAGGCCGAATGTAAACCGCAAGCTTTAGCTTCAGCAGGCGGTTTCTCTGCGTCTCTGACTTCTCTGTGTCTCTCATTCCACATGCTCTCTAATCGATAGCAGTTTCTCTGCGTCTCTAACTCTACAAATTGCCTCAAATCACTGTTTTTTACGAAAAAAAAACAAAAACAAAATTGTTTTTCTCTCCCCCAGATGTTCCAAGTTAGCCTAACTTCCCAAACAAAAATCTAAAAATTTGCAGGGACTCGGAACCGACGAAGCTGTGCTCATCGAAATCTTGTGCTCACGCACAGTCGATCAACTTCGCGCAATCCGCGCCGCCTACGAAAAACAATACGGAAAACAATTGGAAAAGGACGTGGCTGGCGACACTTCAGGCGAATTCAAAGATCTTTTGGTCTCCCTGGTCACCGGCTCAAAAGACGGGAGCCATGATACAAATGATGTGCAAGCCAAGGATGATGCGGTTAGACTTTTCGCTGATGGCAAAGCCAAGCTCTCCAAGAAAGAGGGCTCGAACTTCCTCCAAATCTTGGCAACACAAAATCAATATCAACTTCGCAAGGTCTTTGCGTATTTCCAAGAATTGGCTGGAACTGATATCGAAAAACTCGTCGAAAAGGAATTCAGCGGGGATTTGAGAAACAGCTACTTGACAATTGTTCGCGCCGCTTCGGACAAGCAAAAATTCTTCGCGCAACAATTGCACGCCTCAATGAAGGGCTTGGGAACTCGCGACAATGATTTGATTCGTGTGTTGGTTTCGAGATCCGAAGTTGATTTGGAATTGATCAAGACCGAGTTCCAAACGCTTTACAACAAGAATTTGGAGGATGTTGTGAAGGGTGATACTTCGGGAGCTTATCGTGATGCTCTTCTCTCGATTATTCATGGAAATCATCAATAATTGCCACGTGGCATATATGTATTTTGCTTTAATTTTTTCTCACTTTTTTCGGTTCATTCCTTTCTTAATTCGCTTTTTCACTGTCTTTATTGCATTATTTTCATGTTTCATAATAAATTGTAACTTCAAGAAACTTTTTTGCGAGTTATCAGAAGTCATAATTTCCATCGTGGAAAATTCACCAGTGTTTTCCAGCGCGCGCACTTTAAATTCGAGATTTTCACAGGGCCTTCCAAAGCGCGCATGGCCGAGTGGTTAACACGCGCGCCTGCAGTTGATTTTGCCCCGGTTCGAGCCCCACCCAACGCACCCATTTTTTTAGTTTTCCACCCCGGAAAAACGGAGTCACGTTGTGTTTTTTTCTCGCCCTACTTTTTTTTCCACGTATTCATGTATTTCGAAAAATTGCTCATTTCTCGAAAATGTTCCCCAGCGAATTTTCGGCCCGCATCCAACATTTTCCCCATTTTTTCCAACAGAAACGCAACGTGAAATGCAGTGCTGAAAGAGTTCGATTGCTCGAAAATGGCGAGTTACCGGAACTCAAGTATTTGGATGGTTGTGAGATTCGAGAAGCTGGTGAGGGGTGAGTTACTGTAGGAGGGTACTCTGGGGTTATTGTAGTTTTTTCGAATAGAATACTGTAGCTTCGTTTTTTGTAGCCCAGATTACTGTAGTCGAGAAAATGTTTTGCAGTTCGGGTTACTGTAGCTTTTCTGCTGAATTATTTTACCGTTTGGACTACGGTAAGTGGTTCCTACAGTAACCCGAACTGCAAGCATTTTTTCTAGTTTTTTGCACTCCAGATCACTGTAGCTAATCTCTGGCCTACAGTAACCCGCACTACACAAATTAGAAAAGTAATTTGCAAGTTTTGAATGTCACAAGAAGCTACAGTACCCCAAACTGCAAACAATTTTTGCTATTTTTTGCAAAAAGCTCAGAAAAAATATTTTTTTGCAGTTCGGATTACTGTACTACAGTAACCCGAACTGCAAATTTTTTACGAATTTTTGGTTTCAGACTCGGAATATTTTGCGATCGTCAGGGAGTTACTCGAACCTCGTATCACATGGAGCTGATGTCGAATCTGATGAATTCGGAATTTTATCCAAGAGATGTGAGTTGAGAGAGAGAGTGAGAGACGCAGAGAGGCAGATGGTTAGGGACGCAGACAGCTATGGTTAGAGACGCAGAGTGCCAGACGGTTAGGGACAAACATTGCGAGATACAGACAGCTAGAACTAATTCTAGAGTAATAGACACATGGTTAGAGACGCAGAGTGTCAGACAGGCAGAGTGCTAGAGACGCAGACAGCTTCTCTGAATCTCAAATTCAATTCTGTTCCAGTTCCTATCGGATGTTTCAATTGTCACTACAATCTCCGCTTTAAGAAGTCTGCTCCAACAATGGATTGGATCTGAAAGATCAGAATATTACCAACAAAATCCGCATTTTTGTCAGAATTTTGGCGGGAAATTGTATTTTCATACAATCTCGGATTTCACCTCGCCAATTGGAACTTCGATGAATATGATACATAAATATAGAATTACTGGATCGAGGGGAACTTGGTGAGTGGGGTTTGGGGAGAGGCAGAGACGCTAGAGGGCTAGAGATGCAGAGAAAGTGGCTCCAAACTTCTGAGAGCTTTTTTACTTTAGAAAAATCTAATTTACAAAATTATTCGTGTTGAGAAAATTCACTGTTTCAAAATTTCTAAATTTTCCAAACAGAAATTTTAAGATGATATTGTGTACATTTTCTTCTTTTTACAAAAAATGTATGATATTTGAAAAGAGAAATTTTAAGTTAATAATAATTTGTTTTCAATTTCACAAAATTATCCACTTGTATAAATTCCAAAAAAAAATCACTGTTACAAAAATTTTACTAATTTTGAATATTTTTTTTTTCGGATCGATTAAACGATTTATTTTAAATTTTTGAAAAAAAAAAAGTTTTTGAAAAATTTCACAAATTTTTTTAATGAAGATTTGTTTTCGCTCATCGATCGAATTATCTTTTGTTCCGATTATTTTATGCAAATTTTTTGTTGTGAATTAAAAAAATAATTTTAAAAAAATTCACTGTTTTAAACATTTCTCAAAGAAATCTAAACAAAAATTGAAGTTATTAGTATTTTTTCAATTCAGCAGAAAAAGTTATCGAAAAATTCACTGTTTCAAAAATTTATGAAATTTGAAACCAGAAATTTTAAGTTGATAAATTTGTACTTTCATACTTCACAAAAACATCCACTGAATTTCAGTTTTTAGAGGATAAATTCCGAAAAAAAATAACTGTTTAAAAAATTTCACTAATTTTGAATAATTTTTTCTCGAATCGATGAAACGATTTATTGTATATTTTGAAAAAAAATTTGTTTTTGAAAAATGCACTGTTTCAAAACTTCCACAATATTCAATGAATTTATTTCATAGTGATTTTCGTGGTATAGTGAATAAAAAAAACCTCTAGAAAAAATATCCGAAAAAATTCACTGTTTCAAGCAATTGGGAAATTTTGAAACTGTTTTTCGAATTAATGCTAATTCTTTTTCTTCACCAGAATATTTGATAAAAACTTTCCGTTCTGAAATTTCTATTAGAAAAATTCACCAAATAAATTTTGAAAAAAAATTAAAAAATTATTCGTGTTGAGAAAATTCACTGTTTCAAAAATTTATGAAGTTTGAAAAGAGAAATTTTAAGTCAATAATAACTTGTTTTCAACTTCACAAAATTATCCACTTGTATAAATTCCGAAAAAACTCACTGTTTCAAAAATTTCACAAATTTTTTTAATGAAGATTTTTTTCGCTAAACGATTGAATTCTGTTTCGTTTATTTTATGAAAACTTTTTGTTGTGAAATAAAAAAAAATATTATCAAAAAAATTCACTGTTTCAAAAATTTATGTAAGTCGAAAATAAAAATATGAATTTAGTACTGCCTTTAATTCTGTCGGAAAATGTCATCAAAAAATTAACCGTTTCAAAAATTCTAAATTTTACCAAACAGAAATTTTAAGTTAATATAGCATATATTTTCTTTGCAGAAAAACGATTGAAAAAATTCACTGTTTCAAAAATTCATGAAATTTGAAAACAGAAATTTTAAGTTGATATAATTCTGTTTTCATACTTCACAAAAACAGCCACTTGTATAAATTCCGAAAAAAATCGCTGTTTCAAGAATTTGGGAAATTTTGAAACTGTTTTCGAATTAATGAAAATTATTTTCTTCTGCAGATAAATTTTGAAAAAAATCACTGTTTCAAGTAATCATGAACTTTCTAAACAGAAATATGAAATCAATAATAATTTTTTTCAAATCTTCGCAAAAATATTCACTGTTTCAAAAATTCTACAATATTCAATAAATCAATTTCAAAATGATTCCACAGCATTTTGTTGAAGATATAAATTTTGCAGGTCAGAATACTTGAATAACTGGAATTTCGGAATCGCAAAACTTCGTCTCCAAAATGGAATTGTGATCGCTTATACTTATCGATTTGACGCAATTTTTCGGGAAAAACCAATCGATATTATGCTAAATTCAAAGCAACTCGATTTTTTGTTTATTGGAGCGATTTTGACTGGAAAAGATGTTTTTATTTATCGGGTAAGAGTTTGAGCTCAAAATTTTAGGTGAAATTCGAAAATTCAAAAAAAATGCCACGTGGAAATTTTGAAACTGAGTTTTGAAAATTAAAAAATTTGGATTTTTTCGCGCAAAAATTCAAAATTAAATTTCACATGGCTATAGTTTTTCAAAAAAAATGTTTTTGAACCAAATTTGAAAATTCTAGAACTCAGAATATGATGCCACGTGGATTTTTAGCTTTAAATTTGATGCCACGTGATTTCTGAGCTTAAAATTTAATGCCACGTGATTTCCAAGCCTGAAATTTTCAGAAATTTCAATGCCACGTGGTTTCTGAGCTGGAAAATTTCTCAAAATTCCATATTTTTCCAGAGAATCCACGTCACCAACACATCATTCCTTCACTCAAAATTGAGCTATCAAAAATTGTGGAATGAACTTTGTGAAGAATCCAAATACGGTCTCGAAATGATGTTTTCCATTGATCTTCCCGAATTTTTCTCGGATTTATTGAAAAAAAGTCGAAATTTGGAAGGAGTTTATTCACTTTCAAATGTTTTCAAAGAATTTCGATTATTGCGGAAATATGGAAGATGTCCGCTGATTTTTTGAGATGAAATGAACGGTTTTTTGATTGATTTTTTACAGAAATGTGGATTTTCAGAGTCAAAGTTGTCGTTTATATTTGAATTTGAATTTATTTCAAAATTCAAAAAATCTACTGTTTCAAAATTTATACAACTTCTAGGAGATTAGTTTTGAAGTCAATAACTTTTTGGATTGCTCATATTAATTTTGTAGATTTAGAATTTTCTTTTGATTTCTGAGAATTCCCAAAAAATTTACTGTTTCAAAATTATTATAATTTCTAGGAGATTATTTTTTAAGTCAATACAGGGCTGAGTGAATAAAAATTTTCCCGTGACCTATTTTTCAAAAAAAAAAAAAAAAAAAAAAAAATTACGTGTCCCCAATTTTCCGCCATTTCTGATTTTATTTTTATTCCTCATCAAAAAAAATGATTCAAAAATTCTTCATTCTATTTCTATTTTCACTAATTCGAAAAGTTCAAACACACAATTTCACAAAATTTTCGCTTTCCTGTTTGACGAATGAGAATGTGAGTTAGCCTAACTCGAAATTTCTAAATTCCAAAAAAATTTCTGCAGGGAACTCTTCAACACAAGGATCATTATCTGGACCTCGGGAAACATTCAGGGCGAGTTGGAAACCAGGAAATCTGGAAGTTTGAAAATGTTGAGTATGATGAGGAGGATATCGCGAAATATGGGAGACCTGTGAGTTTTCAGGCGGGGTACTGTAGGCAAAAGTGTTTGCACACAGCACACAGGAAATTAAAAATATTCAAAAAATTTCAGTCTTGCGTCACATATTTCCAAAAAAACGATACTCATCGATATACGTGGTTCGGGATTATGAGTCAAGCTGTTTTGCCGGTTGAATGTGCACAGAGTGGTAAGAGATGCAGAGAAGCTAGACGGCTAGGGACGCAGAGAACTCTGGCCGTTGAAGAGGAAGCTAGAGACGCAGAGAAATCAGAGAGCTAGAGACCCAGAGAAACTGGCCGCTGACGCAGTAATTTTTCCAAACGATGCTCCGCGATTACGGCATGAAATATCATGATTTTCGTTGTTGAAAATGGTGAAAACCAAAGAAATGGGGTTTAACAACGACGCTCCGCGATTACGCAATGGAAATGATGGTTTTACGCTTAACTTGAACATTTTTGCTGGCTTTTATGCTGAAAAACCATGAAAATTGGGTTTTGCAACGATACTCCGCGATTACGCAGTGGAAATTGGTGGTTTTACGCTTGAAATGGTTGAAACTAGGGTTCGCAACGATGCTCCACGTTAACGGGGTCAGAATCATGAAATACTGACCCTGCGATCGAGCGTAGCGAGTGTTAACCGCAAGCTTCCGCGTCAGCGGCACTGTCTTCCGCTTCATCGGCCAGTTCCTCTGCGTCTCTAGCTTTCTGCGTCTCTCACTTCTACATGATCTCTAATCGAGCGAAGCGAGTGTAGACCGCAAGCTTCCGCGTCAGCGGCCATTTCCTCTGCGTCTCTAGCTCTCTAATTTCTCTGCGTCTCTCAATTCTACATACTATCTTCCAGACGTGATGCATTGTTTCAACAAATACATGCCATTTCAAAAATCCAAAATCTCAATCGCGCCCAACATCAAATCCAACACTTCCGTCGTATGTTGTTGCTCATATGATCAATGCAACTACAAAAATCCGATTTTTCTTTCGAAAGTTCAAGAAACATATGCGAATTTTCAACTTCGTGGATTTGTTCGATTTTTTTCGATTTTGCTATTTCTGGTTGCGATTGTTGTAATTTATTCGTTGATCGAGAAAATGTTGCATTTTGGATATACTAGTTTGAAAGAGTTGTTGTAAGTTGGGCTTGAGAGAGGCAGAGAAACCAGGGAGGTTAGAGACGCAGAGGGATTAGCTGCTTTGTCCGAGAGTCAGAGGTTAGAGACCCAGAGAAACTGGCTGCTTCTCTGAACATCTCAAGTATCTCTAGCTTCTCTGCGTCTCTAACCTCAAATTTTGCAACTTGCAGTTCTAGTTACTGTAGAGAATTGACAGTAGTCCGGACTGCAAAAAATTGATAAATAGTTTGCAGTTCGGATTACTGTATTCACATATGAAGATACAAAAAACGAGTTCAACGTTTTTTTTGTTTGAAATTTGCAGTTCGGATTACTGTAGAAAGCGGGTCAGACGAGAGAAATCAGAGAGCTAGAGACGCAGAGAAATCTGTGTCGCTCAATTCTCATCTCTAGCTTCTCTAAAACCTCTGCGTGTCTAACTTTTCTAGCTTCTCTAAAATCTCTGCGTCTCTAACCTCTCTAGCTTCTCTGAAATCTCAGTGTCTCTCGCTTCTCTATCATCTCTGTGTCTCTAACTTTCATAATACCTCTAGATTCTTTAGAACCTCTGTATCTCTAACATCTCTAGCTTCTCTAACCTCTCTAGCTTCTCTGCGTCTCTAGCTCTCTGATTTGCCTCGATTTTTCACGAATTAGACGAAAAATAGGTTTTTACAACGATACTCCGGCGGTTACGGCATGAAAATTCAAGTCTTTAATGCTGAAAATGATCGCAAGCCATGAAAATAGGGTTTTGCAACAATGCTCCGCAATTACAAGGTTGAAATTGATGGATTTTTCAACGATGCTCCGCGTTTACGGGGTCAGAACCTTCCGGAAATCCCACGAACTTTCCAGCTCCGACAAAATCGCCATCGAAACATCGGAAGAAGACGCGACTGCCGCACCCATCGACCTCATCCAAATGCAATCATTCTCCGTGAAAAGCACTCAATGTGATCCGATCGCCGAACTCGAAGATCAACAACGTGTCGATGCGGAAATCGCGGAACAAGAGGAAGCGGAGAAGCGTCGACGCGCGGAAGCCGCGCAAAAAACCACACAAGGCTTGTTGCCGCCATCGTTGCGCAAATTGCCGACGACTGCGCGCAGCCAGAGACGCAAGTTGCCGTCGTCCAGGTGAGAGGGATTTCCGAGTTAGCCTAACTCGTTCCCATTTTCTTTTCCAGACGCAAGATCAAAACCAAGACCAAAACCATGCAAGATGTCACAACTCAGGAGCAAACCCACATTTCACCGCCACATCCAAATCCAAAGAAAGAGTATAAACCTTGGAAAAAACGGTCGAAAGCTCCGAAACAGGAGGGAGTTATTGGAACTGAATCGACACAGAGTGATGAAGTTTATGTGAGTTTTTGAAGGGACATTTGAAGGGACACGTGTTCCTTTAAATATCTTTTTTGAAGGGACATAAAGGGGTTATGTTCCTTTAAACAATTACAGTAATTTAGAGGGACACGTGTTCCTTTAAAGAATTACTGTAATTTGAAGAGTATCCCATGTTCCTTTGAATAATTACAGTAATTTTAAGGCTTAACCTTCCATGTTCTTTTAAAGAATTACAGTTATTCAAAGGCTTTTTAACCCATGTTCCTTTAAATAACTACAGTAATTCAAAGGCTTATCTCATGTTCCTTTAAATAACTACAGTAATTATAAGGCGTGTCCCACATGTTCCTTTAAATTATTACAGGGTGCGCGCGAAATATGTGTGCATGAACTTTTGGCCCTAATAAAGCCAGAACGTGTCTGATCACGCTGAGATTTGGTCTCAAATTAGCCAAACTAATGACAATACAAAATCCGAAGCCGATTTTGTATACCTAGACCAAGTCACATAATTTCCTTTGGGGTATGGTTTTAGAATGAGTGTGGTATGAACGCGGCTATTTTCAAGTTCACAAGACTGTTTCAAAGTCTTAATTTTGACTATTAATTGAAGTGATCAGCAAAAAATCTTTATTTTACCTTCCCTGATAGTGTTCATAACAGAAATCCATATCTGGTTCCACAAAACTTTCTGAAAATGGTGTTTAGTGCAACCTACAAAAGTGAAGTTTTCAAAAAAATTTCCCAAAAAGAGACAAAAATCAATTATTGTCGAAAGTAATGTTTGTATAACCAATATTTCTATCAAACTGCAGTAATATGAACATATTATCATAAGTCAGTCATAATCACGATGAATTATTGACTTTTAAGTGCTCTAGAGCTTGTTTCTCAGATTGAATTCAGATTTCGCCGATTCCTCGAGAGGAATTTTGTTGTAGGCCTGCTCGTTCTTAAAACGATATGATGAACTCTATGAATTTAAATAAAGTAAGCCAATGATGTCTAAAGACATCCTACAAAATCATATTTAAATAACTTTTACGAAACTCGAGTTCTAATTGGTCAAAATCATTATCCGAAAAATAGGAAGAGTGGCGTTCTTATTTTCTCATTTTCACAAATTCTCTTCTGACTTCATACAAAGCGGATTCTATTTTAAGTGAAGAGATTGACTTGAATTCTTGTAAATGGTGTTTCTCGGATACTTGTGACTTGTTTTGAACAATCCATACTCAAATTTACTACGTGTGCCAATATTACTAACACTGTATGTGAAATTTTCGCATGCACACATATTTCGCGCGCACCCTGTACAGTAATTTGAAGGCTTATCAACCCATGGTCCTTTGAAGAATTACAGTAATTTAAAGGCTTTTCAACCCATGTTCCTTTAAATAATTACGGTAATTTAAAAGGGCTCTCATGCTCCTTTGAATCTCTAATAATTTAAAGGGATAGATGTTCCTTTATCTAATTACAGTAATTTCAAGGCTTATTAACGCATGTTCCTTTAAAACTCCCATTTTTTCAGCCAATTCCACCTCGCCCAACTCCTCGAGTTTTACGCGACGGAAGAGTTCAAGGAATTTCGATGAACTATGATGAAAGCACATTTTCGGATTTGAATTAGCCTAACTTGCCTTTTTTAAATTATAAACTTGTAAGAATTTTGACCTTCTTCAACTCAAAATTCATCTCGTCAACAACAACAAATAACAAAAAACCCGATGCAAACTTAGGCTAACTCCTCTCCAGAGCCCTTTTCCTTCTTTTTCGTTCGCTTTCTTTTTCCAGACGCAGTTCTCTCGCCAGTTCTTGAAACTTCCGAGATTTTCATCACTTTTTTCTTGCAGGAGAGAGGATTTGCACCGCCTTTTCGCTTCTTCTTTTTCTTTTTGTCGAGATCTTTTGGAGCGAGAAGTTGTTTTTTGAGCTCTTTGAGTTGGGTGATATCCTTCTGAGTGCTATTGGCGCCGTTTTTCGTGGCTTCGGAGATCTGGAAAAAGATTTTTTATATCAAAAATTCCAGCGGAGCTTCTCACATTATCTAAAAGCACTGTTTTGAACTTGATGTACATCACAGGAGTCCCAACAATAGTTCTCAATTTCTCAGTCAATTCATCATCTTGTGTGGCAATAAAGTATTTCTGTTTTCCACTTGCAGCTCTTCTCGCCAAATGTGCCAAACAATCGGAAGCGGATTTCACCGGATTCTTATGATTGCACTCGGCGATTTCAAACTTCTTCGCAATCACCAGCGCTCCGTATAACAGTGGTCCGAATTTCTTCAATTCTTCCAGCACACAATTTGTTGTCATTAAATGAGTCTCTTCTGTTAGATATTTGGGAATTTGCTCGGCTAAATTGATTTGTTCTTGAAGAGCTGCATTGCAAAATGTGCCGTCCATTAGAACTTTATAGGGCGCGTTGAATTTATAATTGTATTTGAAGAATGTTAAGATTCTGTTAGCTCGCTTGATTCTGAAATATTTTTTCGGTTTTAAAAAAGTTTCCTTTTTTTTTTTTTAGAAAAAATAGAAAACCTACCGTTTCACCTTCATTATTTAATGCTTCTTCAGATTCCTGGTAACACACTCAATCAATTTCTTGAATTCTGCACTACAATCGCCTTGTTTGATACGTTCGGCTTGTGAAGAGACGCAGGTTCCGTAGGTTGCAGTTTCAGCGGGACACTTTGTGATGGAGGTGGCGTAGTGCAACAGGCGTTGCTTTTGGGGCATACCCTGGAAGAATCTGTGACATGGAAAATTGAGAAAACACAAGAAAAACGAGTTTTTCGAATATATCCAGGTTTTTCGCAAGAAGTAACTTTTTCCCTAACTTCCAGGGATTTTTTTTCAATTTTTCTACTTGAAAACCATCCCAAGCAACCCCTAAAACCCCTAAAACGAAAAAAAAAACGAAAAAAAAAGAAAAATAAAAAATGGGAAAAAAACAAGAAAAAAGTGTGCGGCGCTGCAAGCCTGGCACAGTTTTCTCGAGATGTGTTCGTTGCGAGACCCATTTTCACTCCGCTCGTCGGGCGGTCTAACCGTGCAAAATATTTTTTCACAGACTTTTCGCCGCTCAGAGAAAGCCGGCGACTAATCGGCGACGAACTTACGACGAATCGAGATCAGGCGACTAATCGTCTGCCAATCGTAAGTTCGTCGCAAGTTCGTCGGCGAAAATAGTGTGTGTTTCCCGGAGACGCAGACGAAAAAGTTTCAGGCGACTAATCGGCGACCAATCATAAGTTAGTCGCCGATTAGTCGCCTGAAACTTTTTCGTCTGCGTCTCCGGGAAACACACACTATTTTCGCCGACGAACTTGCGACGAACTTGTTGGTCGCCGATTAGTCGCCGGCTTTCTCTGAGCGATTTTCTATTTTTACCTAGGAAAAAGTTAGTGAAATTCATCATTTTTCGGGTTCTTTTTGATTGAATTTGCATTTTTCAAGGGTTTCTGAACCGTTTTATCGCCGTTTTGTTCGTGAAATTTGAGAAATTAGGCCGAAATCTCGCATTTTTTTGGAATAAGCTTTTTTTTCAGAGGGTACAAACTATGGCTTCACGCTCGTTAGCCTCTTTCGGTCGCCAGGCCTCCCGACTTTTGCAAAACAACGCTCAAAAATGCGCCATTCCAGCTGCTTCAAGTGAGTTAATTTATCTTAAATCCAGAATTCTTCTTCAAATTCTCATTTTCAGTCAGACTCAGCTCGAACAACGTTGAATCCAAGAAGGGAATCCACACATCAGTTGTTGCTCCACAAGCCGCTGCTGCTGGAAAAGTTTCGGCCAAGGCCACCGCCGCCAATGCTTCCGGACGTATCGTCGCTGTTATCGGAGCCGTCGTTGACGTCCAATTCGACGAAAACCTTCCACCAATCCTCAACGGACTTGAGGTTGTTGGACGTTCTCCAAGACTCATTCTTGAGGTCTCTCAACATCTCGGTTAGTTTATTTCGAAATGTTTTTGTCATAATATTCGTTTATTTTAGGAGACAACGTTGTCAGATGTATTGCTATGGATGGTACTGAAGGACTTGTCCGTGGACAACCAGTCGCTGATACCGGAGACCCGATCAAAATTCCAGTCGGACCAGAAACTCTTGGCCGTATCATGAACGTTATCGGAGAACCAATTGACGAACGAGGACCAATCCCATCGAAGAACTTCGCCGCTATCCACGCCGAAGCTCCAGAATTCGTTGAGATGTCTGTCGAACAAGAGATTCTTGTTACCGGAATCAAGGTCGTCGACTTGCTCGCTCCATACGCCAAGGGAGGAAAGATTGGACTTTTCGGTGGTGCCGGAGTCGGAAAGACTGTACTTATCATGGAACTTATCAACAACGTCGCCAAGGCTCACGGAGGTTACTCTGTCTTCGCCGGAGTCGGAGAAAGAACTCGTGAAGGTAACGATTTGTACCACGAAATGATTGAAGGAGGAGTTATTGATCTCAAGGTAATTTGATACTTTTGATTATTTTAAATCAAAAATCATAAAATGTCTTCTTCCAGGGAAACAACTCAAAAGTATCGCTCGTATACGGACAAATGAACGAACCACCAGGTGCTCGTGCTCGTGTCTGTCTCACCGGATTGACCGTCGCCGAATACTTCCGTGATCAAGAAGGACAAGATGTGCTTCTTTTCATCGACAACATTTTCCGTTTCACCCAAGCCGGTTCCGAAGTGTCTGCTCTTCTCGGACGTATTCCATCAGCTGTCGGTTACCAACCAACCCTCGCCACTGACATGGGTGGTATGCAAGAACGTATTACCACAACCAAGAAGGGATCCATCACATCTGTCCAAGCTATTTATGTGCCAGCTGACGATTTGACTGATCCAGCTCCAGCCACAACATTCGCTCACTTGGACGCCACCACTGTCTTGTCTCGTGGTATCGCCGAATTGGCCATCTATCCAGCTGTCGATCCACTCGATTCCACCTCCCGTATCATGGACCCCAACATTGTCGGAAACGTTCACTACGACATTGCTCGTGGAGTCCAAAAGATCCTCCAAGATTACAAATCCCTCCAAGATATCATTGCTATCCTCGGTATGGATGAATTGTCTGAAGAAGATAAATTGACCGTCTCACGTGCCCGTAAGATTCAACGTTTCCTCTCGCAACCTTTCCAAGTCGCCGAAGTTTTCACTGGACATCAAGGAAAATTCGTATCGCTCGAGGAAACCATCCGTGGATTCACAATGATCCTCAAGGGTATGGTTTTAACAGTCAAAAACAAATCAATTTAATTCTAAATTTTCAGGAGAACTCGACCATCTCCCAGAGGTCGCTTTCTACATGCAAGGAGGAATTGATGACGTATTCAAGAAGGCCGAAGAACTCGCCAAACAACACAGCTAAACGACAAATCTTCTTTTTTAATAGTTTTATTTTGTTATAACGGATCCCATTTTTTCTTTTCGTAGTGATAAATTTAATGTATAGTTTATTGTATTGTTGCTATAGTGCTGTTTCCGTCAGACTACTATTTGGTGGCATCCAATACGTTGTTTTTGTCCCTTTCTCTCTCTCACACATCCACCCCCAAACACCATCCACCCATTTCTTTTTCGAATTGATAAAATGAGCCATTAGGCAACAAAAAATAAATCTAATGAAAAATGAGAATTTCTATTTGATGGAAAGAATTTCAGATGTCTAAAACCTATAGCGATTTGATATTCGATACAGAATCGACACGAAATATTGATGAAGCCAACTCTAGAATAAACATTGGTTGGATCACAAGTCGATTTGATGTTGCAGAACATCTTGATCGAAAAGTTGTTGAATTCTCGTCAAAACTTGGCGCAGAACAATACAATTTTATAGTTTACCCAGTTGGCGGAATAATTCGAGGGTTCTGGGATCCCAGAAGGTTCCCCGAAGCTCCGCCGAACATTGATCTACCCGATTTGCAATTGGCCAATCATTTATGGGAAACTTATGTTTGTGCGGGGGTAAGAACTTCATGGAAGTCTGTAAAAACCTTCGAAAAAATTGCAGATTTCTGAATGGATCGATTGCGACTCGGAAAATCCCGATTTTGCCAAATTTTCCGAACAAGAACTCATTAAGGAACTGAATTATGCGTGTTATTTAGGCCTTCGAACTGTGGTTTTGAATTTGACTCGGAAAAGTTCGCCTAACTTGGCGAAGATTATCAAAAAATGGCTCTGGACCAAAAATGTGCTCTTTACGTAGGTTTTTTGCTCTCTGGGGCCCAAATTCTGAAAAATTATTGATTTTTTTGCAGGATTTGGGTTAGTTTACCCACAAATCTTCCGAAAAATGAGGATCTATGGAGTGTTTGGGCGGATTTCCGAAAGGATTGTGCAAATTTTAATGGTGTTCGATTACAAGCGATTTTGAATATCACCGCGGATTTGCAAGATGAATTTTTGGAGCTGAAATTGGTGGAGAGATGGAAAGCTGAACCGGTGAGCGGTTTTGGGGAGCGGGAAATTGGGAAATTTGAATTTTTGAGCTGAAAATTGGGGGAAATTTGAGTGGAAACTCAGATTTTCTGATGATTTGAGTAGAAAACCAGCAAATCAATGGTTTTCTACGAAAAATTTGGGTTTTGGAATAGAAAACACGATTTTTGGAGCATTTTGAGCCAAAATTTGAGATTTTCAAGTAAAAATAATCGGTTTTAAGAAAAAAATAGCGAAAATTGTAGTTTTCTGACATTTTCTTTGCGCAAATTGCCAAAAGTTGAGCTCATAGATGCAAATTTATCGATTTTTCCTTAATTATGAAAAAAAAAATCGATAAAATTTGGAAAATGAGATTCTGAAAGCGAAATTTGGTCAGTAATTTGGGTTTTGGAATAGAAAACGCGATTTTTGGAACATTTTGAGCCAGAATTTGTGATTTTTAAGCAAAAATGATCGGATTCGAGAGAAAATCAGCGAAAACTATAGTTTTCTGACTTTTTTTTTTGGATTTTTTGTCAAAATTTCAAACTTTCAGGTAAACCGCAAGCTTCCGCGTCAGCGGCATCATCTTCCGCTTCAGCGGCCACGCGGATACTCAGGTTATAGTGAACCGCGTGGCCGCTAAAGCGGAAGCTTGTGGAATCCGCTGAAAATCAATGAAAATTAGACTTTTTGAGAAAGAAAATGTAGTTTGCCTTGTTTATAGTCGAAATATGGCCAATTTCTGATAAATTCACAGTTTTGTTAAAATATTGCTCAATCTACCAAAAATCAATAAGTTTCTCTTCCCAGGTTGGTGCAATTTGTGTGCATTCCGATGTTTTCACCACCGGCAAAGATGGTCAAGCTGTTCTCCCCCAACTCTATCAAAAACTCCTACAGAATCTTTGGATGTTTGACTCGATGCGACTCCTACTTAAACAAATCAATGATGGAACTAAATATCGACAGAATTTGCGCAGAGAATATGCGACATCTTTGAGGTTTACAGTACGAAATGTGACGTGGATGCGACAAAAAATGGCGAAAGAAACGGATGGCTTCTTGGCGACATCGAATTTGGATTATCACGATGTTTTGCAGGCGCCTCTGCAGCCGCTGTCGGATAATTTGGACTCCGGGGTTTATAATACTTTTGAGCAGGATCCGGTGAAGTATCAGAGATATCGAGATGCTGTGCAATTGGCGTTTATGGGTGAGGGTTTTGCGGGGGGAAAATTTTTTATCTGGAATTCCAGTGGATTTAAACTCAAAAAAAATTAGGTGATAATTTATTTCATATACGGGCAATTCACAAATCAAATAAAATTAGTAATTTTTATTTTGACGAATTTTTGAAACATTAAGATTTTTGCCACTCGAAAATCAAAAATGTCAAGATTTTTTTGTTATGAAAATTTTCACTGTTTCAAATATTTTTGAAAAGTTCGAGCTACACTAGTTTAACCAATGCATTTTGATTCCAACAAAATTTTATTCTGAAAAGTGTTTGAAACAGTAACATTTTTTCTACACGGAAATCACTTTTTTCAATTTTTTCATAGTGAAAAAAAATCACTGTTTCAAGTATTTTTGAAAATTTTAAGTTAATTTTTTGAATAATTTATTTGAAATTCTTCCATCTTATTTAGACGTTCTTAAAAATGTTTGAAACAATAATGGGGTGAGTCATAAAAATAAATTGACAAAAAATGTGCGATTAATTTCACATTTTTTGTCAATTTATTTTTATGACTCACCCCAACTAAAAATCCTAGTTTTTATGACTATTTTTAGTAAAATAAAATTCACTGTTTCAAGTATTTTTGAAAGTTTTGAGAGAGGCGTTTTTGTCAATTCATCAATTATTTTCCCGACTAAATTTTTAGCTAACAAATTTTTGAAACAGTAATTTTTTTCCACTCGAAAATCAAAAAATGTCAAGATTTTTTTGTTATGAAAATTTTCACTGTTTCAAATATTTTTGAAAGGTTTGAGCTACACTAGTTTAACCAATGCATTTTGATTCCAACAAAATTTTATTCTGAAAAGTGTTTGAAACAGTAACATTTTTTCTACACGGAAATCACTTTTTTCAATTTTTTTCATAGTGAAAAAAAATCACTGTTTCAAATAATTTAGAAAAGTTTTAAGCTAATTTTTTTGAATAATTGATGCCTATTGTTTGAAACAGTAATATTTTCCAACTGGAAATCCTACTTTTTCAATTTTTTTCATGTTAAAAAGTTCACTGTTTCAAATGTTGTAGAAAATTTTTGAGCAATATCTCTAATAGCTTCTGACTCCTTGCTAGAAATTTTTAGCTACCAAATTTTTGAAACAGTAACTTTTTTCCACTCGAAAATCAAAAATTTCAATTTTTTTTGTTATGGGGTGATTCATAAAAATGAATTGACAAAAAAAGTGCGATTAATTTCACGTTTTTTGTCAATTAATCGCATTTTTTCAGAAATGAATGCGATTAATTGACAAAAAAATTAATAATTAATCGCACTTTTTTGTCAATTTATTTTTATGAATCACCCCATTATGAAAATTTTCACTGTTTCAAATATTTTTTGAAAGTTTTAAGCTAATTTTTTGAAAAATTGATTCGAGCTAATTTTGAAGTTCAAAAAAATTGTTTGAAAAAGTAACATTTTCTCCACCTGGACATCACTATTTTCAAATGTTTTTCAAAGTGAAAAAAATTCACTGTTTCAAATATTGTAGAAAGTTGATGAACGCAATGATTATTTTGATTCGTACAAATTTTTATTCAGAAAATCCTTGCTTTCAAAAAGAAATAAATTATTGATTTTTATTTTGACAATTTTTTGAAACAGTAATATTTTTTCCACTCGAAATCAAAAATTTCAAAACGATTTGTGTTAAAAAAATTCACTGTTTCAAATAATTTACAAAAGTTTTGAGTTAAATTTGTTTAATACTTATGTTTTGGTTTAATCCCATATTCTAAAAAAATATTTGAAACAGTAATATTTTCCACTCGAAAATCAAAATTTTCAATTTTTTTCGATAAAAATTTTCACTGTTTCAAATATTTTAGAAAGTGTTGAACTAAACTTTTTTCAACAATCAATTTGTCATATCCAATATTGAAATTTTTACTGTTTCAAATATCTCACATATTTTTGAGCAACACCCCTAATTCTAATTTTTCTAATTTTCCAGACATTGCCAAAGACAAGGAAAGTGTTGTTGTATATCTTTTGGGAGCTGGAAGAGGTCCAATTGGAACAATGATTCTCGAAGCTGAAAAACGATACAATTCCGAGTGTCGCGACAAAAACAACAAACTAAAAATCAAATTTTATGTTGTCGAAAAAAACCCGAATGCAATTGTCACTCTTCGATTTATGAATGAAAATGCGTGGAGAAAACGAGCGATTTTGGTGGAATCTGATATGAGAAGTTTACCCAGTTTAGCCAAGGAAAACAATTATGAGCAACCGGATTTGATAGTTTCGGAATTGTTGGGATCTTTTGGTGACAATGAGCTGAGTCCTGAATGTTTGGATGGAGTTACGGATTTTTTGAAGCCGACAACGATTTCGATCCCACAAAAATATACAAGTTATGCGGCGCCGATTATGTCGTTGAATATGCATCAGACTATAAAATCTGCAATTCCAAGCTTCTGGGGGAAGGGTTTGGTTGGACATGGCAGAAATGAGCCGGAATTGGAGGAGGATGATGAGAATGAGGGCGAATATGTTCAGAAATATCCGTTAGTTTGATTTTTTGGGTCAAATTTGAGTTTAAGGACTTCAAAACGAGCTTCGGGACCAGAATTTTCTGAAAATTCTAGATTTTTTGGTCCTGGATCTCAAATTCCAGGTTTTGGACCTAAAACCGAGCTTCGGGACCACATTTTCTGAAAATTCAAGATTTTTTGGTCCCGGATTTCAAATTCCAGGTTTTTGACCTCAAACCGAGACTTCGGGACCAGAATTTTCTGAAAATTCAAGATTTTTTGGTCCCGGATTTCAAATTCCAGGTTTTTGACCTCAAATTAAGACTCTAGACCAGAATTTTCTGAACATTCAAGATTTTTTTGGTCCTGGATGTCAAATTCCAGGTTTTTGACCTCAAATAAAGCTTCGGGACCAGAATTTTCTGAAAATTGCAGATTTTCTGGTCCGAACCTCAATTTCTAGATTTTGGACCTCAAATCAGGCAGCTAGACCAGAATTATTTGAAATTTTATAATTGTTTAGCATTGGACTTGAAAATCAAGGTTTTTGACCTCAAACCGAGCTTCGGGACCAGAGTTTTCTGAAAATTTTGGATTTTCTGGTCCTGCATCTTTAATTTCATGTTTCTGACTTAAAATTTGAAGCCTAGACTCGAATTTTCCTGAAAATTTGGGCTTTTCTGGACCTGGATCTCAAATTCCAGGTTTTGGACCTCAAATCAAGCCACAGGGCCTAAATTTCATGATTTTCTGGTCCTGAACCTCAATTTCTAGGTTTTGGGCCTGAAAGTAAGCCTCTAGGCCAGAATAATCTGAAATTCCATATTTTTCAGACAAGGAATGGCAATTTCGCGACTTGATCAAATTTATGTGGTATATCTGAGACAATTTTGCGCCCTAGCTGAAAATAAACCCGTTTTCACATTTGAACATCCGAATTTTGCCAAAACTTCGAATGATCGGGAAATTGTGCTGGATTTTGATATTGATCGAGCTGCGGATGTGAGTTTTTTGAGGGTTTTTCAGGAAAAATATGCATAAAAGCTGGAAAATTCCAGATTTTCTGGCCAAAAATCGATTTTTCTGAATTTTTAGACTATTTTTTTGAAAAATTTGTAGAAAAATGACCAAATTTGAGATTTCTGGATTTATTCAGAGTTAGTTATGACGTGGCAAAATTTTGGAATTTTTCCCAGAAATTTCAGAGAATTTTGCCACGTCTTAACTCATTTCTCAGATTTTTAGGCCATGTTCAGGCCTTTCAGGCCAGATTAGGCTTCATTTTCTATATTTTTAGGCTTGTCAGGTCGAATTACACCTAAGAACTTTGAAATTTCAAATTTTCGACATTTGCCACGTCATAGCTCATATTTGGCTGGTTTCTAGTGGGGTTTCTGAAGTTTTAGGTCTTTTCAGACTTTTCAGGAATTTTTGAAATTTTCGGTAAAAATTGACCTAAAATTGATATTTCTATGGAATTTCAGTGTTTTTGGCTCAAACATATATGTAAACCCTCTCATAATTATGAGAGGGGGGTCATGACAATTCAGGTCTTTTTCCGAGGGGGAGGTCATGACATTTTGAAAAAAAATAATTCAAAAGAGATCCATGAAACAAGATTTGAAAAAATTTTGTTTCTTGAATCTCTAAAAAATTTTCAATTTTTTCAAAAAATTAAAAAAAAAAGGTGTGCTAGCACTCGGAATCGAACCTGTCCCCTACTGCGCGATGCAAGCGCCTTGTACCACTCGCACATTTGAACCGTTGGAAACGCATTGTGTTTTCCAGAGACATTCTGGATGGAAACGATGTTTTGAGGAGGGGGTCATTCTGGGGTCAAATTTTTAACACACAAAAAAATCAGATTTTTCAGAAATTTTTAATTTTTTTTGAGTTTTCGGTGGTCTACCAAAAACTTCAATAAAATTAACTTTTCTTCAAAAATCCTATTTTTTGTGTTAGAAAAATTTAACTTGCGAATGATCTTCACATCAAGAATTAGTATACATTCAGAACGTCATTCGAAAACATCAATATGTTCTCATTGGTCCAAATCATCGAGTGATACAAGGCGATTAACGGTTATTTCTAAAAAAAATGTAGCGAATGAGATTTTTGGCTGGAAATTTTTGAAAATTTACACACGTGGATTTTTTTGAAATTTTTAAGGGGGGTCATGACAAATGAAAATTTCTAAGAGGGGAGGTCAGGACATTTAGGGTGCTATGAGCGGAGATGCCATGTATGGGCTCAAAATTTTTAAATTTTGGGAAAAAAATGTTCACGTGGATTTTTTGGTGCCAAATTTTGAATTTAATATTTTCAAAATTTCGCGCCAAAAAATTAAATTTTGAAATTTCTAGAAACAAATATTCCACGTGGATTTTTTGAAGCTAAAAAATTATTTTTTGAAATTTTTTTTTTAATTCCCAATTTTTTTTCCAGATTATGGGATTTGCTGGATATTTCGACATGATTCTCTACAAAAATGTGATGTTATCAATAGAACCCAAAACCTTCTCAAATGGCATGATCAGTTGGTTTCCGGCTGTTATTCCGCTTCGAAAATTGTATCGAGTAGCGGAAGGAGATCGGGTAAGTCTTGGGCCATTTTGGGCTTCAAATGAGCCCAAAAAGCCCAAAAAGCCCAAAAAGCCCATGTTTTTCCAGATAAAATTTGTGATTTCTCGAAAATCTGACGCTGATGGTGTTTGGTATGAATGGAATTTGGAAATTCACCGAAAAAATGGCGAGATTTTCAAATCCCCACTTCAAAATCAAAATGGAGAAAGTTATTATATGAGAAAATGATTTTTTTTGAATTGTTTACTTGGATTTACCTGTTATTGATTTGTTGTTGATTAATTTATTTGCGTTTTATTGACTTTTTCCTCTTGAAATTGCCATTTTCAACCGTTTCCATCGATTTTGATGTATTTTTAACCTAAAATTCGGGATTTTCAGACCAGAATTGATATTTCCAGCCAAAAATCGATATTTTCAGATGCTTAGAAGTGCTAGAATATTGGTGACATCGGAGAATTTGATTGGTGGAAATGGACAGACGAGAAATTTGGGCCGAAGACAGCCCAAACAGGGAAAACCACCGATTTTGCCGCCGGCTAAGAAGGTAGGGATTTTTTTCCAGAAAATTGAATTTTGAGGGGGAAATTTGCTGAAAATCCCAAGTTTTAGCTCAAAAATTCAAATTTCATGAAAAATGGTTTTGAAAACATGAAAATTCTGACTTTTTAATTAAAGCTCTGAAATTAGAAAAATCAGGAAATTTCGAGCCTAGAGCCTGGAAATTGTATGAAAATTGAAAATGTTATGCTGGAAATTGGGAAAATTAGCTAGAATTTTTGATTTTCTGATAAAAATGAGAGTTTTTGAGCCTAGAATTCAAAAATTCGATGAATTCTGAATTTTTGAGCGAAAAATCATTGAAATTAAGGATTTCAAACTCAGAAATTCAAATTTCATGAAATTTTTGAATTCCTGGCTTAAAAACTCCCAAAAATTTGACATTTTAAGCCAGGAGCTCTGAAATTTCATTAAAATTAGCGTTTTGAGCTGCAAATTGATGAAATTAGCTAGAATTTTTGATTTTCTGATAAAAGTGGGAATTTTTTAGCCTAGAATTCAGAAATTCGATGAATTCTGGATTTTTGCGCTAGAATTCATTGAAGTCAGGGATTTCAAAAATTCAAATTTCATGAAATTTCTGAGCTCCTGGCTCAAAAGTTTCCAGGAAAATTGATTTTTTGACCCTGAAGCTCTGAAATTTTCCAGAAAATTTGAATTTTGAGCTGGAAATTGGGAAAATTAGCTAGAATTTTTGAGTTTCTGATAAAAATGAGAGTTTTTGAGCCTAGAATTCAGAAATTCTATGAATTCTAGATTTTAAAACTAGAAATCATTGAAATTAGGGATTTTGAACTCATAAATTCAAATTTCCATATTTTCAAGGTTCTCTACCACGTTGTACACGCTCCTTGGCAAAAACCGGAAGATGTTGAAGAATTATTGTGGAGAAGACATGTTTATAACAATGCTGTTACTTCGATGAGAGATGTGAGTGGTTTTTCCGACCTGAAATTAATTTTTGGAGCATTTTGAACCTGAAAATTGGAAAACTAGTGAAATTCGGAGCATTTTGACTAATTTCGGGCTCAAAATGCTCCAAATTTATGATTTTTGAGCTCAAAAATCACTCAAAAATTCAAAAATCAACAAAAATTTCAGGTTTTCAAATCAGAACTCGAACAAAAAGCATCAGTTGGTCTCGGAATCGATGCAATGAAAGAAGCTGAAGCCAAAGAACTCGATGAACTTATCGCTGAAAATGAGCGAAAAAATCAGGAAAAAGCGGCGGCTCGAATGGCTCGGGAAAATCAGGACACAAAAGCCACGAAATCGGCTATTTTGGAGGAAATTCGCAGCGAATTGGAGAAGAAAAATGAGATGAAGAAATTGGCAGAGAAAGAGGTGGGTTGGTTGGGTTTTCCGGCTTCTGGACCAGGTTTTGGACCTAAATTTTATGAATTTTCATGATTTTCCGGTCCTGAACCTCGAAATCCAGGTTTTTCACCTGATTTTTATGAAATTTAATCATTTTCCGGTCCTAAACCTCAAAATCCAGGTTTTTGACCTAAATTTCATGAATTTTCATGATTTTCTGATCCTGGACCTCAAAATCCAGAATTTTCACCTAATTTTTATGAATTTTCATCAATTTCCGGTCCTGAACCTCAAATACAAGCTTTTGGACATCAAATCGAGCCCCAGGACCGAAATTTTCTAAAAATTCTGGATTTTCCGGTCCTGAACCTCAAAATCCAGGTTTTGGACCGAAAATCAAGAGCCTGGATCCGATTTTTCTGAAATTTCACAATTTTCTGGTCCTGGGACGAATTTTCTACGGAAAACATCATTTCTAGGTTCAAAAATCGATCCAGGACCCAATTTTTATGAATTTTCATGATTTTCTGGTCCTAGACCCAAATTTCACGATTTTTAACCTTAAAATTACCCTAACACCCTAAAAGTACCCTAAATTCCTTCAGGTGCTCGCAGCAATTTCCCGAAGTCAACATTTTGTGACCAAAGACAATTTGGAGGTGAAAATTCTGGAAGCACTCGAAAAACCGACAATTTATGATTTTGCAATCGATCGACAGGGAAATAAGGTAATTGAAAATCTGAAATTCAAACTTTTTTTTTGAAAATTCACTTGTTTTTTACAGTATTTCGTGCCGGAACCAGTTAAATATCAAGAAGGAACACCAACATTACAAAAAGGCCGATTGTATGATCAAACATTGACAGTAAATTCGTCGAAAATTGTGGAAAAATCGGTGGAGCAGCAGTCGAATTGAGGTGAGCATCCACAAAATTCCAAAGATTCCCAGCCAAAAAGAGAAATCTGGAAAATTTGCTCTAGAAATGCTCTAAAAAATTTTTAATTTTCCACTGTTTCAGAGAAGTTTAAAGTTTTTCGGTCGGTTTTCAGTTGCATTTTTGAGTGTATTTTCTACAAAATTCAGATTTTCAGCCAAAACTTCTCAAAATCTGAGCGTTTAAGGGAAATCTTGATAATTTGCTCTGAAATTCTCTTTCTCGAAAATTTTTTCACTGTTTCAAACTAGTTTGAAATGATTTTGTTGATTTTCAGTTTCTAGTTAGAATCATATCCATGTTTCTTGAATATTCATGAACTTGTAAAAATTGAGAACCCATAAAAGTGTCATATTTCTCTAGAAAATTTGAAAATTTCAGAGGAATCTCAAAAATTTGCTCTAAAAATTCTCTAGAAAAATTGAATTTTTTTTCACTATTTCAAAGAATTTTAAAATTTTTGGTTGGTTTTTGGTTGGTAAACAATGTTTTGATGTGAGTACATTCTCAACAAAATTCTGAATTTTGAAAACACACCTCGGCCAAAATCGTGGTTTCCACAATAAGAAATTGTACGCTAACTTTTTACAGTACAAAAATTGTGAATTTTTCAGTTTTTGACCTCTAAAACTTGTGGTTTTTCAATTTTTGTCCTCTATAAACTGAAATTCTGATTTTTCCAAAAATTGTACTCTGGCCAGCCACGGCTTGGCCGAGGTGTGTTTGAAAATCCACAAAATTCCAAAGATTCCCATCCAAAAATTCTAGAAAATCTGAAAATTTTGGAAAAAATCTGAATAATTTGCTCTAAAAATTCTCTAGAAAAATTGAATTTTTTACTGTTTCAAAGAATTTATAAATTTATTTTTGAATTTTATGTTATGGGGTGAGTCATAAAAATAAATAGACAAAAAAAGTGCGATTAATTTCACGTTTTTTGTCAATTAATTGCATTTTTTCAGAAATGAATGCGATTAATTGACAAAAAACGTGAAATTAATCGCACTTTTGTCAATTTTTATGACTCACCCCATTAGTTTTTGTTAATCAATTATGTTGGATTATAAAAATTGCAAATTTCAGAATTCAAAAATTTCCTTTTATTATGTAAAAAAAAATTATGTAAAAACCTGAGAATTTCAGAGAAATTTTGCTCTAGAAAATCTCCTGAATAATTAAATTCAATTTTTCTCAAAAAAGTTTTTCACTGTTTCAAAATAGTTCGAAATGATTTTGTTGATTTTCAGTTTCTAGTTACCATTAGTTATATGCTTCTTCAATATTCCTGAATTTGTGAAAATTGAGAACCCAGAAAATGAAGTTCTGAAAAAAATCATTTTTGAGTGTATTTTCAGCCAAAACTTCTCAAAATCTGAAAGTTTAAGAGAAATCTGGATAATTTGCTCTGAAATTCTCTTTCTCGAAAATTTTTTTTCACTGTTTCAAACTAGTTTGAAATGATTTTGTTGATTTTCAGTTTCTAGTTAGAATCATATCCATGTTTCTTGAATATTCATGAACTTGTAAAAATTGAGAACCCATAGAAGTGTCATATTTCTAGCCTCAAACTCTAGAAAATTTGAAAATTTCAGAGGAAATCTGGAAAATTTGCCAAACCTCACCCAAAACCTGGAATTCCAGGTGGGCAAAAATTTTTTAGGGTCTTTAAAGGGTTGGTGCTTTCCTGGTGAAAAAATCGTCTGCAAAACACACCTCGGCCAAGCCGTGGCTGGCCAGAGTACAATTTTTGGAAAAATCTGAATTTCAGTTTTTAGAGGTCAAAAATTGAAAAATCACAATATTTAGAGAACAAAAACTGAAAAATTCACAATTTTTGTACTGTAAAAA
The DNA here is from genome assembly GCA_947459285.1 of Caenorhabditis angaria. NCBI lineage: Eukaryota > Metazoa > Nematoda > Chromadorea > Rhabditida > Rhabditidae > Caenorhabditis > Caenorhabditis angaria. Next base: position 9,847,590 of record CANHGI010000003.1, read on the forward strand.
GTTAGCGTACAATTTTTCATTTGGAAAACCACGATTTTGGCCGAGGTGTGCTGCAAAAAGGCGTCACCGTGTTATTTTCAAAGTTGTGTGCAAACACACACATGAAAATTCAAAAACAAGTTGTGCGCTAGAGCGCATTTACATGCTTTATTTCGTAGGTTTTAACTCGCTTCTGTTTTTGAGGAAAAACATGGGCTGAATTGATACTAGAATTTTTTCTAAAACTGGAACCTTCCAGGAGCACCTTATTCCTATCTAAACCAAACAAAATTCCCTGGCGGAGCACCAACCCTTTAAGGCTAGCCTCAGCTGAGCAAAATTTTTTTTACTAGGTGGGCAAATTTGGTAAATAAACCCAGGTGGGCAATTTTTTTACCCACTTCTCCAGGTTCTTGGGTGAGGTTTGAAAATTTGCTCTAGAAATGCTCTAGAAAATTTAATTTTGTTCACTGTTTCAAAGAATTTCTAAATTTATTTTTGAATTTTATGTTAGTTTTTGTTAATCAATATTGTTCGATTATAAAAGAAATTAATGCGATTAATTGACAAAAAACGTGAAATTAATCGCACTTTTTTGTCAATTTATTTTTATGAATCACCCCATAAAAACCTGGAAATTTCAGAGAAATCTGGAAATTTTTCTTTACAAATGGTCTATTAATTTTTTTTTCAATTTTTCACTGTTTCAAATTATTTTCAAGTTTGCAGCTGTTTTTTAGTAGCCAATTAAAAAAATCTGATCTGAATTTTCGCTGAAAATTTTGGAGAAGTCTGAAAAATTAGGTCTCAAACTTCTACAGAAAAATTGAATTTTTTTACTGTTTCAAAAAATTTTAAAATTTTTGGTTGGTTTTTAGTAAACAATGAATTGTTGGGTAAAAGGTCAACAAAATTCTGAATTTTGAAATTCCAAAGATTTTCTAGAAATTCTGAAAAATTCTAGAAATTCTGATAATTTCAGAGAAATCTGGAAAATTAGATCTGAAAATTGTACAGAAAATGTCACTGTTTCAAAGAATTTTCGAGTTTATTTTTGATTTTCAGTTTCCAGTGAAGCTTGTCAGTTTCTTAGAATATTCCTGAACTTGTAAAAATTGAGAACGCAAAAAATAAAGTTCTGGAAAAAAGCGAAAAATTTCAGCGAAATCTAGAAAAATTTTTTTTTCACTGTTTCAAAATATTTTCAAGTTTGCAGCTGTTTTTTTTAGTTGTCAATACATTCGTGTTCCAAATAAATAAACAATTCTGTAATTCATAAACTCAAAAAATTCTAGATTTTCAGTCAGAAACTCTAGAAAATCTGAAATTTTCAGAGGAAATCTGGAAAATTTGCTCTAGAAATGTTCTAGAAAATTTGAATTTTCTCACAGTTTCAAAGAATTTTCAGAATTTTTCTTTATAATTCAGTTTTAATCCTCTGGAAAATTGGATCTGAAAATCAAGAAAATTCAATTTTCCTCAAAAATTTGTCAAAATTCTTGTTTTCAATTAGAAAATCTCAAATCCCATTGATTTTTCGATGAAAAAATTACCTTAACTCCTAGATCAAAATATTGTTGATCTCCCATAATATTCCCCAATTTTCCAGGTTCCAATCTCTCACTACAATGTAGTCATTTGAACTGTTCTCTCTTCGTCGTCTCTGCGTCTCTAAATCTCTCATTTCCCCCCACTCTCTCTCTCTTCCATTTTTAGTTCTTTCCCCAATTGATAACGATTTTTTGTGTTGTTTTTAATTTTATTTTTTATTCAAAAAATTTTATGTATTTTTGTTATTTTCCTAGATGAATAGTTGATTTTCTCCCCAAAATTTCCAGTTTTTTCATCTGAATTTGTAAAATTTTGCAATTTTAAGAATATTTTTTGTTTGATGAATTCGTATGTGGCTGAAATTGGTGAAATTGTTCGAGCCCAACGAAGAGACGACGAATTTATTAACGAAATTCAGGAGAAATTATCGAAGGTGGGGTTTTTCTGGCTGAAAATCGCGGTTTTCTAGCTGAAAATCCCTAATTTCGGCTGAAAATCGCGGTTTTCTAGCTGAAAATCCAATTTTTTTGCAGATTTTCAAGGAGCTAGTCGGACAAAGAACTTGGATTCGCTGGTTTCCGTATTTTCGAACGATTTCGCAAAGTTTGTATTATTCTAATACGATTTTGGCAGGTAAGAAAGTTTCGGGAAAAAATTGGGAAATTTTCATCAAAAATTTACTGTTTCAAAATTTTTTATATACATTTTGAAAAAAAACAATTTTAATTCTGCCGAAAATTCTGACTTTAATCAATTTTAACAGTACCTTTTGGTAAAGTACTCCTGAGACTACAGTATGCCTTGCAGTTTTAAATAGATACTGTAAAGATCCTAGAGTTACAGTGTGCACTACAGTAACCCTTGTAATTTGGAAAACCTGAAAACCTTTTCAAAAATAATTTTTTCACTGTTTCAAAATTTCTAAATAAATTTTGTGACTTTTCAAAGTTTGATAAAAATAATTTCCGAAAATAATTCAAATTATTGTAGAACTTCCGAAAAATAGATTAAATTATTACAAAAATTTTTTCACTGTTTCAAATTTTTATATAAATTTTGAAATTTTTAAAAAATTTGATAAGAAAGCGAGAAAAAGTTGAACTTTGAAACAATAAAATTTTTTTCTGGAAAACTTCTGAAACAGATAATTCTGCTTTTTTCTATTAATTTATCTAGCCCAAAGCTCAGAAAAAATCGGATTTTTTTTTCTGAACTCAAAGAATTTTGAAAAATCTGAAATTTTCAGAGTTCCTCGGATTTTTCAGTGATATTTTTCAACAATTTTTACGAAAAAATATGCTGTTTCAAAATTTTTATTTAAATTTCGAGATTTTTCAAAAATTTCATATAGATTTCGTGATTTTTTAAAACTTTGATGCGTTCTTAATCGGTTAATTATTCAAAATTAGAATAATGCCACGTGGCTTCGTTGAAAACCCTGATTGTGAGATGTTTCTCTAGATCTCTGAGGTTAGGCCTAAGTTTTGGCCTGAAATCAGGCCCACTAGCCTTCAAAATCCCCCAATTTTTCCAGGAAATCAAACCCTTGGCGAAGAATACGTGCACCTTTTCGAATCATCCGGTCTCTCCAGATTTTCACCATCTTTCCCAACTCGCTTCTCATTCATCTTCCTCCATTCAATTCTCCCTCAAATCACCAATCATCTCCTCCAAAAAGCCGAACTTCGCCTAAATCATCCCTCAACCACGTCCTTTTTGGGAGTCCAAATTCAAAAAAACGCCAAGGCTCGCAAAACATTCATTGATCTCGTGACGTGGACAAAATCCACGTTTCTACCCAATTTTCAACGCTGCCACGTGGCATTGTTCTATATCACGGGAAGTTATTATAACTTGGCAAGAAGAGTTACGGGAATTCGATTTTTGTCGGCGAATTCGCAAAGTGATTTGCCAGCGTTGAAAATCTATCGAATTTTGGGATATTTATCGATTATTCAAGTCGTATTTATTGGAGTTTTGGGAATTTGGAGAATTATTGAGGAGGCTTCGAAGAAACCCGAAAAATCCAAGGAACATCTGAATTCTGAAGAAGTTTTCGAATCTTTGGAGCATAGTTGGTTCAGTTGTCCGATTTGTTTGGAGAAAAAAGATCCGAGTGCACTGTTTTGTGGACATTTGTTTTGCTGGAATTGTATACAGGTGAGAGCTAGAGACGCAGAGATATCAGAGAGCTAGAGACGCAGGGAAAAATCCTGGATTTTCAGCCTAAAAAATTATAACATTTTAAATTTGATGCAAGATTGATTATGAAACTAATCTCAAAAAAATCCCCCAAAAATCTAGATTTCTTGAAACAGTGAACATTTCTTGACTCGAAAAATCATTTTTCAAAATTTGAAAATTTCACTGTTTCAAAATTATTGTGAATTTTCTGAATTTTTGTTGGAAATAGTGAAGTCTTTATATGAGAATTTTCAAATTTTCAGGGATTTTCTGGATTTTCAGCCTAAGAAATTGCTGAACTTTCAAATTTGAAGGAAGTTTAAAACTTGAACTAATCTCAAAAAAATCCTCCAAAAATCTAGATTTTTTGAAACAGTTAATATTTTTGACTCGAAAAAAGCAATTTTTATAATTTTGAAAATTTCACTGTTTCAAAATTATTATTTGTTTTCTGAATTTTTGTTGGAAATAGTGATGTCGTTATCTCTAACTTTGAATTATCCAATTTTCAGTTTTTTCTGGATTTTGAACCTAAAATTTTATTAAAATTTTAAATTTGAAGGAAGTTTAAAAATTGAACTGATTTCAAAAAATCCCCCAAAAATCTAGATTTCTTAAAAAAGTGAACATTTTTTGGTTAAAAAAAATCATTTTTATAATTTTGAAAATTTCACTGTTTCAAAATTATTGTGTATTTTCTGAATTTCCTGTTGAAAGTGTTGTTGTTATGTTGTTGCTGTTGTTCGAATTAGGTTTCCAAATATATAAATTATCCAATTTTCAGACTTTTCTGGATTTTTATCCTAAAAAATTTGAAAAATTTTGAATTTGATGCAAGATTGATTATAAAACTAATCTCAAAAAAATCCCCTGAAAATCTAGATTTTTTGAAACAGTGAATATTTTTGACTCGAAAAAATCAATTTTTCTCAATTTCAAAATTTCACTGTTTCAAAATTATTCAATGATTTCTGATTTTCTGTTGAAAATAGTTCGTGCCCTGCTCTTTGGACAATATTATATTTCAAATTTTTACTGAAAATTTCAGCGTTTCTCTGGATTTTTAGCTCTGAAAAGTATTGGTTTCGAAGTAAATGGAATTAAAAGACACTCCTTGTAAAACTGCAAAACCCACCGGACAACGAAAAAGTCATGATCTCAGAATCGGCCCAATTTTTTTCTTAGTAAGCCCCATGGGTGGGGAACTTTTTCCACCAGGTTAGAGATCATGATATCGTTTCGCCAATTTGGTGGGACCGGGTGAAGGGGAAAATTGTTTTTCGAAAATTTATCGTAAGTCGGGTTAACGTTCATATTTTTCGATGATTAAAAAAGCATTTTGCTCGTCTTTTGACGCTCTTTGCAATGGAAAAGAGCACGAATTTCGATACTCTATCCTAAAAAAATTTTTTTTTTCGCCATAATACAACATTGCTTAGGAGTCATTTCCGCTCTTTCTAACCGCTTCCAAAATGTTCCTCGTGCTTTTTTACCTATATTTAGCTACTTTCAAAAAAAAAATCGCCGGCACCTATCAACCTCGGAAAATGACCTAAAAGGGCGCGACTCAAGCGCGCGCGCTCATATAACACACATATGTGCGTGTGTGTGTTTGTGTGCATTGAAGGATTACTGTAGGTGGAAGAAAAAGTTTAAAAAAACGACTTTCTCGTGGAAACGATGCAAATTACAATGAATAGTTCCCAAAATGAAGTACCCCAAAGGCTTTTACATGCAACAATTTTGTTCCCGGATTTTCAAGGGGTTGGACCTTTTTTGATATTTTTTTAGCTCTGAACTTTGAAAAATCGTATTTCCACTTACAGTGGACAAAAAAAGTCGAAGAAAAAAGCATAATAGATCTCAAATATCACTCTATTGACTGAAAACAAGAGTTGTTAAAAAATAATTTTTTTCGACCTAGAAAACTTGAAAATTTCAGAATAAACTAAAACATTTTTGAAATTGTTTTTAGAGCATGCATCAAGTGTTCTAGTGCCAATTTTCAAACTCTGCGTTTGAAATTACGTACAGTAGCATGTTATAACTACTCAGAAAATCATCATAGATAGGTACTGCGCTTAGAAAGTCGCGCCCTTTTAGGTCATTTTCCGAGGTTGATAGGTGCCGGCAATTTTTTTTGAAAGTAGCTAAATATAGGTAAAAAAGCACGAGGAACATTTTGGAAGCGGTTAGAAAGAGCGGAAATGACTCCTAAGCAATGTTGTATTATGGCGAAAAAAAATTTTTTTTAGGATAGAGTATCGAAATTCGTGCTCTTTTCCATTGCAAAGAGCGTCAAAAGACGAGCAAAATGCTTTTTTAATCATCGAAAAATATGAACGTTAACCCGACTTACGATAAATTTTCGAAAAACAATTTTCCCCTTCACCCGGTCCCACCAAATTGGCGAAACGATATCATGATCTCTAACCTGGTGGAAAAAGTTCCCCACCCATGGGGCTTACTAAGAAAAAAATTGGGCCGATTCTGAGATCATGACTTTTTTTGTCCGAGCCTGGTAAAGTTTACGTTTTTACAAATAATGTCTTTTAACAAATCTCAAAAAATCCCCCAAAAATCTAAATTTCTTGAAACAGTGAACATTTTTTGACTCAAAAAACCAATTTTCAAAATTTGGAAATTTCACTGTTTCAAAATTATTATGTGTTTTCTGAATTTTTATTGGAAATAGTGATGTCTTTATATGTGAACTATCAAATTTTCAGGGGTTTTCAGCCTAAAAATTTCTGAAATTTTGAATTTGGTGGAAATTGAAAATAGAACTAATCCACCAAAAATCTAGATTTCTTGAAACAGTGAACATTTCTTGACTCGAAAAAATCAATTTTCATAATTTTGAAAATTTCACTGTTTCAAAATTATTGTGTATTTTCTGAGTTTTTTGTTGAAAATAGTTAGTGTCTTGCTCGCCTCGAGGAAAATTTTATTTGATCAAATTTTCACTGAAAATTTCAGGTTTTCTGGATTTTTAGCCCTAAAAAGTATTTGAACAAATCTTTAAAAAGTTTCTCAAAAAATATCCATTTTTTGAAACAGTGAAAAATTTTTTGAATAAAAAAAAACCAATTTTTATAAATTTGAAAATTTCACTGTTTCAAAATTATTTTGTATTTTCTGAATTTTTGTTTTCGAAATTGACAAAACGTTCATTATTTCTTTATCGTGAGAATAAAGTTTAATTAGGTTTCAAAAATTCCAAGGACTTCTGCAAGTCCTGGATTTTCAGCCTGAAAAATTCTAAAATTTCAAATTTTTCGGGAATTTTGAGATCGAACTAATCTCAGAAAAAATCCCCAAAAAATCTACATTTCTTGAAACAGTGAACATTTTTTTTACTCAAAAAATCATTTTTCAAAATTTGAAAATTTCACTGTTTCAAAATTATTTTATGATTTCGGAATTTTTTTTTGAAAATAGTTAGTGCCCTGCTCTTTGGAAAATTTATATTTCAAATTTTTACTGAAAATTTCATTTAAATCGAATACAATTATTGAACTAATCTCAAAAAAAAATTCTCCAATAATCTAGATTTCTTGAAACAGTGAAAAAAATTCCAACATAAAAAACCAATTTTCATAATTTTGAAAATTTCACTGTTTCAAAATCATTGTGTATTTTCCGATTTTCCTGTTGAAAGTGTTATTTCCTCTTTGTTTCCCTTCAAATTATAAAATTTTCAGTATTTTCTGGATTTTCAGCCTAAAAAATTTCTGAAATTTTAATTATTTTGGATATTTGAAAGTTGAACCAATCTCAAAAAAATCCCCCCAAAAATCCAGATTTCTTGAAACAGTGAACAAATTTCAACAAAAAAATCAATTTTTTTAATTTTGAAAATTTCACTGTTAAAAAACTATTGTGTATTTTCTGAATTTTTGTTCGAAATAGTGATGTATTTGTATTTGAGTCATCAAATTTTCAGGGATTTTCAGCCTAAAAAATTCTGAAATTTTGAATTTGGTGGAAATTGAAAATAGAACTGATTTCAAAAAATTCCCTTAAAAATCTAGATTTTTTGAAACGGTGAAAATTTTTTATTAAAAAAACCAATTTTTATAATTTTGAAAATTTCACTGTTTCAAAATTATTATGTGTTTTCTGAATTTTTATTGGAAATAGTGATGTCGATATCCCCACCTTAAAATTATCCAATTTTCAGTTTTTCTGGATTTTCAGCCCAAAAAATTGCTAAAATGTTGAATTTGATGCAAAATTGATTATTTAAAAAAATCCCCCAAAATTCTAGATTTTTTGAAACAGTGAACATTTTTGACTCAAAAAAAAACCAATTTTTATAATTTTGAAAATTTCACTGTTTCAAATTTATTTTATGATTTCTGAATTTTTTGTTGAAAATAGTTCGTGCCCTGCTCTTTGGACAATATTATATTTCAAATTTTTACTGAAAATTTCAGCGTTTTTCTGGATTTTTAGCTCTGAAAAGTATTGGTTTCGAAGTAAATGGAATCAACAAATCTCCGAAAAATCCCTCAAAAATCTAGATTTGTTGAAACAGTGAATATTTTTGACTCGAAAAAAACAATTTTTATATTTTTGAAAATTTCACTGTTTCAAAATTATTGTGTATTTTCTGAATTTTTGTTTTCGAAATAGTATTGACCAATTCCGCGAACGCGGAAGCTTCCGGAGACTTCCGCTTCACAATCAAATATTCTTCCAGGAACACAGCACCACCTCTCAACCATCCCGCTGCCCTCAGTGTCGCTTGGAATACGAACCTCGTGACGTCACACCTCTTCTGAATCTATAGAATCTCTATCTAAATCTCTTCAACAACCATGATCTCTCGCCGATTTTTCTCCACTTCTATTTCTCAACTTCACAAGAAGACTATCTATTTTTCTGGAATTCAGCCGACTGGAATTCCACATCTTGGCAATTATTTTGGGGTTATTGATCCGTGGATTGAGTTGCAGAAACTCAAGGAAGAATCTATTGGAATGATTTTGTCGATTGTTGATCAACACGCCATTTCACTTGGACCATTGAAAGCGGAAGATGTGAGTGTTTTGGGCTTATTTGGGCTTAAGATTGAATCTAGGCTTATAAAGTAGTATAGGCTTATAAAGTATAAGCCTCTAGAGAAAAATCTCTGACTAGAAAAATTTTTGCTTGAAAAATTCTCACTGTTTCAAAAATTGTAGAATTTTGAGGAGGGTTTTTGATTTTTGATGAAGCTATTATTAATGGGGTGATTCATAAAAATAATGGGGTGAGTCAATCGAATTAATCGACGTGTTTTTTGCGATTAATTGACAAAAAAAGTGAGTCTTTTAGGGCGATTAATTTCACGTTTTTGTCAATTCCTCGCTTTCATTTCTTGGCAAAAAATGCAATTAATTGCATAAAAAATTGAATTTATTTGACCTATATTTTAAAACGTGACCTATATGAGTCTTCTCTCAATTTTGTTTCATTTCGAAATGAATCCAAAAAATAAGCAGTGAATTTGGGACACGTTTCAAAAAAAAGGTCAAATAAATTCTATTTCGTATTGAAATTCCTCATTTTTGAATGCAATTAATTGCAAAAAAAGATGGAATTAATCGACAAAAACGTGAAAAAATCGCAGAAAAATGACTCACATTTTGTGTCAATTAATTGACAAAAAATAAAATTGACTCACCCCATAAATTGACAAAAAAAGTGCGATTAATTTCACGTTTTTTGTCAATTAATCGCATTCATTTCTGAAAAAATGCGATTAATTGACAAAAAACGTGAAATTAATCGCACTTTTTTTTGTCAATTCATTTTTATGACTCACCCCATAAGGGAATTATCTCATGCATTTTTTTGAGTTCCCGAATCTGAAAAATTCTTGGAAATATTGATTTTTTCCTGATTTTTGTGTAGTTACAACCCTATTCTTTATGCAAATTCGAAAAAAAATCCATAAAATCAAAAACATGATTAGAAAAGGTGTATCATTGTTTGGAAGTAATCTAGAAAAAAAAATATAATAATTTAGAAACAGTGGATTTTTTCGAAGAAAAAAAGTAGTTTTTGCTTGAAAAATTCTCACTGTTTCAAAAATTTTAGAATTTTGGAGACGGTTTTTTATTTTTGATTGATGAGTGTTAGCTATTGATGATTTTCCATGTATTTTTTGAGTTCCCGAATCTGAAAAATTCTTGGAAATATTGATTTTTTCCTTATTCTTTATGCAAATTCGAAAAAAATCCATAAATTCAAAAACATGATTCGAAAAAGTGTATTATTTTTTCTAGAAAAAAATATATAATAATTTAGAAACAGTAGATTTTTTCGAAAAAAAAAAATTGTTTTTTGCTTGAAAAAATTCCACTGTTTCAAAATTTAATGGAATTTTGGAGAGGGTTTTTGATATTCGATTCTGTGTTTGTAGCACATAAATTTTCATACACATTTTTTGAGTTCTTTAAATTTGGAATGTTTTTAGAGAAATCGATTTTACCTTATGCAAGTTCGGAAAAAAATACCATAAATTCGAAAACATAATAAAAGCAAAAGTTACTTCGTCATTGTTTGAATATAATCTATCAAAAATATATAGAAATTTAAAAACAGTAGATTTTTTGCTTGATAAATATTCACTGTTTCAAAAATTGTAGAATTTTGAGGAGGGTTTTTGATTTTTGATCGATCGATGCTATTTGATATATAGTGTTTTTGAAGTTGTGTCCGCATACTTTGATTGTTTTTGATTAATTAATTTTCATATGCGTTTTTTGAGTTTCTTATGGGCCTATGCAGAATAATATTTTGTAATAAAAAAACATTAAAAAACATTTTTTTCCTATGCAGAAAAACGTCGAAAAAACAAAATAAAGACAACGTGAGATTGAGAGAGCGCAGACATAAAATGGGTTTTTTGTCTGCACTCTCTCAATTTCACGTTGTCTCTACTCAAAATAGTAAACTGTATATTTTGTTTTTTCGACGTGTTTCTGCATAGGAAAAAAATGTTTTTTTATTACAAAATATTATTCTGCATAGGCCCATTATTTTGAAAATATTCTTAGAGAAATTAATTTTGTTCTATGCAAATTCAAAAAAGTTGTTCAAAAAGCTTCGTCATTGTTCGGAAATAATCTAGAGAAAATTACATACAAATTTAGAAACAATGGATTTTTTCTTGAAAAAGTTTCACTGTTTCAAATTTGTAGAATTTCGAAGAATTGTATTTGATTTTCGATAAACGAAAGCTACTCGTGTCAGAATTTTAATATGAATTGGATTGAATTTTCTATTCATTAATTAAATTTTTTCTTGAAATTTTGAAGTTGGTTTCTTTGCATAATACCTCAAAACGTCGAGAAAAAAATCCCATAATATTTAGAAACAGTGGATTTTTTCCACGAAAAAATTGTTTTCTGCTTTAAAAAATTCCACTGTTTCAAAAATTGTAGAATTTTGGAGATGGTTTTTGAATTTTGATCGATCAACTGTATGTCATTGTTGGAGATTTTCTATGCATTTTTGATTTCCCGAATTTGAAAAAATTGTTTTCTAATTTTTAATTGAAATTATGTACATAAAAATTTAGAAACAGTAGATTTTTTTCAATAAAAATTAGTTGTTTTTGCTCGAAAAATTTCTTACTGTTTCAAAAATTGTAGAATTTTGAAGATAATCTTTTTTTTTTGATAAATTGACACATTCTGAGTTTTGTAAGTTCCTAATTCTCAAACATCTTGGAAATGTTGTTTTTGATTTTCGATTAAAACCATTTTTTGAATTTTGAATTAGCCTCGTTTTTTTTTTGTTTTTTCATTATTACCATCTGAAATTAATTTAGAAAAAATATTTAAAAATTTTCCACGAAAAAAATACGTTTCAAAAATTATAGAATTTTGGAGAGGGTTTTTGAATTTTGATTCGTTGCGTTTTTTACACAATTTTGAGTTCCTGAATATGAAACAAAGCTTGGAAATTCTAATTTTTAATTTAATTTATTTGAAAATGCAGAAATAGTGGATTTGAAAAAAATTAACTTGAAAAATTCCACTGTTTCAAAAATTATGGAATCTTGAGGATTGTTTTTGATTTTCGTTAAAAAAACATTTCTTGAAATTTTGAATCAGGCTCGACTCTTAATATTATCATATGAATAGATTAAGTAAAACATATATAACAATTTAGAAACAGTGAATTTTATCCACAAAAAACGTTTCAAAAATAATAAAAATTAATTTAAAAAATATTCACTGTTTCAAAAATTGTAGAAATTTGAGAAGGGTTTTTGGTTATTGATGAATGGATTTTTGAAGTTCCAGAATCTTTTTTCAAAAAAAATGTTTTTAGTCAAAAAAAATTACTGTTTTAAACTCTCCATGGACATCTTATGCTCATTTTAAATTTGGAGCCCTGTTTGGGCCTAAAAAATTCGGTGTTTTCTCGTATTTTTTCTAACAAAATCTCAATTCGCCCCCCCCCCCAAAATCCTCCAAATTTTCCAGCTTCGCTCAAACACCCGTCAAATGGCGTGCAGTCTCATCGCATGCGGTGTCGACCCTCAAAAAACCCTCCTCTTTCGCCAATCTGATGTTCCTGAGATCGCTCAACTTTCATGGATTCTTGGATCACTTCAAACAACTTCGAAACTTGCCAGATTGCCACAATATAAAGAGAAATCGGAGAAGTTTGTTTAGGAATTCCTATATCTATAAAAAATGGATGTTTTTAGGTTCAAAAAGGGTGATATTCCGGTTGGACTTTTGACATATCCATTGTTACAAGCTGCTGATGTTTTGATGTTTAGAGTGGGTTTTTTTGGGAAGCGGAAAGGTTCCGCGAACGCGGAAGATTGAGATTTGTACCTACACCGCAAGCTTCCGCGTTCCCCTGGCGCGGAAGCTTGCGGAAATAAAAAAAGAAAATTCACTGTTTCAAAAAATTGTGTTATTTTTGAGGTTTTGGAAAGTTTTTGATGCATTCGTTTTGTTTTAACACGAAATTTCTGAAAATTAACTGAAAATTCAATATCTTACTAGAAAACTGTTGGAATTTTCAGAGAAAATTAAAGTTTTGGAATTTTTCATATCAGAAATAAAGCTGGAAATTTTTGCTTCGAGAATTTTTGATTCAAACATTTTTCACTGTTTCAAAACATTGATTTTTGAAGTTTCTAGTTTTCAGGATTAACAGACATGTCGCTGCAGGCCGGGCCGGCCGGGCTGAGCCCGAAGTAAACACAAAAAATCGGGCTTTTTTCAGCCGAAGCCCGATTTTAACATGTGCGGCTTTGGTGGGCCCGATTTTGGGGCCCGCTTATTTTTTCTTCGATTTTTTTTCATTGAAAAAATGAGTTTTTCGTGGTCAAAAAGGAATTTTTAATGAATTTCAAACATTGTAAAGAGTAAAAATAGTAAAATAATATGTGCGTGGAAGAGAATTCACTTGAATTTTGAAATTTTTGCATTTTATTTTTCGATTTGTTACTTATTTCTATTTTTATAAGCAAAATATCACATTCTAATTTGATTTTTCACTCATATAAATACAATCCAACATCCAAAACATCAAAAAAATTCTGAAATTGGCCGTTCAAAAATATTGTTTGGGCGAGGCCAACCCGGCCGCTTTTAAATTTTCATAAGGCCGGGCCAGCCGGGCCCGTGATAAATTGAGCGGGCTTTAGGGGCCCGAATTCAGCAAAAACGACATGTCTGAGGATTAATACATCCTTCATTTTTCAACAATTGGAAAATCCACGTGGCATAAAGTCAGGGGAAAATAAATTGGGACCATCAAAATCCTGAGAAAGCTTCTGAATATTTTCTGCCGCATGAATTTTTTTCGGAGGAAAAATTTTGAGTTTGAAAAAAATTGATAAAATTCACTGTTTCAAAAAATTTTGATATTTTTGAGGTTTTGGAACTTTTTTGATGAACAATGTGTTTTTTTTCCAAATTTCTGAAAATCAACTGAAAACTGAGAGAATTTTCAGAGAAAAGTTAATTTTTCCAGATATTTTTATATCAGAAATAAAGCTGGAAATTTTTCCTTCGAGAATTTTGATTCAACAAAAATTCACTGTTTCAAAAAATTGATTTTTGAAATTTCTAGTTTTCAGGATTAATACATCCTTTATTTTTCTACAAACGGAAAATCCACGTGGCAAAAAATCAGGAGAAAATAAATTGGGACCATCAAAATCATGAGAAAGCTTCTGAATATTTTCTGCAACGTGGATTTTTTTTTTCGGAGGAAAAATTTTGAGTTTGAAAAAAATTGATAAAATTCACTGTTTCAAAAATTTTTGATATTTTTGAGTTTTAAGGTATCTTTGATTTTTTTCTTTTCAAATTTCTAAAAATTAACTGAAAATTCAAATTATTACTAGAAAACTGTTAGAATTTTCAGAGAAAATTTAATTTTACAAATATTTTTATCTCAGAAATGAAGCTGGAAATTTTTCCATCGAGAATTTTGATTCAAAAATTTTTCACTGTTTCAAAAAATTGATTTTTGAAATTTCTAGTTTTTAGGAATAATACATCCTTTATTTTTCTACAAACGGAAAATCCACGTGGCAAAAAATAAGGAGAAAATAAATTGGGACCATCAAAATCCTGAGAAAGGTTCTGAATATTTTCTTCCACGTGGATTATTTTCGGAGACAAAATTTTGAGTTTGAAAAAAATTGATAAAATTCACTGTTTCAAAAAATTTTGATATTTTTGAGGTTTTGGAAAATTTTTGATGTGGTTTTCTTAATTAATTCCAAATTCCTGAAATTCTACTGAAAATTCAAATTCTTATTAGAAAACTGTTAGAATTTCAGAGAAATTTGAATTTTACAAATATTTTTACCTCAGAAATAAAGCTGGAAATTTTTCCTTCGATAATTTTGATTCAACAAAACTTCACTGTTTCAAAAAATTGATTTTTGTAATTTCTAGTTTTTAGGATTAATACATTCTTGTTTTTTCAACAAATGGAAAATCCACGTGGAAAATGCTCCAAATTTTGATTTCCAGGCATTTTTCAGAATTTTAAACCGTTTTTGGATTCCTAGGCCATTTTACAGATTCCTAGGCCATTATTATGGTTTCTAGGCCATTTTTCTGGTTTCCAGGCCGTTTTTAGGGTTTCTGGGCCATTTTTTTGTTCTCTAGGCCAACTTTTTGGGTTTTTAGGCTATTTTACAGTTTCCTAGGCCATTTTTTTGGGTTTCCAGACCATTTTAAAGAATTTTCGGTCATTTCCGCGTCATAACCCATATCTCGAAAAAAATTTACTGTTTCAAAAATGTATCAAGTTTTTTGGGAAATTTTTTTTCTCAATATTGCCTCTGTTAAAGTCCAAAAATTCACCAGAAAATTTGAAAATCTCTAAAAAAAAGCCCCCCAATTTTTCCAGGCCACCCATGTTCCAGTCGGCGAAGATCAAAGTCAACACATGAATCTGATGGGAGGTCTCGCCTATGCCTTTTCAAAAACCTACAACACTGATTTTTTGCCGATTCCCAAGCAGGTTACCCGAAAAACGAACGCGCGCATCAAATCGTTGCGAGACCCGACGAAAAAAATGAGCAAATCTTCGGGAGGCGACAAATCGAGAATTGAGGTTGGTTGATTTTTTCACTGTTTCAAAAAATCTTGAATTTTTTGTGGTCTGTGAAATTTTATTAACATTTAAATTTAAATTTTAAAATTCCACGTGGAAAATTAATTTTAAAATTTTGAATGGATTTTTCACTGCAAACTTTGAAAAATCTGAAATTCTAGAAATTCTAGAAATTTTCTCTGGTTTTCTAGAAAAAAAATCACTGTTTCAAAATTTTTAATAAATTTGTTTTCCTCCCGAAAATTTCGATAATTCAAATTTTATTGAGATTTCTGAAAATTCACTGTTTCAAAAAAGTTAAATATATTTTTTGTTCCTAAAATTTCAGTTAAATTTCTTCTTCTGTTTGATAAAAATTAAAATTTTCATAATTTTTCACTGAAAATTTGATAAACAATTAATTTTGACAAATCCACGTGGTTTTGAAAATAAGCGAAATTCTTCGATTTTTCGTCTGGTTTTCTAGAAAAAAATCACTGTTTCGAAAAATTTTGATATCATTTTGATGTCCTTTAAATTCGATAATTTTCGCAATTGTTTTAGTATTCAAATAAATTTTGAAGAAAATTTGAATTTTGAAAAGGCTACATGGCAAATGTATATTTTTCTGAATTAAAATTGAACTTTTCACTGCAAGTTTTGAAGAATTTGAAAATGTTCATAATTTTTCACTGTTTCAAAATGTTTCTATATTTTTTTTTGGTTTGAGGAAAAATTGGTCAGACCATTTTCAATTTCTATATTCTTTGGGTCGATTAAATGTTCAGTGTGGAAATAAATTCTCTCAATTTTTCTCACTGTTTCAAAAATTTTAAATATATATTTCTGTTCCAAATTTTTCGATTATACCGCTTTTGGCACTCCCAATTATTCAAAAATTCTCACTGTTTCGAGTACTTTTGAAGGTAATTCAGCCGGTTTTGTAAATGTTCCTCGATAATCAAATTTTCATTGAGAAAGCCGAATTTCAATTTGTTGTTCTTTATTTTTTCGGATTGAGAAAAATTAATTAGACATGAATTTCTAGCTGAAAAATTCCAATTTCCGTCTATTTTTCTTGAACAAAAATTCACTGTTTCAAAAAGTTATAATTTTTTGTTCCAAAGTTTGGATTATAATTGGTAGAAATCTGAAACTCTCAAGAATTAATTGTTTCTTCGAAAAAATCTCAATGTTTCAATGATTTTTAATATAATTTCGTGTTCTGAAAAATTTCGATTAAAACGTGTTTGGATTTCCAAATTATTCATAATTTTTATGAAAAAATTTCACTGTTTCGAGAAATTTTCTATATTTTTTGGGCCAAACAAATTTTCAGTATTGCGAAAAAGTTGAAAAATGTTCACTGTTTCACAAAAATTCAATATATTTTTGTGTTTCTAAAATTCCGGTTAAATTTCTTCATCTGTTTGTTAAAAATTAAAATTTTCATAATTTTTCACTGTTTCAAGATTTATTCATCTTTTTTTGGAAATAAATTTTCTCATTAGAAAATTCTGAATGTGTTTCAAAATGTTTCAATATGTTTTTCGGTTTCAGAAAAAATAGGTTTACCGATTGTGGGATTTTCTGATGACAAATCCCAATTTCCGTCTTTTTTTCTCGAACAAAAATTCACTGTTTCAAAAAGTTATTTTTGTTCCAAAGTTTGGATTATAATTGGTAAGAATTTATAACTCTCAAAAATTAATTGTTTCTTCGAAAAAATCTCACTGTTTCAAATATCTTTAATATAATTTTTGAGTTCCGAAAATTTCGATATTAATACCAAAAAATCGATATCAATACTATAAAAGAAATTCGGAAAATTGTCGGGTTCTTGTAGAGAAATATAAAGATGTTTGTTTTGTTTTGTTAGGCTAATTTAATAATAATAATTAATTAATTAATTCCTTAGGGTTTCCTTAATAATTAAGGTTTTTAACCTTGATTATTTATAGCTATATAAAAACCCGAAATCTTAGAATTGTTTAGATGAAAAATTCGACTCTCCAACTATTTTTATTTTTTTCTGAAAAATTCACTGTTTCGAAAAATTTTGATATCATTTTGATGTTCTAAAATATCGATAAATTAGGAGTCAGTATATTAATAAATTTCGAAGAGAGAAAACCTAATGTTAATTTTGTTACGCTGAAAAAATTGAAAATTAAAATATTCATTCTAATTTTTCACTGAAAAAACTCGAGAAATCCCAAATTTTCATCGAAATATTTTTTCACTGTTTCAAAAATTTTTGGACTTCCAAATTATTCCCAATGTTTCTGAAAAATCTCACTGTTTCAAAAAATCTTTAATATAATTTTTTTGTTTCCGAAAGTTTTGATTTCACTACGAGTCGAACTCCAAAAATCAAATTTTCTTCCAAAAAAATCTCACTTTTTCAATGATTTTTAGTATAATTTTTGATTTAAGTTCAAATCGAACCTCCAAAAGTCAATTTTTTCAAAAATTTTCAATAAGAAAATATTTCGCGCTCTCAAATTATTCCCAATTTTTCTGAAAAATCTCACTGTTTCAAAATTTTTCAATATAATTTCGTGTTCTGAAAAATTTCGATAAAAAAGTGTTCAGACTTCCAATTTATTCCCAATTTTTATTTTAAAAAATCTCACTGTTTCAAAAATTTTTGAGTTCTGAAAATTTCTATTACAATCCAAGAAAATATGAAAGAAATTCGGAAAATTGTCGTGTTCTTGTAGAGAAATATATAGTTGTTTTTTTTCGTTTTGTTAGGCTAATTACCTTAACCTTATTCTTAGGGTTACCTTAATAATTAAGGTTTTTAACCTTGATTAATTACAGCTATATAAAAACCCGAAATCTTAGAAATTTTTGATGAAAAATTCGACTCTCCAACTATTTTTATTTTTTTCTGAAAAATTCACTGTTTCAAAAAATTTCGATATCATTTTGGTGTTCTAAAATATCGATAAATTTGGAGTCAGTATATTAATAAATTTCGAAGAGAGAAAACCTAATGTTAATTTTTTTACGCTGAAAAAAATTGAAAATTAAAGTTCTCTGTCTAATTTTTCATTGAAAAATGGATTTCTCACTGAAAAAACTCGAGAAACTCCAAATTTTCCTCAAAATTTTTTTTCACTGTTTCAAAATGTTTTGATATTTTTTGAGTCAAGCTGAATGTTCAGTTTCACATAACGAAAGTAGTTTAAGTCAATTAAAATTTATTTTGATTAATAAAAAGTTTAAAGCTCCCAAATTTAATTTTTTCCGAAAAATTTCACAGTTTCAAGAATGATTCATATCAATTTTTTGTTCCCCAAAATTTTGATTTCATTACAAATCGTACCTCCAAAAATAAAATTTTTTCCAAAAAAAAATCTCACTGTTTCAAAATTTTTCAATATAATTTCGTGTTCTGAAAAATTTCGATAAAAAAGTGTTCAGACTTCCAATTTGTTCCCAATTTTTATTTTAAAAAATCTCACTGTTTCAAAAATTTTAAATATAATTTTTGAGTTCCGAAACTTTTTGATCACACCACTTTTTTCAAAGCCTTCAAAAAATCCCCCATTTTCCAGCTCACCGATTCACGTGAAGCAATTTTTGAAAAATGTCAAAAAGCACAAAGTGACAATTTGGGAAAAATCACCTATGATCCAGAAAATCGAATTGCTGTGGCGAATTTGGTGAGATTTATTTTCAGCCAAAAATTTTCAGATTTTTTTGAATTCTCATTTTTCAGCTTGATCTTCTCTCTGCAATTTCTCAAAAATCGATCGAAGAAATTCCATTCGAAAATTGGACAACTTTGGACTTGAAACAACATTTAGCGCAAGAAATTGATCAAAAATTGGAGCCAATTCGCCGGAATTTGCGAGAACTTGAGAATGGCTCGAAAATTGATGTGATTTTGAAGGAAAATGAAGAAAAAGCTAGGAATTTGGCACAGGAAAATATGAAGGAAATTCGGAAAATTGTCGGGTTTTTGTAGAGAAATATAAAGTTGTTTGTTTTGTTTTGTTAGGCTAATTTCATCACCTTAACCTTTTGTTATTTTCCTAGATTAATAGTTGGTTTTCTTCCCAAAATTTCCATTTTTTTCATCTGAATTTGTGAAATTTTGCAATTTTAAGAATATTTTTTGATGAATTCGTATGTGGCTGAAATTGGTGAAATTGTTCGAGCCCAACGAAGAGACGACGAATTTATTGACGAAATTCAGGAAAAGTTATCGAAGGTGGGGTTTTTCTGGCTGAAAATCCAATTTTTTTTTGCAGATTTTCAAGGAACTAGTCGGACAAAGGACTTGGATTCGCTGGTTTCCGTATTTTCGAACGATTTCGCAAAGTTTGTATTATTCTAATACGATTTTGGCAGGTAAGCGATTTTTGGGGGAAAAATTTAATTTCTCACTGTTTCAAAATTTTTTAAAATAAATTTTGAAAAAAAAACAATTTTAATTCTGACTTTAATGAATTTACCTTCTGGTACAGTGAGATTACAGTATACCTTGTAGTTTTAAATAAATACTGTAAAGATCCTTGAGTTACAGTATGCACTACAGTAACCCTTGTAATTTGAAAAAAACTGAGAACCTTTTGAGACTACAGTCTACCTTGAAAATTGTGAATAAATCTGATTTTTCAAAAATTATTTTTTCACTGTTTCAAAATTTTTGTATAGATTTTGAGATTTTGAAATTTTTAATGGCTTTCTGCTTTTTGACGGAATATTGCTGATTCAATAATTTTATGAGTTTGTTCAGATTTTTTCACTGTTTCAAAATTTCTAAATAAATTTTGTGACTTTTCAATGCTTTGATAAACAGAATTTCCGAATAAGAATTCAAATTAATGATAAACATTTTTCGAATTTTCAGAAATATCTTGGGTGTAAAAAATTGCACTGTTTCAAAATTTTTATATAGATTTTATATTTTCGGAATTTTCTAATATGTAACTCCTCATTTTTCGCAAATTTTTGTAGATTTTCTTCAATTTTTATTCTTGCCAAAAATTCACTGTTTCAAAATTTCTATATAAATTTTGAGATTTTTTAAAATTAATCTTAGAAACTCGATTATTTCAGAAAAAATTCTCACTGTTTCAAAAATTTCGAATAGATTTGAGATTTTTTTTAAATTTGATAAAAAAATTGCAGTCTCGCACAATTCTAAGTCAGTAGAATTTCCGAAAAATAATTTCTCACTGTTTCAAAAATTTCATATAGATTTCGAGATTTTTTTAAAATTTGATTAGCATCCGAAAAAAGGGACTTTGAAATAATAAAAAAATTTTCTGAAAAACTTCTGAATCAGAAAAATCTAGAAAAAATCGGATTTTTTTTCTGAACTCAAAGAATTTTGTCTATTATGATTTTGAAACAGTGAAACTTTTCAAATTATTTTTCACTGTTTCGAAAAATTTAGATTTTGATGAATTATTTTGAGATTTAGTGAGAAATCCAGAAAAATCTGAAATTTTCCGAGTTCCTCGGATTTTTCAGTGATATTTTTCAACAATTTTTGCAAAAAAAATCTGCTGTTTCAAAATTTTTACATAGATTTTGAGATTTTTTTTTAATTTGATGAAAAATTGCAGTCTTCCAGACCAAAATTCTAAACCAGTAGAATTTTCGAAAAATAATTTCTCACTGTTTCAAAAATTTCATATAGATTTTGAGATTTTTTAAAACTTTGATGCGTTCTTAATAGGTTGATTATTTGTTGAAAACTCTGAGATGTTTCTCTAGATCTCTTAGGTTAGGCCTAAATTTTGGCCTGAAATCAGGCCCACTAGCCTTCAAATTCCCCCAATTTTTCCAGGAAATCAAACCCTTGGCGAAGAATACGTGCACCTTTTCGAATCATCAGGATTATCCAGATTTTCACCATCTCTCCCAACTCGCTTCTCATTTATCTTCCTTCATTCAATCCTCCCTCAAATCACCAATCATCTCCTCCAAAAAGCCGAACTTCGCCTAAATCATCCCTCCACCACGTCATTTTTGGGAGTCCAAATTCAAAAAAACGCCAAGGCTCGCAAAACATTCATTGATCTGGTGACGTGGACAAAATCCACGTTTCTACCCAATTTTCAACGCTGCCACGTGGCATTGTTCTATATCACGGGAAGTTATTATAACTTGGCAAGGAGAGTTACGGGAATTCGATTTTTGTTGGCGAATTCGCAGAGTGATTTGCCAGCGCTGAAGATTTATCGAATTTTGGGATATTTGTCGATTTTTCAAGTCGTATTTATTGGAGTTTTGGGAATTTGGAGAATTATTGAGGAGGCTTCGAAGAAACCCGAGAAATCCAAGGAAAATCTGAATTCTGAAGAAGTTTTCGAATCTTTGGAGCATAGTTGGTTCAGTTGTCCGATTTGTTTGGAGAAAAAAGATCCGAGTGCACTTTTTTGTGGACATTTGTTTTGCTGGAATTGTATACAGGTGAGCCTAAAAATTTCTGGAATTTTAAATTCGAAAAGTTGACTATTTAAAAAAAATCATCCAAAAATTTAAATTTCTTGAAACAGTGAAAATTTTTTATGAAAAAAAATCAATTTTTATATTTTTGAAAATTTCACTGTTTCAAAATTATTGTGTATTTTCTGAATTTTTCTTGGAAATAGTGATGTCATCTCTAACTTTAAATTATACAATTTTAAGATTTTTCTGTATTTTCAGCCTAAAAATTTCTGAAATGTTAAATTATTAAACAAATATCCGAAATTTATTAAACAAATCTCAAAAAAATCCCCTCAAAAATCTAGATTTCTTGAAACAGTGAAAATTTTTTATTAAAAAAAAATCAATTTTTATAATTTTGAAAATTTCACTGTTTCAAAATCATTGTGTATTTTCTGTTTTTTTTTGTTGAAAGTGTTATTTCTTCTTTGTTTCCCTTCAAATTATCAAATTTTCAGTTTTTTCTGGATTTTCAGCCTAAAAAATTTCTGAAATTTTAATTATTTTGGATATTTGAAAGTTGAATCAATCTCAAAAAAATCCCCCAAAAATCCAGATTTCTTGAAACGGTGAACAAATTTCAACAAAAAAAATCAATTTTTTTAATTTTGAAAATTTCACTGTTTCAAAATCATTGTGTAGTTTCTGAATTTTTGTTGGAAATAGTGATGTCTTTATATGTGAATTATCAAATTTTCAGGGATTTTCAGCCTAAGAAATTGCTGAACTTTTAAATTTGAAGTGAAATCGAAGCTTGAACTGATCTCAAAAAAAACCCAAAAATCAAGATTTCTTGAAACAGTGAATATTTTTTATGAAAAAAAATCAATTTTTTTTTTGAAAATTTCACTGTTTCAAAATTATTGTATGATTTCTGATTTTCTGTTGAGAATAGTTAGTGCCCTGCTATTCAGAATATTTAAATTTTATCAAATTTTCACTGAAAGTTTCAGTTTTTCTCTGGAATTTTAGCTCTAAAAAGTATTATATTGAAGGTGGTAGATTAACGAATCTAAAAAAATTTCTCAAATATCTAGATTTTTTGAAATAGTGAACATTTTTGACTAAAAAAAACAATTTTCACACTTTTAAAAATTTCACTGTTTTAAAATTATTTTGTATTCTCTGAATTTTTTGTTTTCGAAATTGACAAATCGTTCATTATTCTTTAACGTGAAAATAAAGTTTAATTAGGTTTCAAAAATTCCAAGGACTTCTGCAAGTCCTGGATTTTCAGCCTAAAAAATATTTAAAATTTTGAATTAGAGGGGAATTTGGAAATCAAACTAATCTCACGAGAAAAAATCCCCAAAAATCTAGATTTCTTGAAACAGTGAAAATTTTTGACTCGAAAATAGGGCTGCACGCGGGGCACCCCGCGATGAAACACCGTGCAAAAAATCATTCGCCCCCTCGCTCCTTCGCCCCCTCGCCCCTTTGCCCCCTCGCCCCGTTGCCCCCTCGCCCCGTCGCCCCTTCGCCCCGTCGCCCCCTCGCCCCCGCTTGTAACTGTGTGTGGTGAAGAAATAAAAGAAGATAGAAGCGCGCACACAGTTACAAGCGGGGGCGAGGGGGCGACGGGGCGAAGGGGCGACGGGGCGAGGGGGCAACAGGGCGAGGGGGCGACGGGGCGAGGGGGCGGAGGGGCGACGGGGCAAAAGCGTGGCGGGGCGAGGGGGCCGCCCCCACGCCCCATCGTGCAGCCCTACTCGAAAAAATCAATTTTTATAATTTTGAAAATTTCACTGTTTCAAAATTATTTTATGATTTCTGAATTTCCTTTTGAAAATAGTGCTGTGACATTTTCTGATTTTGAATTATCCAATTTTCAGTTTTTTTCTGGATTTTCAGCCTAAAGTATTACTAAAATTTTAAATTCGAAGACTAATCTCAAAAATCTAAATTTCTTGAAACAGTGAAAATTTTTTATGAAAAAAAAAATAAATTTTTATAATTTTGAAAATTTCACTGTTTCAAAATTATTTTGTTGTTCCTGAATTTTTGTTGGAAATAGTGATGTATTTATATTTGAGTCATCAAATTTTCAGGGATTTTCAGTCTAAAAAATTTCTAACTTCAAATTAAAAGCGAATATGATTATTGAACTAATCTCAAAAAAATTTCTCAAAAATCTAGATTTTTTGAAACAGTGAAAAAAATGTTGGAAAAAAAATCAACTTTTATTATAATTTAGAAAATTTCACTGTTTCAAAATCATTATTTGTTTTCTGAAATTTTGTTGGAAATAGTAATTTTATCAAATCTTTTCTAAAATTCACCATAAAATTAAAATTATTTTTAAAATCTGAGGACTTTTGAAAATTACTTGATTTTTAGCTTAACTTATTGATCTACAATTGGGTAATACCACCCAATCGGGAAATTTTCCCAATTAGTATATAGTAGATAACAAAATCTTGAAAAATCCTTCAAAAATCTAGATTTCTTGAAACAACGAACATTTTTTGGTTCAAAAAAATCATTTTTATAATTTCGAAAATTTCACTGTTTCAAAATTATTGTGTATTTTCTGAATTTTTGTTGTCGAAATTGACAATTCATTTTTTTATTTTTAAACGTGAAAAAAAATCCAAGGACTTCTGAAAGTCCTGGATTTTCAGCCTAAAAATTTCTGAAATTTAGAATTCGAAGTAAATTTAAAAATTGAACTAATTTCAAAAAAATCCCCAATAATCTAGATTTCTTGAAACAGTGAAATAATTTTTGACTCAAAAAAAAAACCAATTTTTATAATTTTGAAAATTTCACTGTTTCAAAATTATTTTGTTGTTCCTGAATTTTTCTTGGAAATAGTATTGACCATATCCGCGAACGCGGAAGCTTCCGGAAACTTCCGCTTCAAATCCTCTATTCTTCCAGGAACACAGCACTACCTCTCAACCATCTCGCTGCCCTCAGTGTCGCTTGGAATACGAACCTCGTGACGTCACACCTCTTCTGAATCTATAGAAAATCTCTCTAAATCTCTTGAACAACCATGATCTCTCGCCGATTTTTCTCCACTTCTATTTCTCAACTTCACAAAAAGACTATCTATTTTTCTGGAATTCAACCGACTGGAATTCCACATCTTGGCAATTATTTTGGGGTTATTGATCCGTGGATTGAGTTGCAGAAACTCAAGGAAGAATCTACTGGAATGATTTTGTCGATTGTTGATCAACACGCTATTTCACTGGGACCTCTAAAACCGGAAAATGTGAGTGTTTTGGGTAGGGCTGCACGCGGGGCACCCCGCGATGAAACACCGTGCAAAAAATCATTCGCCCCCTCGCCCCTTCGCCCCTCGCCCCTTTGCCCCTCGCCCCGTTGCCCCCTCGCCCCGTCGCCCCTTCGCCCCGTCGCCCCCTCGCCCCCGCTTGTAACTGTGTGTGGTGAAGAAATAAAAGAAGATAGAAGCGCGCACACAGTTACAAGCGGGGGCGAGGGGGCGACGGGGCGAAGGGGCGACGGGGCGAGGGGGCAACAGGGCGAGGGGGCGACGGGGCGAAGGGGCGAAGGGGCGAGGGGGCAAAAGCGTGGCGGGGCGAGGGGGCCGCCCCCACGCCCCATCGTGCAGCCCTAGTTTTGGGCTTATTTGGGATCAAGATTGGATTTAGGCTTATCAAATATGATAGAGAAAAATCTTGGAGAAATTGAATTTTCCTGAATCAAAATTCATTTTCACGAAATACATTATACGTTCTCTTAAAACTTTATTATACTATTATGAATTGTCAACATCTCAATAAATCTAGAAAAACTCATATGAAAATTTAGAAACAGTGGATTTTTTGCTTGAAAAATGCTCACTGTTTCAAAAATTGTAGAATTTTGAGGAGGGTTTTTGATTTTTGATGAAGCAGCTATTATTAAGGGAATTATCTCATGCATTTTTTTTGAGTTCCCGAATCTGAAAAATTCTTGGAAATATTGATTTTTTCCTGATTTGAATCTTTTGATGCTTCGTAGAAATTCAAAAACGTCATAACAATTGGTCATCGTTTTGATAGAATCTAGAAAAAATTGTAAAAAAAATTCTGAAACAGTGGATTTTTTTCTCGAAAAAAATAGTTTTTTGTTTGAAAAAATCTCACTGTTTCAAAATTAATCGAATTTTGAAAATGATTTTTGATATTCGATTCTGTGTTTGTAGCACATAAATTTTCATACACATTTTTTGAGTTCTTTAAATTTGAAATGTTTTTGAAGAAATTGATTTTACCTTATGCAAGTTCGGAAAAAATACCATAAATTCAAAACCTTCACAAAGCTTTATGATTGTTTGAATATAATCTATCAAAAATATATAAAAATTCAGAAACAGTAGATTTTTTCGAAAAAAAAAGTTTTTTGCTTGAAAAATTCTCACTGTTTCAAAAATTTTAGAATTTTGAAGAGGGTTTTTTGATTTTGGTAAACAACAAAAATTGAATTTTCTATTCATTCATTGAATTTTTCTTGAAATTTTGAAGTTGGCTTGATTTTTCATGTATTTTATATGTATATCATTAGAATAAATCTAGAG
The DNA here is from genome assembly GCA_947459285.1 of Caenorhabditis angaria. Classification (NCBI taxonomy): domain Eukaryota; kingdom Metazoa; phylum Nematoda; class Chromadorea; order Rhabditida; family Rhabditidae; genus Caenorhabditis; species Caenorhabditis angaria. The sequence continues at coordinate 9,873,865 of CANHGI010000003.1, forward strand.
AAAAATCAAATTAAAATTTAGAAACAGTGGATTTTTTCGAAGAAAAAAGAGTAGTTTTTGCTTGAAAAAATTCCACTGTTTCAAAAATTGTAGAATTTTCGAGATGGTTTTTGATTTTTGATTAATGAATTTTTGAAGTTCCAGAATCTTTTTTCAAAAAAAAAAATGTTTTTTGGTCAGAAAAATTTACTTTTTTTTTAACTCTCCATGGAACTCTTATGCTCATTTGAAATTTGGAGCCCTTTGGGGGCCTAAAAAATTTGGTTTTTCTCATATTTTTTCTAAAAAATCTCAATTCGCCCCCCAAAATCCTCCAATTTTCCAGCTTCGCTCAAACACCCGTCAAATGGCGTGCAGTCTCATCGCATGCGGTGTCGACCCCCAAAAAACCCTCCTCTTTCGCCAATCCGATGTTCCCGAAATCGCCCAACTCTCATGGATTCTTGGATCACTTCAAACTACTTCAAAACTTGCCAGATTGCCACAATATAAGGAGAAATCGGAGAAGTTTGTTGGGGATTTCAGCCAAAATTCCAAAAATTTATGTTTTCAGGTTCAAAAAGGGTGATATTCCGGTTGGACTTTTGACATATCCATTGTTACAAGCTGCTGATGTTTTGATGTTTAGAGTGAGTTTTTTTGGGGAGCGGAAAGGTTCCGCGAACGCGGAAGATTGAGATTTGTACCTACACCGCAAGCTTCCGCGTTCCTTTCGCGCGGAAGCTTGCGGAAATAAAAAAAGAAAAGGAAAATTCACTGTTTCAAAAAATTTAAAAAAATTAAGCTGAAAATTCAAATTATTGCTAGAAAACTGTTTGAATTTTCAGAGATAATTAAAGTTTTGGAATTTTTTTTAAAGCTCAAAATTTTTTCCTTCGAGAATTTTGATTCAACAAAAATTCACTGTTTCAAAAAATTGATTTTTTGAAATTTCTAGTTTTCAGGATTAATACGTTTTTTATTTCTTTTACAAACGGAAAATCCACGTGGCAAAAAATCAGGAGAGAATAAAGGGACCATCAAAATCATGAGAAAGCTTCTGAATATTTTCTGCCACGTGGATTTTTTTCGGAGACAAAATTTTGAGTTTGAAAAAAAAATGATAAAATTCACTGTTTCAAAAAATTTTGTTATTTTTGAGGTTTTGGAAAATTTTTGATTAAAAACAAATAATTCAAAGAATTCTGAAAATTAACTGAAAAATCAACCAAGATTCATGCAAAAATGATTTTTTATATCAAGGCTGCTCCAAATTTCGATTTCCAGGCCATTTTCGGGTTTTCTAGGCCATCTTTTGGGTTCCCAGGCCATTTTACAGATTTCTAAGTCATTTTTTGGTTTCTAGGTCATTTTAGAGATTTCTAGGCCAATTTTTGGGTTTCCAGGCCATTTTTCAGAATTTTAAACCGTTTTTGGATTCCTGGGCCATTTTTTGGTTTTCTAGGCCATTTAAGAGAATTTTCGGTCATTTCCACATCATAACCCAATTCTCGGAAAAATTTACTGTTTCAAAAATGTATCAAGTTTTTTTGGGAAATTTTTTTTCTCAATATTGCCTCTGTTAAAGTCCAAAAATTCACCAGAAAATTTGAAAATCTAAAAAAAAGTCCCCTATTTTTTCCAGGCCACCCATGTTCCAGTCGGCGAAGATCAAAGTCAACACATGAATCTGATGGGCGGTCTCGCTTATGCCTTCTCAAAAACCTACAACACTGATTTTTTGCCGATTCCCAAGCAGGTTACCCGAAAAACGAACGCGCGCATCAAATCGTTGCGAGACCCGACGAAAAAAATGAGCAAATCTTCGGGAGGCAACAAATCGAGAATTGAGGTTGGTTGATTTTTTCACTGTTTCAAAAATTTTTTTATTCAAAATGGGAAACGTGGAAAATCAATTTTTTCTAGAAATTCTAGTAATTTTCTCTGGTTTTCTAGAGAAAATTCACTGTTTCAAAATTTTTAATAATTTTTTTTTCTCCCGAAAATTTCGATAATCTTTTTTTATATGAGATTTCTGAAAGTACATTGCCACGTGGCAAATCCTATGTCAATCCGGAAAAAGTTTTGAAAAAAATTAAAATGTTCACTGTTTCAAAAAAGTTTAATATATTTTTTGTTCCTAAAATTCCGGTTAAATTTCTTCATCTGTTTGTTAAAAATTAAAATTTTCATAATTTTTCACTGTTTCAAGATTTATTCATCTTTTTTTTGGAAATAAATTTTCTCATTAGGAAATTCTGAATGTTTGTTCTAAAAATTTGATTTTGACAAATCCCCGGTTTTGAAAAAAAACGCCGAAACTCTAGAAATTCATAGATTTTTCGTCTAGTTCTCTTGGAAAAAATCCACTGTTTCGAAAAATTTTGATATCATTTTGATGTCCTATAAATTCGATAATTTTCGCAATTGTTTTAGTATTCAAATAAATTTTGAAGAAAATTTTAATTTTGAAAAGGCTACATGGCAAATGTATATTTTTCTGAACTTAAATTGAACTTTACACTGCAAGTTTTGAAGAATTTGAAAATGTTCATAATTTTTCACTGTTTCAAAAATGTTTCTATTTTTTTTTTGGTTTGAGGAAAAATTGGTCAGACGATTTTCAATTTCTATATTCTTTGGGTCGATTAAATGTTCAGTGTGGAAATAAATTCTCTCAATTTTTCTCACTGTTTCAAAAATTTTAAATATATATTTATGTTCCAAATTTTTCGATTAGACCGCTTTTGGAACTTTCAAATTATTCCCAATTATTCGAAAAATCTCACCGTTTCAAGAGCTCCGTCTATTTTTCTTGAACAAAAGTTCACTGTTTCAAAAAGTTATGATTTTTTGTCCCAAAATTTGGATTATAATTATTGGTAAGAATTTGAAATTCTCAAAATTAATTGTTTCTTCCAAAAAATCTCACTGTTTCAATGAATTTTAATATAATTTCGTGTTCTGAAAAATTTCGATAAGTAAGTGTTTGGACTTTCAAATTATTCCCAATTTTTATAAACAAAAATTTTACTGTTTCAAAATTGTTTAATAGATATTTTCGTTCTTGCAAATTTCAATAAATTTTTCGCAAGTGGAATCAAAAATCAAGATTATATTAATTTTATTTATTAAAAAGGCAGATGAAAGAACATTTCTATATTGCCACGTGGCAGATCCCTTTTTAAATGCCGAAAAAAGTAAATTTTTCAGTGTAAACTTTTGAATTTTTTTTTGAAAAACCGAAATTCTAGAAAATGTCTGAAAAATTCACTGTTTCGAGAAATTTTGATATCATTTTGATGTTCAAAAAAATTCGATAAATTTGGAATCAGTATTGTAATAAATTTCGAAGAGAAAAAACCTAGGGTTAAGTTTTTTCCTGAAAAAATTGAAAATTAAAATTCTTATTTCACTGAAAAAAAATTATATCACTGAAAAAATGAATTTTTCACCGAAAAAAAAAACCGAGAAACCCCAAATTTTCCTCACAATATTTTTTCACTGTTTCAAAAAAATCTGCAATTTTTGTTTTATTTAAAATGGGAAACGTGGAAAATCAATTTTTGAAAAATTAAAAAAATCTGAAATTCTAGAAATTTTTCGTCTGGTTTTCTAGAGAAAATTCACTGTTTCAAGAATTTTTAATATCAATTT